>OX352314.1:0-1200000 GCA_947086415.1 Pammene aurita | reverse complement strand
ATTTGTAGGGCCCAATCTGTTGTGTACCCTGCCTCTCCCTAACCATTCTTCAGCTCCCTAAGGGCCCTACCTCTTATTACACCTCCCAACCTGACAGATTGGGCCCTACAAATTGTTATGTCTAATACCGGTTATAGGAACACCTGATTTTGTTTTTTTTTTTTTTCGTGAAAGGTAGGTTATTAAGCTAAAATATTAGCAGCAAGGGCTATTACACACGAGCTGAAATTAAGAATTGGAATCTAAAGTTACGAAATAAATTCGGAGGGTTCTGATTCTTATGAATATTTTCTATAATAATGCATAAACAGAGACCATAGACAATATTTGTAACGTTCTGAATTTATTCAGTCCCCATGTATATTTTCTTCTTAATTTTAACTCGTGTAGAATGGCCTTAAGTGCAACCTCTCGAACAGCACAGATATTGTGAAAAAAAAGTATTTTTGTGGGAAAATTTTAAAAACATTCTCAATATTTTATTATGTTGCTTATATTATTGTGAATAAAATTATAATGTCGATTTGTTTTATTCTATAACAATTTGGCTATAGGTACAATAAAAATGAATTAGCTCTAGACGTTGTTCAAATGCAAGTGAAAATTATACTTAAATGGACGGCGTACGTAACAGGTATACATTTTTAAAAACCGTTCAGTGACAATGAAATGCAGTCAGAATTTAGCAATCCAGACTTATAACGTAATGTTTTTACGCATATTTTTGATTACGTGGTAAGTCTAATTAATGATTTGTTGTAGTTTGTTGATAGGATAATTCATTAATAACAAGATGAACATATACTTAGTCGTAATAGTGGGAACGTTGGTTGTTTTATAAAAATTAATGCAAATTTCGGTTGTACGTTTGTTGCTTATTGAACTTATTGTATCATTTTAGATAAAAACCTAAGTACGAAGGTGTTTGAAGTACTATCGGGTTCATAAGTGCATACCCAATTTATGAATGAATTCATTGATAAATTGGGTATGCAATTATGAACCCGATGGTACATACATTATATTATTAATACAAGTTTACGAGTACCTACAGTATTGCCTCACCTTTATCCGAAAAAGAAATTGATTAGTTTCTTATTTATTTCATTGCATGTTTGAGAAAAGCACTATACGTACCTCGGCGTGAAAAGGGGTTGCCGGCCTCTATAGTAATGTACTATTATTAATCAATCAAACGGAATAAATAATCAGAACTTTAATCTACCCCATTTATTGTCTGTTACCTACAGTTGCACACAATGCTACTAGCACCCATTGTGGATGCACTTGGACATAACTGCAATAAGATGCAATCAATTTGTACAATATCGTTGAGCACCCTCGACTAGTCTGCTACTTGGAACTTAGAACTGCACAAGGCAAGATTGCCATTTATATTAACTGCAATATTATATATTATATCTAGATATCTTGAAAGACCTAGTAAGCTAGGGTGCCGTATTCAAATACATACATAAATAATGCAAAGCACAATCTGTCTCAAACTTAACTCCAATACACAAGAAATAATTAATAGTGAAATTGTATTGGAGTTGCATCCGAAAAATTGTCAAGCAAATTCTGAAATTTCTGATTCAGGCGCTGCATTGCGTGGTTTTTAAAGTTAGAATAGGACAATAATAAAGCTTACGAAGAACTAAACTAAAATAAGTAGTTGTCATATACTTCAGAAAAAGTGACCCACTCCTTCAGCGTTCGAGGCCAGATTTGAATTGGCGTCTTCAGCTTTTACGGCTGACGCTCTGACCACTAGACCACCCGATCACAAAAAAGCCACTTCCAGAAGCACATACCTAGCCCATCATTTTTATTTGCCTATTTAGTTTTGGTGCAAACTAACAAAAAGCTGAAGACGCCAGTTCAAATGTGGCCTCGGACAACAAAGGACTGGGTCACTTTTTCTGAAATATACAAGACATAATAACAAAACAAAAATGATATATCAAACATTCTGGTGATCCCTTTAAAGGCATAATTGATATCATATTCTAATAATGAAAATGTAAGATAAAAAAAAATTCTCAAGAAAAAAAAAATTGGTTTAGTATGGAGGGTTGGCCAGCCGGGACGACTTGTCCCATAAAAAAATTTTTTTCGCGTCAAAAATTTTTTTCTTCTACTTTTTCTTTTTCCCAATATGACACAAATTATGCCCTTAAACGGATCATCAATACTTTTGTTACATTCTGTATAACATCTATTTTAGTTTAGCTCTTCGTACTGTTTACTAAGTCCGTTTTCTACCTACAGATGCACGTACGCTCCTAGTACCTATTTTGGATGCACTTGCACATAACTGCAACAAGGTGCAATCAATTTGTACAATATCGACGAGCACCCTCGTCCCGTCCTCTGCTTGAACTGATTCAGAAAGCACTTTGTCTCGATCATAGCTACTATAACTGTCAAATAGTGAACTGAAGGGTAGGGACCCTTTTGTCTCTTTCGCCGGCATCACACTGAATCCTCCTTTTTGTTAAAGGGTCGGCAACGCGCATGTGATCCCCTGGCCTCGATTCGACATGCCAAACTGTGAGACGCGGATGTCACACTTGTATCGCTAGTGGATAGAGTGATATCCACCCTGTCCACCCGTATCCACACCTAACTGTCAAGCTGTCAGTAGGTCTCGCTATAGCGTCTATGGCTATGGCCTACGTTTTAGATATCACTCTTGAGTGATTCTACCCTGATTTCAACTGTCACAAAAGTGTGATATCATAGTTGTCTCGCAAGCGACTGTCAATTATGCCATGTCGAACCGAGGCCCTGGATTTGCAGGTGTCCATAGGCTATTAAGGATGGTACCATCAGGCGGGTCGTATGCTTGTTTGTCACCATTGTGATACAAAAATCCTGTAACTATTTGAGCTTTAACAAAAGCCTTGAAGGACTGATTATTTTTAGCGATTAACGTTATTATAATTTAAAGCCTGACCAGAAATATGATCATGCGCCATTTCATTGGAACTAATTTCTTACACTGGCAATAATTTTAATGACAGGATGATATGCATGTGTGAGTGCGCACCGAGGGTTTCGTACAAACCTGTACGGGGTATATAGGGGTAGTAACTTTAAAATTATTCAAAATGTTTTTATTATATGATGTAACAAAAAATTTACGGTTTTCGCAATTTTTCCTTCATCTGTACTATAAGACGTTGCTTCGTACCAAATTTCAAGATTCTGAGTTCACGGGAAGTACCCTGTAGGTTTTGATTCCCTTGCGAGTTTCGAAAATTTGCTGAAATTTGCGACATAAACGGCTGTATCTTTTGATTGCGTTGGCTTAGAAGTTTGATTTTTTCACAGCTCCAAGGAACAGTAGACTTGAGTATTTGATATTAATTTCAGCTTGATACCTTCACGCGTTCCTGAGAAAAAGGGTCTTGACAGACAGACGGACGGACGGACGGACGGACAACAAACTGATCCTATAAGGGTTCCGTTTTTTCCTTTCGAGGTACGGAACCCTAAAAATAAGATTAATTCAGAATCTTAACAGCGGAAATTCATATAAATATAGTAATATATTTTCAATGAGTCGGCACATAAACAGTGTCATAATGTATGTATGTATGTATGTATCACTTTATTGCACATAAACAAGTAGGTATAACATAATAAACAACAGTAACATATATAAAAGATATGCACAAAGGCGAGCTTATCCCTGATAGGGATCTCTTCCAGCCAACCCATGAGAAAATGAGAAAGGATTAAATACAAATGGTGAAAGACAAACTATGCACAAAAGATACAAATAAAAAGTTCCAAAACACATAAAGCTGCAGGTAAACACATAAAGCTGCAGGTAAACACATAAAGCTGCAGGTAAACACATAAAGCTGCAGGTAAACACATAAAGCTGCAGGTAAACACATAAAGCTGCAGGTAAACACATAAAGCTGCAGGTAAACACATAAAGCTGCAGGTAAACACATAAAGCTGCAGGTAAACACATAAAGCTGCAGGTAAACACATAAAGCTGCAGGTAAACACTAATAAATATTTAGGTACACATAATTCCTTATGACAGTCGTCTGAATTGACACACTCCTTAAAGTGGCCAAAATCGGGGCATCTGCCCTATATTGCCACACAACACTATATTCTGTACATTTTTATTCGTCGACTGTTATGAACGGCCTCCTTTTCAAACCTTACTTATTATACGACCAAGCATGAGAGTCGTAACAACCATTGGAAAGCTTATTCAATTTTCAATCGTATTATCGAGCTATAGATTCCAAATTCAAACTAACTTTCCAAGTTAGACTTTGTACTTAGGGCTTTCATGTGTGGTGGATTCTGATAATTATATACGTATACGTGTGCACCCAATTAGAGGTAGGACATTCATTGCTGTACCAATTATCTTGGCTTTGGAGCGAGCACAACAGTTTGGTTCCGGGATCGATCAGCCTTGAGGTATTTGGCTACGTGAGATATAACACAATAAAGAGAGCAACAAAACCCATCTGGTTAGATCGCTATCCTTATTGCTAGATCCGGGCATCTGGTAGCTTTTAATGGGTGGAGGTCAGAGTGACATACTAGCAATTTTTTTTAATTGGAAAATAGTAATACCCAAAATAGGTAAAAACTGCCGAATTTGTCTCAGTTATAAAGGACAGGGCCTATATTTTAACATTATAAAAAAAACATTGCGTATTATTATGGAAACAAAAACAGTAGGCGACAAACTATGATTTACACTATACGTCGTTTGGCATCACTTTCCCCCAACAGAAACTTTTGGCAATTATATAATCTAGTTATTTATTTAGTACTCATAATATCGCATAAAAACCAGAAATCTTGCATTTGTTTTTGAAATGGTGTGCGTTATTTGACCTCCACCACTTTACAGCTGCCAGATGCCCGGATCTAGAAATAAGCATAGCCTGGCAAACCGACTAGAGGGGTTTCGTTGCTCTCATTATTGTGTCATATGACCTAGCTCTCCGTGTAATTGGATACTTTCCTGGGTAAATATAATTCTATTCAGTCCGTCAGTTAGATTATTAACAAATATTGGACACGTATTTTTTATTTTGCCCATCAAACTAAAATTGGTGAAGATATAGCCCGTTAAAGGTCCGCATGACGTCTCATTATGCTAAAAAGAGTAGTTAAATGTGACGTCACGCGGAACTTTAACGGGCTATCTTCACCAATTTTTGTTTGATTGACAAAATAAAAAATACGTGTCCAATTTTTTTTGATATTCTAACTGACGGGATAAATATATTTTATTAGGAAAGTAGCCAATTGTAGCGCGGTACTGCCAAACGTAGCCAATCGGGTGGATTTTTGAAAATAAACTTACTTTAATAAGACACGATCCAACTCCAAATCTGCTTGTAATTTTCCAATGCAAAGACAATACAACTTCAATATTGGTTGATTATTTCTTGTGTGTTGGATTTGTATTGAGGATAGATTGTGTTTTTAATGTATTCAAAAAATATTGGAAACGTTTATACGTCGTATATTTAAGCCTCCATGAAGCTGTAGCTACAGATGCACATCTTATTAGTCCATTCGCAAATGTACTTCGTTTGGACTCGTTAATAAAAATCACTCAATGTATTGGCTTTTCTGAATAGGATTTGACAACAATTTCTATTAAAGTCAAACTGGCAATCCGCCTCCAAATGAGAACTCGCGATTTATAACTTTTTTATACTGTCTGATGCAGTTACCGTAGCCTATGGACACCTGAAACTCCAGAGGTGTCACACGACGAGTTGCCGTCCCTTTAATACAAAGGAGTATTTACTGTGTTGACGGCTAAAGGAACTAGGGGGACCCCCGTCGTCAAAACGCTGCATTCTCTTTGAACTCTCTAGCAACGTCACTCACTTTAGTGCGAATACTGTCCAGCCAGTCGCATTCGATGTTGTTCTGCTTTATTTGTAATGCTGTATTTGCAAATGTGACGCATTTTGAGCTGTTTTACTAAGAATGTCACTGATGATTTATCGATAAATGACACGATTTATTATAGCGGTGAGTCGTGCCACTGCCAAGTGGTAGTCTATATATAAAACAGAGAGACAGTGTCAAAAAGGGAACTATATTATGACAGACAGACAAAGCGCCACCTAAATCGTTGGAGGTAGTGAGAAACTAGATCTCTCTCTTTGCCTAGCCTAGCCTTTGTCATTTGGGGTCGGCTCTCCTCGTCAATCTTCGCCATTCTCGTCGGTTAATTATTGACTTGGGCTTTCTTCAGGTCATTATTTATTACTGACATCCAAGTTTGAAGGGGTTTTCCTCGCTTTCTCGGACCGGTATCTATGTTGAGGACCTGTCTGGTCATGTGCTCCTCGGGTCTTCTCATCACGTGTCCATACCACCTAAGGCGGGTTTCAGAGAGCTTATCTTCGATGGGTCTGACCTTAAAGCTTCCGCGGATATAGTCGTTTCTGATCCGGTCTAACAAGGTGACACCTCCTGCCCATCTCAGCATCTTCATCTCCGTCGTATGTACTTTGGTGGTATGCACCTTTTTCACTGGCCAGCATTCTGCACCGTAGATAAGAGCGGGGCGAACAGCAGTTTCATATATCTTGCCCTTCACGCGCACTGGCATTCTGTGGTCACACAGTACGCTTGATAGTTCTCGCCACTTCATCCAGCACGTGTTGATTCGGTGTGCTATATCAGCGTCGATCGTCCCGTCATTCGAAAGAACAGAGCCCAGGTATTTAAAATGATCAGCTTTATTTACTTCTTGGCCTTGTAACCGGATGATATGATGTTGCGTTACTGCAGAATAACAGCACTGCATGTACTCCGTCTTCTTACGGCTAATTCTCAATCCAGCGGATTCTAGGGTAGATCTCCAGCATTCGAGCGACTCTTCGAGTTCAGCGTGACTGTCTCTTATAAGTACCACGTCGTCCGCATAGAGTAGGTCCCACGGGACATCTTTCTGTATTTTTGCTGTGAGGTATTCAATCACAAGGTTGAATAGTAGTGGACTTAGCGCTGACCCTTGGTGTACACCTACTGTTACCTCAAACTCGTCACTTACTCCTGCCGGACCTCGTACCTTGGTAGTCACGTTGGTGTACATGTCACTTACGCTCTTGATGTAACATTCTGGCACATTTTGTGGTCTCAATGCTTGCCAGATTAATTGCCTCGGTACCCTGTCGAATGCCTTTTCAAGGTCTATGAATGCTAGATGAACATCCTTTTTCATAGCTCTTCTTTTCTCTAACAGAATTCGCAGACTGTGTAGCGCGTCAGATGTTGATCTTCTAGCTACGAAACCGCATTGGTTTTCCGAAACAGATGTAAGTTTCAATAGTCGGCTGTTAATGACTCTCTCCCATATTTGAAAAGTGTGTGATAGGAGTTTTATTGCGCGGTAGTTCTCACAAAGCCTGATATCACCTTTATTTTTGAAGAATGGGATTAGGTAACTCTGTCTTCAAATACTTGGTATTCCATCTAGCAAGATTCTGTTGAAAAGTTTGGTAAGGAGAAGCACACCACTTTCCCCAAGTTGTTTCCAAAGCTCCGCTGGGATGTCATCTGGACCGGTGGCTTTGTTATTGGCCATCTTTTATACGGCATTCTGTACTTCTTCGGAGCTTATGGCCATAGCTGGCCCCTCAGTGGCATGTAGCAAGGCTGGTTCGTCAAACGGGTATGTCTCATTCAGGAGCTGGGAGTAATACTCGCGCCACCTCTCTTTAATATCACTATTTGAAGTTAATAGTTGACCGTTCTTGTTCTTTATGTACTTAGTCATTTGAACATCCATGCAGTTTGCGTACCTTTGCCTTGCTATTCTGAACAGCTCTCTGTCGTCTTTAGCATTTTCCAGTCTGGAATACAGGTCATCATCACTACGGGCCTTGGCGCACGCAACTTCCCGCTTAGCCTCTTTTTTTGCAGTTTGGTAATTTTCACGGTCTGCATCACTCCCACTCAGCTGCCAGGTCTTAAACAGGTGTTTTTTGGTTTCTACTTTTTCTTTAACCTCTGACTGCCACCATTTCGCTGTCTTCTTGTTCTTAAGCGGACCTTTAGAGATTCCTAAGAGTTCAGATGCCTGTTGTCTGCATTGATCATGAAAGTTGTTGCACATTGCATCTGCACTGTCGTCTATTGGTGGGTTTTCTGCTAGATAGTGCTTTATGCTTTCAATCAGGCGGTCACCTTCGGCTGAGTTAAGTTTATGCCAGCGTATTTTGGGTGTCCGTTCGTTGTGGGCTTTAATGGGTGTAGGTGTGGAGAAGTCGGCGACCAGTAAACGATGTTGCGTTGTCAGGGGCTCTCCGGGTATGACTTTGCAGTCTTTAAAGGTACGTACTTTACTACGAGCGGCTAGGATGTAGTCAATTTGAGTGTTCAAGCCTCCGCTTGAGTATGTTATCTTGTGTTTATCCGGCTTTAAAAAGAAAGTGTTGATTACTGCCATGTCGTGAGTAATCGCAAAATCCAAGATATCAGCGCCTTGTTTGTTCTGCTTTCCGTAACTTTGCCCTCCGTGTACTCTCTTGTGACCGGCAGAAGTGGGGCCAACATGGCCGTTGAGATCTCCTGCGATATAGTTTATTTCGTCAAGAGGGTACGACTGCATTAAATCATTTAAGTTGTCCCAAAACGTCTGCTTCTCCGCATTACTGCATCCGACCTGTGGTGCGTAAGCTGACACTACATTCATACAGGGTTGATGATCTAGTGCAAGCTTGATGGCAATTATGCGGTCGTACACGCGCTTAACTTCTACGGTACGCTCCTGCAGGTCACTATCGATCACGATCCCTACGCCGTTTTGTTTTGTATTCGTGCCATGATAGATGAGCTTGTAGCCATTTCCGATGTTTCGAGCCTTTGACCCCTTCCATTTGGTTTCCTGTATGCAACAAATGTTGACCCTGCGTCTGAGTAGTACTTCACTCAGCTCGGCGCTGCGTCCAGTCATGGAGCCGACATTCCAGGTAGCTATGCGCAGTCTCGACTCGATCGTCGCTTTTGGGGTACGCCCTAGCATTTTTATTGCACTCGTTGCCGTCGCTTACGGGGGACGCCCTAATATAATGTCTCATTCTGTTAGTCTTACTTTTCATGACGAGGAGTGTTTGGTTTGGCTTGTAGTTTTACGGCCGGTTGCCAACTGACGCCAAGACAGTAACCCCTCCTGCTGACTGGGGCTTAGGATGCCACCGTTGACACGTTGAGTGTTCCTCCGCCACCATCCTCTGCACGTCAGCCTGCCTGCTGCCGCTGTCCCTCGCCAGCCCGGTGTCAGAATATGTCTGAGCGGCCCGACGAGGGTGCCTGTTGGTCCGCGGGAGGTATTTTATTTCCCTCCTACCCGGCATATCTGCCGAGCATTCCCCGATCCGCCACCTGGGGACGCGTTCTCTAGAGGTGAGGCTCCCCCGAGAAGTGAAGAAGTGAGAAACTAGTGTAGCATGACGCTACGTATCGTACGACACCTGTCGACTTTCTTTAGAACTTCTGAACTTCTGTGTCTAAGGCTAGGTCACGGTTGATATATAAAAAAAGCGTACATTGTGATTCACGGCATTACAGGTAGATGGCGCTTATATCAGTCCGTATTTTGTAATACGTCTGGCAGTTATAAAATTGAGATAATACTCGCGCTAATTTTGAATGTGAATTTTTGAGGTATTCCAGATTGTCAAAAAGAAAAAAGTTGATTTTTGATTGAGTCTGCAGAGCGCCGTGAGATTTTGAAAAGAAAAAGAGATAATCTGGATTTGGTCTGGGGTTTTTGCTATAATTTGCTTAGTTGCATCGTGGTGAAGTGCGATTTATTTCAAACATTATATAGCAAGTGCTATTAATACATTATTGGAGCAAAAATAAAACCAAAACCATTGCCGGGTAAAAAAAGGCCATATAAATTATATAGCAAGTGCTATACACTGGAACCGCCTGATCCGGAAGAATTCCGGAAGGCGCTTGTGGATGCCGGGCCGGCGGGACGGTCTGCAGCTGCCGCGATTTCCGCGGGTTTCTTCGCCACATCATCGGAGAGTTAGAGTCCGCATCCAGCGGGCTCTCCAAGTGAGAAAAGGAGTTCGCCTATTGGGTCCGCCGAAATCAAAGCGGACACTTGCCCACGAACTCTTTTTTAATTTAAAGCAACAGCTTTAGCCATCCTGCTTTCGAGAGTATCAAATTATTTACATTTTTGTTAAAAACGTTATAAATCGGATTCCTTTTCTTTGTATCCAGTATTTTTGTGCCATAATAGTTTTTTTTGTTGTTTTGCTAAATTCCCCAAATTCCAATTGCCTCGTTTGACGGGCGTATAAAGACCTGGCTCTTTAATTTAGGCTACGTTCAGCCAGCGAATCATCTGTCACCATCCATATCACCCGCCTCATTAACCCATTATTTTCCTGCAGCCAAATTATTACTAGCCGAGTCTTTATTTTTACTTACCGGTTTTGCTAACTATTGAATGTGTAATGTCCCTGTTCGGGCGCCATTTTGCAGTAAAACACTTCTTAATTGCATTAACACGTTTAATTTTGACGACAAAGTAAAAATATTTAATTTGCTATAATTTGCTTAGTTGCATCGTGGTGAAGTGCGATTTATTTCAAACATTATATAGCAAGTGCTATTAATACATTATTGGAGCAAAAATAAAACCAAAACCATTGCCGGGCAAAAAAAGGCCATATAAATTATATAGCAAGTGCTATACACTGGAACCGCCTGATCCGGAAGGATTCCGGAAGGCGCTTGTGGATGCCGGGCCGGCGGGACGGTCTGCAGCTGCCGCGATTTCCGCGGGTTTCTTTGCCACATCATCGGAGAGTTAGAGTCCGCATCCAGCGGGCTCTCCAAGTGAGAAAAGGAGTTCAGCGAGCTATTGGGTCCGCCTAAATCAAAGCGGACACTTGCCCACGAACTCTTTTTTAATTTAAAGCAACAGCTTTAGCCATCCTGCTTTCGAGAGTATCAAATTATTTACATTTTTGTTAAAAACGTTATAAATCGGATTCCTTTTCTTTGTATCCAGTATTTTTGTGCCATAATAGTTTTTTTTGTTGTTTTGCTAAATTCCCCAAATTCCAATTGCCTCGTTTGACGGGCGTATAAAGACCTGGCTCTTTAATTTAGGCTACGTTCAGCCAGCGAATCATCTGTCACCATCCATATCACCCGCCTCATTAACCCATTATTTTCCTGCAGCCAAATTATTACTAGCCGAGTCTTTATTTTTACTTACCGGTTTTGCTAACTATTGAATGTGTAATGTCCTTGTTTAGGTACAGTTGTCTTCATTTTTAAGTGAAGTGCTAATATTAAATATTTTTAATTATTGTAATTTAATTACATTCTGGCCACTAGGGAGGTTGTTGAATGTGAAAGTGAAATTGGTACAGTTGTCTTCATTTTTAAGTGAAGTGCTAAATTTAAATATTTTTGTTATTGTAATTTAATTGCATTCTGACCACTAGGGAACTTATTGAATGTGAAATACCCTTATTTAGATGCCGTTATTGTGATTTTTACGTGAAATGCTAAATTTTAAATAATTGATTATTTTTGCGAATATTAAATATTTTTACTTTGTCGTCAAAATTAAACGTGTTAATGCAATTAAGAAGTGTTTTACTGCACTAGATAATGGTTTCAATAATATTTGGCCTACAGTAGATAATACTGATGTAAAAGGACATAGATTACTTTTAATTCGATTTCGAAGGAGGTTCCTTATTCATCGGGATAACATTACAATAAAAATCAGGAGTCTGTCAACCCTGTGTGAAGTGAAACCATGTATTACATTAACATAGCTAGTTCAAGCTCAGGCCCTGACCTAGTTTGATCATTCTAATTTCTTACATAACAGCAATAAACAATACGAAACAGTATGGACACCTAATAGACCTACATAACTAACCTGATATTTATTTCACGTGGTTTGGGTAATGACATAAGTCGTTTATTTGCATGCACACGTGAAATACACAACTGTCTAGATTAAGACTTTGTCAAGTAGGCTTATGGAGTGACATTTCCAAAATAAACTAGCTATAATCATTGAGTAACAGGAGATGACATCCCTAAGATTTTTTTTGTCCCAAAAGTTGTAGTGAAAATCACTACAAGTCTATACTACTCTTTGATTCAGTCATAGCTGTCAACCGCCAAACATGGCGCACAAAATTTGTTCTAGATGTCACATCTAGTAGAATACATAATAAATCAATACCTATAATTTAAAAAAATATCGATATATCTTTCGAGGTCACGTCACTAAAACATTTCAATAATTTAACGCGAAGCAACGGTCCCTTCAGTTTCCACGCATCCCTGATGATACCCAAACCAGCCTTGCATACCTGGTACCGAAACCAGATTCAGAATGCATCGTGTTTACATGGGCTTGGTAACAGTTTACATATAAATTTAAATAAATATTAACTGTTGAAACATTGAATCGAAAAAACTGTGACGTATAAAATCAGGGGACTTATTTATTATAGTAGTTTATGTAACTGTTACGTAATAGGGGTCCTTAAAATGCGAGTGTGGTTTTATGAAACGAGTCGCAGCCGAATTTCATTATAGATCACACGAGTGTTTAAGGCCTTATTATTTACGTACAGTTGCATACACTGCTTTATATACACACATACTATAAATACTAAATGACGTGTTCGGAAAGTATTAAAATGACCGCCATTGCACCGCCATGGCCAATAACTGGATTGTGCCGGCGGTCGGGGAGGAGGGCTGCATTTTCAATACGTTACCAAAATCCATGTTCCAAATTTGAAACTTCATCGTCATCATATCAGCCCAAAGACGTCCACTGCTGGACATAGGCCTCCCCCAAAGAGTGCCACAATGACCGGTCCTGCGCCACCCGCATCCAGCGGACTCCCGCGACCTTCACCAGGTCATCAGTCCACCTTGCGGGGGGTCTACCCATGCTGAAACTCATTACTTAACAATATATTTTGTGCATGAAAAGTTAAAATTACGTTACTGCTACAGATAAAAAACTTATCTAAATATATAAAAGAAGAAACTGACTGACTGACTGACTGACTGACTGATTGACTGACTGACTGACTGACTGACATATCAACGCACAGCCCAAACCGCTGGTTCTAGAGATTCCAAATTTGGCATGTAGGTTCCATATAAGATCTAGGGGTGCACTAAGAAAGAATTTTTCAAAATTCACCCCCTAAGGGGGTAAAATGGGGGTCCAAAATTAGTATGGCGAATCAAGATTTGTTAGACTATTTTATTCAAAACTTCACAGGAGTATTCCTAACGATAAATGAGTAAACAGGTGTTTCAGGTTTTTTGAAAATTCAACCCCTAAAAGGCAAATGTGGTCACAAAGTCTAAAAATCAACATGGGTATCGTATTCTTTTTGAGTACTTATACTACGCGGGCGAAGCCGCGGGAAAAGGCTAGTTTATAATAAAATCGGTTGTTATAATGCTCGCCATTGCCAACCGTTTTTGAACACATTTTAGAGGACTTGCTATGTGAGTGTAAATTTTTTTTAACCGGTTAAATGTTCCATCTTAATCAAATGGCATTGAAACGACTTGCAGTAGCCTGACGGTACGATGCCCGACTTTTAATTCGGAGGTCTCGGGTTCAAACTCCGTCGCGTACCACTGAGTCTTTCGAAACTTATTTACGAAATATTATTTGATATTTACGACTCGCTTTTCGATAAAAGAAATCGTTACGAAGCCAAGACGTAATAATATAGGGACCGTGCGCGTTGGAGAGTGCCATCTTTTGGTCTAAATCGAAAACTGAAATTACTCCGCGCCAATAGAATGTCACGTCCCTTTGCACATTGTAGGTGCTGCCATATAGTGAACTAATTTGGCAACTTTAATATGTTATTTTCACTTCCTCCTCCTGTCCTGTGCTGCCCTCTTTTTTTTTATACCACGACGGTGGCAAAGAAGCATACGGCCCGCCTGATGGTAAGCAGCTACCGTCACCTATGGACGCCTGCAACTCCAAAGGAGTCACATGCGCGTTGCCGACCCTTTACAAAAAGGAGGATTTACTGTGTTGACGACTAAAGGAACAAGAAGGTCCCTCATCGTCAACACACTGGGTCCTCTTTGAGCTCTTTGGCAACCTTACTCACCAGCAGGAACACAACACTATGAGTAGGGTCTAGTGCTATTTGGCTGTGGTTTTCTGTGAGGTGGAGGTACTTCCCCAGTCGGGCTCTGCTCCAGATTTGAGCGATGACATTCGCTGAACGTGCCCTACCACACTTAGCGAGATGCCATTCGCAGTGCCCATACCTCTCTTTTTGGCGTAGTTTAAGGACATACCCAGGTCCGGACGTAGTTTAAGGACTTACCCCGGGTCCAGAAATGATGATGATTCAAACGCCTCTCTGTGGATCTTACATGCGCTGATAAATGTAAGCGAGATATCCAATGACACGACGCGCTGATTATTCCGCTCGCAGCAATAAACACGAGGGATCGTATCACAACCATTACAATTCGAATTCAATAAAAATAGTTATACAGCTTTTAAAATTTTCCTTTTTTTAAACAACTTAAAAAAATACCCGAGGGTGAATCCAGAAACGGTAAATAGGATACTTATAAAAATAACTTACTTCTTTAAACCGTATAAATCTTGTTCCTGAGTTGCACAGGTATTATTTATAGCCAAGCTTCGCATAGTGAAAAGCATCAGTAATGAACCAGTTTTAATTGATCCAATTATTCACTAACTAGTGACCCGCCTCTGCTTCGCACGGGATAAAATAACCATATTGTGGGTTATCCCTAAGAGATAGACATATACCATCGCGGACTTTTTTGTAGACCATTTTAAGGTGTACAATACCTACATATGGCATGGTAAATTATCTGTATATGGTACATTATTTTGATCTATCTCGTAGGGTTCAGCCAACGTTTGCAATGTAAGTGCAAAAATATGTGTTTATCTACGACATCACATTAGAAACCTCTAAAATTATCAGTGTTTCTCTACTACATTACGCATGTTTTATACATACAAACCTTCCTCTTGAATCAATCTATCTATTAAAAAAACCGCATCAAAATCCGTTGCGTAGTTTTAAAGATCTAAGCATACATAAGGACAGACAGCGGAAAGCGACTTTGTTTTATACTATGTAGTGATGAAATAAGTCAGATCATATAAGGGCCGAGTATATTTTATTTAAAAAATATATTTATTGAGGCATTTCTATTTTCGCTGTCCCTAACCTAACTGACCTAACCAGATTGACCTAGCCTAACTAGATTTTATATTAATGCCCAAGAGGAATATACATTAAAGCAATTTGTTTCCTAAAAAAAAACTCTTTTTACAAGTAAATTATGAGTTGATTTGATTACCTACCTCTTTTAAAACGATAATAAATCAATCGTAATCACAGAGTACAATAGATATTCTAGGTCTTATCATCCAGCTCTTAGTCACGACCTTGATCGAAATAACCACAAAATTTCTAGCTATCTCATATGACGTCATCATGACGTTATTTCGCGTCAACTGATCACAAAATTCGCTAGGTGTGTCACAGACTCGTTAGCTCAGTAGGTTAGAGCGCCGATATACAGCTAAACTTGACCATCGGAGGGCGGAGGTTCAAATCCTTCACGAGTCAGACTTTTTGCTTTTTAAATGCCCTCAATCCATAATTAGGCTGTTTTATACATCCAAGCTAAGGTTACCTGAGCTCCGCTCGGCAAACTTATTTCAAAAATAGGTTCTGGATCAATATGAAATTATATAACCATGATGTAATTTGACCTTTCCGTCGAGATGAATTTATTAGTCTTTTAGGGTATTATTCGGTTTCCTCGCTTTTTTTCTTTCACCGAAAAGTGACTGGCAGTTAATATTTACTAGGTACTGAAGTTTTCAATAATGTGTTGACTCAATAATCCAGCTCAATGAATCACCTCTTTGCAATCAAAGAGGTGATTTCAATAAATAAACCTAAAAACTTGCCTAAACATTACGTCATTACGCGGCAACTTGACTCAAAATTAGCTGGGTGTGTCACAGACTCGTTAGCTCAGTAGGTTAGAGCGACGATATACAGCTAATCTTGACCATCGGAGGGCGGAAGTTCAAATCCTTCACGAGTCAGACTTTTTGCTTTTTAAATGCCCTAAATCCATAATCAGGCTATTTTATACATCCAGGCTAAGGTTACCTGAGCTACGCTTGGCAAATTTATTTCAAGAATAGGTGCAGGATCAATATTTAATTGTATAAATGTCATGTCATTTGACCTTTCCACCTAGAGGAATTTAATGATGTCTTTCTTGGTGTTATTTGGTTTCCTCGCGTTTTTATTTCAGCGAAAACTGACTGGTAATGAATATTTAGTAGGTACAGAAGTTGACAACAATCAAGCTTCATGATTCACCATCTTGATTGAAATAAACCTATAGTCTTGCCAAGTCATGATGTCATTTTGCATCAAATGTTTACAAAATTCGCACGATGCGGCATGGACTCGTTAGCTCAGTAGGTTAGAGCGCCGATATACAGCTAAACTTGACCATCGGAGGGCGGAGGTTCAAATCCTTCACGAGTCAGACTTTTTGTCTTATTTATCTGACAATGACATGACAACTTAGAAAACTGAAGGAGGTACAAGCGGTCGGGCTATAGGTGGGGACTTCGGGAGACAGGTGGTGATCATCGCTCTGGGTCGGACTTGCAGTCCAGTTTAAAAATGTGGTTCTAATCACGTATGTCGTAACTCTTTACGCCGGTGTAACACTTGACTATCCACACAACAGGGAAATGCAGCAGCATCGCACCCAGCAGGGTGCGATGCAGGCGGGTTATTTTAGATTGAGCGTAGTGTGAGCGGTGTGTAAGAAGAAAGAAACAGATCATTCTTTTTCGTTTTTTTGCATTGCATGTTTTTTTAATAATTGTAGTAATTTTTGAAATCACTCGTTTTTGAATTTGTCTTTTATTTATTTCACTTTTGATTATAATGTGCTCTTATGACATAAACGATTAGGTGTTACTTCGCGAAAGTTGATATTAATTAGTATAATGGCCTGTTTCACAATCTCCAGTTACAGCATATCTGTCAGATAAATGTTTGCTGTTCTTTTCTTTTATATGACTGGAGAAAAGGATAGCAATAATTTGAACTGGCAGATAAGTTTATCTGGAGATTGTGAAACAGGCCCTAAGTCTTGTACTTACATGGGATTATCAATATTATACATGAAAATCACTATAACCAGGAAACCATGCTTCTTCCACTCGTGACGTATGTCGTAATAAGATACCTATTGATAATAATTAATAGGTACTCGTAATATCTGCAATAATTATCGATAAGTAGATAAGTATGGTCAAGCAAGATAAACTACTGATTGTGAGTTTGCGATACCGATACAATCTTGCGTGGCGACTCAGACTGTTGAGTTAATCGAGCAAGTGGTGCGTCTGTTCGTTCGTGCACCTATGAGATTAGAGTTCCGGCCTCGTGACCGCTGTCTCCTAACGGAGCCCGACTGTCGCACTGTGTCACTCAGGCAGTCTCCGCTGGTTCGTGCTTTACACAGCTTGAATGCACTTCTAGCATCAGCTCCTGTATGCGACGTGTGTGCGAGTAGATGGGAGGTAGTGCGCAACGAATGTCTGAGGTTCAGCGAGAAGATGGATGTTCGGCCCTCAACTGTGCCTGTTTGACATATTGTGTCATGTTCGTATATGCTTTTTGTTTTTAGGTCTAATGATTTGTTAATTATGTTGTTCTTTAGTCTTAAATTGTAATTTCACAGTGCTTTAGTGTAATAACTGCCATGCTGTGTAATTAAATAGTATAAATAAATACCTACCTAATATTGTACAAATCTACTACGCTATTTAACATCTTTACTATGAGGCCAACTCTGAAATCGCGAAAAAATTATGACCTGTTTCATACATTTCAGCCGATCAAATATCGCCGTTTTCTATGGGGAAGCAATTTTTTTTTTGGGGTTTCGAGGTTTGGCCCATGGTGAAAGTTGTTCAGTATGGCCTACCTAATCACCTAGTTCAATATGGCCTCATTGAAATTCCATGTATTAAGAGATGAAAAAAAAATTGAGCACCAGAGCCCCTAATGAGGCTTAGGCCCTTCGTGCCTATTAACGAAATTTTGAAAAAATTTAAAAACTAATTAGACAAAAAATTTCATCCATATATAATTAGTATTGAACCTACTCAAAGTTTTATCAAAAATCGGTTCAAACACTCAATCGATTTTTTTTACTAGGCACCTATCTATTTTCTTCTCATAACATGTTCAAAGTTTGGAAAATGTGTATCTACATCCTTGTACGCAAAAAACCAACTCACCGAGCTGCTATGATCGATCACAAACTATAAAACAAAACTCAGTATACGAGTGGACACATACACGTGTACCCAGACGTGTTACCATTGCTGCGCGAGAGTAGAGTTCACGGCGGACCACTAATTAAAAAATGCATCATTACGCCCCGCTATCCCACTACGTCTCACCTTACCCTACATATACTGATAATACGCATTTTTATAATACGCATATGTTTTATAATAAAAATAAAAACTGTTTATTATTCTAAATTAGGTTAATAACAATTTCACTTAACTTGGGTTAATAAAAATGTATGGCAACGAGGCATAAATATTTGTTCTATACAGAGGGGCTATTTTGAAAACTTTATAAGCTGTAATTGATTTGACTGCTTTGACCTGATTTATTTTTGTCTTTCTTACACACATTTATGTTTATTTTTCAGAAACAATTTTCTATTCAATTGCCAATTTTTTATCTCTATTGCTGCACAATACAAGAAAGTATAAAATGGCAGACTTAATGCCCTAAGAAATTTTCTACCAGTCAACCATTAGGCCAAACAGAAAGTAATGATTGGCGCAGGATTATTAAAGCAGAGATAACGTGAAAAAATAAATAACAATAATATACCTAATTATTAATACACGTGCATGAATATGTGATAGTATATAACTTACATTATATAATATAACTTAAATCATAAATTACACTAAAGGGTATAAACTAGAGAGATGCGACTTTCAAATAAAATTGATCAAATCAATCAAATGTTTTAGAAAAATTGGTCGCCTGTATCCCTTTTTAGGGTTCCGTACCTCGAAAGGAAAAAACGGAACCCTTATAGGATCACTTTGTTGTCCGTCTGTCTGTCTGTCTGTCTGTCTGTCTGTCTGTCTGTCTGTCTGTCTGTCTGTCTGTCTGTCTGTCAAGACCATTTTTCTCAGGAACGCGTGGAGGTATCAAGCTGAAATTTATATCAAATACTCAGGTCTATTGTCCCTTGGAGCTGTGAAAAAATCAAACTTAAAAGCCAACGCAATCAAAAGATACAGTCGTTTATGCTGCATTCTGTGACATCAAGCTGAGTGAGGTCCATTTAGCGCAAACGACAGCTTTAGATAGTAATTAGTGTAACTACTATTAGTTAGTTTTAAGTTTGTCTGTCCTTGTTTTGTGCTAATAAATGTCTTTTCTTTCTTTCTTTCTTTCTTTCTAAATATTAGAGTTTTTCGGCACTCGCGGGGTACTTCCCGTGAACTCAGAAACTTGAAATTTTGCACGAAGTAACGTCATATAGCATAGACGGAAAAATTACAAACGGTAGAAATTTTTTGTAAAATCATACAAAAAAATATTTTTTTAAATTTTAAACTTACTACCTTTTTCCTCGTAAACGCGTAGAGGTATTAAATTGAAATTTATGTCAAACACTCAGGGCTATAGGACCTTTCAGATGTAGCAAAACAAAACTTTTATGTCAACGCAATCAAAAGAAATAGCAATTTAAGTTGCATATTTTGAAACTGAGTACTTGCAAGAAACTCAAAACCTAAAGGGTACTTCCCGTAAACTCAGAAACTTGAAACTTGGCACGAAGAAATGTCATATAGCACAGACAAAGGAAAAATTACGAAAAGTAGACATTTTTAGTAAAATCATACAAAAAATATTTTTTTAAATTTTAAACTTACTACCTTTTTCCTCGTAAACGCGTAGAGGTATTAAATTGAAAATATTGAAATTCATATCAAATACTCAGGTCTATAATACCTTTCAGATGTAGCAAAACCAAACTTTTATGTCAACGCAATCAAAAGAAATAGCAATTTAAGTTGCATATTTTGAAACTGAGTACTTGCAAGAAACTCAAAACCTAAAGGGTACTTCCCGTAAACTCAGAAACTTGAAACTTGGCACGAAGAAATGTGATATAGCACAGACAAAGGAAAAATTACGAAAAGTAGACATTTTTAGTAAAATCATACAAAAAATATTTTTTTAAATTTTAAACTTACTACCTTTTTCCTCGTAAACGCGTAGAGGTATTAAAGTGAAAATATTGAAATTCATATCAAATACTCAGGTCTATAATACCTTTCAGCTGTAGGAAAATCAAACTTCTACGTCAAATTTTACTTATATACCCACAGGTTTGTACGGAACCCTCGGTGCGCGAGTCCGACTCGCACTTGGCCGGTTTTTTTTTTGATGATAAAAGAAAATCGTTTTGTTACAATTCCTGATTCTTATGTTAACCTAACTATAATTACACTTTAAGATTTTTGTAATTTCAAAATTAAAACTTCAGTGTAGGAAACTGTTCATGTTTAAACTGGTAGTTATTGCAATTGATCCCACGAGACAGGCCTAGCCTAGGGTGGTGGTTATACGTAAAAAAAAATGTACTGTTAATATGTGTAATAAAAAATACTGTTTTGGCAAATATATATATATTTTTTAAATGGTTATTAGAAAACCAACCAGGACATGTTAAGCCCTCGCTCGTTGAGGGGTAGGAACATCCCTCCACGGTTGCCGGACGTAAGAACAAAAGCCAAGAGTTATGGAGTGACGCGACATAAATCGCTCCACCCCAGTTTGTTGCCAGTAGTGCTATAGGCACAGGCGGAGGCGAGAGCGGGAGCGGGAACGTGAGTGGAAATAGAAGCGATTGAGCTTTATCAGAAATCTTTACTAGTCGTAGTTCAAGTGTTGATCAATAATGATTCTGAGAAAAAAGCCCGTAGCAATCATGGGGAAAAGTAATTTTCTGTGAAATCCCACAATATTTTAGTACGATATAGATTTACTGAAGGCTACCGTTTTTTACTAACCAGTTGGCGCCACTGTAGACGGAAGTCCTGAAATACGGTTGTAAAAAAATGTTAATACCTTCGTTATACAAAGTTTACGATCGTAGTAGTTTATGCAACTGATACATAATGAGGGGCCTTAAAACACGAGTGGGGTTTAATGAAACGAGCGCAGCGAGTTTCATTATAGGATCACACGAGTGTTTTAAGGCCTAATTATGTACAGTTGCATACATTACTTTATCTATACACATATTGCAAGTACTCAAAGATGGGTTCAGAAGCCGAAGGCAATTGACCTGCATTACTAGGTAGATAGATACAAGTGCTGAAACATACCCACAGGTGTAAGCTTAATAAAAATAAATAAATTAGAACTGATAAGGAAAGTATATTTATTTATTATAATATAGTTAATAGTAAACATTTACATGTTCGCAATAAACATGTTTCGACAAACAATAACTGACAAGTTGATAACAGAAATGGCGGCCGTACAAACCATAGAGAAATATATATATGTACAAACTTCTGTCGCGAGTTTTTTTTAAATATTAGCCAACGAACGAAGTCCTTATTCTCGTGTCATCCGAGATCAAAATGTCGTGCGGTTTATGTCAAAAAATATATCGTACTGACGTTTCGTATCGACAACATTTTAATATCTATGGATACTAGAATAGAAACCCATTGAAATTGTGTTGGTTTTGACAGCTGTTCCAAATTTGAAACTCATAACTTAACAATATTTGAGCATGTAAAGTTAAAATTACATTACTGCCACAGATAAGAAACTTATCATACTGAAATCGTTTGTTGTAATGCTGGACAATGCCTACGGTTTTTGAACGCATTTAAGAGGACTTACAATATGAGTGTAGATAAAATAATATTAAATACAATAAACCGTACTGTAAAAATAACCACCATAACAAGGAAGTTTTTTTTAATCCACAACGGTGGCAAACAAGCATATAGCCCGCCTGATGGTATAAGCAGCTACCGTAGTTTATGGACGCCTGCAACTCCAGAGGAGTCAAATGCGCGTTGCCGACCCTTTACAAGGAGGATACACAGTGTTGACGGCTGAAGGAAGAAGAGGGTCACTCATTGAAACTATAAATAAGTTATGCGTGCTAGCATAACTGCCGGTTAATTTACTTAATACGCTGTCGCCTATGCACTTGTCCGCTCCCCTTCTCTTAATAACTTCGCTGACCGAGCGTCCTTTTGATATGTTCACGCTATGTTCACTGACACCGTAAACCAGTGTCCAGTCCAGGGAAACTACGGTTTAAAGTTTAAACCTTTAAAAAAAAACTATCCAATTAACTACACTTGAGTGTAAGCAGTTAAAAAACGGGTTATTTTGTATGGATATTTCTATACGACGACCCGTCCTTGTCTTTGAATGTAGATTATTTCTTAACATTAGATTAACCTGTAATTGTTTTTTCATTGACAGTTAAATCCGCGCCATAGGCTTCATCGGCTAGATACTTCGTCACATAACAATCAATATTTACAAGATGAAATCCGCCACAGGGTTTGTCAACCTTTTAGAAACTTAAAGAATATATCGGGCAGATGTTAGGTAGGTACAACATGACAGTAAATATTAACATTATAACATTCAAATTCTATTATAGGTATCGCTACAAGAGTTTACACGCAACACAACAACTTGTCATAATGACACTGGAAGCTACTTCCAATAATAAGAAAACGTTTTTTGTTAAGTGAAGTTAATATTATTTATCTACACTCATATTGTAAGTCCTCTAAAATGCGTTCAAAAACCGTAGGCAATGACCAGCATTACAACAAACGATTTCACTATGATAAGTTTCTTACCTGTGGCAGTAATGTAATTTTAACTTTACATACTCAAATATTGTTAAGTTATGAGTTTCAAATTTGGAACAGCTGTCAAAACCAACACAATTTCAATGGGTTTCTATTCTAGTATCCATAGATATTAAAATGTTGTCGATACGAAACGTCAGTACGATATATTTTTTGACATAAACCGCACGACATTTTGATCTCGGATGACACGAGAATAAGGACTTCGTTCGTTGGCTAATATTAAAAAAAAACTCGCGACAGAAGTTTGTACATATATATATTTCACTATTAACTATATTATAATAAATAAATATACTTTCCTTATCAGTTCTAATTTATTTATTTTTATTAAGCTTACACCTGTGGGTATGTTTCAGCACTTGTATCTATCTACCTAGTAATGCAGGTCAATTGCCTTCGGCTTCTGAACCCATCTTTGAGTACTTGCAATATGTGTGTAGATAAAGTAATGTATGCAACTGTACATAATTAGACCTTAAAACACTCGTGTGATCCTATAATGAAACTCGCTGCGCTCGTTTCATTAAACCCCACTCGTGTTTTAAGGCCCCTCATTATGTATCAGTTGCATAAACCACTATTTTGCTAACGGTTTTGTGGTTATTACTATAATATCTATACAAGGTATGACAAAAACACTGGTGATACATGTAAGGCCATAATTGGTCATCATCATCATCATTATCAGCCTATATTAGTCCACTGCTGGACATAGGCCTCCCCTAATGAGCGCCATAGCGCCCTGTCTTCAGCTTGCCGTATCCAGCATCTGCCTGCAGTCTTTCGCAGATCGTCATCCCATCTGGCCAGAGGGCGTCCTACACTACGTTTGCCGAGACGCGGTCTCCACTCAAGGACACGTTCACCCCAGCGGTTGTCGGTTCTTCGCGAGATATGGCCGGCCCACTGCCACTTCAGCTTGCTAATTCTTTGAGCTATGTCGATAACTTTGGTTCTCTGTCGGATGTATTCGTTACGAATCTTATCCTTCAGAGAAACCCCGAGCATAGCTCTTTCCATAGCTCGCTGAGCGACTTTGAGCTGGTGGACCAGCCCTACCGTGAGTGTCCACGTCTCAGCTCTCAGCACGCATAATTGGTATTGTATTCAAATTATGAAAAAGTAAGAAAAAAACATTTTCGTGAAAAAAAAATTGGTTTTGTATGGAGGGTTGGCCGGCGGGGACGACGTGTCCCATACAATTTTTTTTTTCGCGTCAAAAAATATTTTCTCCTACTTTATCTTACTCGAAATACGATACCAATTATGCCCTAAAACAGATTCACGAGTATTTTTGTTACATTTACCTGTATTATAGTAGGTAATAAGTAATAACCGAGTTTTGTAATCAAGCTAAATAATACAATCTGATATTCTGGCTTAAACACGCATCAAATATCGATATTTAACACTGAGCAAGCGAGGCGAATATATCACGAATATTGTAGAGCCACGGCAGACAAATATTAGATTCCCGACTGTAAACGATGGTTTCATCAAAATCTAATTACAATTAAACCTGTGCACCGCAGGGCTTAAATCAGAGACATAGCGAAAAGAGTACCTAGGTTTTTTTTTTCAAATATGAGGAGCAATCTTCTAGTTTAAAAATAATGATTTGTTACGGATTTTTTAGTAATCCTCTTCTGTCATCAAAATCAAATTGTGATTCTGAAAACTAATGCCACACGCGTTTAAAGTATCGTATCGGCTTTTAACAACCTCTTTTTGATAATAATTATTTCACATGAATGATAACAAGAAAATGGTGATCTGATTAAGCGAACAGTCACTTTTGATAGTTCCAATCCAGTTCAATATCAAATTAAAATCATAGTTATCAATAACAGATTATGTTCTTCAAATAAGCCTGTAGCCATGACAGTGAAGTTTGCAATAGCTGGATCTTTGTTCTTTTATTAAAGCTGATTAGGGTCTTTGTATTCGCGCCCCAGCGAGTGAGAGACGTGTACGTGCTTTAGTGAGCCTAATGAGCCTATATTCTAACAACGAGAATAATAAAGATGAACCGATTGCAAAATATAGATCAATATAACAGATTTATTATATTGATCTATATTTTGCAATCGGTTTATTTATTCTAGGTTATTAAATTAGGCCAATCAAATTAGACTTTTTCGAAGACTTAATTTCCAGCAAGCTGGAAATCATTTCAATACCTTCATTTGGTCCAAAATTCGTGTAATTTCTGCTTTCCCAATCCCAGGAGGTGTGCATTATTTTTTAGCACCTGTGTTGATGCTGAGGACTTCATTTCAGCATGTCAACTACTCCGGGCAGCCCTATATTCATATAAGGCCAATGAGACCCATTTGGACCAAATCCGCCACGAGATATTCTCAAAATTCCTCATAGCCAACTTTCAATCCAAAGCTAAGTCTAAAAGCCAACTTTCAATCTGGCCTCTCTACCCCCAACAAATGCAGCCGAATATACGCATCTTTAACAATGAATTGACTTTCTCCGACGGACCTACCGTTTTTGAGCTGCAAGCAAAAATTGGAAAAATAGCAAACATTTGGCAGTTATTTTGCTGCCAAAAATTATGCACATCTCCTAGGATTTAGCAAACTCGGATTATATGCATTTAAATCAAATCAAATCAAAATACGCTTATTTCGAAACACTATGCTTCATAGGACCAAATGAAGGTATTAAAATAAAACGATTTCCAGCCTAATAGAAATTTATTCCTCAAAACGCTTATCCATGGTCTTATTCGATTGGCCTATATGGAAATATTTATCTTTTGTGTTTTTGTATTTTTTATGTTAATACAATATGAGAGCATAATTTAGTCGACTTATCCTTAGTTTTAAAATATCATTGGGTCAAATTACAATGCTTCAGGAGACCTGGGTTTCGACACGGGCTATTTGCCAAAGGCCAAAGCGTATCCTGAATCAAAATGGCGGACAGAAGATTTTATGATAAACTTCGCGTGTCTCTTCAACAGGAGAACTACTAGAAGTAGCAGCAGCAGCAGTATTAGTAGTATTAGCAGGAGTAGTAGTCGTAGTAGTAGCAGGAGTAGTATTAGCAGTAGCTATAAATGAACTACTTGTTTTACTCTGTGTTGGGTCAGAACAGCGTATTAAGTATTAAAACCCAAATACGTTGCCAGCTCGTTATTGACGATCATATTATTGATGCTGTGGATTGATTAGATTTACTGATTAGTTTATATAGACAAGTATCTAGAATACGTACAAATATAATATAAAGGGTATCCCAATAAGGGCGAGTCGATTTTAAAATTCAATAAAACAGGCTATGTGTAAAATATTAAAAACTTTTTAGTTTTATTTGAATAACCCAAGCCATCGCTCAAATTCAGCCTGATTTGTGCGGCAGAATTTTTGAAAATTGCTCTTCAAGGATATGGACTACCAGAAGAAGCCAAGGCGGACATTTAAACGATGTCATATTTCACAAATAATGGCACATATAGGCCTTTCAAATAAAACTAAAAAGTTATTAATATTTTACACATAGCCTGTTTTATTTCAATTTAAAGTCGACCCGCCCCTATTGGAAAACCCTATATTATTCAACTTGATGTAATGCGTTTATACGCAAAAAATGTAATTATACCATATTTGTTTCTATACAAAACATTACACACCCTATATAAGTAAAACTATAAGTTTTTCTCTTGATCCTACTTTGTCAAAATTCTTACAAATTCCATTCTAGCGTTTTAACGTGAAAAAGGAACAATGTTTTGCATTCGTAATACCTACGTGTAAGATGACTCTTTATTTAAAGTTATTTTCCCAAAATATACGTTTTCTAAGCCAGCCTCTTAATATAATCAATAGAAAACAATAAAGTTTAATTTTAAAGCGATTTTATACTATTACAAGTCGAATATGGGTTTCCGCGATAGAGTTATTCACTAGATGGCAGCACCGTGACGAGAGGTATTTTTGACAGCAGCTGTCAAAATCCACTAATCAAAAAAATATGATTTAACATGATTGGTGGGTTATGACAGCTAGACCTCTCGCCACCATCTGGTGAAAAACTCGATCGCGGTGACCCTCATTAAAACTGACTCGACTGCGGACCACCATTTTTTTATTTTTTTTTATTTTACCATACCCTATTGTCACTCCCATAGTTGACACGATGCTAATGACACCTCACACATGACATCCACAGATAACCTCAACCACTAGATACATCTTAAATTAAAATTAAATTAAATAAGCATTTATTTTCAGATAACCGTGATCCATAGGAATATTATAATTAAAACATACCACAGAAAATGAAACTATAATTAAAATTAAAATTAAATGTCGACGTCAATAAAAATAATAATAATATCATTACAAATAAAATTCATTAATATGCAAAATTTCAATAAAAAAAATAATGAATTAATACACATACAATAAAATTACAATAAAATCATTACTAAATTATTATTATTATTTTAAGTAGAACTCGAGTTCACCACACATGATAGGCGCTCCCGTACGAATGTAGTATGAGAACGCGACCGCTTATTTCAGTTGAGTTAACATTTTTTATAATTGTGTATTAAAAATATCCATAAAAATCTAGTTTTAGGGGTAAACCTGGATTGTTATACTACAAAATGGTATAGAATACTATTGAGATGTGCTGTTCGAATCGTAGAAATTTACGAATAAAATTGAGCTTATGTGTGATGACCTCGTGCTCCTTGTAAAAGCTTAATTATGAGGTGTCTGTGTATACCACGACGGTGGCAAACAAGCATACGGCCCGCCTGATGGTAAGCAGCTACCTATGGACCCCTGCAACTCCAAACATGCGCGTTGCCGACCCTTTACAAAAAAGAGGATTCACTATGTTGATGGCTAAAGGAACAAGAGGGTCCCTCATCGTCAACACACTGGGTCCACTTTGAGCTATGTGGCAACCTTACTCACCAGCAGGAACACAACTCTATGAGTAGTGCCTAGTGCTATTTGGCTGTGGTTTGGTGGAGGTACTTCCCCAGTCGGGCTCTGCTCCAGATTTGAGCGAGATGACATTCGCTGAACGTGCCCTACCACACTTAGCGAGATGCCATTCGCAGTGCCCATACCTCTCTTTTTCGCGTAGTATAAGGACATACCCAAGTCCGGACGTAGTTTAAGTTAAGGACATACCCCGGGTCTAATACATCAAACGACCATCAGCCGATAGGCTGTTGGCCGTGCCAAAGAAATGGGCATACACACCCGTAATAAATATTCTCGAAAAAAAAAACGAATAACTCTTCTTCTGTAGTCGGGCAAAAATCCATATTTACTGCCTTCGAACGTATTTGACACTTAACTTGTTCGAAAGTTTTGAGGCGTACGAGTATGATTGACGCGTAAACATAAGATCGCGGTTCTCGTTTGAAACATTGAAACTTTGCTGAATAACTCACAGCAAAAGTCAAAGTTTCTACCTACATCCCATATAAATACACTTGTGCATAAGAAGCCGTGTAAGTAGCTCTTGGTATTTAAATTAGGTCAAGTAAACTTGCGAAATATCAAGGTAAAGTAAGCTCTATAAGAGCCACAATTAGCAACATGCGTGAATGTTTTGGAACCCGTCATTCGATTCTATTTCCCGTTAGATTGAATTTTTTCTTATAAACCTACTATCTATTGTCGCCCTGAAACGTAAAAAATGCGAAAATACCTTAGGCTTCTGCGTCGCGCGTCAGTACGCCCTATACAAAAAGCGTGAGGTTTTTGACATCACCGGCCTTACAGTTGCGGAAAGAATACGTTTTTGAAAGATTTTTGTAATTTTAGGCACGAAAAAATGCGTTTATCTATATAGATGTCGTACATTTTTTTCTTGTTAGAATACAAGTAATCGAATTGAGTTTATAAAAATATATTTGGGGTATTAAAAAAATGGCTCGTTTTTAAACCACAACATCTTTACAAAAATGTTAGAAAATTATTACGGATTTCCACTTTTTTATATTAATTTGGTGTTGTTGAACGTGTTCATTGAACAAATTAAATGAAAGAATTTTTGGCATGTTTTCAATTTGCAACGTCTTAAACAAGTAGGGTTTGCAATTACAGTATTTTTATATGGCCGGCCATATGGATGGCCATACAACACGGAAGCGAATAGCATCGAAACAAAAGCCAACCGAACAAATTGACGTCATTGTTACCCCGTCTCTTTTTAACAAATATAGTTTCGTAGGAGGGGCAGACAGTCGCGATGACACTCGGAATGGAAATGTATTTGTAAAGTGCAACGGCTATTCATAAATCTATGCAAATCGGTAAAAATATACCTAAATAGATTTTTTTATACCATGACGGTGGCAAACAAACATACGGCGTGCTTGATGGTTGCCGACCCTTTGATATAAAGGAGGATTCACTGGGTTGACGGCTGAAGGAACAAGAGAGTGCCTCGTTATTTAATTAAATTTTAATACCTCCATCCTCTATGAACTCTCTGGTAACCTTATTCACCGGCAGGCAACATTATGAGTAGGGTCTAGTGCTATTAGGCTATGGTTTTCTATAAGGTGGAGGTACTTCCCAGAGGAGAATCTGCTCCAGGATTAAGCGAGATGATATTTTGCTGAGCTGTACACTGATGATATTCGCAGTGCCCGTACCTCTCTTTTGAACGTAGTTTAAAAACACCCGAAAATATATTTAATTCGTATGTTCCGACTAATATGATGATGATGGGTCCAAATTCCAAATTATGGTAGACTGTGTCTAAGTTGTATCAAGCCAAAGCGCACCAGTGGTTCAACAGTTATTGTGAATAAAACCGGGTTGTTTGTCCAGGTTGCCTTTATTAAGCACTTTGTTGTACCCATTTTTAAGTGCCTGAACCCTGGTTGAATTATTCTGCAAAAAGATTCCAAACTTCATGAAATATTATTTTGTACCAGGCAGTTTTTTTAGGGTTCCGTACCTCGAAAGGAAAAACGGAACCCTTATAGGATCATTTTGTTGTCCGTCCGTCCGTCCGTCTTTCTGTCTGTCAAGACTCTTTTCTTAGGAACGCGTGGAGGTATCAAGCTGAAATTTATATCAAATACTCAGGTCTACTGTCCCTTGGCGCTGTAAAAAAAATCAAACTTCTAAGCAAACGGAATCAAAAGATACAGCCGTTTATGCCGCAAATTTTCGAACCTCGCAAGGAAATCAAAACCTACAGGGTACTTCCCGTAAACTCAGAATCTTGAAATTTGGTACGAAGCAACGTCTTATAGCACAAATAAAGGAAAAATTTGCGAAAACCGTAATTTTTTGTTACATCATATAAAAAAAATATTTTGAATTATTTTCAAGTTACTATCCCTATATACCTACAGGTTTGTACGGAATCCTCGGTGCGCGAGTCCGATTCCCACTTGGCCGGTTTTTTTAATAGATACATGTGTTTATTATTGCAATAAAAACTATAATTAATTGCGTACACTTTCTCTTATAAATTCGTCTACCGTTTCAAACGTGACATTATGTTCATCGTCCATCCTAATTTATTATAATGTTGCAGCACGAGGAAACTTCTTGAAATATTCTTCCACTGCTCTTGTCCTCTCTTAAAAAGGTATTATACCTTGTTTAAAATTACGCGTTGTATATACTTAACTTACCCCTTTATTTTACTTGCAAGTTAAGTTTTGTTGCGGTAGGTAAGTACAGTTTGCAATTTAAAACTGTTTAACACATTCATTGCCACCCAGGCAAACAAGACATCCGCGCCAGGCCAAAAAAAAATCGTCATACAAAGCTGTAGTACCACGATCCCGACTATCGGGTCGTCCGGGACCTGGGAACGAAATCATCAAATACCCGATAGTCGGGTTCTCGGCATTGAATGAGTTAAGGAAGTAACAACACGAAGCCGAATAAAGAAATACCTACAAAACCATTCTTCCAGTTTTGTATCACAACTAACTCACTCACTACCTGGTGGCAAAGAAGCATACGGCCCGCCTGATGATAAGCATCTACCGTAGCCTATGGACAAGTATTACTCCAGAGGTGTAACATGCGCTCCGGGCGGACACGTCCTACTAACTACAAAACTCGTTTGAGCGCCTATGTGTGCACGGCATGCTGTAGGGGGAGTCCGGCAGACTTTCCCAGGTGGGAGACATGAACCACCTCAAATATTTCAACTCAAATTTCGCGCCACCGGCGTCGTTGGCAGCTTCTGTCATACTTTAACATAAGGGGCAACTATTAGCAACGCCATATTGGCTACCATTAATCCGGTTAGGCAATGAGCGGGATGAATGTGTTTTCATTGTGTGAAAGTGAAAAATAAATATTTTTTGTTACTTACACATTATTTTCAATTTTATAACTAAGTGGTATTATTTAAACTCGTTGTATTTGTTGGTTAATGTAGTTTCACTAACGGTAAGCGTTTGGAGTATCTATTTAAATAGTTTTAAGAAATCATAAATTAAATAAAGTAAGCGGGGGTGCGGGAGACTTGACCAATATGGTGATGGGGAGACATGTCCTGTGATTTTTACCTACATCTAGACCATATTTTATGAAAGGAACCTTAAAATGAGTTATATTGCAAAGGCCCATAATGGTTTGTTGTCTAATAAGTTATACCTGTGAAATAACTCATAATAATAACATTTCAAAGATGATTCATCTTCTGAATTTTACGTAAAAGTTGCTGATTTTTCGAACGAAAATTTTACAAATTTATTAAAGTTTAACTTTGTTATAATTGCTTAAAAATACTTGATTAGGTCAGAACTGCTTTTATCATTAGTATCATTACATACACTTCATTAACCAGATCTTTTTTTGACTGTTTTTCCTACCTAACAAATTATGGTCAAGTCTCCCTCATCCCCTGATCAACTCTTCCACGGGTTGGGGAGACTTGTACCGTTTCTCCGTTTTTAAAAAACTAATAGCTAAACTTACATTTTTTATTTTATGACCATTATACTATTTTTTTAAGATACCTATTTGGGCATAACATCTACATACGATATATCGAGTTGCTATCTCTTACATGTAAAACTCTAGAGGCTTGTAAGTAAAATGGGGGTACACATTTCAATGTGTACGTGAGTCTTAGGGCGCTATCATTCAATTATTTCTCAAGTTTCCATTGTCGTAAATGAAATTTGACAATACACAGACATTTTGCTTTTTATCGACGCGCTGCCAACCTGACTGATTAGCCTACTAGTTCCCTACCAATCGGCCGCCGCGCGATGAGGTAATTCCATTCGGGGCGGGGCGTAGCGTGGCCGTTCTGTATGAAATACTATTATTTATTCTGTGATGTGCCTGCCGACCCTTTACAAAATGACTGGTCTAGAGGAACCCACTGCATCTGCATCCTCTTTGAGTTCTCTGGCAACATTACTCACCGGCAGGAACACAACACTATGAGTAGGGTCTCATACTCCCTTATTCTGTTAAATACCATCTGTAGACTACATAACCGGCTGCAGCCTACAAATGCTTTATAAGAACTCATCACACGCCTGTCTTGGAATTTTTCATTTCCTATCTAGAGGCGACGCGAACATTGCGGACTTGGAACAACATATTATTATTTATTTATTTAGTGTAATTATACTCATTATCAATATAAGGCTCCGTACATATATAAACTATAACTGATGCTTACAGATATTTCACCTCCAAACTTATTTGGGCAAAGTCATAAAAAAAATCATGAATGCCTTCATACAAAAAAAAATATTTCATTTTATTCAATTAATCTTTACTTATATTTTTTTATACCACGACGATGGCAAACAAGCATACGGCCCGCCTGATGGTACGCAGCTACCGTAGCTTATGGACGCCTGAAACTCCAGAGGTGTCACATCTTTTTATGAATTTGACGTTAGTTTTGCTAAAGTGTAAAAATCTGCAAATAAAGATTTCAAATAATAAATAGAATCTCAAACAATTGTTTTAATGTAAGGCATGTTCACGTAATAAAGTAGCCATATGAAAACGTAAATAAATCGTTTACTTCTAACGCTACAGATAACAAAAACAGGTTATTATATAAGAAAACATTCAAAAAATAATATACAATGCATTTTTTTGCGGAATCCTCAGGAACTGGAGAATTGTTTTACTTTCTTTCGAACGCCTGCCATTAGTGTAGTTATTGACGTGTTAGTGAACTGACGAGCGGCTGCGTTCCATATTCTTTTGAAGTCAGCATCACTGTCCGCTACTGCACCTTTCTTGAGCAGGTATCGCTTGATGTTCGCCCAATACCTTTTTGTCGGGCGAAGTTCTGGGCAATTTGGCGGGTTTATGTTTTTCGCCACAAAAATAACATTCTGATTATCGAGCAAATTTAAGGTTGTTTGAGCGTAATGAGCTGAAGCTAAATCAGGCCAAAATATAGGTGGACGTTCATGTTTCCTATATAAGGGCAGAATTCGCTTCTTAATACACTCCTGTCGGTAGACATCTCCGTTGATTGTGCCAGTAGTAAAAAAGCTCGAACTCTTCAGCCCGCATGAGCAAATAGCTTGCTATACCATAATTTTAGGGGCAAATTTTTCAAAAGCGATGGACTTATGCTCTTCCGAAACATCCCGGCCAGCCACACACGTATAAAATTGAGGCCCCGGTAAAGTTCTCATGTCTTTTTTTACATATGTTTCGTCATCCATTAATATGCATCGGTCGCGATTTTGATTGAAAAACTTGCTCAAAGTTTTAGCACGACATTTTGCTCTTTCGATCTGAGCAGGGGTCCTTTTCAGGATTTTTTGTTTCTTTCTGGTCACAAGATTATTTCTCTTCTTAGCGTTTTGTACATTTCCAACCGATGTCTTTACCTTTTTGGCGATATCTCGAACAGAGGCCGATGGATTATGGCGGAACGAGGAAGCTATTGCGGTGTCCAATTTAGGCTTCGCGCAGCCTTTTTTTCGACCGCGACTCATCGCGATCATGTAGAGTATGAAATTGCCCAAATTTACTGATCACTTTTCGCACACCGTCCTTAGATATTTTATATCGTTTTACTAATTGTCGCATCGAGATACCCTTTTCGGTGCAATAGGCGACAAGAATTAATTTACGAATATTTTCATTTATTCTCGGCATTTTGATTCTATTTACTCAATGACATCTATTTTATACATTTTTTTATAACTTCATTATATATTTTTTGGAATGTCACGTACTAGCATTCAAAAAAAATCTATATTCCTGTGAAGACTTAGTTCTAGGTGGCTACTTTATTACGTGAATAAGCCTTAGTAGTAATCTTATAACATAGTAGTACCTAACTACTCATTGTTCTTTCTCTAAACTTTGATACATTTTTATAATATTTTAACAAAATAGAACCGACATCACTTAGGGCCTGTTTCACAATGTCCAAGTAAAGTATTGGATAGCTAATTAACAAATAAATTAACTGCCAGATAAAACTACCTGCAAAACTTAGCACTTTATCTACCAGTTAAGCTTATTTGAAGATTGTGAAACGCCAAGGATGACTTTATTCGTCAGATAAGTGGCAAGTAGTTTATTCAGGACTTTACTGGGACATTGTGAAACAGGCCCTTAGACTCCCACCTTTCCAAAAGGAAATGCCCGAGCTACTGTAAAAAATATTTAAATCACTAGGTATAGGCGTGCCTAAAATATTTGAAGAGTTCCCTCGATTTCTATAGGATCTCATCATCAGATCCTGACCTGGTTACAATGAGAGAAACTTAATATTTTACTTAATACAAATATTTTAAGAGCTCCCTCGATTTCTCCAGGATCCCATCCTAAGATCCTGACCTAATGACAATGAGACCAACTGTCATTATCAAGTATTACACAAACATTTTTTTTAATCTGTCCAGCCGTCTTCGAATAATCAGTGAACGTACATTTAAACAATAAGATCCCGAAGAACTGAGAACCTCCTTCGAAATCTTGAAGTTTGTTAAAAAGCTCTAGCTCCACAATGTGCGCGTCTAAAACACAAACAACTCGTCCCATTACTCAATTTCCTGAACTGACGAAACCTTTGTGCGTCTGTCTGTCGCATTCGGCTATTCAATGGTAATGCCCAATTTTAAAATATATTGAGGAAATTGAGTGATTTTCGCGCGTCAATTGTTTTGAGGGGTTGACGTTCAAGTTGATTTGGAGGTTATTTTGAATATACGTATTATACGTAGGTGTTTGTTTACATATTTCAACGTACGAAACGAAAAAAAAGTTGACGGCTGTTTCAATACGGATATCTCGGGCTGAGGAACTTATTTATTTTCATAAATAAGTTCCTCAGCCCGAGATATGCTATTTCTTAATATATATATTTCTTTCTTTATGCTATTGCTTTTATTATTTATATGGTATTTCTACCATTTGATATTCACCAGTCGCTTTTGGATTGTTTTGGAATGGATTTGGAACCTCTCAGATTGATTTGATTTTTGGATTTTTGGAAGAGGCTGTTATCAACCGTCGCTCAATGGCCTTACAAAAATCCAAAAATCAAATCAATCTGAGAGGTTCCAAAATCCATCTAGGGAGGTTTGGTTGGGTCCGAAAACCTTACAGCCAAGGGGAATATATTTCTTTTTTGGCCACCTGTATACAATATGCTATCCAAAACCCAATGAGGAACCCAAAAAATTTAAACCGCACATTCCCGAGGCCAAAAGAAGGAAAAATTATTATCAGAGTTTGGGTCACTTGCGCAAAAAAATATTTTTGAATGATTTTCTAAATAGTGTGTTAGTTTTTGGTAAAAGTAACGCTTAAAATGTATTGGTAATGGTTTTCGTTTACTTAGTTAAAGCCTGACCAGCTGACCAGAAATATATGATCATTGTCAAGAGGGCGCTATTATTCTGATATAACAGTTCAGCATGGTCATGGAGTGTATTATTCTCTATGGTATGGTAACATCTTGATTTGTTTACCGGTCAGCTCTGATGTTAATTTGAAAATGTTTCACAGTTCAATAGTTTGATTTTCCGAGCATATTATTTACAGCAGTTTATTACGAGGGTTGCTACTTATATATCCGGAAACAAAAAAACAAACAAACGTACACGGCTGAAAATGGTTTTATTGTTTTTCAAAGTATTCCCGTTGATGATCTATGCACTTTTGCATTCGCGTGAACCAATTTTTAAAGCACTTCTGCCACTCCGCCTGAGGTACCTCCATAACGTGTTGTTTGAATGCGTCGACAGCATCTTCAGCGGTCGAAAATCGTTGACCGCGTAATTTATTCTTTATATTTGGAAATAAATAAAAATTGTTGGGTGCCAAGTCAGGGCTGTACGGCGGATGACCCGTTAATTCCACATTTTGACCCTCCAAAAATAGAGTTGTTTCGCGTGACGTATGACAGCTGGCATTGTCATGATGAAGAATGATTCTTCGTCGCTGGTTAGTTTTACGAATTTGTTCAAATACTTCCGGTAAGCAAATGGTCGTGTACCACTCTGAATTAACCGTTCTACGGTTTTCTAGTGGCACTGTAGCTACATGGCCATTAATACCGGAGAAGCAGGCCACCATTTGTTTCAATGTACTTTTTGCACGAGTAACTTTCGTAGGGTTCGGCTCATTTTGAAACACCCATACCGTTGATTGTTGCTTCGTTTCGGGATCGAATGCATAGATCCAGGATTTGTCACCTGTATAGATGTTATAAACGGCTTTTGAGTCACCACGGTTATATTTTTTTTACATTTTATTGCACCATTCGACGCGAGCATCTTTTTGCTCTTTTGTTAAGTTGTGGGGTATCCAACGCGAACAAATTTTTTTTACAGCCAAATAATTATGTAATATGCTATTAATGCTGGTCATAGAAATACCCAGAGTCGCCTCTATCTCGCGGTACGTAACATGTCGGTCGTCCATTATAAGTTTTCGCACAGCCTCGATATTTTGTTGTACAACGACCGATTTCGGGCGACCTGCCTTAACTTCGTCCGTAAGCATACTACGTCCACGATTGAACTCACTAAACCAGTGATACACAGTAGTTTTAGATGGGGCTTCATCACCAAAAGTTGAAGTTAGTTGATCTATGCACTGTTGTTGCGTTAAACCACGCCGAAAATCATAATAAATCATAGCACGAATATTTTCACGAGTGAGTTTCATTCTTGCTGCGAGATGACATTTAAAACCCGTCAAAAACAAAACACGAGCGTTAATAAGAAAGAAAAAATATACCGGCCAGTACTTAAAAAAGTTCAAATTTTACCATGGAGGTCAAATATGCTATTTAAGAAGATTGTAATCCCGGTTTCCGGATATATAAATAGCAGCCCTTGTATATACACTATTTACAATGTTCCGCTCTTGACTATGAATAATTTTGAGATTTTTTTGTCGTTTATTATTTAATATTCAACACTTTAATATTATTCCAAATACATAAACTGTGACAATGACACTGACAAGAGTGACAGCCTATCACATGCACTTACAGATGCATATCATCCTGTCATTAAAATAAATTCCAGTGTAAGAAATTAGTTCCAATGAAATTCGCAACATGGCGCATGATCATATATTTCTGCTCAGGCTTTATATGCAAAGTTTTTCTTGTCACTTTAATATCTGTCAATAAGGATGTCTAGACTAGGCACCATAGTGGCGACATCGCCATCAAAAAATCGTTTTGCACTGATGAGTCGTATAAAATAATTTGTTTTAAATTAGTATTAACTCTGAAAGCCTCTGAAATATGATTTTAAATACATAAAAAATCTTTTGGATTCCTCGCACATACTGGATGGTTTTACAACTGGTAGGTTCATTATTCAAAAAAAAATAGTAAAGTGACGTTTGACGGTACCATATTGGATAATAGTAGATTGTACACCAAGGGGATAAAGCACTGTTTTATGTCACGGGCGCGATATTGAATCCCGAACGGAACGAAGGACTCCAGACTTTACTCCCGAGCGCAGCGAGGGGGTTATGAGTTAATTCCCGAGCGTAGCGAGGGAATTAAGACTGAGTCCTGAGTGCAGTGAGGGGTTTAAGCGCACCCGTGACAAAAACAGCTTTATCCCCGAGGAGTATACTCTACTTTTCTCACCTCTTGTGAGACAATAAAATAGTTAAGGCTACTACTAGAAACGGATTTTTATTAGGGTCCCGTAGCCAAATGGCAAAAAACGGAACCATTATTATTTGTCATGTCTGTCTGTCTGTCTGTCTGTCTGTCTGTCTGTCTGTCTGTCCGTCCGTATGTCACAGCCATTTTACTTGGAAACTATACGACGTATCTGAATAAAATTTACACATAAGGTGTATTTTGTATGTCGCTACTTAGTTATGTAGTTAAATTTGAAAAAAACAAAAATTTTAGAGGGGGGGGCTCCATACATGTAACTAAATAAAAAAATTTACCAAATATCAACATGTGACACATCAATCGATAGGTCTTTAAAAATAACATTGAGATTTCTTTGACGATTTTTTGATTAAGTGAATATTTTCTGAAATAATCGCTTCGACAGTCAGAAAAATTGTGTCCCCCCCTGTAACTTTTAAACCGTAAGTCCAAAAAAATATGAAGAAATTTGAGGAGATACGCCTTATCACACTTTCTATGAAAATTGAACATTATCGGTTCAGCCATTTTTGAGTTATCCGACACGCACTTGGCCGGTTTTTTAAAGTAAATCAAAAGTATAAATTGATTCTTGATACATTAGTCCATTTTATTCGAATTTTATTATAGAACCTGCAGTTTTACTCCGTATACTGCTGCTCATATGACACTTGCGGCATTTGTTTTTGGTATTTAAAATTGAGGTGGCCAGCGCGAGTTTCAAATCAGTTCGACGACGCGGCGGCGCGGGCCCGTGCACCGTGCGGACTTTACGAAATTAGACTTTAAGCACATAACAATAAGAACTATGGGAAGTGAAATCACATTATTAACCAGCGGGTTATAATGAGATTTAGTACAACATTATAACCCGGCTAAAGCCAAGGGCTATAATGATTTGCTTTCGGTCAGGTTTGCGTGATATATAATTTAGCATTGTCGAGCAGGTGGTGTGAAAATAATAATGTCATTAACATAAGCTAGCAAGTCTTTATACAAATACATACTCACCTTACATCCGCTTACACATGTAATCCTGTAACTCAATATGGCTTACTCTAGTTTCCTTTTTAATGGGCGTAACTGCATATTCATTACAACGGATTATAGGACTCTTTTAATATACACGTGAATTTGGAATCCCCATGGATTTGAGTTGATTGACCGGAGCTAGAAAGATTTATAGGCTTCATACAATTTGAATGTGCTTAGTATGGATTGTGATTTGTTAAAAAAACTTTCAATTTTCGGTTTAGGTACGACTTTACAAATAAGAACTAGTTTCTACGCCAAGTCTTGGGGTTAGATTGAGCGAGCGGACTCCAGGCTCCACTGAGCCGTGTTTGAAAGCCGGAACAAACACTATAAGAGGACGATGATATGTGTTTTTCAACCGTCAATTTATCAATTCGTCGGGATCTTTGTTTTTTTTGCTATTTTTTTTTTATGTATGTTCATCGATTATTCGAAGACGGCTGGACCGATTAGAAAAAATATTTTTTTGTTTGAAAGAGTATACTTCATAGTTGGTATCATTGTAACCAGGTCAGGATCTGATGATGGGATCCTGGAGAAATCGAGGGAACTCTTCAACTATTATAGGCACACCTATAGTGATTTGAGTATTTTTTACAGCATCTCGAGCATTTGCTTTTGGAAAGGTGGATACTAAGTGAAGTCGGTTCTTTTTTGTTTAAAATTATTCGAGTGAGTGGAATTAAAGTGAGGTTTTTATATTCAACAAGAATACCTAAACTTAGTTGGTATAAAATCCCTAAGAGTGCTACAAAAAAGACACTGAAGTTGAAGCTAATAAAACGCCAAGGAAAACTAACCCTTTACAAAGAATGAACCTAGAATCCCAGATCAAAGATATGACAAACCCGGACATTGTGACATCGTACGAGTAGCTAACTTATCAACCCACAGAGATATTTATACTAATTCATAAGTTTCTATGACATATCAGTTTACAAGTCCAGGGACCGTATCTAAGTATTCTAACTTTAAAACACGTTACGAACCGAACTTCAATACAACTCCAATGCATTAACTACGCAATACAGCTACCGCCTAAACGTGTGGATCAAAAATATCAGATTTGCTTGAAAATTATTCCAATACAACTTCAATATTGATTGATTATTAATTGTGTGTTGGATTTATGTTTGAGATAGATGATGTTTTATTTGTTTTAATGTATTGGTTACATTGATGTATTATGTATTCTACTAGATGAGCTATCTAGAACAAATTTTGTGCGCCATGTTTGGCGGTCGACAGCTGTCACTGAATCAAAGAGTAGCTTTAACAAAAGACACAAGACACGGTTTTAACAAAATTCATATTCTGCCTAAACAAATTTTGTAAGGAAACGTAATTAACTGAATTATTGTTTTATTTTTACCTAATGTTTATTTTCCTCCTTACCCTAGAGTTTTAGGAACGAATGGAGAAAAAAACTATTTTTGCCGACAAGCTCCTTTCAATACGAACTTTGAGGGTTAATGATCCTTGATATTTACTTAAAATGACATTGATTCCCTCTCACGGATGAAAAAAACATTGTGTGAGTAGGTATAACATGGGTTATATTTCGATATTTAAGTTTTAAATTCAGATCATTAAAATCTTTTGTATGTATTTTACTCACATTAACAACTCTAGTAAAATCACCCTTGTTGTAAAATAAAAATATGTTTAATGAAATAAACATCACCTAACGTACTTATCTAAAACATGTTTATACGTAAATCATAAAATCATAATAATCATAATCATGATATCATTTATTGCACCATAATATTAAATATGTTTATGCTGAGTACTATTAAACAATAATGTAGGTAAATCAAGTGTAGGCACATATGTTATTACTTCTGCGATCTGTGTGCCAAGGAATATGGCGTCGCACCGCCAACATTAATATTTTGAATTAATGTAACACCAAACTTTGCACTTACTTACGTATGGAATGTAATTCCCTGGCTTTTATTACTATTTTTAGAATTATTTTTACAGTTTATTATCATGCAAGAAGCCTTTACATTTAGTATTTGATTTTTTTTTTAAGTTTGACACTTGCGTGTAATCAGGTCAGTGGTCCAACAGCCAATGTCAGACTTTTAGTGATTTTCACTACAACTCACGGTACAAATAATTTCTTAGGGATGTCATCTCCTGTTACTCAATGATTGGTTATGTATTTTAAAATTAGAATGCGGCACCAACAACTTTCTGTAGTCTAGTAATAAGTCTTAATTTATTTGTTTTTGTGATCAGTGATATTGATACGTATATACGTGATACGATCCTATACGTAATACATTGATTTATTATGTATTCTACTAGATGTGACATCTAGAACAAATTTTGTGCGCCATGTTTGGCCGTTGACAGATATGACTGAATCAAAGAGTAGTATAGACTTTTAGTGATTTGCACTACAACTTTTGGGACAAAATTATGTCATCTCCTGTTCCTCAATGTATCCGTAAAACGTTTTTTGAAAACCAGTAGACAGAAAACTTTATTGATGTTAACACACAACGTACTTAAGATGACTAACTAATTAGTCGTTACAAATCTGTTTTGTTATAATACAACGATGGTAGCAAATAAGTACACAGCCCGCCTGATGGTAAGCTACCGTAGCCTATAGACGCCCGCAACTTCAGAGTTGTCACATGTGCGCTACCGACCCTTTATAAAAAAGGAGGTTTCACTGTGTGGCCGACTGAAGGGATTAGGGTGCCTTGTCGTCAACACTGCATCCTGTTTGAGCTCTCCGAATGTTATATTATACTAAAAGCCGGCCAAGTGTGTGTTAAACTACGCATAATGGAGGGTTCTGTACCTTCAATGGATTAACTATGGAAGAAGTTTTTTGTAGAAAACTTAAAAACGCCTTACCTGATAACTTTTAAAACAATTTTCATAGAAAGTATGTGATAGAGCGCATCTCCTCGATTTATTACATATTTTTTGGACTTACGGTTCAAAAGTTACAGGGAGGGACACAATTTTTCTGACTTTCGAAGCGATTATTTCTGAAATTATTAACTTTATCACAAAATGTTCAAATAAATATCGATGTTGTTTTTAAAGACCTATCGATTGATGTGCAACATGTTGATATTTGGTAAAAAATTTTTTTTTTAATTTTGTTACTTTATAACTAAATAGCGGCATACAAATACTACTTTATTTCTAAATTTTATTAAGATACGTCTTATAGTTTTCGTGTAAAATGGCTTTGACATACGGACAGATGGACATGACGAAACTATAAGGGTTCCGTTTTTGCCATTTTGGCTACGGAGCCCTAAAAATGGCTTCAAAGACGAATATAAAGCGTTGTGAATAACGAAGCTGATGCCACAGTCAAACAAACCTTTAGATTAGGCCCTGATAGGGAAGGGTTGGATCCTTAAGCCCGCTGCTAAAGATTGGTACTTTATGTATGTTTTTGGAAACTCTGGTCGACTGCGAAGATAGGGGTCTGTTTTATATTCTGGTGACACTTGCGGAAATAAGAAAAACATAGAATACTTTCGTATTAAAATAAATATATAATAATTAATCGAACACCGGTTAGTAAATAGGCAACGCATTCGACCGAACGTCAACCACCGAACTACTAGCGCCACACGGCCATCTCATGTACTAAATATAAAAACTATAGTGCTGTCTATGACAGATTGCATTCAGCCTATAGCATATGGATGGTATAGGAAGGATGGAACTCTCTTATAGGAAAACGGTCGAAAAAGTGTCCAGCGGTAAGCACTAAACAATAGTTCCAAATATCTCCTGGTGGCGCTAGGTATAGTTCAGCATTTGAAATGAATTACCGATATTTAATACTTATAATTATGACTTTTTATATGACTTTCTAAATAAAATTAATATTCAGAGTGTTTTTCATCTCCGCAAATAATTATTTTGGATTTAATTTTTTTTAATTTCAAAATTAATTTAATCAAATGGAATATCATTGTGGCGCCGTCAGTTTATCGCCTTTTGTCGGACACTTTTGTAACATACAGATTTATATCCTTCTTGTACAATCCATACTATAGCAAATTTCTATATTCGATAGTGACATTATGGAAATATAGAGGAGAGGCGTTTTGACTCATTTATAAAATGAAATATAAGTACTTATATTATAGACTAAGTAGTTTATTTTAACTCCTTTAATGGAATAGCCTACCCCGTTGAACATTTTATTCCCATCGTGTATAGTAGGGACCAGTATAATCTCGACCTCTGTTAACTTATAGTTCTAACATTTTTAAGGTCAAGTTAAAATAGCGCTCGAAAACCCTCGCTCGCTCACAGATTGTGAACCCTCGGGTTAGTGCTTGTACGAGCTACTTGCATAATAGAATCACTTGATACTATCACTTGCATACATTTGCATTTTCCAACGTTTCGTCAGAAAATAGGTTAAGTGCAATTAAATGCAGATTTAGTGGTAAAAAAATACAATCTTTAAACATAGGAGTAGCCTTTTCAAATTATATTGTATTTGAAGTATGAAGAGACTTTAGAAGTGATCGTCATCTAGATATAGTAAAATTTATTTTCTCGAACGAGTTATTCGAGTTCTACTGATCCAATTTACACCAATAGACGTTTCAATTCAACTTCATCATCTATTGGACTAAAAGCCGGCTACGTCAGATATGACACAATAATGAAAGCAACGAAACCCGTCTGGTTAGATTGCTATACTATCCTTATTGCTAGATCCGGGCATCAGGCTGGTTTTAATGGGTGAAGGTCAGAGTGACAGTCCAAAAATAGTATTACCAAAATAGGTAAAAACTACCGAAGTTATCTCAGTTATAAGGGACAGGGCCTGTATTTTAACATTAGAACAAAAAACATTGCGTATTATTATGGAAACAAAAACAGTAGGCGACAAACTATGAATTATTTATTATACGTTTTTTGGTACTACTTTCCCCCAACAGCAACTTTTGGCAATGATATAATCTATTTATTTATATAAGTTCTTATAATATTGGATCAAACCCAAAACTCTATTATTTGTATCCTTTAACCTCCACCACTTTACAGCTGCCAGATGTGAGACATAAGCATAGCATAGCAAACTGACTAGAGAGGTTTAGTTGCTCCCATTATTGATTCATATCTGACGTGACTAGCTCTCCGTCTATATACTTAAAGACTTTCCACATAACTATTAAAGTTGCCACGAAAGGTGGCCCATTTTCATTGTTCTTGAGTGTATTGGATAAAAAACCGAATAAATAAATGACCGGTTTAAAAATGACAAAAACTCCACCTACTTTATGAAATATACAGGAAAGTCTTACGACACGCCAGATATTATTCTTTATTTTCCTAACCTTTACTTAGAGCCAGAGCGAATCTCACCCGAGGCAAAGAATTATACATATCCTTAGAGAATACAACCAACCAGAGCGGCCATGTCTGTCATTTTCTATACAAAAAACCTCTCCCGATTTTTCTCACTGGCTAGTTTAGTATTTCGACAAATTTTCCTACAGCTCAAGAATGGCGACCATAGATTTGACTATTTGACTCGACTACCAAAAAATTTACGTACCGCCACTGGTAGGTACATTTACCGGCAATAGTATCTTCCTACACGAAGGCCGCAAAAACATCTTACACGCTCTTATTAGTTGGGCCATAAGAGCGTGTCACATATTTTTGCGGCCTTCGTGAAGGAAGATACTATTGCCGGTGACTGTATCTACTTTTAAAAAAACTTAAGTTAGTGAGTTTTAGTTATTGATATGTTGGTTTTCAATATTCCACTGAATGGAATGGAATCCATATCGATTGTAAACACAGAAAAATTCAAACTATTAAGAATTCAGCGCTGTGTCCAAACAGTTTAGGCTGCGTTTATTTGTTGTTTCAGAAGTGTTCCCATAGGTTACGCAAGTTTAGTTATTAAATCAAATACAAACATTGAAAACATTGAAAAAATAATCAACCCAGCACGACTTGAAAATAATTATGAATTGAAAGCAGCGCCATCTGTATTTCCGTTGTGACACTTGCGATAGCGTCGGCGGGAAGGGTATCTAACTCTAGTAGTTAGCACCTAGATGTCGCTTACGGCTGCTGTAAAGTCGATGTAAATCAAAATAAATGCAAAAAGATGATTCAAGGCATTGAGAATTTCGTCAACTTAGTAACTTGACCCATAGCTTAATTGGTAAAGCGATCGAACCCCGGGGCGTATCGATCCCGGTTCAATTCCTGTTGGGTTGATAATTTTTTCAATGTTTTCAATGTTTGTATTTGATTTAATAACATACTACGCAAGTTAGGGTCTTAAAGTTAGGTTTCTTCATGCGATTAATAGGTAGGGTCACGTCTGAAAATATGGATATACTTAATGTGACATAAACATGTATCCATCCATACTAATATTATAAATGGTAAAGTGTATGTGGTATGTTTGTTTGTCCGTCTTTCACGGCAAAACGGGGCGACGAATTGACGTGATTTTTTAAGTGGAGATAGTTGAAGGGATTGAGAGTGACATAGGCTACTTTTTTGTCTCTTTCTAACCCCCCACTTCCCTAAAATGGGGGGTGGAAGTTTGTATGGTTTGTTACTTCGAATTTAACGCGAGCGAAGCCGCGGGCAAAAGCTAGTAGACATATAAAATAAAAAGACGCGGTGCCGTGAAGACCATAGTGAAGAAAAACTTGTGATATTTTTATCACATTTTATATCTCCATATTCCATATTTTGAAACGTGACTGTACCGTACCTACTTTAATGGAAACTCGACGCAATGCTGATCCTTCTCATGCTTCATATGTACAACGTGTTACTTGAGCCACTAAAAACCCCAGACACCCCAAATGATTTTTATTATTGCTAATTAATCTAGAGTATTTATTTTTCAATCAGTTAATTATTTCGAAATATATTCGTATGTTTAGTTTTCCGTGCAATTCTATTCAATTGTTAACTCTACATTTGTTGCGTTGCTGTCACATCTCTACATGTGTCATGTCATATTATATCAACCTACTTTATCAATTTGTATGACATACTTTGACAGGGAAAAAACAAATTTGTCAAAGCTGCCAGCTATTATTAAATATTCAACCTCTATCTCCTAAGCTCTCGATAGAATGGTAAACTGTAGTGTTCGAAACTTTTAGACTCGACACGTAAAAAATTGGAAAATTAAAGAAAAAGTATACCCATGTTAAGATATACTCCAATCGATTCCACTCTCGATTCTGAACAAACAGTTTTCAGGTTTTTAGTCTTGGGTGTAACACGTTGTATAGAAAAGGACGGATATATAATGCTGAGGTAATTATTACAGAGTCTGGGGGCCCATACACTGCTGGTTTGCTTGAGGCATCAACTCGCGTGCGTTGGGTGATTGCGATGTTTGCTCCCACCGAGCATCCAAACACACTGGTAAAAATATGTCCATTGAGACCACTACATGGAAAATAAATAGGTAAGTACCTACAGGGAATAACAAAAATAGTGGGAATCCTTTTAAGACGATTGTCGCCGGAGTGTCCTTGAGCGTTTGGGCGCTCTCTACCCGCGCCACCCGCGTACCCTTCTCATTGCGATCGTGCGTAAATCCGCCGCGATGCACCGCAATAATGTTCAAAGAATATGACTACTCAGAGGCGCGCGGGCAGATTTATAATAATCATACCTAATCCTTTTGTGGATGTTTTGTGATTTGAATACTGTGATTAAGTACTACGGTGACATTTTTTAGGAATGCTACTACGAGTAAATAAGATAAGTAATAACGATCTCGATTAGTAGATTTTTATGTAAAAAAATGAAAACCTAGATTTTGAATTTGAAGTACCTACAGTGAGCGGCAAAATATTTATGAATTTACGAAATATGGTTAAAAATATTCCGCATATCAGAAAAAAATAAAAAATACTGACTAGTACAGCAAAAAAAACTGAATGCACATCAAAGCGGTGTTTTCATGTGAATTTGGATTTTTTTTTGCTGTGCAAGTGAGCTTAATAGATGGTTATTTTTTTGTTGCGATTTTAAATATAACCGTAAAAATTCACTTAATTACGATAAATTAACAAAACTAAGCCTGTTGCGAGTTGCGAATAGTAAAAATGCACATGTAAGGAGCGGTATTTGTGCACGAAATCGTCATACAAATGAGAGCTGTAAGCCCATTAAATTTAGATCTTTAAAATATAACACAGCGCAAACACTTCTTAGGGTTCCATAGCCAAAATGGTAAAAACGGAACCCTGAAAAGTTTTTTGAAACATGTCCGTCTGTCCGTCCGTATGTCACAGCCATTTTTATTATAAAACACAGATTACTGAAATTTTATCTAGAGGTGTGTTTCATGTGCCGCTACTTAGTTTTCTGGCTAAATTGCTAAAAAAAATCTTTTAGGTGAGGCACTCAAACTGAATGTCAAAAATATTTTTACAAAGTGGTAAAACAATAAGTATCTGAAACCCATAGTTGGATAGGTCTTTCAAGAAGAATATGCCTTAAACAACTTTTGGATAAAACGAATACTTTCGTAAATATTAGCTTCGAAAGTTAAAATGCTCTTTGATTTTTGAACCGTGGGTCCAAAAAAATTGGGAAAATTCCTGGAAGTGAGGCCATTGAAATACTTATCACGTTTTTTCAATAAAAACTATATGGAATAAAATCCGTTTTTGAGTTATGCCTATAGTAAAATAACGTAAGTGCCACAAAATATTTCTTTATAGACTACCTTTTAAATGGATGAATTGTAACAGGCCGGCAACTACGGATCCCTACACTGAGCATAGCCCGATATTCTCTTGGCCGGTTTATCTGCAATCCTTTGCAGTTTACTTCGCAATTTCTAGATTTGAGGAATTAGTATAAAGTATAACATTAAAGATTGTGTTTAATCTTAAAATAAAACGCATATTACATTCGTTTAGAACACGGTATTCTTAAATAAATATGTTTAAATAAATTCGGTTCTTTGGATTATAAAAAACTTTTATTAAATTAATTATTAGTCTATTGTATTGCAGTACTAGCAGATTTCCGCAACTCGACGACTAATGCCTATTTTGCGTGATGCATGCGTCTACTAAAACATAATAATTTTAGTTTACTTACATGACCAAATTTGTTTTCAGAGCAATGTGAGATTCATGATTTTTGTTTTTTCTCCATTTTTATTTCATTTGTTTTTTACTTGTATTATAATCTAAATAAAATACACTTTTTATACGAACGTACATAAACATGCATACGAGTACATTATCTTAAAAGATAAAACGTCTATACATTATTGATTCCGGGAAGACACGTTATATCCGCACCGCATGAACCCTCTGCAGTTATTTAGTCTTTAGGCACAGTAAGTCCGATATTATTGCTCACGGGCCAAGCACAAGTATATGTAGTACAAGGGAAGCACGGAGCGACGAGCGACACAGCCTCCTCGTCTCAAAGCTAGCTCACGACTGCCAGCAATGCCGTTTTCGAGCTAATAGCGCACGAAATGTGGAATTATGATCAAGTTGTTTAAGAAAATTTAATCAATTTAAATATCCTTCGTTGAGTTTGTAGTGTTCTGTAGTACATATTTTTTAGTTCAACAATATTTTAAATCGAATGAGCCGTTCAGTAGATATAAGCAAAATTAACCGTAAAACGACAGTTCGTTACATTTACATAACGGAGTAACTATACGTTACACGATTTATTCAAACGTTGACAATGTTGTACATGAAATGGTAAATAACATATATTTTTTCAAAATTTTTGAATGACCCGTTATTGAGATATATCCCTTAGAAAGTAACAGTTTTCGGCCACAATCAGCGCCTAGCGCCTTAAGGGCATAATAGTTTTGCTTCTTTTTATTTTTTACTAGCTTTTGCCCGCGGCTTCGCTCGCGTTAAATCCGGGGTAACAAACCATACAAACTTCCACCCCCCATTTTAGGGAAGTGGGGGGTTAGAAAGAGACAAAAAGTAGCCTATGTCACTCTCCATCCCTTCAACTATCTCCACTTAAAAAATCACGTCAATTCGTCGCCCCGCTTTGCCGTGAAAGACGGACAAACAAACAAACAAACGCACACATACACTTTCCCATTTATAATAGTAGTATGGATGTCGTCCCAGCCGGCCGACCCTCCATACAAAACCAAATTTTATTTCGTGTGAAATTTTTTATTTCTTAGTTTTTCAAAATTAGAATACGATACAATTAGCCCTTAAACTAATCACCAGCATTTTTGTACTACCCTGTATATCACCTTTTTCTTTTGTTTAATACCTACTTACTTACTCTAGGCTAGGAAATGTCCAGTATAATAAATAGCAGAAATCTGTTAATAATGTTATACTTTTTTATCCCCACTTTACCTTTTTTAGGGTTCCGTTCGAAAGGAAAAAATCGGCCAAGAGCGTGTCGGGCCACGCTCAGTGTAGGGTTCCGTAGTTTTCCGTCCGTCACAGTAAGTGTCCCCACTTAAGAGTTAAAATAACACCGCCATGTAGGATATGATATGAGCGTTCCACGTACAGCGACATCTATCAGCAAATTAAGTAAACTATTGCGCGCGAGCTTTAAGTATGGAAGATGATTTTTATGGGATAATTCTTTATTGCGTGAACCGATTTTTACCGTTTTTACTTTATTTGAAAGCACGTCATTTTATTGTGATTTTGTAGAAATTACAGGTACAATAAACAGCTGCTTATACGGTTAAATTACAAACTTAATTCAGAAATAATTTTGTAACTATTTTTCAAAAACTATTCAGCCTATCAAGTTCAAAATAATTTTCCTAGAAAGTTTTTATTAATTTCTACTTTTGAGATTATTTTCATATTTTTAAAACTTATGGTTCAAAAGTTAGAGGGGGGGGACACATTTTTTTAACTTCTGGAGCGATTATTTCCTAAAATATTTACATTATCAAAAAATTATTTTAAAAAACCCTTATTCATTTTTAAATACCTATCCAACAATATATCACACGCTAGGGTTGAAATGAAAAAAAAAATCACTCCCCACTTTACGTATAGGGGAGGTACCCTAATAAAACATTTTTTTCCACTTTTTATTTTACCACTTTGTCGGCGTGATTGATATACATATTAGTACCAAATCTCAGCTTTCTAGTGCTAACGGTCACTGAGATTATCCGCGGACGGACGGACGGACGGGCAGACATGGCGAAACTATAAGGGTTCCTAGTTGACTACGGAACCCTAAAAAGTACAACATCTAGTTTCACAACATATTTTTCACCAAAACATAACACCTAAATAAACCATAACATATCGCCATGCTTCACGCCATGCAAATTGAGGGGTCCATATCAAGCATCCGACATTCCATGCTCCTACATACGAAACGTCTTATGTCTGCTGGGTATTTACGTTGGGTTCTGATAGCTTGAAGGAAACATTTCTTAGAATATAAGTATGGATCACAGAACAAATAGTAATGTAGAAGAAACAAGCCCTGCCCATATTATGAAACCGCGCGTGGCGATTTCTTCATACTTACTAGATTGATCCAGTAACTTTATTATTTTTATTTGTTTATTTCAAGATAAAACTTAAGTGGTAGGTATAATAATAATAATAAATAATAAATATTATAGGACAATCTTACACAAATCGACCTAGGCCCACAGTAAGCTCAATAAGGCTTGTGTTATGGGTACTAGACGACGATATATATAATAGATAAATATGGATAAATACTTAAATACATAGAAAACATCCATAACTCAGGAACAAATATCTGTGATCAACACACAAATAAATGCCCTGACCAGGATTCGAACCCGGGACCTCCTGCTTCGTAGGCAGGGTTACTACCGACTGGGCTAGGAGGCCGTTAAAATGACGGTATACATTTATTTTTTTTCGCCAAACTGAGGAGAGTTTGTTGGCGAATATTGCGCTCTAAACTAAAAATAACAATTTTGTGTTATACCTACTTACCCATTACACAAACTTATTTGAAACCAAGTTAATTTGTACTAATTAATACATTACATTACATAACTAAATGCAAGTCTGCATATCTACAGCTAGTACAGCCACCTGCTTCATCCCACGAGAGCCTTAGTTTATATAATCATCGTGTGCGTCAAATCCGGTAAATTTTTTTTTTACCAAGTTGCGTTCGGCGCTCGAGGTCGGTTGATTTTTTTTTCTCTCTTTTACTTTGACGTGTAAAAGTGCCTTTGTGGCCTACTTACTGAATAAATATTTGAGTTTGAGTTTGAGGATTCTTCATTGGGCCAACATCATAAAGAAACCGATTTCACTTAGCATCCACCGTTCCAAAAGCAAATGCTCGAGCTGCTGTAAAAAATACTCAAATCACTATATGTGTGCCTATTATAGTTGAAGTGTTCCCTCGATTTCTCCAGGATCCCATCATCAGATCCTGACCTGGTTACATGGAACCAACTGTGAAGTATACTCTTTGAAACAAAAAAAATATTTTCCAAATTGGTCCAGCCGTCTTTGAATAATCGGTGAACATGCATAAAAAAACCGGCCAAGTGCGAGTCGGACTTGCGCACCGAGGGTTCCGTACAAACCTGTAGGTATATAGGGGTAGTAACTTTTAAAATTATTAAAAATATTTTTATTACTAAGTTTTTCCCGCGGCTTCGCTCGCGTTAAATTCGGGGCAACAAACCATACAAACTTCCACCCCCCATTTTAGGGAAGTGGGGGGTTCGAAAGAGACAAAAAGTAGCCTATGTCACTCTCCATCCCTTCAACTATCTCCACTTAAAAAATCACGTCAATTCGGACAAACAAACAAACAAACACACACATACACTTTCCCATTTATAATATTAGTATACCTATATTAGTATGGATGGATATATGATGTAACTAAAAATTTACGGTTTTCGCAATTTTTCCTTTATACGTTGCTTCGTACCAAATTTCAAGATTCTGAGTTCACGGGAAGTACCCTGTAGGTTTTGATTCCCTTGCAAGTTTCGAAAATTTGCGGAAATTTGCGGCATAAACGGCTGTATCTTTTGATTGCCTTGGGTTAGAAGTTTGAATTTTTTCACAGCTCCAAGGGACAGTAGACCTGAGTATTTGATATAAAGTATCAGCTTGATACCTCCACGCGTTTCTGAGAAAACAAAGTGATCCTAGTTATAAGGGTTCCGATTTTTCCTTTCGGGGTACGGAACCCTAAAAATAGCAAAAACAAAGATCCCGACGAATTCGATATCAATTGGTAACCTCCTCCTTCGAAATCTTGAAGTCGGTTGAAAATCGGAACTACCAGATTTGACGCATAGTACCCCGCACTTTCAGGCGACAAGGTTCCTGGATTAGATAGGTATTTTTATAGGATAATGATGAGGAAACCTCGCCATTTGCTCGGGCAACTATGTTGGATGATTAATTACAATTTCTTCAATAGACCATATTATATTGTACTTAGAGATCAATCTCTGACAGTTGGAACATCATCATTACGAGTAATGATTGGGATAGTTGATCGTTGGACACATAAATAACACGCGAAGTAGGAGCATTTGTGGATTCTAGCTTAATGTATTTTCTGTGGTATAGATTCCACTTTTTACCCAACTGCACTGATACAAAAAAAGAGGACTGTGTGTTGACCTCATGTGATCTTCAAAAATTGTTACTTATTAAATGGAAAATAACAAAAATGGAGGACCTCCGATTTGAGTCGTAGAGGACCCCCGATCCGAGTCGTTTCTGGTGCAATGGCTACGAGCATTATGGGCACTTTTCCACCGAAACCTTCAAAGAACGGGTTTGATTTTGACTAGTTACTGTATGTAATTATTTTTAACATTATGTTAGATTTAAGAGATTTAAAATATATTATAAATAAAATAACAATGTAATTTATGCAGGAATGGGATAGATGAATTACAAGTATTACTTACCCATATTTAATATTTTGCCGCGAATGCAGACGACGCTGGTTCGATCCCAGCCCTGGGCACTGGACGCTTTAATTGCTTTCTCCTTTCTATGTGACATTTATTTAAGAGTCCGGTAACGATTTTTTTCGTTTTCGCTCAACTTTTCAATACTATTTTGCAGTAAGTAACTAACAAAACTTCTATAGTTAAGCCCTCCCGGCCTCCTAGCCTAGTCGGTAGTGACCCTGCCTATGAAGCAGGAGGTCCCGGGTTCGAATTCTGGTCAGGGCATTTATTTGTGTGTTCATCACAGATATTTGTTCCTGAGTTATGGATGTTTTCTATGTATTTAAGTATTTATCTATATCTATATATCGTCGCCTAGTACCCAAAACACAAGCCTTATTGAGCTTACTGTGGGACTAGGTTGATTTCTGTAAGATTGTCCTACAATATTTATATTTATTTACTTAAGCCTCCGCCTAATGATAAGCAGCTAACGTAGCTACTTACGCCTGCAAGTCCAGTGGTGTAAATGCGCGTTGCCGACCCTTTAATATAAACGAGGTCTGCTCGCCAGAGAATGTCCTCTTTGACCTCTCTGGCGAGCTTACCGGCAGGAATACGACACTATGAGTTCTGGGCCGCGATTCGAAAAATAAACACACACACTGGACAGACACAGCTCCAACCCAACTCAACCCAACTCAACTCAACGCTATAACGACATTGACATTTGCTATTCGAACTGATTTTCATTCAACATGGGTCACACATTGGTCACACATTGGTCACACATTGGTCAAACATTGGTCACACATTGGTCACACATTGGTCTCACATTGGTCCAATGTGTAACCAATGTGTAACCAATGTGAGACCAATGTTGAATGAAAATCTGTTCAAATAGCAAATGTCAATGTCGTTATAGCGTTGAGTTGAGTTTGGTTGAGTTGGGTTGGAGCTGTGTCTGTCCAGTGTGTGTGTTTATTTTTCGAATCGCGGCCCTGAACATGTTAGTAAAGTTCTGGCACTTAAGCCCTTCTCCAATCCGGACTACTCGATTGTCCCCGACCCAACGGCCTTTGATCCCCGGACCGTTTATTTGTTCAAACATTTTTGGAAAAACGAGAAATTATTGTTGTAAACGTAGATAGGATGTTTATAGGTTATTTTGTGAACCTGTGTTGGTGTTATCGCTATTGGCCCTAGACTAGACAAGTCGGTAGGTCGCTGAAGGGAATTTTATACAAATTGTGGCTCCCCGAATGATTTTGTGTTCTAGTTGAGTAGGTACCTAATATTATATATATTTGTGGTTATATATTACATATACATATTAGGTATAACTACCTTAGGTTAAGTAGATAATTTGTTTAGATATTTGTTTCCGTAAGTTCACTAAATACATAGTGCATGTTTGTCTATCTTATACTTTTCTCTCAATTGCTCAAAGGTTAACTGGAAGAGATACAGGGATAAGTTCGCCTTTGTACTTTGTTTATTTTTCGTTTATCATGTTTTTATTGTTACTTTTTATGTACAGTCGCCATCAAAAATATCGGAGCGGCCAGGGTGGTCACAATTATCTGAATAACGCTTGTATTGTCAAGGTGATAAAGAGCATTTTCAGACATTTTTGACTACCTTGGCCGCTCCGATATATTTGATGGCGACTGTAGAATAAAGTGTTTACATATATCATATACATAAAAGTCCTAATCAACTGACTTCAAGATTTCGAAGGAGGAGGTTATCTTCTAGGAGGCTATCTTAGGCACTACATAGAGAGTAACAATATTTTGCCGGATGTTCAGTCAGGGTTTCGCCAAGGTCGCAGTACAATGACTGCTTTATTGGATGTCACTGACAACATCTTGGATGCTCAGGATAAGGGAATGTGCACAATACTAACTCCTTGATTTTTCTCGGGCATTTGATTGTTTAAATATAAGCCTGTTACTGTCCAACCTGAGATACTATGGATTTGACAATAGTACTATTAAGTGGTTTGACAGCTACCTCTATAAGCGGTCCCAAAAAGTGAAAGTAAGTCTCAATGATGGTTCCTCACAGTACTCGGATAGGACTGGCCTTACTAGAGGGGTTCCTCAGGGATCAGTCATTGGCCCGCTTCTTTTCATTTTATATTCCGCTGATATAAGGTTCAGCATCACTCATTGCAAGTATCACATCTATGCAGATAACATTCAGGTGTATATCTCTTGTAAACCAACAGAAATTAACAGTGCTTTGGAGAAGCTTAATCTGGACCTTGTCAGTATCGCAAGCTGGGCCAGAGAAAACTGCCTTGTACTTAATCCCAGTAAAACCAAATACCTTATTTTTGGCACCAAAAAACAACTGGATGGTATCGGCAGTGCGCTTGACATCAGGCTGCTAGAGGAACCAATAGAGCGGGTATATGAGGCTCGTAATTTGGGCCTCCTAATGGACTGTGGGCTTCGATATGAAAAGCATGTAGCCGAGGCTGTTAGGAGTTGCTTCTATAAACTTAAGATTCTGTACCAAATTAGGCCGTATATTAATGAAAACTTACGTATCAGGTTATTTGAATCACTTGTTTTATCTAAACTGAACTATGTGGACACAGTGTTTGGCCCTAGACTTCTCTCTAAAACAAAAAAACTCATCCAAAGGGTTCAAAATGCTTGCGCTCGGTTTTGCTTTAGTGTCCCGTTGAGAGACCATGTTACCCCATTTCTTAATAAGCACAACTTGCTTAAAATGCACCACCGTCGTAAGCTTCACTTGGCTTGCTTGCTGTTCGGAGTGCTTCAGTATAAGAGTCCTGCTTATCTATTCCAAAAGCTAGCTGGCATCAGGTTACGTGAACGCCGGGAGTGTAGATTGTACTTGCTGACGCCTCGTCATGCGTCGGCCGCTTTCCGAGGGAGCTTCCGATATGCAGCGTCAAAATGCTGGAATAATATTCCACCGCCATTGAGGGACCTAAAAAGTAGTCATTGCTTTAAATCAAACATTAAAAAGTTTATGCTTTGTCACCAACTCAACGAGGAAACTTGTAGAGTTGACACTAGTTGTTTGTAACACGTACCGCTAGGTTATGTGCCTTTTTCGTTGCTGTGTGAGTTTTCCGTGTTATCAATTGTCTTTTTGCCCGCTTTCTTCTGTTGCTTAGTTGTATTCTTTTAGTTATAGTCTTCTGAGTCGGATGTAAGCCACGATTTTTAGTTAGAGTGTATTGTTTTGTTTTGTGCTATGCTATGTTTCACGTGTCTGCCGTTGACGCTGGCGCTAGTGGCTAAGAAATTATAATGTTAGGCCAAGACATGTCCGGTCAGATACGTGGTCACCAGATTGTTGCGTTGTAGTTATAAGTTAATCTTATTTTTATTTTATTACGTTTTTAATTTCTACTGTTCTCTTGTTTATTACTGATGTTTTTTGTCATAGATTGTACTACTTAGCCACATATGTTTGTTACCTGCCGTGAATTTTTCACCGGATGGTCTTTTCGGAAGACCAGCGCTGGCTAACGCTAGCAACATGCTGAGAAGAGGCCATTTCGTGACACTTGTCTTACTCTACAATTATCTGTAATTTATTTGTTTTTTTCTGTAATGTCACTTCTATTTCTATTTCTATTTCTATTTCTTATCAATTCGTCGGGATCTTTGTTTTTGCTGTTTTTTTTTTGTTTTTTTTTTAGGGTCCCGTACCTCGAAAGGAAAAACGGAACCCTTATAGGATCACTTTGTTGTCCGTCTGTCTGTCTGTCTGTCTGTCTGTCTGTCTGTCTGTCTGTCTGTCTGTCTGTCTGTCTGTCTGTCTGTCAAGACCATTTTTCTCAGGAACGCGTGGAGATATCAAGCTGAAATTTATATCAAATACTCAGGTCTATTGTCCCTTGAAGCTGTGAAAAAGTCAAACTTAAAAGCCAACGCAATCAGAAGATACAGTCGTTTATGCTGCAAATTTTAGAGTTTTTCGGCACTTGCAAAACCTACGGGGTACTTCCCGTGAACTCAGAAACTTGAAATTTGGCACGAAGCAACGTCATATAGCATAGACAATGGAAAAATTACAAAAAGTAGAAATTTTTAGTAAAATCATACAAAAAAATATTTTTTTAATTTTAAACTTATTACCTTTTTCCTTGTAAACGCGTGAAGGTATTAAATTGAAATTCATGTCAAATACTCAGCGCTATAAGACCTTTCAAATGTAGTAAAACCAAACTTTTATGTCAACGCAATCAAAAGAAATTGCAATTTAAGTCGCTTATTTTGAAACTGAGTACTCGCAAGAAACTCAAAACCTAAAGGGTACTTCCCGTAAACTCAGAAACTTGAAACTTGGCACGAAAAAATTTCATATATCACAGACGAAGGAAAAATTACGAAAAGTAGACATTTTTAGTAAAATCATACAAAAAATATTTTTTGAAATTTTAAACTTACTACCTTTTTCCTCGTAAACGCGTGGAGGTATTAAATTGAAATTCATGTTAAATACTCAGGGCTATAGGACCTTTCTGATGTAGCAAAACCAAACTTTTATGTGAACGCAATCAAAAGAAATAGCAATTTAAGTCGCATATTTTGAAACTGAGTACTCGCAAGAAACTCAAAACCTAAAGGGTACTTCCCGTAAATTCAGAAACTTGAAACTTGGCACGAAGAAACTTCATATAGCACAGACAAAGGAAAAATTACGAAAAGTAGACATTTTTAGTAAAATCATACAAAAAATATTTTTTGAAATTTTAAACTTACTACCTTTTTCCTCGTAAACGCGTGGAGGTATTAAATTGAAATTCATGTTAAATACAGGACCATAAAATAACCAAGAAATATAGGACCTTTCCGATGTAGCAAAACCAAACTTTTTTGTGAACGCAATCAAAAGAAATAGCAATTTAAGTCGCATATTTTGGAACTCTTCAACTATTATAGGCACACCTATAGTGATTTGAGTATTTTTTACAGCAGCTCGAGCATTTGCTGTTGGAAAGGTGGATGCTAAATAAGTGAAGTCGGTTCTTTTTCGTTTAAAATTATTTTGATTTTGTAAATTATCGCTCGCCGTTGGCAGGGCATCTATCGTCCTACGCTGGAACCTAAATGGTCACGCACCGTGCGGTGTAAGAGGAATTTCCTTCCGTGATCGCTCCGGCTGTAGAATGAACTCCCTGCCAAAGTTTTCCCAAGGGACTACAGCAGGTATGGAGCGCTTCAAAAAAGGAGTGTACATACACTCCTTTTTTGATACTTAATACCTACAGAGTGTAAACGGTCGGCAACACGCATTTGACTGACACGTCTGTAGTTGCAGGCGTCCGTAGTCCGTAGCTGCTTACCACGCGGCAGGCCGTATGCTTGTTTGCGTAGCATGGTTTTCATTTGTTTTGATTACCATTTTTCATACAATTAGTTGCACTAAGAGCTGTCCACGTCAGATATGACACAATAATGAGAGCAACAAAATCCGTCTGGTTAGATTGCTATACTATCCTTATTGCTAGATCCGGGTATCTGGCAGTTTTTAACTGGAGGTCAGAGTGACAGACTAGCAAAATTTTTAAAATACACAATAGTAATACCAAAATAGGTAATAACTGCCGAAGTTGCCTTAGTTATAAGAGACGGCCTATATTTTAACATGAGAACAAAACAAATTGAGTATTATTACGGAAACAAAAACAGTAGGCGACAAACTATGAATACGAAGGTTTGGCACCACTTATCTGCGAAGGCTTATCAGCGAAGTTTATGGCGCCTCAAGATTAGGAAAGCTGACCCCGAGTAATGGGAAATGGCGAGGGTAAAGAAGAAGTACGTTTACTTACGTACTTTCGCCCAACAGAAACTTTTTGCAATGATAATTTCTCATCCAGAACTCTAGGATTTGTTTTCTTGAAGTGATTTGCATTCTTTGACCTCCACCACTTTACAGCTGCCAAATTTCCAGATCTAGAAATAAGCATAGTATAGCAAACTGGCTAGAGTGGTTTCGTTGCTCTCATTATTATGTCATATCTCCGTCTATTTTATTGTATAACGTGTATGCTCAAGTATGTATTAGGGTTCCGATAATCGAACCCTCAGCCTACGGAACCCTCCGTAGCGGGTGGAAAGGTCTCGTTAAAACTGAACAGCACGGAATAATCTAGACCAATTACTAATTTAAATAGAATTCATGTTTGTAATTTTAAATTGAAAAGTTGACCGTTAGATTTAACCGCTTTTGCTCCGAACACTTTTATTCTTTCTTTCTTTTACTTCTTTACTTTGTAAACTCCGTCTGATTGTACTATCCGCACATTACCAACCTTTCATCATCATCATCACGCAGTACTGCTTCCTGCTTATGCTTCTTGCCGTGCCGAGTACAGTCAGCGGAGATAAATAGAGAATGTTTTATTTACACAACTGAAATAAATTCCAGGGTGCCTAGTTACGGCTAGACCTTGACGACAAGACCCAGGCAGTTGTTCCTGAGCGGCCCGCGCTGACGTCCCTCAGCTCGCCCGTCTCCTGACCCGCACCAGTTCCGGCTTCTCCAGGGGAGTACTTGCGTGGTGGGGAACAACTCAACGCCTCGGAGCAATAATCAGATCGGTTTTTTACGACTCCAACCCTACGACTCTACTCGTGTGCTTGCGGCGGATGCGGTGGAAATAAATACAGTTTCTTTAAACCTTGTTTTTTTATTCTATTCCACCGCCATACGTAGCACTGGCGCCCATACCGTGGTTACATTAAGGTCTGATTCTTGCTCCCAGGTGGGTAGTTTGGTTTGTGTGTTTGTGTTGGTGTTATTGTGTTTTTTTATTTTTGTGAAACGTTTTTTCCATTTTTATTCTTTTGATTGCCAGCAGCTAGAGTGTACGGAGTTACTTTTAATAATTTTAAAATCCGTTAGATTAAAGTCATTGTACAGTCGACCACATTTTTTGTCGTATATATTTTATTTAAGTGTTTTTTCTACTTAGCATCGTTAATTACTGTAGATCTTGTTTTGTTTGGTTGTACAGTCAGCTGCATTTAATTTTTTTTTTTGTGTGTGATTTTGGGAGTTGCTGTTTTTTTTTTTGTTTGCATTTACGCTCCGTACGCATTAGTTGCATTAAAACGCTTAGTTTGTTTTTATTTTTGTGATTGTTTTTCTTTCTGCTTTTGCCTTCTTATTAATTTTAGTGCTATCTTTAAAAACAACCAAAACGTTCGTAATTATTAGTATTTAAATTGTAACAGACGGAGTATTTTGTTGTTTTTTTTTTCTAATTTGTTCAACATTTACCCAAATTTAGTTTTGCTTTATCGTGAAAGAAGGGTGTTAAAATGGCTTTTCCAATAAAATTCTTGACACTTCAGAAAACTGAACTGGAGTACGAAGTAGCTATTCGGGGTGAGACCCCAGGCTCCACAGTACCGGAATTACGGAAACAGATTGCGAAATGTGGGCCTCTTTTTCCTTCTGAGGACATCCTTGCTAGTCCTTTTGATGCGCGAATTGATATAGATGGCGTCGCAGATGTTTTGGAGAAAATTAACGCTTACTTAGACTCCAAACCATTAGTTAAGAGCACCTTACTTCGGGCTCAAAATTTAGTACACCATTTGTACCACAGGTTAAACCGCATTGCCTGCGATAATAATGACGAAAAGGAGGCTTATGATCAGTGTGTCGTTTTGTACAAGGTTTGCTTGGACCGGGTTAGCTCTCTTAAAGATGCTAACATTGTTGATCCGCTAGCTTCTAACAGTAATGTTATTTCGGGTTCGTCGGCTACCTTAACGTCTCCTCTCAATGTCACGGTTACATGCGAAGGCAACGATGCGAATAAATTGTCCAAGCTGAAGTACGATGGCAAGACCTGTGTGCGGGCGTTCATACAACGCGTTTCTGAATTTTGTCTCGCAAAAAATGTCTCGAGCAGTAAGGTTCTCCACAATGGCACCGAGATATTTACTGATGGTGCGCTTCACTGGTTCCGCAGCGTTAAGCAACATGTTACAAGTTGGGACGATCTTATAGTGCTTTTGGAACGAGATTTCGGACAGGCTGATTTTGATTATAGGTTAGACAACGAAATCAAGTCTCGTACGCAGGGTGAAACAGAGAACATTATCATTTACTTGTCGGTTATGTCCGGTATGTTTTCTCGTTTATCTAGACCCAAGTCTGAAGAGGAAAAGCTGGAAATTTTACTTCATAATATCCGGCCGTGCTATACTAGTACATTATCCTCTGTTTCCGAGATCAAGTCGATTGAGCAATTAAAAACTTTATGCCGAAATTACGAAAATTATCAGTCGCGTCTTTCTCACTTCAAGGAACCTCCCCGACCGACTGCAGATACTTTGGCACCCGAGTTTGCGTATTCCGGTGGGTCATCTAAACCAAAACCAAATTATAGTAACAGTAACGCAAACTTTAATTACAGTAATAAGTATAACAACTATAATAGATACTCACAAAATCAGCAATACAATAAATCTTACACGCAAAACAACAATATCAGTGCATCTAACAATAACAGTAAAACTAAACTTAACTACGTTGATGCTATCGCTCCTTTCACACCAAAGACTCGTTTTTGTCCAAGATGTCGTGTGGATACTCACAATCAGAGACAGTGTACGGCAAGCAAAGATATTGTGGTGTGCTTCGTTTGTGGCCGTGAGAATGTTAAGACACCTGACTGTCCAGATTGCAACAAAAATAAGAAACCATCTTCAAAAAACTAGATGCTCAGAATTGTGTCAATCGTGATAATTTAGTAAAATTTGATAAGGATGATTGGCAAAATTGGTTACGTACAGTCAATGTATTTTTCAAATCATACAAGATTGACGCAATTCTGAAAGACAAATTTGAAGATGACGATAGGGCTTTTGTTCCAGTTCAGATTAGTGGCATCACGGTTTCTGGACTACTAGATTCTGGTTCTGCGGTTACAATTCTTGGCAACGGTGCTCATACAGCGCTCGTTGATGTAGGATTAACAGTTGTAAATGAAAAGATTAGTCCCGTTACCGCAGCTGGTGGTCATCTATTGCAAATCGAGGGTTATATGATGATTCCGATTCATTTTGAAAACAACTTTCACATTTTGAAGGCTTTTATTGTGCCAAGTGTTATAAATAATCTCGTTTTGGGGGTAGATTTTTGGCGTGCCTTTAGCTTATTGCCTAAATACCTTAGTAGTATTGTTTTGGTCAACCCTAAGAACGTTAATAACGTAATTTTGCCGAAAAAGAGCACCTTCATTCAAGGCTATGACAACTTAGATAATTCTCAGAAGCAAGTAGCTGACAACGTAGTTAAGCAATACGAGGATATTTCCTTTCAACGTAAAGGACTCGGCGTTACTGACGTGATAACGCATCGCATCGACACTGGGGACTCGGGTCCCATTCGTCAACGTTATTATCGTCTCTCTCCCGAGAAACAACGTATATTGGTCGAGCAGGTAGACGAAATGCTGTCGCTTGACGTAATCGAGCCCTGCGAGAGTGCTTGGTCGTCACCAGTTTTAATCGTTAATAAGAAGGATGGTCAGCCTCGTTTTTGTCTCGACAGTCGAAAGCTGAACTCTGTAACGAAGCGTGACGCGTATAATATACCGTATATTTCCGAGATTTTGGATAACCTCAGTGATGCTCACTATCTCTCCAGCATCGACTTATCCAAAGCCTTCTGGCAAATCAAGATCGCTGAAGAGGACAGAAATAAAACTTAGTTTTATGTTCCGGGAAGGGGTACTTTTCATTTTAAACGCACTGCTTTTGGATTAACGAACGCGCCCGCAACTCAGCAAAGGCTTGTTGATACCCTATTCTCGGAGTTCGGTCTCAAGGTGTTTGCTTACCTTGATGACATTATCATCGTCTCGGAGGATTTCAATAGCCATGTTTCCTTGTTGTTCGCGTTTTAGATAAATTGAAACAGGCCAACCTAACTGTAAACTTGGATAAGTGCCAGTTTTTCAGACACCAACTTAAATACCTAGGGTACGTAGTCGATGGTTCCGGGTTGCATACAGATCCCGCGAAGGTCGAGGCTATTTTAAATTTTCCGACTCCTACTCGCAGCAAAGACCTCAAGCGATTTCTTGGTACTGCCACTTGGTACAGACGTTTTGTCCCTAATTTTAGCACCATAGCTGGTCCCTTAAATAAATTGACTTCTTCCAAAAGAGGCACACCTCCATTTAAATGGACCTCGGAAGCTGACTCAGCCTTTCAGGAACTCAAAGAGCGTCTCGTTTCGTCTCCGGTTCTCTGCTGTCCCGACTATTCCAAGTCCTTTGAGGTACATTGTGATGCTAGCAATTACGGAATTGGAGCTATGCTCACACAGACCTTCGATGGTAAAGAGCATCCGATCGCGTATATGTCGAAGAGCTTGTCACCGGCAGAAAAGAATTACAGCATTACAGAACGTGAGACGTTGGCTGTAGTCACGGCGTTAGAGTACTGGCGTTGTTACATCGAGAACGGACAGCCCTTTACAGTATACACGGACCATAGTGCTCTTAAGTGGTTCTTGTCCATTAGCAATCCAACCGGTAGATTAGCTCGCTGGGGTGTACGCCTGTCTGCTTTTAACTTCACTCTTAAACATCGTCGGGGCGTTGATAATGTCATCCCAGATGCCTTGTCTCGTGTTCAAGTTAGTGCCATTAGTACCACAAACTTTCATTTAAATTCAAAGGATACTTGGTATACCAACATTTATAACGGTTGTCTGCATAATCCAATTGATTTTCCAAATTTCTTAATAAAGGATAATTCCTTGTATCGATTATCCAAAAACAAACACGAGCTTACTTCAGAATTTTCTTGGAAGTTGGTCGTTCCCGCAGAGTTACGCGAAAAGGCTATATATGAAAACCACTCAGAGCCTACCGCAGGACATATGGGCATATTTAAAACATACCGTAGACTTTCTTTGCGCTATTTTTGGCCAGGCATGTACCAGGACGTCGTCAAGTTCATTGGAACGTGCGATAAGTGTTTGTCGTATAAGGCTCAGAACCATCAAACCTTAGGGGAAATGGGGAGACCGAAACAATGCTCACGCCCGTTCCAAATGATCTCGATCGACCTTATAGGTCCATTGCCAACATCTCGGAACAGAAACAACTACATTTTTGTCGTAACATGTTGTTTCTCCAAGTATTGCTTAATTTTCCCAATTAAACAGGCAACTGCGGAAGTAATTGTTAAAATCTTGGAAGAATCTGTTTTTCTTGTCCACGGTGTTCCTCAAACAGTCTTAATGGACAACGGGACACAATTTACTGGGAAAGTGATGGAAAATTTCTTTAAATTTTACAATGTACCTAACGTATTTTTTAGCCCAAGATACACTCCGCAAGTAAACGTAGTGGAACGTTACAATCGAACAATTATCACGTGTATTTCCACCTTTGTTGAGGACGATCATAGGTCTTGGGACGCGTTTATTCCACGGATTCAGTTTGCCATTAACAGCTCTGTCAATGAGGTGACAAATAGAACGCCTGCGTTTTTAGTATTCGGCCGTGAGTTAGTGCCTTGTGGGACACACTATACAGATAACGATATCGGAAATGAAGTGTTGTTCTTACCGCGTGACATTTACACAGAAAATTTTGGTGTCCTGTCCTCTTTATTTGACGATGTGCAACGTAGGCTGTGGAACGCCCATGTAAAAAACACGTCTCATTATAATACTAGACGTAAGCCAGCTGAATTTAATGTCGGTGACATTGTCATGAAACGTGCTTACTTCCTAAGTGACAAGGGGAAACAATTTACCAAGAAGTTGGCACCAAAATTTATTAAAGCTAAGATTACTGCCAAGAAATCTCCATTAGTTTATGCGCTTCAAGATTTGGCTGGCAAAGACTTAGGTACCTGGCACATAAAAGACCTCAAATTAGTAGGTCTCAATAAGTCATAAGTTAAGTTTAGTTTTAGATTATCTTTTCGTTGGCCACACCTTTTGTTGATTTGGGGGATATTAGTTTACTTACTTATAAAAAATAAAAAAAATGCGTGATACCACCTATAGGAAACAGTACATGTAAGGTGTCAAGTTCTTGCAACGGGATACCTCATTATTATTGTGTAATAACGCGTTGGTGATTTTATCTAAATATTATTAAATAGTTGCCAATGTATTTTATGTAAGCGTGAAGTATGAATGGAGATTAATGACAGCGTATTTACAAGTACTTAGCTCTGCGGATTTTATTCCATTTAGATGAACTAAAATCCTTGACCACGCGCCGGGGTATAGTAACGTAAAGCGTTACATAACCTAGGTTATTTTTTTTAAAACATTATATACAATAAAATAATAACAAGTAGTTACTAATATCCTAATAAATAATATTGTTAAAAGCACTTACCTAAAAATAATAAAATACAAAATAAAATAGTTAATCATAAACTAGATAAAGTCTCAACTTGTTTCATGTTTCTGCAATGCACTGTACTTCGCGCGCATGCCTTTGTTCGAGATAACGGCCGGTCGGCGATTCTCCCGCCCCGCGCGTCTTATCCGCGCTGGTTCGAGCGCCGCCGCTCCGGCAGAAAGATTTTGCGATCGACGCTGGCGCACGCTCGCTTGCCCCGCGCAGCGACTTCAAATGTAGCCGGCGAGAGATAACTTTAGTTATTGTCTAATTCTTATTTAGCGGTCCTCGCTTGTAATTGTACTCTTCCAGTGCTAGTGTTTAAATCCCCTTTGGGTAAGTGTTGAACATTTCTTAGCGTATTACAAACAGGTAGATTCAAATTGTGTGACTAACGGTTTTTTTCCAGCTACGATATCTCTTTGTGTGATTTTGCTTGCTTTCCATTTCTTAGCCTTTATTTTGCATATTTATCATTCCACATGATATTTAACGTTTTAGAAATAATATCCTTTTAGTGTTTAAATAGAATTCATGTTTGTAATTTTAAATTGAAAAGTTGACCGTTAGATTTAACCGCTTTTGCTCCGAACACTTTTATTCTTTCTTTCTTTTACTTCTTTACTTTGTAAACTCCGTCTGATTGTACTATCCGCACATCACCAACCTTTCATCATCATCATCACGCAGTACTGCTTCCTGCTTATGCTCCTTGCCGTGCCGAGTACAGTCAGCGGAGATAAATAGAGAATGTTTTATTTACACAACTGAAATAAATTCCAGGGTGCCTAGTTACGGCTAGACCTTGACGACAAGACTCAGGCAGTTGTTCCTGAGCGGCCCGCGCTGACGTCCCTCAGCTCGCCGGTCTCCTGACCCGCACCAGTTCCGGCTTCTCCAGGGGAGTACTTGCGTGGTGGGGAACAACTCAACGCCTCGGAGCAATAATCAGATCGGTTTTTTACGACTCCAACCCTACGACTCTACTCGTGTGCTTGCGGCGGATGCGGTGGAAATAAATACAGTTTCTTTAAACCTTGTTTTTTTATTCTATTCCACCGCCATACGTAGCACTGGCGCCCAACGTGGGGCGCCAGTCGTCATCAAATATATCGGAGCGGCCAAGGTACTCAAAAATATCTGAACATGCACTTTATTGCCTTGACAATAAAGGCGTTCTTAAGATATATGTGACCACCTTGACCGCTCCGATATATCTGATGGTGACTGTACTGTACCATTATTCGCGAACTTTTCTATAGTAATCCCATTCGGAGTTCATTCATACACTCTCATGTAGAATAAATGCCCGTAGAGTAAATGCCAGTCAGGACCCTCTTTTCTTCTTGCGTCGGTAAAATCATATTGAAATTGGAATTGATTCGAGTTGAAGGCCCGACCACCTGAGGCCATAAACTATCATTTCGTCGGAGGGGTGTTGACCTGCAGTAAATGTGGCCGTACATTTACTGCTAAAATAGGCTACGTCAGTCACCTGAGAGCCCACGAACGTCGCTCTCACTAGCCAGCGCGAACCAGTCGCCATGGTCGAAATCGACCTGGATAGGATGATGATGATTGAAATTGGTAATGAATGTCCTTGTCTTTTCACTTGTTGTCTTGAAAACGCTGGTAGCCTGGCGGTAAGACTACCAAATTTCAATTAACGGCCTCCTAGCCCAATCGGTAGTGACCCTGCCTACGAAGCAGGAGGTCCCGGGTTCAAATCCTGGTAAGGGCATTTATTTGTGTGTTTGTCACGAATATTTGTTCCTGAGTTATGGATGTTTTCTATGTATCTAAGTATATATTTATCTATATAAGTATGTATATCGTTGCGTAGTACCCATAGTATAGTCTAAACAATTTGAACTGAGCTCATCCACTTAGTGTCTTATCTTTTGTGTGTAAACCGCAGGCGCACGTGCCACTATGAAAAAAAGGGTTTGGCTACCTGTTAGCGTTTATTGAATATCTGCTATATGGACCACGGAATAAGATTCAATATCAACTAATACGAAAAAACCTCTAAGTTCTATACGATTGCACCCAGTACAAGCGATTCAAATGCTCTAGAACCAGCGTAACTCGACACCGAGATCCGAAACAAAAGTGCGTAATTGGAGATCGCGCTTGCACTGGTATTCCGAGCGCACGGCTAGTTAGCGATTAGGAAGCAATTGTAATTTTCCCGAACGGGCAGGTAAAACAGGGTTGGATTCTGATTAAATCATTTAGGTGGATGTACGATTTACAAATATCTAATATATGAAATATATATACATATATAATAGATTTTAATAAATATTGGGTATGTTAAAATTATTATCAGACATGTAAATAATCAACTATTTTAAAATTGCTTTCTTAATTTTACAGCTTAGACTTACTTTTACCTATAGCAAATTATGTACTGAGAATAACTCAATTCAAATATAAATAATATGAATCTACATTATAGTTCTGCTTGTTATCATAATTCGAATGTGTTGTAGAAAAATATAAAAATATATATACAGGGTGTTTGGTAACCGGATGCAAAGCCGAAAGTAGGAGATAGTCTAGGTCATGTAGAACATTTTTAGCCATACTTGTCTTAGACAAATGTTATTAGTTTTTTTTTAATTTAAATTTTAAGATTTGTCGGAGAAAACTGCAAAACTTCAGACTAAATCGATAATTAGTACTTTTTTTACTGCAGGTAGATTTTTTTTGTTTTATTTCGTATTGTGCAATGTCTATCAAACACTAGAAAAGTGATTTCAAACATCTGTGTCTAAAGAAAACAAGTTGACAGCGATTTAAAATTTTAGTTACATGAAAATGTAAACGATTTAAGTGATTTCAAAGTACGATAAAAAAAAAACTAAAATAGCCACGAATTTTCAAACCATTTTAAAAACATGCTTGGCTTTTACCCTTTTATTTAAGCTATCAAACACGACTGTAGCTACTGTATCCTTGAAAATAAGCCACCTAAACCAACTGGGTAGCTAAAATGTTTCACTCTACTTGTGATACTTGTGGTAGTTGTGGTGACGAATCTCATTATGATTTTACAATAAAACATTGGTTCTGAATACTAAGTTGGCGTTGACTTGACATTTGACTTGTTTTAAAAGGGTTAAGTGTACTGGACAAAACTACCACATGCAATTTTAACAAACAAAGGCTTGCGGCGGTGAGAGACAAAAGGGACTGATAGCGGCAGGCGGCGGGCGATAAGACAATCATGTCTCAAGCCATTTTATCTTTGAAAATAGGCTACCTGTACTAATAAGAGGGAATGTTTAGGGTAAATTAAAACAAAAGCATAAAAGATAAGTTATTTATTTTTACGATCAACACATTAAAATTACACATCATCGCTCGTTTTCAAAATGTGACCCGCCGTTTCGAATACAAGCACGAGCCCGTCTTCTTACTTCTGTGGTGGTTGTTCCGAATATCATTTCTTCCCTCATCCTTTCGAACGCCGCTTCTATCCTCTCCCTCAGCTCTTCTACGGTATTAATGACCTCTTGTGTGTAGACTAGCTCCTTAGCTCGGCCCCAAACGAAAAAATCCAATGGTGTCAAATCAGGTGACCGAGCGGGCCAAGGGATTCGTCCGCCTCTGCCGATCCAACCGTCCGGGAAACAGTTATCCAGATGCTCCCTTACAGCCAGAGAGTAATGGGCGGGACAACCGTCGTGTTGAAATGTCACTGCACCGGGCAGCTGGTCTTCGTCAATAAGCCTGGGCAAATCGTTTTGTAAAAATTCCAAATAATTTGCCCCATTTAAATTATTTGGCAAAAAATGTGGCCCAATAAGGAGTCTGTCGATGATTCCAGCCCACACATTGACGGAAAACTTTCTTTGGAAGGACACTTGCTTTTTCCAATGTGGATTGTTGTTTTTGTCAGCCCATTGGTGTAGGTTATGGAAATTTGTGATCCCCTCCCGGGAAAATTTCGATTAATCGGTCCAAAGAATGCTTCGCAAAAAACGTCGGTCTTCGATATCCGCATTGAGTAAAAATCGGCAGAAGTCCACTCGGCGTGCAGGATCTCCTTCGTCCAAACCTTGAACTCCGATGCCGCGAAAAGGATATTTTCCCTCACGATTCATTGTGGCCCATACTTTCCATGTGGACAAGTTCAGATTACGAGCTACCACTCTGATGCTCGTATTCGGATCCTCTGCAAATGCCTGTAGAACGTCTTCCTCCACTTCAGGGCGATTACGTCCTGGATTCCCTCCATGTTGCACAGCAATACCATTCTCACGTAGCCTTCGGAATGAATTGTAAAACACTCTCACATTAGGCAATCTCCGGTTTGGAAAACGCTCTTGGTACATCCGTCGGGCCATCGCTCCATTACTGTCAGCTTTGCAGTACATGTAGATAATGTCGGCGTATTCTTCGTTCGTAAACTCCATGTTTACAATGAAGAAGTCGTAATTACACGTGAAGGAGCGCCTACGGCAGCTACAACTTGACACGGTAAATTGAGATGAGAGCGGGAAATTAAACCACAATGAACGTCTAATCGCAACTGAAGTTGTAACTAGACTAAATGACTAGTTTTTGCACAAATACTCATGTAGCTAATCAGTTTATCTTTGTCAATAAAGCACAAAACCGATCATCTTTGTTTAACGCCGCTCACCGCCTGCCGCTATCAGTCTCTTTTGTCTCTCACCGCCGCAAGCCTTTGTTTGTTAAAATTGCATGTGGTAGTTTTGTCCAGTACACTTAACCCTTTTAAAACAAGTCAAATGTCAAGTCAATGCCAACTTAGTATTCAGAACCAATGTTTTATTGTAAAATCATAATGAGATTCGTCACCACAACTACCACAAGTATAGTCTAAACAATTTGAACTGAGCTCATCCACTTAGTGTCTTATCTTTTGTGTGTAAACCGCAGGCGCGCGTGCCACTATGGAAAAAATGGTTTGGCCACATGTTAGCGTTTACTGAATTTCTACTATATGGACCACGCAATAAGATTCAATATGAACTAATACGAAAAAAGCTCTATGTTCTATACGGTTGCATCCAGTACAAGCGATTCAAATGCTCTAGAACCAGCGTAATTCGACACCGAGATCCGAAACAAATGTGCATAATTGGAGATCGCGCTTGCACTGGTATTCCGAGCGCACGGCTAGTTAGCGATTAGGAGGCAATTGTAATTTTCGCGAAAGGGCAGGTAAAACAGGGTTGGATTCTGATTAAAACATTTGGGTGGATGTACGATTTACAAATATTTAATATATGAAATACATATATAATAGATTTTAATAAATATTGGGTATGTTAAAATTATAATCAGGCATATAAATACTTAACTATTTTAAAATTGCTTTCTTAATTTTACAGCTTAGACTTACTTTTACCTATAGCAAATTATGTACTGAGAATAACTCAATTCAAATATAAATAATATGAATTTCTAAAGCCTATTATAGTATAGAAGACGATTATTTTACTATAGTATAGTATAGAAGATTTATTAAAAAATAATGATTTAAATTTTCCTTCTGACATTTGCATTTTATTCTAGAAACATTCTAAACTAGTATTTTATTATACATTTTTTTATCTTTTAAGTTTTGTCGATTTTATTGTGAAATTATTATGATACATTTTGACCCGTATTTTTTTTTGTATAATTGCATCAATATATTTCTATTAATTATATAATAGCTTAAGATAATAATCGTTACTGACGATTCGAAAGTGCTTGTTGCTATGCCTACTTGAATAAATACAATTTTGACTTTGACTTTGAGTATTTAAAGGACTGATTATAATTGTAACATACTCAGCCTATATTTATTAAAATCTGTTATTTATTTATTTTCTTTTAAAACGTTTGTAAATCTGATAAGAAATGTAATAAACATGACAAACCCTCATTCGAGGAATAGTTGTAGGCACGTTAATTAATCTAGAAAAAAAAATGAAATTAATATGATGAAAAGATTAATATGATTATTTTTGTTGACTAATATGTACTGTAAATATATATATTTTTATATTTTTCTACAACACATTCGAATTATGATAACAAGCAGAACTATAATGTAGATTCATATTATTTATATTTGAATTGAGTTATTCTCAGTACATAATTTGCTATAGGTAAAAGTAAGTCTAAGCTGTAAAATTAAGAAAGCAATTTTAAAATAGTTGATTATTTACATGTCTGATAATAATTTTAACATACCCAATATTTATTAAAATCTATTATATATGTATATATATTTCATATATTAGATATTTGTAAATCGTACATCCACCTAAATGATTTAATCAGAATCCAACCCTGTTTTACCTGCCCGTTCGGGAAAATTACAATTGCTTCCTAATCGCTAACTAGCCGTGCGCTCGGAATACCAGTGCAAGCGCGATCTCCAATTACGCACTTTTGTTTCGGATCTCGGTGTCGAGTTACGCTGGTTCTAGAGCATTTGAATCGCTTGTACTGGGTGCAACCGTATAGAACTTAGAGGTTTTTTCGTATTAGTTGATATTGAATCTTATTCCGTGGTCCATATAGCAGATATTCAATAAACGCTAACAGGTAGCCAAACCCTTTTTTTCATAGTGGCACGTGCGCCTGCGGTTTACACACAAAAGATAAGACACTAAGTGGATGAGCTCAGTTCAAATTGTTTAGACTATATCACAAGTAGAGTGAAACATTTTAGCTACCCAGTTGGTTTAGGTGGCTTATTTTCAAGGATACAGTAGCTACAGTCGTGTTTGATAGCTTAAATAAAAGGGTAAAAGCCAAGCATGTTTTTAAAATGGTTTGAAAATTCGTGGCTATTTTAGTTTTTTTTTATCGTACTTTGAAATCACTTAAATCGTTTACATTTTCATGTAACTAAAATTTTAAATCGCTGTCAACTTGTTTTCTTTAGACACAGATGTTTGAAATCACTTTTCTAGTGTTTGATAGACATTGCACAATACGAAATAAAACAAAAAAAAATCTACCTGCAGTAAAAAAAGTACTAATTATCGATTTAGTCTGAAGTTTTGCAGTTTTCTCCGACAAATCTTAAAATTTAAATTAAAAAAAAACTAATAACATTTGTCTAAGACAAGTATGGCTAAAAATGTTCTACATGACCTAGACTATCTCCTACTTTCGGCTTTGCATCCGGTTACCAAACACCCTGTATTTACAGTACATATTAGTCAACAAAAATAATCATATTAATCTTTTCATCATATTAATTTCATTTTTTTTTCTAGATTAATTAACGTGCCTACAACTATTCCTCGAATGAGGGTTTGTCATGTTTATTACATTTCTTATCAGATTTACAAACGTTTTAAAAGAAAATAAATAAATAACAGATTTTAATAAATATAGGCTGAGTATGTTACAATTATAATCAGTCCTTTAAATACTCAAAGTCAAAGTCAAAAATGTATTTATTCAAGTAGGCATAGCAACAAGCACTTTCGAATCGTCAGTAACGATTATTATCTTAAGCTATTATATAATTAATAGAAATATATTGATGCAATTATACAAAAAAAAATACGGGTCAAAATGTATCATAATAATTTCACAATAAAATCGACAAAACTTAAAAGATAAAAAAATGTATAATAAAATACTAGTTTAGAATGTTTCTAGAATAAAATGCAAATGTCAGAAGGAAAATTTAAATCATTATTTTTTAATAAATCTTCTATACTATACTATAATAAAATAATCGTCTTCTATACTATAATAGGCTTTAGAAATTCATATTATTTATATTTGAATTGAGTTATTCTCAGTACATAATTTGCTATAGGTAAAAGTAAGTCTAAGCTGTAAAATTAAGAAAGCAATTTTAAAATAGTTAAGTATTTATATGCCTGATTATAATTTTAACATACCCAATATTTATTAAAATCTATTATATATGTATTTCATATATTAAATATTTGTAAATCGTACATCCACCCAAATGTTTTAATCAGAATCCAACCCTGTTTTACCTGCCCTTTCGCGAAAATTACAATTGCCTCCTAATCGCTAACTAGCCGTGCGCTCGGAATACCAGTGCAAGCGCGATCTCCAATTATGCACATTTGTTTCGGATCTCGGTGTCGAATTACGCTGGTTCTAGAGCATTTGAATCGCTTGTACTGGATGCAACCGTATAGAACATAGAGCTTTTTTCGTATTAGTTCATATTGAATCTTATTGCGTGGTCCATATAGTAGAAATTCAGTAAACGCTAACATGTGGCCAAACCATTTTTTCCATAGTGGCACGCGCGCTTGCGGTTTACACACAAAAGATAAGACACTAAGTGGATGAGCTCAGTTCAAATTGTTTAGACTATACAAGCTTTGCTTAGTTTGGGACTAGGTTGATTTGTGTAAGATTGTCCCCAAATATTTATTTATTTATTCAATACGGAGGTCTCGGGAAACCCCGGCCCATGCTACTGAGTTTTGCGGAAGTTATGTATGAAATATCATTTGATATTTACCAGTCGCTTTTCGGTAAAGGAAAACATCGTAAGCAAGCCGGACCTAATCCCAATAAGGTCTAGTTTCCCATCTGGGTTGGAAGGTCAGAAGGCAGTTGCTTTCATAAAAACTAGTGCCTACGCCAATGCCCGGGATTAGGTTGCCGAGCGGACCTAAGGCTCATTGGAGTCGTAGCAAAAACCCGGACCTGCTAGTATGATGAATAATTACTATACTAAAGGAGGTTGACTTATTTTGTCATAATAGTCATCCTTTTCTATGAATTCACTTACCAATTCAACCAACCGGAGCGGCTATTGACATACGTTCCCCTCTGCCGAAAACATAATTGTGAACAGTGGTCATATTTATTTATTTTTTATTTTTTTTAATGAATGGGTTTTACTCCTCGCCGGTCTTATCGAGGTGAATTCTGCCAATGTCAAGGTGTACTTATGATTTTATTCAATTTTTATAAAATAAAATAAAAGCAACGTTGTTCGGTTAAGGCCTTGTTGATTGTAAAGTGATAGCCTCCTAACAACCACGTGGGTGACCGGGTCCCCGGATAACCGTTTGTTCAACTAAAGGGTTACGCGCGTTTTGAGACTAATTTTTCTTTAGCTGCACACTTGTTCGTTAGGTCACCGCACAATAAGCTATCAATATTACACACTGAACTACGTAAATGAGCAAAAAAAAAAAAAAAACCGCTGACACTGACACACGCCTTGTTAATTTATTTTGCTAAAGATTTATTTTTATACGTGTTTTTTGCCTCTATTTGATCGTATTTACTACGCAGTGAACCCTAAAAATACAGACAATATGAATACTGATACAGTTATTGTCTTTAAATACTACGACGGGTCAAAATTAGAAATAGACAACCAGCTGACAGCTAGTACTGAAATCAATTACGGCAAAGCGCGTACATCTTAAAACATGATTACAAGGAGTAAAGCAAGAGCGGATACTACCCACGCACGACCACCACCCTCGCCCGCTTCGTCCTCTTCTCCGTCCACTTCGTCGCCGGGCGGCGACTTCGAAACAGCGCCCGACACAGACGGATCCAGTGACGAAAGTGAGCCGCCGCCACCGCCGCCACAACAACCTGCGCGACGCGGGCGGCCACCGCTACCGGCACGCTTGGGGCTCGCGGGGCATTCCGCCCCGCCCACAGCTCCCGCTGCCGGTGGTGTAGTGCGTCGCATGAGATGGTCTCAGAGTATGAACGAGAATGTCATGCGCGCCTACTATGGGGCTACAGAGGGGGGAACTAATCTGTGCGCGTATCGTGTCCGGATACTTCCTCTGTTTCAGGCCCTTGAACCAACCATTGACACGACTGCGCAACGATTATCGGATCAGGTGCGCGTCATTCAGCGGCTAAAGCGGTTGGATGACGCGACACTTGATCGGCTTCGCCTGCAGGCTCTCTCTGCTCGCGCGACCACCACCTCGGCGCGGGATCCGCCCGCCACGTCGCCGGATCCGATGCCCGCACCCTACCTGGCATCGGGGGCGCCGCGGGTTGATCCCAGTGTCGATGAGGAGATCGCGAATCTGAGTGTGAGTAGTACAGCCAATGAGCAATTGAGGAGGACTTTGGAAGAGGCAATTACGCAGTATCGCTCCTCAAACATCTCTAGGCCACGATTACCACGCTTGCCTATGAATAGACGCAATCTAGCGTTAATGAGTGCCCTAAATGATTTGCTAGATCCATTCCTGCGGACTAGTAAAGACTTAGATGATACGCACTCGATCATGTACTGCGGAGCCATCGCGGCGTGCCGTGTTGCTCGAGTCAAGTTTCCGGACGCTGAACATGCACCTAGGACCGCCGGGGGTGTCCCCGCATGGCAGGTGCGGATCGAGCGCCGTATCAACTCATTTAGGACTCTCATTGCAAAGCTGATCTGCTTCAGGGGGGGCAACAACCGCCCCCGAGTAATGCGCTTTGTGCACCAGGCGTTCGCGGGGACGGAGACCGAGCCCCGCGACTACATGGCCAACGTCACAGAGCGCATCGACTTTCTGAAGCAGAAAGTTTATGCATGGGCAAGCCGTATTCGCCGCTACAGAGAGCGTGTGGATCGATTCAAGCAGAATCGTCTTTTCCAAAGTGACCAAAGGAAGGTATACCGAAGGTGGGAGGAAACCGACCCCCGTGTGTCCGACGTGCGACTGCCGGATGATACTGCCATGACTGACTTCTGGCGTAGCATCTGGTCAGCGCCCGTTGAACACACGGAGGGCGAGTGGATGCTCGTTGTCGAGCGTGAGTGCGAGTCCATCGAACCTATGGGGGCTATCACCATCAGCCCCGATGACGTAAGTTGTGCAATCCGTACGGCCCAGAACTGGAAAAGTCCTGGCCCGGATGGATTGCACAACTTCTGGCTAAAATGGTTTCGATGCTCGCACTCGCGGCTGGCAACGCAATTTCAACAAGCTCTCGAACTTGGCTCCCTCCCGCCTTCGTTAACAACTGGTGTAACCTTCCTGCTCTATAAGTCCGGTAGTACCACGGAAGCGAAGAACTACCGACCCATCACGTGCTTGCCTACACTTTACAAGCTCCTTACATCCATTTTGAGAGCAAAAATAAACGCGCACATGGTCTCAAACAATATTTTGGTCTCCGCTCAAAATGGATGTAGGGTTGGGTCCCGCGGTACTAAAGAGCTCCTCCTCATAGACATGACCATTTGCCAACGAGTCCGGCGGAATAGGGGGGCCCTCTCGGCCGCTTGGATTGACTACAAGAAGGCCTACGATTCGGTGCCTCATTCATGGCTAAGGAGGATCTTAGAGCTGTATAAAATTGATGCAGCTTTAAGATCCTTCCTTGGCGCGTGTATGAGGCAGTGGACCACAGTCCTTCGTCAACCAGGAGGCGGGAATGACCCCCCTGGCCCGCAGGACTTTATAAGGATCGAGCGAGGAATATTTCAGGGCGACAGTCTGAGTCCCCTGTGGTTCTGCCTAGCTCTAAATCCGCTCAGCAATCTGCTGAAGGATTCGGGGCTAGGTTGCCGGCTTCGGAGAGAGGGTGAAGTCATATCTCACCTTCTGTACATGGACGATCTCAAATTATTTGCACCAAATAACCAAGACTTGTTGGAACTACTGAAGACCACTGAAGTGTTCAGTAGTTCCATCAAGATGGAGTTTGGTGTTGATAAATGTGCGGTTATGCATGTACAGCGGGGGAAAGTAGTAAATTCAACAAATCTACAGCTTTCTGAGACAATGACGTTCAGATCTATCTCTGAATCAGAAACCTACAAATACCTTGGTATGTCACAGTCTTTGGGCATTGAGGATGTGGGTATTAAACAGTCGTTGAAGGAGCGCTTCTTCGGTCGGCTGACAAAAGTACTTAATAGTCTTCTGTCAGGTGGCAACAAGGTGCGCGCCTTCAATGCCTGGGTAATGCCCCTACTCACATACTCCTTTGGCATACTAAGGTGGACACAGACCGAGCTGGATGCCCTGGATCGGAGAGTCCGTCTATTGCTCACCACACACCGTATGCTTCACCCACGCTCGTCTGTTATGAGATTGTACATCCCACGGAAGTGTGGAGGTCGCGGCTTTTTAAACGCCAAAAATCTCCACAACCGTGAGGTGTACAATCTCAGGAACTATTTCCTTAACAACGAGTGTGGGATGCATCGTGATGTGGTGGCAGTAGATAAGGGTCTCACGCCGCTCTCCTTGGCAAACGAGAACTGGCGCAAACCTGTGGTGCTAAGCACCGAGGATCGCAAGGCGGTATGGGAGAGCAAGGAGCTACACGGGCGGTTCTACAGGGCCCTCACGGGACCCGACGTAGACCTGCTCGCGTCGGTGAACTGGTTACGATTCGGGGACCTCTTCGGAGAAACCGAAGGTTTTGCCTGTGCAATTGCGGACGAAGTTATCATGACGAATAACTACCGGAAATATATCCTGAAGGACGGTACGGTCGACATTTGTCGGGCATGCCGCCGTCCCGGAGAGTCACTCAGGCATATCATCTCCGGTTGTTCTCATCTTGCTAACGGCGAGTACTTGCACAGACATAACCTCGTAGCCAGGATTATACACCAGCAGCTTGCTCTCCTATACGGTCTTGTGGACTACGAAGTGCCGTACTACAAGTACACACCTGCGCCAGTTCTCGAAAATGGTCGTGCCACGCTCTATTGGGATCGATCTATTATCACGGACAGGACTATTGTAGCCAATAAGCCTGATATCGTGGTAATAGATCGACCGCAACGCCGGGCCATGCTCGTCGACATCACCGTCCCATGTGACGAGAACCTCGTGAAGGCCGAGAAGGACAAGTCCAGCAAGTACCTAGACTTGGCTCACGAGGTAACCGCCATGTGGGAGGTCGATTCGGCGATCATTGTGCCGATAGTTGTCTCTGCGAACGGTCTCATAGCGAAGAGTCTCGACCAACATCTTGAGAGACTTTCGCTACGGGGTTGTGGTTGGATTAGGGGTCAGATTCAGAAGGCGGTAATCTTGGACACGGCGCGCATAGTCCGAAGGTTCCTCACTCTGCGGCCCTAACCACCGGCAGCCTGGGCCCTGCTCCGTTGCCGGCGGCACCCTAGTTTAGGTTTTTTATAATGCTTTTATTGTTTTTATACGTTTTAGATGTATTTTTATATTTTACTTTTATAAAAATATTGTAAAAAGCCTAAACTAAGAAGAAAAATAAATAAAGAGCATAATAATAATAATTGCATTTTGCAGTAAAACACTTCTATAATTGCATTAACACGTTTAATTTTGAAGACAAAGTAAAAATATTTAAGATTAGCAAAAATAGTCAATTATTTAAAATTTAGCATTTCACGTAAAAATCACAATAACGGCATCTATATAAGGATATTTCACATTCAATAACTTCCCTAGTGGTCAGAATGCAATTAAATTACAATAATAAAAATATTTAAAATTAGCACTTCACTTTTTAAAAATGAAGACAACTGTACCTATTTCACATTCACATTCAACAACCAGAATGTAATTAAATTACAATAATAAAAATATTTAATATTAGCACTTCACTTAAAAATGAAGACAACTGTACCTATATAAGGATATTTCACATTCAATAGTTAGCAAAACTGGTAAGTAAAAATAAAGACTCGGCTGGTAATAATTTGGCTGCAGGAAAATAATGGGTTAATGAGGCGGGGGCAGCTTGTGGCGAGCTGACGGTGAGTGGCGACACCGCGGACCCCTATTCCAGAGGGCCCTTTCCATTTGGCCCTCGCCTCTGTGCTTGCCTTAACTGGCCGGCCAGAGTGGAGTCGCAAGAGTGGGACCTATGCTCCAGGTTGGAAGTGTAAAATGTCATAACGCCGGCGGCCTGCTGAACGGATTACCGGGATCTGGCTACCGCAGACTCACCTCTCGACAACCTCACAGCCCACGCACCGGTGTTGCCCTTGAGCCATCTTTGATGTCGCTTTTTACGGGGGCCCATCTTGCGGCGGGCGAGTCACCGTCTGCCGGAAATAAAATTGGATACCGTTTTATTAGGCAGGCGTCCGGTTCTTCATCCAATAGCCCAGTAGTTAGTCCATACTTTTCACCCAATAGCCTAGTACATTTTAGACTCCATTAACTCTCAATAGTCTTTACATAACGGCGGGTGCTGTCTCTGCGTGCGTCCCATGACACGGGTAGGGGCAGCATCCGCTTAGTGTACCCCTCACTTTTCATTAAATTGTCGAAAGGGCCTCTGCGCGTTGGCTTCGGCTCCGCATATGCCTCCCAAAGGTCCGGAACACAATTGTTCCGTGGTCGGGAAAGACATACAAATAATAATAATAATAAATACTCTTTATTGCACACCTCATACAGTTACAAGCACAAATTTTACAATTAGATAAATTTAGGTAGAGGTAACAACTGGCGGTCTTATCGCTAATGAGCGATTTCTTCCAGACAACCTTTGGGTAGTGGAGACTAGAGAAAAACAATAAGCAGTAGGTGGTGCATAGACACAAAAGAGACGAAATAGATAACACAGCACATTCATATGAATATACATACTTAAATAAATACAAAATAAACATACATATACGTACATATATACATATATAATACAGACAGTAAGAAACAACAGTGTCAACTTAAAACCCTAAGGAAGAGATAAATAGTATTCCTTAACTTGCGATTTAAAGCTACCAATAGATTGCGCGCGTTTTATGTTGAGAGGGAGAGAATTCCACAAACGAACGGCCTGGAACGTAAATGAGCAATTATAAAATTTAGAAGATGAAGATGGCACTTTTAGGAGCATTTTTTGAGAGGATCTAATAGAATTAAGATAAGAGAAACGCTCTTTGAGGTAGCGGGGAGTTGCAGGGTTAAAAAGTATAGAAAATAGTAAAGAAAGTATGTGAGAAATACGGCGGTGACGGATAGGGAGCCATTTGAGTTGAGAACGAAAACTAGAAACATGGTCGAATTTGCGTAATCCGAAAGTGAACCGAATGCAGGCATTTTGAATACGCTCAAACTTATTAAGTTGCTCCTCGGTTAGGTCTAAATAGGAGATATCTGCATAATCAAGATGGGGAGAAGGAACGACTGAGCAAGCGCAATTTTAGTAGCAATTGGCAGGAAATTCCGGAGCCGTCTGAGAGACCCTATGGCAGCAAACATCTTCCTGCTCACTTCACTCACCTGAGGCACCCATGATAGACAACGATCCATGATTACGCCAAGATTTTTCACTTGGTTGGAAAAAGGAATTTGGATACCATCGAAGACTATCGGAGGGAGCCTGAGAAAGTCAATTTTGGAGATTTGTTTAGCGCTACCCCTCACAATTACCTGTGACTTTAGGGGGTTTACTTTTAAACCGTAATTTTTACTCCAATTTGATATGCGGAGCAGATCAAGATTCGTGGCTTCTATAACTGAATTGAGATCGCTATGCATACCCTGCGAATATATTTGAAGGTCGTCGGCATAGAGGTGATACGAAGAGGAGAGATCAAGAGTTATGGAATTAATGAAGATAGAAAATAAAAGAGGAGACAGCACACCACCCTGTGGAACACCAGCTGATGTGCTGCACCAGGAAGAACACGAATAATCTAGTTTTATTCTTTGCCGACGACCAACCAAATAGCTGCGGAACCAGTCAATCGCTGCAGCCGATATGTTAAGAGACTGTAAGAACGCGAGCAAAATGTCAAAATCGACCGTGTTAAAGGCATTACTGAAATCTAGAAGTGCAAGAACTGTAAGCTTCTGGTCATTCATACCCAAACGGATGTCATCGGTAACCTTGACAAGAGCCGAGGTAGTACTGTGGCCCGGACGAAAACCAGATTGAAATGGGTTTAGGAGGTCATTTCTATTCAGGAAGGAAGTTAGTTGCTGATGCACTAGCCGTTCGAGGACTTTGGATAGGAAAGGAAGAATGGAGATGGGGCGATAGTCAGAGAAGGAACTGGGGTTGGATTTTTTGGGTAAAGGAATAATATTGGCATCCTTCCACAGACTGGGAAAAGTACTTGATGAAATGGAAAAATTCAGAATACCGGTGATAATAGGAACAAACAAATCAAGGAGAGGGAGTTTCATATTTCGGCTAACACAGTCAACACCAACGGCGTTAGAAGTGATATTAAATATACCCTTCCTAACATCACTCTCACAGAAATGGCTAAAGTAGAAAGAAGAGAAATCTAAGTCAGGAAGTGATAAAAGATGATGAAGTGAGTTAGATTTCTTAGGACCACTGAAACAGGTGGACGATGAAAAATGCTGGTTAAGCTGGTCAACGCTAATATTGTTTAAATTGGTTGCCTGTTGAGATTTGCCAACTCCGAGACCTTTCAAAAATTTCCACACTTTGGCTGGATTTCCATCTTCAACAGAACTGTGACGCCTCTGAGCATCTCGACATATAGTGCTACAGCGATTGCGCAGGGTATGATATTTAAGTTTATTTTTCTTAGAGTTGTTAGCCTTATACTTAGATTTAGATTGATTCTTCCTCTCTGTAAGGGCTTTAATATCCTCAGTGAGCCAAGGAGCAGGGAGATGCTTGGCTTTTATTGCACGAACAGGAGCGTGAGCGTCATAAAGTTGTATGAGGAGCGAATTAAAGAGAGAAACTTGATCGTCTACCGAACCCGCTCGAGCGATACTGCTCCAATCGATTGTTAAAGCGTCATCTCGAAGCTTTTCCACATTTAATCCACTAAAATTGCGCTGCAAAAGAATTTTTGATTTAGATTTGGGAGGACGAATTTTGTAAGAGAGATAGAGCAGATCATGATATGAGAAGGCATCCGCGGAGTATTGTCCAAATTTAGACACATGAGAAGTCGAAGAAACTAAAGTTAAATCAAGAAGAGAAGGCGAGCAATTTGGAAAATAGTGTGTGGCGTCTGAAGGGAGAATAGTTAGATTGCATGCATCTACCAGGGATTTAAGGCGCCGGGATCGACTGTCATCCTTCAGAAGACACGTATTTAGATCTCCCATAAGAATGTGATGATTATAAGAAGGCATAAGGTCTTCGAGAAGTTTCTCAAGAGAATCAAAGTAATTAACGTGAAGGGAGGGGGAATAAAAAACGCCAAGTAAAAGTTTGGAATGAGAGAGGGAAACGTCGAGAAACATATACTCTGCGGCATCAGAAGTAGAGGAACTGGCAGATAATAATAATAATAATAATAAATACTCTTTATTGCACACCTCATACAGTTACAAGCACAAATTTTACAATTAGATAAATTAACAATTACAATTGAATAGATTAACAATTACATTACATACATACATTAACAATTGAATAGGGGATGTAAGAACGAAGGTAAATCGCAACTCCACCGCCACCTCTTCCAAGGCGGTCATGCCGAATTAAATTGAAACCAGGTAAAGAGTAAGACGTTGAAGGCAAAGCTGGTCTGAGCCACGATTCGGAAATTAAAATAGCATGAATGTTCTTAAGGTCAAAAGAGAGTAACATATCGCTGTAATGTGCAGGAATACTTTGCGCATTTAAATGCACAACGTTAAAATTTTTAGGTACATCATTAAACTGAGATTCCAGAAAGTCGTGAAGCGAAGGAGGCAAACTATGGGAACTGTCTTCACTTACACTATCTAAGGAGGAAAAAGATAAATACTGATCACTGTTATCACTGAAAGGCATCTGAAAAATATATATAAAGTTAAAAATATAATAAGTATATAATAAGTGTATACTAATATTCAATAAATATAAAAATATATACAGTAAAAACTAAACAAAAACTCCACAATCTACCCGCCAGCAGCAAATAAAGAAAGAAATACACTTATAAAGAAACGGAAGTTCAATTTAAAAATACATGTTGGCTTCAGATTCGACAGGCATTAAGTTAAATCACAAAACTAAGGAAATAATTAACTAAGAAAAACGGAACGTAATTTAATAAGGAAATATTTAACTTGGTAAAGCGGACCGCAATTTAACAGTTGGCAACACTATACCTGCCATCCGTCAGCACACATGTCAAACTGTCAATGTCAGTTGGAACTTGGCAAAGTGACATTTAAAGTTAGCAATGAAGTTATTGGAATTAATTTATAATATTTACGGGAGACTATTAAAAAGGGTATACAACAAATAACAGTGATTACACGTCGAAATAGAAAAGCGTCAAGCAGTATAACCCGAACAAATACAGAAGAAAGCTACACTATGTACATACTAAGGCTTCAATTTGGCAGCCGCACGTCTGGGCTGTATCTGTTTCTCCGGTTTCTCGGCTTTGCTGCAATTATCTGCCTTGGGAGGAGCATCTACGCTAGGGGTCGGAGTCACAGGCTGCTCTGGCGCATCCGAAATCGCCTTAAGCTCTGCAAGGCTTACCACACGCCTGCGCACGTCGCTCGCATCCAAGACATGAACAACGCCGTCCCAGGTCCAACATCTTCTGACGCCAAACCGCTCCCGAGCTGCCATGAAGGTCTGCTGACGTGATTTGCTCAAGAACTCGGCTATCGTTACGCCGGAGCCTTTCAATGCCACCTTACCAAACCACACTTTATCACGGACGGCAGTCTCACAGAACTTCACCACAATAGCCCTGGGTTTGCTGCCTCTGCGACGGCCAAGTCGGTGGCTGCGCCTTATGTCATTTGCAGCCACGTCAGCCTTAACAGCTTTGAGCTGTTCAACTACAAGGGCCGTTGTGGCCTCTTTGTCAGCCTCCGGAACACCATGGATGACCAGCATCTTGCGTCGAGATCGCATTTCTATTTGATCGACCTGTTGAGCGATGAGCTCCACCTGCTTCTGGAGTATATTGAGAGAGTTCAAAACAAATGCTTTGAAGGTAGTGAAGTCCACCGCTACTGCCTCAATACCGCTCCCAGGGTTGCTTGAGCCCGCTTCGTGCAAATTACTCTGCATCTCAGCCATCCTTGCATTAAAGGTTTCAGTGAGCTCCGCAATTGATCCTTGAATTGAGTTGATGTCCGACATAGTGTGTTGATGTTGACAGTTGAAGTAGGTGAATGTGCAAAAATCAATGTAACTTCCTGGAGAAATGCTTGAATACTACTGGTAGGTAAACTATATTATCTAACCATCAATTTTATTGTTTCAAATTATCCAAATTACTTTTAATTATATTTTTCCTAATAAAATATGTGAACAGTGATGTGGTTCGTTTTATTCACCTACCCGAAAAAAGCGAGCGAGCAATAATGAGAGCGACGAAACCACTCTCGTTAGTTTGCTATACTATGCTTATTTCTAGATCCCGACATCTGGCAGCTGTAAAGTGGTGGAGGTCAAATAATGCAAACCACTTTAAAAATACAAATCCTAGAGTTCTGGTTTCGATGCAGTATGATCAGAATTTATATAAATAATTAGATTATATCATTGCCAAAACTTTCTGATTTGGGACAGTAGTCAAAAACGACGTATGATGTTATTCATAGTTTGTCGCCTACTGTTTCTATTTCCGTAATAATACGCAATGTTTTTTCTTCTAATGTTAAAATATAGGCTCCGTCCTCTATAAATAAAACAACTTTCGCAGTATTTACCTACTTTGGTACTACTTTTTTCCAAATTAAAATTTTTTCTAAGCTGTTACTCTGATCTCCACCCATTAAAAGCTGCCAAATGCCCGGATGTAGCAGTAAGGATAGTATTGCAATCTTAATAGACGGGCTTTGTTTCTCTTATTATTGTGTAATATCTGACGTGGCCAGCTCTTAGTCCATTGGGCTTCTCTCGGGTTTATTTGGCGATAATTAAATTAAGATTGATTTAATTAAATTAAGCAGTTAGGGGGACTCGCGCATTATGTAATGTAATCAGATATAGAAGCTAATCATTATAATGACTTCCCACTGTTGGACACACTGGCCTTTTGCCTCATCCCTATTGATGTTGGAGTAAAGAAACGGGACAGAGTGCCGTATTTTAATTTATAAAAGAGTTCCGGTAATGTTGTTTTATAATTTTGCTCAACTTTTCGATACTATTTTGCAGTAACTGATTATATGGAGTGAGCCATATGAGACCACCTCATATGGCCATTTTTAGACCACTAAACGGTACAAAATAGACGTTAATAATATAAACCTGCGGTCTCTGAAGGCCGGGAACATAAAAAGCCGCCAGCAATTACCGGATGGTATTAATATTTAATGGCTGAGACATACTGTCGGGTTAAACATTATTGTAGCAATCAAATTATCAGATTTTCAATGATCTCCACAACTGCAGATCTTGCGTCGTCCTCATTCAACGGTTCCCTACTACCTTAACCACATCATCCCTTACCATCAGTCCATCAGTCAGACTTTCAATCCGAAGATCGCGGGTTCAAACCCCGGCTCGTACCACTAAGTTTTTCGGAACTTAGTTATGTACGAAATATCAATTTTCAACCAGCTGCTTTTCGGTGAAGGAAAACATCGCGAGGAAACCGGATCTAATCCCAACAAGACCTAGTTTCCCCTCTGGGTTGAAAGTTCAGATGGCAGTCGCTTTCGTAAAAACTAGTGCCTACGCCAATTCCTGAGATTAGACAGCCGAGCGGACCCCAGGCTTAATAGAGCGAACGCTTGGAGGTAAAGGGTGAACACTATTAAATTGTCGCAGGTCGAACATGCTACAGAAGAGAAAATAAAAATCCAAAGTGCTTAAAACTGTTTATATGACTAATTTTATATAAAGTAAAATCAATAAAAAAATAATATGGCTGTTTTAACGAACGACGAGAAAATTCCCGGACTTTACTTTTGATGTGATTCATCGAACTTTGCACGGAATCATCGGTTAATAATTTTGTGCATTTAACCCATTTTCGTTGAAAATCTGGCAATGAAGTGGCAGGTTGGCAAGTTTTTCGCAGTTTAGTTTTTATATTAGCCCAATATTTTTCGATGGGGCGAAGTTCGGGACAGTTTGGTGGGTTACTCTCCTTAGGTACTATTTACCTCGACTGATTTCGCCTTATACCATTCCAAAGTTCGAGACGAATAATGGCAACTTGCTAAATCTGGCCAAAACAATGTTGAGGAAGTGTGCTTCTTCATGAATGGTAACAGTCTGTTTTTCAAGCATTCTGATATATAAATATCGGTGTTAATTGTCCCGGTAGTGATAAATGGTGAGCTCCTCATGCCGCACTGGCATATAGCTTGCCAAACAAGGTATTTCTTAGCAAATTTTTCTACTGGGATTACCTTTTCCGATTCATCGAGATTCGAAATGTCCTGGTAAACCCTGGTTACCTGGTAAAGCTTGAAGCCTGCCTTGACTTAGGTTTCATCGTCAATAATTAGGCAACATTTTTTCTCAATTAACAAGGTATACAATAACCTGGAACGTCTAACAGCACGATTATATTGATCCACAGTTCTCTTTGGAGGTTTTTGCTTCTTGTATGTTGTAATACCGCATTCTTTTTAAATTTTTTGGACATTTGCTTGACTTGTTCCTACTTTTTTCGCCACATCCCGGGAAGAGATGCTCGGATTCTTATCAAATAGCTTGCACACCTTTGATTGTAACTTAACATTATATTTTCTGGTGGGTTGACCCTCACGACGCTTTCTATCTATAGTTTCCCCTTGTTTTATTTTTTTTAGGGTCCGTTGAACCGTCCTCCGCGTAGTTTGACAAGATTTTGCCAGATCTAAAGTTGATAAATGAGGATTTTTACTAAATTCTTGCAAAATTAATTCACGAACATTTTTTTCGTGTAACGCCATTTTCATAGATAAAAAAACAAATGAACGTTTTATGGTTGTCTAATATTTCACGATCCTTATAAAGGAGATCGTCAATTCTGGGCCACCTGATATAAACCGTATACAGTTTGTAGTTCAATGTAAAATAAATAGTCATTTTATTACTAAAGCAGACAAAATATTACAAAAAAATTAAACGGGAAGTAGAAATACTAAATAAATAAACATTATGTTGATCTTTCCGCGATTAAAATACATAAGACAAGTCGTTAACGTCCTTATGGCATTGACATAAAGTTTAACTTCACCTGGACTGAAACGGGTTTGTTTTTTGATTTGACACTGTCAATGGCTACCGTTACATAATCTACGTTTTCATACTGTTCGGTAGGTTAGAACATTGTAATATAAAATAATATCTAAGCCTACGAATACGGAAGTTAAAATTAGAAATCGACTGTATTAAAACGCCTAACGACTGAAAATGCGTATTTTTGCATTTTTGATCGGAGTTTGGATATTGAAAGTGTGTTTCATAATGGCATAATGTCATGCTCGTTTGATAATGAAACGCATCTTTTTTAGGGTTCCGTAGTCAACTAGGAACCCTTATAGTTTCGCCATGTCTGCCCGTCCGTCCGTCCGTCCGTCCGCGGATAATCTCAGTGACCGTTAGCACTAGAAAGCTGAAATTTGGTACTAATATGTATATCAATCACGCCGACAAAGTGGTAAAATAAAAAGTGGAATTTATTTATTTATTAGGGTACCTCCCCTATACGTAAAGTGGGGAGTGATTTTTTTTTTCATTTCAACCCTAACGTGTGATATATTGTTGGATAGGTATTTAAAAATGAATAGGGGTTTACTAAAATCATTTTTCGATAATGTAAATATTTTCGGAAATAATCGCTCCAGAAGTAAAAAAATATGCGTCCCCCCCCCCCTCTAACTTTTGAACCATAAGTTTTAAAAATATGAAAAAAATCTCAAAAGTAGAACTTTATAAAAACTTTCAAGGAAAATTATTTTGAACTTGATAGGATGAATAGTTTTTGAAAAAAAAAGACAAAATAATTTCTGAACTAAGTTTGTAATTTAACCGTATAAGCAGGTGTTTATTGTACCTGTAATTTCTACAAAATTACAATGAAATGACGTGCTTTCAAATAAAGTAAAAACGGTGAAAATCGGTTCACGCAATAAAGAATTATTCCATAAAAATCATCTTCCATACTTTAAGCTCGCGCGCAATAGTTTACTTAATTTGCCGATAGATTTCGCTGTACGTGGAACTCTCATATCATATCCTACATGGCGGTGTTATTAACTCTTAAGTGGGGACACTTACTGTGACGGACGGAAAACTACGGAACCCTACACTGAGCGTGGCCCGACACGCTCTTGGCCGGTTTTTTCAATTTTGCAATGTCAGATACTAGTGGTATCGCAATTAACGGTAGTAAACCTTATCCCATCGCAATAGGTGTTAGGAATGTTCAGTTAATAGTATCAACGATGGTTTGACAGCCGTCTTTGTTTACCGAAATACAGGAACTATCAATATGATCAAAATATGACTTTTTATTATTTCATCATGATTCCCGTTTTGTTTTTAAGTCCGCTTTCGTACATTTTCTTTAAAAATTGGTACTTTTTTTACATTAATATATAAATCATAGGCATGCATGCTTTTAAATATTGTCCTTGTCAGATTCAAGTTTTAAATGCATGATTTTTCAATTTTCCCATTAGATTTCGCAATTTTTTTACCACTGTCCTGATCTAGAAATTATGACGATTTTTTAAAGCTTAGAATCATTCCTAAACGGTCCTAAATAATCTGGGCCAGATCACCTATCAAAAATTGACGATCTCCTTTAAAATTTCAAAATAATATTCAATGAAGGTTCGATGCAACACGCTAGCAAAGTAAAAATGTAGGCGACAATTTAATAGTGTTCACCCTTTAGAAGAACACAGATAGCCACGGACAGCCAAGCAGCGTTAGGTTTGACCTTCCCGCACGTTGCGGTGGCGCGATCTTATTAATTTGACAAAAATACTTAACTTGTTCCATTTCGCCCTGCTATACGATGCGCTTCGTTCTACCCTAATCTAAGTGTCAATTTACTTTTAGGCGTGATACCGTATCTTGCCCCCTGCCCCATAATTCCCCGCTCTCCCTCTAGAGGCCTATACTTATACAATAAGGATAAAAAGCCACTGGAAATTAGCTGGATTGTATTAATATTTGATGCCCGAGACATACTGCCACAGACAATGGTACAAATATTAGTAATTATTAATTAATTAATTATATCATAATTACTATAAATATGACTTGTTTTGAAAAATACCGTTTAATAATAGTTTCTTGCCGGTCATAATACTTCTCGGGTCAGAGGTGTAGGGTTAGAACCGGTGGTAGTTTTTTTTTCTCTGGCGTTCATAAGTGCATTGTAATGTGCCTAAATTGAAGAATAAATATCTTTTATCTTTATTGACATAATTAGTGATTATGTCATAAGTACTAATCACTAGTAGTCCGCCTCGAACTAAGAACTCGTGTTTTATACCAAAAACTTCATGGCCATATTTGGTTTGCATTCGAATTGACCAGTACAACCAGACCCTCGGGATGATCACTCTAGTACATTCTGCATATTTCGTACAAAGTACCCGAAGAACAGCGGTACAAGCCGTTGTTTGAACCCGAGACTTCCCAAGTAACACAGGAAGCATTATAACATATGAATAGTTAACTTATTTCGAACTTAAGGACCGTATAAACTCTTATATACGTTCACTGAGCATCTTGTCGCATTATATGATGCTTTGAGCTGTATAACGGTTGTATAATGGAATATCTAAATGCTTTTGTAAAGTACAGCTTTCAGCTGTTTAAAAGTACTTAAGTGCTTTAGGTTCTACAATAGCATTATATAATGCTTTAAGCTGTATAACGGTTGTATAATAATAATTATTATTATTATTTAATGGTTGTATACTGGCATATGTAAATGCTTTTTTAAAGCCTTTAGTTTTAGTGCAGCGAACCAAAATGCAACTGTACAGCTGAATGCTGTACAGTTGCGTTTTGGTTTCGTGTGGTTTAGTGCCTTAGGTTCTACAATAGCATAGATAAATGCTTAAAGCTGTTTATGAGCATGAATATTAGCCATTATAATGCCACGTAAATCCGGTATACAGCTTTCAGCTGTTTTTAGTGCTTTAGGTTCTACAATAGCATTATATGATGATTTACGCTGTATAACGGTTGTATAATGGCATATGTAAATGCTTTTGTTTAGCCATTAGTTTTAGTGCAGCGAACCAAAATGCAACTGTACAGCATTCAGCTGTACAGTTGCGTTTCGGTTTGCTACACTAATGCTTCGGTGTGGTTTAGTGCCTTAGGTTCTACAATAGCATAAATAAATGCTTAATGCTGTTTAAGAGCTTGAATATTAGCCATTATAATGCCATGTAAATTCGCTATACAGCTTTCAGCTATTTTTAATGCCTTAGGGTGTACAATAGCATTTATAAGTAGGTAATACATTCCTACTGTACATCCATAGCGTACTGGCAAGAAGTCCAAACTCTCGGATGAGACTCTGGGGCTGATGACAAGAAGACGGGAGACTACCCAAGCGACTTCGTCAGAGAGGTCAGACCTGAATAAGCGAATTGCGAAGATGGTACGGCGCGACCTTCGGAGCTCCAACACACGCCTTATTGAAGAGGCGATAGAGCGAAACCGAGGGTCCAAAGTATTCACTCAGCAGCTTAGCAGGAGCCACCTGACGAAGCTAAAAACGCACGACGGGAGGACCGTGTTGTCGAAGCCGGAGATCTCCGCCGAGATAGAGGATTTTTATGGCCGGCTGTACTCTGCACATGCCCCCCACTCCCGACGAGACGACCATGATTCAAGAGCCACCCTGACACGCCACTATACCGACGAACTGCCAGACATCAGTCAAGACGAGATCGTGTTAGCTCTGAGGCAGCTTAAAAATGGAAAAGCCCCCGGTGAGGATGGTATTACTTCAGAGCTTCTGAAGGCAGGAGGAGCTCCTGTTATACACGAGCTGCAGAACCTCTTCAATACCGTCCTTCACAGTGGGAGAACTCCTAAGGCGTGGAGCGGGAGTTTGGTGGTGCTCTTTTTTAAGAAGGGTGATAAAACCCTCCTTAAAAACTACAGACCCATCACACTTCTGAGCCACGTCTATAAGCTTTTCTCACGAGTGGTCACGAATCGTCTCGCCAGAAGACTCGACGAGTTCCAGCCACCGGAACAGGCTGGATTCCGCGGAGGATATGGCACCATAGACCACATTCACACAGTGAGGCAGATTATACAGAAGTCCGAAGAGTATAATCAGCCCCTGTGTCTCGCTTTTGTGGACTATGAGAAGGCCTTTGACTCCGTGGAAACTTGGGCTGTTCTGGAATCCTTACAGCGATGCCAAGTAGACTATCGTTATATCGAGGTGCTGAGATGTCTCTCCGAAGCCGCCACTATGAGTGTCCAAGTACAGGGCCAGCAGTCTAAACCCATCCAATTGCGCAGAGGGGTGAGACAGGGGGATGTCATATCCCCGAAACTGTTCACAAGCGCATTGGAAGACATGTTTAAGACGCTGGACTGGAAAGGTAAGGGCATAAACATAAACGGCGATTACATCTCACACCTGCGATTCGCTGATGACATAGTCGTAATGGCGGAGTCGCTAGAGGAGCTGACCCGGATGCTGGACGGCCTAGCTTCAGCCTCGCGACGCATCGGTCTTGGCATGAATTTGGATAAAACCAAAGTCATGATCAATGGCCACATTGATCCGGGACCGGTCGTCGTACATGGCCACCTTCTTGAAATTGTTTCTGAGTACACCTACCTTGGGCAGATCCTGCAGTTAGGTAAAAACAATTTCGAGAAGGAGGCCAAAAGGAGGATCCAGCTAGGCTGGGCAGCATTTGGGAAACTACGCCGAGTCTTCTCGTCATCCATACCGCAATGCTTGAAAACGAAAGTTTTTAATCAGTGCGTCCTACCCGTAATGACCTACGGAGCTGAGACGTGGACACTCACGGTAGGGCTGGTCCACCAGTTCAAAGTCGCTCAGCGAGCTATGGAAAGAGCTATGCTCGGAGTTTCTCTGAAGGATAAGATTCGTAACGAATACATCCGACAGAGAACCAAAGTTATCGACATAGCTCAAAGAATTAGCAAGCTGAAGTGGCAGTGGGCCGGCCATATCTCGCGAAGAACCGACAACCGCTGGGGTAAACGTGTTCTTGAGTGGAGACCGCGACTCGGCAAACGTAGTGTAGGACGCCCTCTGGCAAGGTGGGATGACGATCTGCGAAAGACTGCAGGCAGATGCTGGATGCGGCAAGCTGAAGACAGGGCGCTATGGCGCTCATTGGGGGAGGCCTATGTCCAGCAGTGGACTAAACTAGGCTGATGATGATGATGATGATGATGATGATGAATACATTCCTAATGCTGTATAATAGCAATAATATAAACCATTATAAAGCCAAGTAATTCACAATAAGGGACTGTTCATAAATTACGTCATTTCAAATGGGGAGGTTCTGGACGTCGGATGATGGTAGCATGACGTACGAGGAGGGGGGGGGGGGGGGGGGCGGTCATTTCGAAGATCACATCATGTCTCGCATCTTTAAAAAGTGCTTCAATGCGTAAAAAAAGGAATGAAATTCGTGTTTCTATAAACTTTGAATGCTATAAAACATTATCTACTAAATAGTTTTTTATTTTACAATTAAGCTAAAAACGAATTTTTTTAAAATGACGTCACTTTATTTGGCAGGGGGAGGATGGATGATTTTAGGGGGGGGGGGTAAAAATCATCAAAACTTGATGACGTAATTTATGAACAGCCCCTATACAGATTTTAGCTGTTTTAGTGCCTTAGGGTCTACAATAGCAATTTTAAGTAGCATATAATGCTTAATGTTGTTTAATAGCACAATTATTCACGTGTAATGCTGTAGGCATTGATAAGCTTTTTTTAAGGGTCACTGAGCTGCTATTTGACTAAGAGCTAGCCACGTCAGATATGACACAATAATTAGAGCAACAAAACCCGTCTGGTTAGATTGCTATACTATTCTTATTGCTAGATCCTGGCATCTGGCAGCTTTTAATGGGTGGAGGTCACAGTGACAGACTAGCAAAATGTTTTAATTGGAAAATAGTAATACCAAACTAGGTAAAAACTGCCGAAGTTGTCTGAGTTATAAAGGACAGGGCCTATATTTTAAGCAGCTCCCTGGCGCCAACGACCTTAGATCTGATTCCCTTAGTTTTCTAATGATTTATATAGCTTATCATATTATCAGTAACGGCTTTAAACAATATAGTATCCTATATTTACTTAATATTCATTATCTTCGAGATATTTGACATCAAAGTCGAACCGGTTTAGGCTAAAAAGGTGGTTTTATGGTCACACATTTTTTGTTAATTAGTTAAAAATTAAAATCTCTCTACAGTTTTTAGAGACATCAAAGAGGAACCCTAATATGTAGATTACGTATATGTAAGATTCTTTACACCATTCGAATATCGATAAAAGTGTTTTTTTAGACCATATTTTAAAAATATCATAAAAAATAACGGCTCATTTATTTCAAGATCCGGCTCTACAGAATGGGGATAAAAAATAGTCGTTTGCCTTATAATTCTATTTGTAGCGAATCTGTTGGAATATCGACTCAAAACTGGTCAAAAATCGATAAAAAACCTTAGACCAAAAAATATTGTGTATTATTACAGAAACAAAAACAGTAGGCGACAAACTATGAACTATATTATACATCGTTTGGCACTACTTTCCCCCAACATAAAATTTGTATAATTTCTCTTAATATTGTATTATTAGATATTCGTCTAGACCTCTGTTTACTATGTAGGGTGTATACAACGCCTTAAGCGTGACATTGACAGTAGCTGTCAATTTAGGCGGGAACACGGGAGAACTGTCACTTATCCTTACGACGCTACGCGTGGGTGGATTTTGCTTTATCTAGTAAATTAGTTAATTCGAGCCGATTCCCTGATATTATTGTAAAACCTTTGATTATAGAACCCAAGTGTGATCAGGAAGTGTTTTATTTCCTACATCAGACGTGAGAAACCAACTTTTAGCCCGCAAAGTGCATGCCGTACTACAAACCGCGTCGGTCATAGTTTATCGTTGTTTCGGCATCATTTCTCATTGTTTAAATCCGAAACAAGAAAGCTTTAGTGTAAATTAGTGAATTTCAATCACAAACACGTATCGCAATTAGCAATGTCCACGTACGTTAATAAGTTTCACGGCGAGATCAAAAAGGCTGTACTGGACGTCTCCAGAACGACTATTAGTACCTAGTGTGCCTACAGCCTACGCAGACGCAGATAGGCAATCGCAACATTTTGTTTTCAGCATTTACAGGTGATATCTAAGTACTGAGATGTGCCGATGAAGTCTTCGAAGCCGAAACAAATAGCGGAGCTGGAGATATCATTTCGTTGCTGCCTAGGCTATACCAGGACACCACGGCGGCGTTTGCAGTCGCCAGTCACCAACTAAATGTAGACAGCTCCATGGAGGGTGTCTCACTTGGTCGGCTTAGTTCCATCAACAGTTATCAAGTGGCTATTGTGGAAGCTCAATAAACTATGAATGCCAATATAAAGAGTGCCACGCCAAACATTCTTCATGGTGTATCTCGGCGCGAGCGCTCCAGTAACGCAGGTATGCTCAGAGAGATGGTGGAGTTTCTCATAGAATGAAGAATTGTTAGTACCTACTAGCAAGCGGTAACTCATATGTGAACAAATACATTAATGTGAAGGTAGGGAGTAATGTATTTATCGTACTGTACACCACTCTCAGGTAAATAGAGTATGCTAGTAATTTATTGATCGTATTGCTACATGTCTCTGAATATAGATAGGCATTTCTTCCCTGATGTAGTAGTAGTGGGAAAGCAGATGATAATGAAAATCCAGTGAGCGCTGCGAGGGCCATATGGGATAGTGCAGCTGCCAAGTTTGTTACTCTTTTAGCACCACCCAGGGGTCACGTGTAGGGTTGTCTAAGGTGTCTCCTACGGACGCAAGGTAACATTGATCCCCAAGTAGTGCTAGTAATCAATTACTTATTTTTAAAGTGGATATTTATTTACCTATGTGCTCTTAGAAATCATTTTGTCTACCTAGCCAAGGTCATATTAGACTGTTGATAAAGATAATCATTTTGTCTACCTAGCCAAGGTCATCATATTAGACTGTTGATAAAGATAATCATTTTGTCTACCTAGCCAAGGTCATCATATTAGACTGTTGATAAAGATCTGTTTTGATATGCATGCCTAGCACCTACATTGACCATTAGGCTCAATCGTGGGGAACATTTATGCTAAAGAGTAATTAATCATTTTCACAGTTTAAATGATTCAAAATAAATAAATAGGAAAATGCTCTAAAGTACTTGTACCCACACTCATAAACATGACAAATTGTTCATTCAATATTTTTATTTGTGAACTAAGATAAATGTAATAGTAGCTTTCCTATTTGAACAAAATTATCTTATGGCTACCGTACTTTAGCACAGCGGGTATGGGCTGCCTACCCTATGTTCCTATTCAAGCAATTCATGCTCAGTAATATGGTGCAGAGACATTGAGAAATCTCTTCTTATTATAAAACATGAATATTGCAGTAGATATTTAGTTAAAAATTTGGTCATCATGATTAGATAGCCCGTGGATGTAATTTATGCAAGGCTGCAGACCCAGGACATTTATAAGTTTCAGTATCAGATCTTTCTGTATATTGGATCTTTTGTCTGTTCTGAGGAATTAGTCAATTCTACACAATAATCAAATTCGGAGATTTCTTCACTACTTACAAATGTTCAGTTTTTCAGGTTGATATTGACCCTAGTAGCATTTCAATAAGGTTCAAATTCAGATGCTAGTCTTAATGGATCTTATAGAGAGAATTATGACTTACAAAGTGAAACTGAGGCCACTTATATCAGTATGGTGGCAAACATGTGTAAACTTCATCTATGAGTAAGCAGACACCGGAGCCTATGGACGATTGCCACTCAAGCATTATGACAAATACACCACTAATCTTTAACAAGCATACAAGGTCAGATTGCAGTCGCTTTCATAAAAACTAGTGCCTATGCCAATTCATGGGCTTAGGTTGCCAAGCAGACGCCAGGCTCAATCCGGCCATGACAAAAGCTGGGGCAAACACTAGGAGGAGGACAAGGATCGGGTTCACTGAGAAGATTTAATTTGACAGCTTGTGATGATTGATGTTTTTGGATGTTGTTAAAACTTACTGCCTGTTGCTTATGAATGATCAAATGGTTACTGTGAATAATAAGTTCTTGTCTGATAATTATGAATGGCCGAACGGTGTTTGTAGGAGAGTAATGTTTAATGCGTCATTAGGTAGAGTTTAAAGATTACTTTTCGGTTATTCAGATGACGAACTAATGCGTCCTAATGCTGGACCTCCCCAAGACCTGTGAGCGTCCAGTACCAACTGAAGAGGCGAGAGCTGAGGAAGCGGTCGAGGCCGACGCATCATCAGGATAGGCCGTATTAGATATTCGTCTAGACCTCTGTTTACTATGTAGGGTGTATACAACGCCTTAAGCGTGACATTGACAGTAGCTGTCAATTTAGGCGGGAACACGGGAGAACTGTCACTTATCCTTACGACGCTACGCGTGGGTGGATTTTGCTTTATCTTGTAAATTAGTTAATTCGAACTGATTCCCTGATATTATTGTAAAACCTTTGATTATAGAACCCAAGTGTGATCTGGAAGTGTTTGGACCCGGGGTATGTCCTTAAACTACGTCCGGACCTGGGTATGTCTTTAAACTACGCCATAAAGAGAGGTATGGGCACTGCGAATGGCATCTCGCTAAGTGTGGTAGGGCACGTTCAGCGAATGTCATCGCTCAAATCTGGAGCAGAGCCCGACTGGGGAAGTACCTCCACCTTACAGAAAACCACAGCCAAATAGCACTAGACCCTACTCATAGTGTTGTGTTCCTGCTGGTGAGTAAGGTTGCCAAAGAGCTCAAAGAGGACCCAGTGTGTTGACGATGAGGGACCTTCTTGTTCCTTTAGTCGTCAACACAGTGAATCCTCCTTTTTGTAAAGGGTCGGCAACGCGCATGTGACTCCTTTGGAGTTGCAGGCGTCCATAGGTTACGGTAGCTGCTTACCATCAGGCGGGCCGTATGCTTGTTTGCCACCGTCGTGGTATAAAAAAAAAAATAATAATATTTCCTACAGTATAGTATAGTTTCTCATAATATTGCATCAAACCCAGATATCTAGGATTTGTTTTCTTGAAATGGTTTGCATTCTTTGACCTCCACCACTTTACAGCTGCCAGATGTACAGATCTAGAAATAAGCATAGTATACCAAACTGACTAGAGGGGTTTGGTTGCTCTCATTATTGTGTCATATCTGACGTGGCTAGCTCTCCGCCTATATAGACCAACGCCATTTTGTAAATAATTTATAACCTAACAATAAAATCATGCGGACAAGGAAAATACCTATATAATAATAAAATAACTTAATTTAAGACTGCTCAACCAACACTATTATGTTAATAATGTAAAACTCGTTCTATACGAGGACACAATTGTTTTGTTTATTTGACGCATATCTTTTTATAATATTTTACGTCACACCTGGCCATAATGTGAGTTTTACCGCTCGCTACGCTTACGGTAAAACTCGCATTATGGCCAGGTGGGGACGTAAAATTGTGTACTCACCACGGGCAGTAAAAAAGAAAGCCCTCTATCGCATATTTACAACCCTCGCCTGCGGCTCGGGTCCCAAATACCTGCGATTTCGGGCTTTCTTTTTTTTACAGCCCTAGGTAAGTAATGTACTATTATAGCAAAACCACAATAAATCAAAGGCGCGTGAAAATTTTCAATGAAACTTATATACACATTTACAGTAAACTACATTGCGCAGTAATATTTGAAGGATATAATAACGTAAAAGAGTCAAAAACTTTTATAAATTTTGTTACGATGCTAACAAATATGATATGTCACTCATTTAGTTTTTTGTACCGTCTTCGTCCATTTTATATTGCAAGACAAAGTAGTTAAATCACAACGTTCATTGTATTATAACATTTGTTCCGTCGGTATTAGAAACGTTTTTGCATTGACGTAAGGTTTATTTTACTACACTCTTATGCTAGTATAATGCGTTTGTATTGCGATTGGCAACTTAATCGAGAGTACTAATGCTTCTTTACTGCGATTAGCAAGTTTTTTGGCCGTATTAATGCTTCTTTAATGCGGTTGGCAACTTAATAGAGCATACTAATGCTTCTTTAATGCGATTGGCACTTTCCATGACAACGATAATGCTAATAGCGCAGACATAATACGCCTGTAATGCTATTAAATCTATATACAGTGTGGAAAGATAAGTCGGCCCCTGGAGGGAAACTACCTTAAAACGTTGAGATAGCTCAATTCACTGAAAGGAAACATTCTTTATTTTTTTTAAAGGGACATGACTGCATTTACAAATTTTTGGAAAAGAGTACAGTTTACAAAAAAACTATTTATTTTGTAATTTTTGCCATAAATATTTTTTATGACAAATTGATGCCAATCGATCCAATTTCCAACAAGGATAAAAACTTCTTAATACCAAACAAGTTTAGGGCACAAGAGAACCCATAAAAATAATAAAAATATTTTTCATACAATTAGTATGGAAAAAAGTGAAAATTAAGAAAAAAACTGTGAACGCAGTTTTAGTTTTTAGGAAAAATAAAAAAATGTTTCCTTTCCGCGAATTGAGCTATCTCAACGTTTTAAGGTAGTTTCCTTCCAGGGCCCGACTTATCTTTCCACACTGTATATATAACTCAAAGGTGACTGACTGACATAGTGATCTATCAACGCACAGTCCAAACCGCTGGTTCTAGAGATTCCAAATTTGGCATGTAGGTTCCTTATAAGGTCTAGGGGTGCGCTAAGAAAGCATTTTTCAAAATTCATTCCCTAAGGGGGTGAAATGGGGGTCCAAAGTTTGTATGGGGAAACAAGATTAGTTAGTCTATTTTATTCGAAACTTCATAGAAGTATTTCTAATAATAAATGAGTAAATACGTGTTGCAGGTTTTTTGAGAATTCAACCCCTAAAAGGGGGAAATGTGGTCAAAAAGTCTGAAAATCAACATGGGTATTGTTTCTATGGTTTATCGGGTCGTTGATTACGAAAACAACAACGATTTTAAAATCCAACGTGGCGGAGGTAAAACACCATATTCCCTGTTGGGGTACAATGGGGTTAAAATGTCTAAATATCAATAAGGGTGTCGTTTATGTGTTTTTTTGGGACGTTAATTACGAAAATGGCATCGATTTTGAAATTTAATATTGTGGACATGAAAATTCTTTTACGTATTTGTGCCAAATTGCAATCTTCTTCTAAATATATAAAAGAAGAAACTGACTGAAATATCAACGCACAGCCCAAACTGCTGGTTCTAGAGATTCCAAATGTGGCACGTAGGCTCCTGATAAGGTCTAGGGATGCACTTAGAAATATTTTTTAAAATTTTCCCCTTAAGGGGGGAAATGGAGTCCAAAGTTTGTATGGGAAACAATATTAGTTCGATTATTTTATTCGAAACTTTACAGGAGTATTCCTAACGATAAATGAGTAAGCCAGTGTTTCAGCTTTTTTTTAGAATTCAACCCATCGAAGGGGGAAATGTGGTGACAAAATTTAAATATCAACATGGGTATTGTTTCTATGGTTTATCGGGTCGCTGATTACAAAATCAACACTTAAGGGGGTGAAATGGGGGTTGATAGTTGTACGGGGAATTTTTAAACGTTAAACCAATTTAGATGAAACTTGGTATAGAGATAGTTTGTATCCCGGGAAGGGACAAAATAGTTACAAAATAGTTGAAAATCTTATGGGGAATTATTAACAGCTGAATCGATTTAGATGAAACTTGGTATAGAGATAGTTTGAGTCCCGGGAAACGACATAGGATAGTTTTTATCTCGAAAATCAATCCTTAAGGGGGTGAAATGGGGGTTGGAGGTTTGTATGGAGATTTTTTTACCGCGAACCGATTTAGATAAAATTTGTTGTGGATATAGTTTGAGTCCCAGGAAACAATATTTAACCCGAAAATCAATCTAAGAGGGGTAGAAAAGATGTTGGTAGTTTGTATGGCGAATTATTAACCGCTGAACAGACGATTGAAATGAAACTTGGTACATATTATATAGATTGAGTCGCGAGAAACAATTTAGGATAGTTTTTATCAAGAAAATCAACCCTTTAGGGGGTGAAACGGGGGTTGAAAGTTTGTATGGGAAATTAATAACCGATGAATCTATTTAGATGATTTGATATGTAGATAGTTTGAGTTCTGGGGAAGGGAAGGGTGAGGTGGCACTGGGTCCACGCATATATATCTGTATATATGTCTATAATATCTATATATTGAGCAAACTATATCTTTATGAATTAGAAAGATAAATGATGTATAAATTACTGAATCTGAATACTATAAATTATTAAACTAACTGAATTGAATTGAAATCGAATTAAATGCCTGAATTACTTGGGGTAGCTAAGGAAATAAAGGTCACATGGCGATTTAAAAATGGTTATTTATTATCGCAATCGGTACGGGCCTACCCTATCTGGTTTAGCATTTGCTCTAAAACAACACGTTTTAGGACCCAGGAAAACCCGTGGAAAACCTAGATCAAACCAGCCTACTTCTACGAGACTATGATTTAATGTGTCTGAGCTTAATGAACTTCACTTTAGTTACGACAACTGTATAATAATGACTAAGAGATTAGTACAACGACAAATGTGGAATTTCCAAGACAATATACGCACATTAAGTAAATATAACACTAATAAAATATGAACAAGTTAATTGATATAACACATTGTTAATGGATGGGTGACATTATAATATTATTGTATAGAATGATGAACCTTGATCAGGTTCATAATTTCATAATCCAGGAGAACGTTACACCGGGGAATTGAACCCTAGGCAAAACATAGATTTTCTTTACGAGGCTCGAACTCGTTTAAAATGATGTACAAGTCACAATCAATTATTATTATACATACAAGCATATGAAATGTCCAAGAAAGTAATTTACATATAAACAAACATTATACGAGGGTTGCTACTTATATATCCGGAAACAAAAAAACAAACAAACGTACACGGCTGAAAATGGTTTTATTGTTTTTCAAGTATTCCCCTTGATGATCTATGCACTTTTGCATTCGCGTGAACCAATTTTTAAAGCACTTCTGCCACTCCGCCTGAGGTACCTCCATAACGTGTTGTTTGAATGCGTCGACAGCATCTTCAGCGGTCGAAAATCGTTGACCGCGTAATTTATTCTTTATATTTGGAAATAAATAAAAATCGTTGGGTGCCAAGTCAGGGCTGTACGGCGGATGACCCGTTAATTCCACATTTTGACCCTCCAAAAATAGAGTTGTTTCGCGTGACGTATGACAGCTGGCATTGTCATGATGAAGAATGATTCTTCGTCGCTGGTTAGTTTTACGAATTTGTTCAAATACTTCCGGTATGCAAATAGTCGTGTACCACTCTGAATTAACCGTTCTACGGTTTTCTAGTGGCACTGTAGCTACATGGCCATTAATACCGAAGAAGCAGGCCACCATTTGTTTCAATGTACTTTTTGCACGAGTAACTTTCGTAGGGTTCGGCTCATTTTGAAACACCCATACCGTTGATTGTTGCTTCGTTTCGGGATCGTATGCATAGATCCAGGATTCGTCACCTATATAGATGTTATAAACGGCTTTTGAGTCACCACGGTTATATTTTTTTAACATTTTATTGCACCATTCGACGCGAGCATCTTTTTGCTCTTTTGTTAAGTTGTGGGGTATCCAACGCGAACAAATTTTTTTTACAGCCAAATAATTATGTAATATGCTATTAATGCTGGTCATAGAAATACCCAGAGTCGCCTCTATCTCGCGGTACGTAACATGTCGGTCGTCCATTATAAGTTTTCGCACAGCCTCGATATTTTGTTGTACAACGACCGATTTCGGGCGACCTGCCTTAACTTCGTCCGTAAGCATACTACGTCCACGATTGAACTCACTAAACCAGTGATACACAGTAGTTTTAGATGGGGCTTCATCACCAAAAGTTGAAGTTAGTTGATCTATGCACTGTTGTTGCGTTAAACCACGCCGAAAATCATAATAAATCATAGCACGAATATTTTCACGAGTGAGTTCCATTCTTGCTGCGAGATGACATTTAAAACCCGTCAAAAACAAAACACGAGCGTTAATAAGAAAGAAAAAATATACCGGCCAGTACTTAAAAAAGTTCAAATTTTACCATGGAGGTCAAATATGCTATTTAAGAAGATTGTAATCCCGGTTTCCGGATATATAAATAGCAGCCCTCGTAAGTGCTGCGAAACACAGCAACTAAGTAAGGTCTCCATATGAAATATATTTAAATAATTAGCAGGTTATGCTTGTATTTAATAAATCATCAATACTGCAATTTTATCTCATATTATGCTATTCTATCCAAATATGAAAACCAAATATGATTAACCAATTAATCAAAATACAGGATTCGAACCTGTGTCTTTACAATGGTGATTGAATTATAATAAAATGAGTATCATGCGCATTAAGTTACTAAAATATTAATAATATAAATAGGTAAATTCCAAGTACTAAACAAACTAAACCAGTTTAATAGCTAAATGCACATGACTCAATCAACAACAAAGTACTTAGCTGTGTCAAACTGCTATACTCCAACCACTGACTCTATTTAACCAATTATGATACTTTTAATTAATAACTTATAATTACTGTGCCGAATTGCACCAAGTCTGCGAAATCTCCACGTCCCGCGACGGTCCAAAATCAAGTGTCCCTCGTCTCTCGAAGCCTACGCGAAATGCCTTATAATTATTTTTACATCTAGTTATTTACTATTTTAGACTTTATTTGACAATAACAAAAGATTTGTTTTCGCTCATCGCGGCTCGTAGTTTCGTCGTCCTTCCAAGGCGGCTCGCGTCCCTTTCCGACGTCCTGATTGGTGTTGTCTCGCTATGACCTGAAGTTCTTCCATCCTGCACGCACACCATGCATTTTGCATCGCCTCTCCTCGCTCTGATGGCGACGTCCCGGCGGTCGCACGCGCCGCATGGTAACACAACATCTGTTGTCCAGATACATCTGTAAAATGCAATTTTGAAGAAACTGAGTAATTTCTGTATTGTACAATAAACCCCATGTTAACAGGATATCCCTGTCATTGTCTTAAAACTTTGCCGACTATTTCACACTAAAGACCGTCATAAATATAAAACGATGCTTATTTAAGTTTATATTTCCGTCTATTACTATGGAGTTCGCAGAATGAATTTATTTAAATTTATTGCCTCTATAACTGAGATCCCTTTATTATCTGTAGATAGCAAATATATGCGTTATTTAGACTGGTCAGACATGGGAGATGGCTATGCCATCACAAGGATATATAATAGTTGTTATCCTAGAAGTCATTCCTTAAGCGGGTAAAAAGGAGGGTGGATTACTAATTCCACGCAAATGAAGTCGCGGGAAAAAGCTTCTATTCAAGAATAGAAATCTGTATTAATCATATCTCTATAATATATCTCTCAGCAGTAGTAAGTCGTTGATGATGGCGTAACAATTAAACAATTATTGCTATCATTTCTTTATAATAAAAAATAACGGAACCGCCTTCACCAAAACGTGGTATACCGAAACCTCCAGAATGTAACGAATACTTTTCCGAAAACCGCTTCTAAATCAGTTCAGCGAAACGGAAGATGATCGCGGACAAACATACATTCCTACATACAAACATACGAGTCTAACTGAGAACCTCCTTTTTTAGTACTTTTAGTACGCGGGCGAAGCCGCGGGAAAAAGCTAGTAACCTATATAGGATCTCAAGCTGGGTAATTTGTGCCCATTTAAGAGCTATATCAGCACTATAAACGTTTATAATGCTACTATAAAACGAACTCAAAATGCTAAAAGCATACAGATATACTGTAAGACGGTCGTTATACTGCTTTGATGTGTTACTTGGGTTGGACCCGGGTATGTCCTTAAACTACGTCTGGACACGGGTATGTCCTTAAACTACGTGCGGACACGGGTATGTCCTTATACTACGTCCGGACACGGGTATGTCCTTAAACTACGCCCGGACACGGGTACGTCCTGAAACTTCGTCCAAAAGAGAGGTATGGCACTGCGAATGTCATCTGGCTATGTGTGGTAGGTAGGGCACAGCACAGCGAATGTCATCTCGCTCAAATCTGGAACAGTGGCCGACTGGGGAAGTACCTCCACCTTACAGAAAACTACAGCCAAATCGCACTAGACCCTACTCATAGTGTTGTGTTCCTGCTGGTGAGTAAGGTTGCCAAAGAGCTCAAAGAGGACCCAGTGGACCAGGGACCCTGTCAACACAGTGAATCCTCCTTTTTGTAAAGGGTTGCCGAACGCGCAAGTGACACCTCTGGAGTTGCAGGCGTCTATAGGCTACGGTAGCTGCTTACTTGCGCCTATTTGCGTTTCTACTAATATTTGTACTTATTTCATGAATATAATGTAATTTGCTTATTTTCGTTACAGTTACGAAATAAGTCACTTTTTTCCCCAAAAACAGTCGTGTGTCTCACAAATTGACATTTTAAGATATTAAAGGCAGATTATTCTTGATGTTTTTAAGTATTCCCTCAGACGCACGCACCGGGACAAGGAATAAGAAATAAAAGAATTGTGCGGAGACGCACCGACTAACGACCGACGAACTTTTACTAGCTTTTTGAAATCGCATAACTTATTAAAAAATCTTAAGTATGGGAAGCATAAAAAATAAAGGAATAGCGCTGAGATACATCGACAAATGGCCGACAAATCTTATTTTACCGACAATAACTAAAGATTACTCACTGTGTAATTGAAAATATATTAATGTAAAGAACCATGCGGGGACGAACCTACAGATAAACGAGCGACGAATCCCGAGTTAGGCAATACACTTAATAAATCACGATACCTAGTTAATTTTATACAAGCGCTGGTAGCTTGGCGGTAAGGCGTCCGACTTTCAATCCGGAGGTCTCAGATTCAAAGTTCAATCCCCGGTTCGTACCACTGTGTTTTTCGTACTTATATGTACGAAATATCATTTAATATTAACCAGTTGCTCAAAGGAAAACATCATGAAGAAACCGGATCTAATCAATAAGGCCTCCGGGTTGAAAGGTCACATGGGAGTCGCTTTTGTAAAAACTAGTGCCTAGGCCAATGGGGTTGCCAAGCGGACCCCAGACTCAATTGAGCCGTGGCAAAGGCCAGGACAAACGCTAGGAGGATGATGAGCTAATTTTATACAAAAGTATTAAAATAATCGCTGTTGGATAGCTAGAAAAGCACAATTAAGCACCTGCTGGATCATAACCAGCGTGAATAAGTTTTTCCCCTTTACGTATATATAATATAAGCACATTTATATTGGTATTTGTGTAGTTTATGTATCGAAGTATTTTTAAGTACAAATAAGTTTTAGGATAAATCAGCAAGTTTTCTCATACACCCACTTTAGCGAACCTCGGTTTAGCCCTGTGGTTGACTGGTAGAGAAGGCCGTTTGTACTTATAGTAATTGTTCAATAAAGTTTAAATAAATAAATAAGAGTAAAAAAAAACACTAGCTCTAGAAATGTGACTTGTGTATACTTTGTGTCTATTATTTGAGGTGTGCAATAAAGAGTATTTATGTTATGTTATGTCATTTTGCACTAGCTAAACCACAGCCAAAAAGTTACATTTTGACAAACTCACGCCAACCAAAAATACATACCTACAGAGTAATACTAAACTACGAACTTCTTGAATTTTCAATATTATTGTAAAAGCCCTTTATATAACTTTAAACAAAAAGGTACCCATGCGATGAAACCTGTTACCTAAACTGAAGCTCTCGCGAACAAATTATAAATTTAAATTAATTTACAGCACGTGTAGGTTCCTCGTAACAATCTAATTTACTTTCCACTCTACTTAATATAACAGTTTAAGCTAAGAATGTTCACTTATATTTTATCCTGTGGCATTACCTATATACACGTATGTCTAAATTATCAATCCAATGTAATTGTTTGTCAATAACAACATTGATTCATTATTATCGATAGAAAAACCGGCCAATTGCGTGTTGGACCACGCATAATGGAGGGTTCCGTACCTTCAATGGAATAAGAACCAAACTAATACCAAAAGGTCGTATATGTGCCTATGAATGAAGTTTTTTGGAGATAACTCAAAAATGGCTGAACTGATAATGTTCAAAACATTTTTTGTAGAAAGTATGTGATAAGGCGCATCTCCTCAATTTTTGTAATTTTTTTTGGACTTATGGTTCAAATGTTCCAGGGGGGGCGCGACAGAATTATTCTGACTTTCGAAGCTATTATTTCAGAAATAATTCAAATAATCACAGAATCTTCAAAGAAACCTCCATGTTATTTTTAAAGACCTATCGATTGATGTGTCACATGTTGATATTTGGTTTAAAACATTTATTTGAAATTTAGTTACATGTATGCTGCCATGTAGGTATGACCGCCCCCCTAAAAATATTTTTTCTGCAATTTAACTACATAACTAAGTAGCGGCATACAAAATACACTTTATGTGTAAATTTTATTCAGACACGTCTTATAGTTTCCGAGTAAATTGGCTGTGACATACGGACGGACGGACGGACGGACAGACGAACATGACGAAACTATAATTTGCCATTTTGGCTACGGAACCCTAAAAAAGGACTATTATTATGGATTTAATGGTATCCAAACCACCAAGGTGTATGTATTATGATAAGCACCTAACATCCAAATATACAGAGTTTCCTATTTATAATATTAAGCAGCAGAATTAATAGGATTTAGAACACACGTGTAGTAAATTACATAAACTTAGGTACTGACAGTTTCCTATCATACGTAGAACCAATTACGCAAATCAATGTATTCCCAGAAGGGCCTACAGTAATGTAAAATTTATATTTCATATCTTTAACCAAGATAGCTAGTAGGTAAAGAGGTTAGATATTGTCAATACCAATATATTATTAGTATGCCGTATGAGCATATATTATATACTGTTAACTTACCTTCTTTTACAAAGACTTAGCTTTCACAGTTTAAAAAACCGGCCAAGAGCGTGTCGGGCCACGCTCACTGTAGGGTTCCGTAGTTTTCCGTCCGTCACAGTAAGTGTCCCCACTTAAGAGTTAATAACACCGCCATGTAGGATATGATATGAGAGTTCCATGTACAGCGACATCTATCGGCAAATTGAGTAAACTATTGCGCGCGAGCATAAAGTATGGAAGATGATTTTTATGGGATAATTCTTTATTGCGTGAACCGATTTTCACCGTTTTTACTTTATTTGAAAGCACGTCATTTCATTGTAATTTTGTAGAAATTACAGGTACAATAAACACCTGCTTATACGGTTAAATTACAAACTTAGTTCAGAAATTATTTTGTATTTTTTTTTCAAAAACTATTCATCCTATCAAGTTCAAAATAATTTTCCAAGAAAGTTTTTATAAAGTTCTACTTTTGAGATTTTTTTCATATTTTTAAAACTTATGGTTCAAAAGTTAGAGGGGGGGGGACGCATATTTTTTTACTTCTAGAGCGATTATTTCCGAAAATATTTACATTATCGAAAAATGATTTTAGGAAACCCCAATTCATTTTTAAATACCTATCCAATAATATATCACACGTTAGGGTTGAAATGAAAAAAAAAATCACTCCCCACTTTACGTATAGGGGAGGTACCCTAATAAAAAAAAATGTTCACTTTTTATTTTACCACTTTGTCGGCGTGATTGATATACATATTAGTACCAAATTTCAGCTTTCTAGTGCTAACGGTCACTGAGATTATCCGCGGACGGACGGACGGACGGACGGACGGGCAGACATGGCGAAACTATAAGGGTTCCTAGTTGACTACGGAACCCTAAAAAAACATTGGCTAAATCCACCATATTATGACCACGAGTATCTCTTTAAACTACCTAAGATTTTGGTCTACATGACAATGATTTAATGTTACGTTAATTTTTTGTCGGTCCCCGACGATCCTCAACATTTTGAGTCGTCACTGCCCAACCCCACTACAATAAGCAGTATAGCGCTTGTTTAAAAGTCTTATGCATTTTGTCGACCGACAAATCTTTGGTCGGCACAGCCCACCCCTACCGTGACGAGTAATATTGCGCACGCTTTATTCCTCGTTTTATACGTTTATTTTATGATTAATAACACTTTACAGCTACGGATCACTAGCGGAACAATTCCGAGCTCTGTTTTTATAACTCTGCATGCGTGGCTTTCAATGAAAAAGAATTGAATATCTACATTTTTTGGAACGACGGTGGCAAACAATCATACGGCCCGCCTGATGGTAAGCAGCTACCGTAACCTATGGACGCCTGCAACTCCAAAGGAGTCACATGCGCGTTGCCCACCCTTTACAAAAAGGAGGATTCACTGTGTTGATGGCTAAAGGAATAATAAGGTCCCTCATCGTCAACACACTGGGTCCTCTTTGAGCTCTTTGGCAACCTTACTCACCAGCAGGAACACAACACTATGAGTAGGGTCTAGTGCTATTTGGCTGTGGTTTTCTGTAAGGTGGAGGTACTTCCCCAGTCGGGCTCTGCTCCATATTTGAGCGAGATGACATTCGCTGAACGTGCCCTACTACACTTAGCGAGATGCCATTCGCAGTGCCCATACCTCTCTTAAAAAGGTCTTCCCTAATCTTCCCTAATCTTCATTTGTCTTTATAAACTGGCTTCATTTTTAAATGAAGTGATACTGTCAGAGGAAGATCAGGATATTTTTGTTAACCCTTTTTGTACTGAGAGCGTTATCTATATCTTTGTCGTCGCTGATTTTATATTATCAGAGACTATACTTATATAGACTGCCACAGTTTTTTGAGGTTCCAAGTCTAAAGCGCCATCTGAACGAGACCAACCAAAGCTACCGTATAATGTAGGGCAGAGCACTCTCTGCATCTCAGCGCCATCTAGTAATTGATAGCGTTACTATTTATTACGGTACTAGCCTTTTCCCGCGGCTTCGCCCGCGTATTATAAGTACTCAAAAAGGATACGATACCTATGTAGATTTTCAGACTTTGTGACCACATTTGCCCCTTTTGGGGGTTAAATTTCAAAAAACCTGAAACACGTGTTTACTCATTTATCGTTAGGAATACTCCTGTGAAGTTTCGAATAAAATAGTCTAACAAATCTTGATTCGCCATACAAACTTTGGACCCCCATTTCATCCCCTTAGGAGGTGAATTTTGAAAAATTCTTTCTTAGTGCACCCCTAGATCTTATAACGAACCTATGTACGTGCCAAATTTGGAATCTCTAGAACCACCGGTTTGGGCTGTGCGTTGATATGTCAGTCAGTCAGTCAGTCAGTCAATCAGTCAGTCAGTCAGTTTCTTCTTTTATATATTTAGATTTTATTTTATTGAAATAGGAACAGTAACAAATTACAAACGAATACAATACAGGTTAGCATTCTTACAATTATGTCTAAAGTAACTTAACAACAACTGTTCACAACATTTGTTACTTTACAGTTAAGATGCACAAGATACAATATTAGAACTTATTTACGGTATTACTACGGAAACTTTGGATTGGTTTCGTACAGATGGCGCTTCAGACTCGGAGCATCAAGAATGTTGAATGGTCTAAATATACGATTTTAACTGAGCTAACATGGTTATCTAGACACGCGGCAGCGTGTCAAGCCAAGTTCAAGCAAAGGAACTGGCTAAGCCAGTGCCGAGTGTATATTACACGAACCACTTGGTGCCACTTTTGACCCTTCTATAACTCAAAACCTCTTTAACGTAAACACATAAAACCACGTGTGTTTAATTATATCCATAAGGACATCTAGAAGCCCAAATTTCATGAAGCTAGCTCAAACGGTTATAAAGATATGAAGGTCAAAAAGACGAAAATTTTAGCACTGACTGACTGACTGACATATACCTAAATCTAACATACTTCCAGATGACCTAGAAGGATGAAATTTGGAATCCAACTCGATAATTGTGTGTAAGCGTAGGGAAAAATCTAAAAATAAAAAAAAGTTAAATAATAGGGGGGGTCCCCATACAATTTTTTTTTTAATTGTATCGTTCGAACCGTTATCGTTACAAGCAGATATTTAAAACTATCCCAATATGTGTATTATTATATTTGCTATATAACAGAAATATAAAAATAAAGTTAAGTCAAAAAATAAATCTTAATACCTGCCTAGATTTCTTTACAAAAGTAATGATATCCCACCAAAAACATAAATGTAAAAAAGGAGAGCCAAGTTCAATACAAAAATTATGCTTGGCTGTGGGCTTCGCCGCAAAAAGAATGGAGATCTAAATAAGTGCCAAGTTCTATGCAAAATCCAAATATATATTTATAGGAACAAAATAACATTATGAACAAGTATTAAACTCTCTTTCTTTGCTTTATTGGATACCTATAACAATTGCTGTTATTTAAAAATGTGAGATCTTAAAGTAGGTTAGATTTGACTTGGCCAGTTTTTATCAGAATTAAAAATATATATATATGTTGAATAACTTTATAAAATGACGACTGATGTAATGAAAACTGGCCAAGTCAAATCTAACCTACTCCAAGATCTCACATTTTTAAATAACAGCAATTGTTATAGGTATCCAATAACGCAAAGAAATAGAGTTTAATACTTGTTGATAATGTTATTTTGTTCCTATAAATACATATTTGGATTTTGCATAGAACTTGGCACTCATTTAGATCTCCATTCTTTTTGCGGCGAAGCCCACAGCCAAGCATAATTTTTGTATTGAACTTGGCTCTCCTTTTGTACATTAATGTTTTTGGTGGGATTAACGTTACAAAAACTATTTAAAACGGGGTATTTATCATGTGTCTTTGTTTTTTCAAGTTTTTTTTTTTTATACCACGACGGTGGCAAACAAGCATACGGCCCGCCTGGTGGTAAGCAGTTACCGTAGCCTATGGACGCCTGCAACCCCAGAGGATTTACATGCGCGTTGCCTACCCTTTAGGAACCTATACACTCCTTTTTTGAAGAACCTCATACTGTAGCCCACTGGGAAAACCTCGGCAGGGAGTTCATTCCACAGCCGCAGCGTTCGTGGGAGGAAATTCCTCTTAAATCGTACTGTGCGCGACCCATTGGGCTCCAGGGTGTGGGGATGAACACCCTGCCGGCGGCGAGCGGTGCGGTGATAAAAAGCTGCCGTGGGCATCATATCAAACAGTTCTTCAGAGCACAACCCATTGTACAAGCGATAGAACACGCATAAGGAGGCAAAGTCCCTCCTAAGACTCAAAGGTTCAATATCGCTCGTGAGTTTGGGATCGTCGACGATCCGCACAGCGCGCCTTTGCACCGAGTCAAAGGGCCCAAGCTGGTATCCAGGTGCTCCCGCCCAAAGGTGACAACAGTACTCCATGTGGGGTCTGACTTGCGACTTGTATAGGAGCAGTCTCTGCCCCGGAGTGAAGTATCGCCTCGCTCTATTGAGCACACAGATTTTTTTGGATGCCAGCTTGGCCTTCGCTTCAAGGTGACTACGGAATTGGACGTCACTGGAAATGTCCACACCGAGGATCCCAATACTCCCTGACATTGTAAGGGTTGTGCCTTGGAACTGAGGGGCCACAGTAAATGGGGTTTTCTTAGCGGTGAACGCGCAAAATTGTGTCTTTGTGGGGTTGAATCTGACTAAGTTGTCCTGACCCCACACCGAGACTCCAGAAAGAGTATTCTCGATATCGGACACAAGTTTTTCACGACTCTCTACCACAACGGATCGAGGGATATTGGCACGGCCCATGTAACAAGCATCCCCAGTACTGTCGTCCGCATAACAATGAATGTCGCCGATAGACAACATATCATTGATATGCAGCAAAAACAGCGTTGGGGATAGCACGGAGCCTTGCGGGACACCAGCGTTAATGCCCATGCTTTCGGAGCAACTTCCGTCGACTACGGCTCGTATGCTCCTGCCGGACAAAAAGCTGGCAACCCATCTGCACAATCCCTCGGGCAGGCCGTAAGCTGGCAACTTCGACAGAAGACCTCGATGCCAGACCCGATCGAACGCCTTAGCTATATCAAGGCTGACTGCCAAGGCCTCTCCCTGACTCTCTATGGCTGAAGCCCAGCGGTGAGTGAGATACACTAGAAGGTCACCAGACGAGCGACCGTGGCGAAAGCCATACTGGCGATCACTGACCAGGTCGTGCTCTTCTAGGTATCCCAGGAGCTTTGCATTGATTATGCGCTCCATAACCTTAGAGAGAAGGGAGGTTATAGCGATAGGCCTGTAATTCGACGGGTCCGAACTGTCGCCCTTTTTAGGCACAGGGTGCACGAGGGCAGTCTTCCATGAAGACGGCACTTGCCGTTTGTGGTAAGAGAGTGTGAAAAGGCGCGTTAGCACGGGACACAACTCAGGAGCACACCGTTTGAGCACAACTGCTGGTATGCCGTCTGGCCCGCTCGACTTGTGAACGTTTAATGATAGCAGCTCCCGCCGGACATCACTTTGCTTGATGGTAATTTCCGGCATCGAGGACGCGCACCATGGGATGGAAGGCGGTACGGTGCTGCCATAATCGTTCAGGGTCGAGTTCGAGGCGAAAAGAGTACCAAGAAGATCGGCTTTCTCTTTTGCACTATGGGCCAGATTACCATCAGCAGTTCGCAGTGGTGGTAAAGACGACCGACAAAAGTTTCTCTCGGCAGCTTTAGCGAGTGACCAGAAGGCACGACTCCCGGTGGGGTAGCCCGCTAGCTTCTCACCAATTCTGCCGACGAAATCGAATTTGGCTCTGGCAATGGTTGTTTTACTGGACCTCGAGGCAGCGTTTAATTTGCGTTTCACATCAGATACGTTGGGATCCTTATCAGTAACGGCCTTGGTCCAAGTCCTGTAAGCAGCCTGCTTGCGAATTGTAGCTTCTCTACAGGACCGATTAAACCAAGGTCGTTTCTTTGCTCCTGCAGCTATTACCGAGTTGGGAATGAAGCAATCCATTCCCGCCAGTATAGTCTCGGTGACTTCGGCTGTACAGGAGTCAGGATCATCTGATGTGAAGCAGAGCTGCCTCCACGGGTATGACGCGTAGAATTCACGCAAGTTTCCGATGTTTCGGCACAGTTGCATACGCCATTGACAAACACAACTCTGTGATGAAAAAGTCTCCAAGAATGGTTTAATTCAAAAAGGAAGCCCTAGGTATGTAAGCCTCCTAGCCTAGTCAGCAGGAGGTCTCGGGTTCGAATCCGGGTAAGGGCATTTATTTGTGTGGATATTTACTCCTGGGTACTGGATGTTTTCTTTGTATTTAAAGATAAAGATAAAGTAAATTTTATTTGACATATTTTACAATTAAACAATGATTTACAATTAAATTAGGTACATACTTATCTACACCAAAACGGGTAGCGCTCAGCATTTGCAATGACATTTGACATGGCGCTGGTTTTCAGGGCAACCATGTAAAATAAAAATATTCATAAAACTAAAAAATTCAATATAGGTTACTGAAATTCAAGATGGTACACCAAAACGTAGTGCATAGAAAAGCTTAGAAACACATGGAAGAGGAATACCCTAAATATAGTCTGGCCAGCTAACGAACGCAGAAGCTATGTACAGCGAACAAAAGTATGACAACACTAATAATCAGTGAAAAAAAGCAGCAATGATCATCAAATTTTATGTTTTTAATTTTAGGTGGTATTTCCGCCCCTTTCATTAGGTGACATTTACGGTGTCTAAAAAGAAGACGGATATATTTCTTCTGATATGTCATCAACTGCAACGGATAATCTGGTTGAGGCAATTGACATATGGCTTAAAAATGAATTTAAATTTAATTGGGAACGTTGCAGTAGTTCTATCTCACTCGCGCTTAGAATGAGATAGTGAAATGCACTAGAAACAAATTCAATGTGAATTGAAATGTACGTCATGAAATACTGTGTCTCATCAGCTCATCACAAAGGGTTGCCAGATGTACGTATTTTGAATTTGCCGCGCGTTTCTACTGACAGAAATGGTTTGCCAGACTATAATAAAGAAAGGTCATCTAGGAGGAGATTTTTACCAGACAAAGTTGCTTCGACAATACTTATAAAACAATATATCATCGGATCAACCAGCCAACCACCAACTATCTGCTAATAAAATTAAATCCAAAAAGTCGTTTCTTCCTTTAGGGTCAAAGGCAAAAACAACTTTCTGCTAATAAAATTAAATCCAAATAGTTGGTTCTGCCTTTAACCCAATAATTATTTTTGCATAAATAAATATATATTATAGGCCCGCGGTAAGCTCAATAAGGCTTGTGTTATGGGTACTAGACGACGATATACAGTGTGGAAAGATAAGTCGGGCCTGGAGGGAAACTACCTTAAAACGTTGAGATAGCTCAATTCCCTGAAAGGAAACATTCTTTAATTTTTTTAAGGGACACAACTGCATTTACCAATTTTTGGAAAATAGTACAGTTTACAAAAAAACTATTTATTTTGTAATTTTTGCCATAAATAATTTTTATGACAATTGATGCCAATCGATCCTATATCCAACAAAGATAAAAACTTCTTAATACCAACCAAGTTTAGGGTACAAGAGAACCCATAAATAATAATAAAAATATTTTTCATACTTTTAGTGTGGAAAAAAAGTGAAAATTAAGAAAAAAACTGTGAATGCAGTTTTAGTTTTTAGGAAAAATAAAAGAATGTTTCCATTCAGCGAATTGAGCTGTCTCAACGTTTTAAAGAAGTTTCCCTTCAGGGCCCGACTTATCTTTCCACACTGTATATAATATATAACAAGGATTGACAATGCCTATACAAAATCGCGTTCCTCGAACCTTCAGGCTGTATGTCTGTTTTCGGTAGGCGGACTTAATGCCATAAGGCATTCTCTACTAGTCAACCAGTGGGCTTAACAGAAAGGTTAAGTAGGAATTTAGTATTTGTGATGACCGATAGATGACGCTAGTGCTTTAGCCTGAAATAAGGGAACGCGATTTTGTATAGGCCTTGTCAATCCATGTCTTAATAATCCTTGATATATAAATATGGATAAATACTTAAATACAGTGGCGGTACTTCCATACAAGCCCAAAAGCCGGGCTTGCCCTAGTTGCCTCACCGAAATTACGTATTTTAATCGTCGCGCTAAATAACCCGTATTAATTATTTCGAGTGAGCTGTTTATAAATTTTGCCACACGCAACAAAGTGTCGCCACTGCCCCGCAAACGACTGAGGCAAACGAAACTAAACGTAGCGCATGCTATCCCGCTCGCACTCACCGCCGCCACCTTGCAAGCGGCATGTAAGTGGGCATTCATTTCGCCTATACAAATCGCCCTATTGGTGTCTGTACAACGAGCAACAATTTTTGCCCGGTGTACCTATAGCAAAATACGGCGATTTAAAACCAGCTTTTTGGTGTGAAGTTGGCCGCATGCCGTAAGATCGCGCGACGCAAGTGAGCGTTAACGGACAACTTCAAGTGTATTATATTACAAAAGTCGAATTTGATATGCAAATTAATTGTTTGAGCAAGTAAATGTGAATTGAATGGTATTGTGGTGAGGTGAGGTTACGAGTTAGTAAAAGTGCTTAATTCTTTTGTAAAACTTGTAAAAGTGTTAAAATTACTTATTAATAATGGATGAAGCCGTTCTTTGTTGACTGTTTGAGGTACGTCCAAGTGTTGATCATGATCAACAAAGGCAAGGTAAAATCTCTGAAGTTTGTTCAAAATCAATGTGTCGTTAAACCTAATACCCGGCTTAGGTTATTTGTAGGCATGTCTCAGATAAACCAGTAACTGCATAAGCGAAAATTTAATAGGGCTGCTTACAAAATACACTAGGCTAGATTGTTAGTTGTTTTCATTCTAAATAACTTATATTGCTGTTGTAGCATATTTTTTTCGAAAGATGATGACATTTTGAGTATATAAAGATTGAATAGTTAGTACGAAATCATGTCTTTAGGCTTGCCCTACTCCAAACCTCTGGGCACGCTACTGCTTAAATACATAGACAACATTCATAACTCAGGAACAAATATCTGTGATAAACACACAAAAAAATGCCCTGACCAGGATTCGAACCCGGGATATTTGATTTAATAACAAACTTTAATCCCAATAATTTTAATTTATTCTTTTTAGATTCAAGTCCTGCCTGGTTGATTATTTTTTCAATGTTTTCAATGTTTGTAATTGATTCAATAACAAACTTTAGTTCCAATTATTTTAATTTATTCTTTTTAGGTTCAAGTCCTGCTGGGTTGATTATTTTTTTAATGTTTTCAATTTTGCAAGCCAAGTTTGAACCAATGGATGATGTCCTGATGTCGGATTGAACTGAAATTTAACAAACCCGCGTAGCTTGGCTGACAATATATTAATATAGTATATAAAGATTGAATAGTTAGTACGAAATCATGTCTTTAGGCTTGCCCTACTCCAAACCTCTGGGCACGGTACTGCTTAAATACATAGACAACATTCATAACTCAGGAACAAATATCTATGATAAACACACAAAAAAATGCCCTGACCAGGATTCGAACCCGGGATATTTGATTTAATAACAAACTTTAATCCCAATAATTTTAATTTATTCTTTTTAGATTCAAGTCCTGCCTGGTTGATTATTTTTTCAATGTTTTCAATGTTTGTAATTGATTCAATAACAAACTTTAGTTCCAATTATTTTAATTTATTCTTTTTAGGTTCAAGTCCTGCTGGGTTGATTATTTTTTTAATGTTTTCAATTTTGCAAGCCAAGTTTGAACCAATGAATGATGTCCTGATGTCGGATTGAACTGAAATTTAACAAACCCGCGTAGCTTGGCTGACAATATATTCGATCGAGCTGGTCTGATGGAAACTGAAGGTCATAATAACTCTGTGATAAGATAAAACAATGGCGTTTCATTTATATTTGGGTTTGTTAAGGTGGGTACGGACTTGAGGCAGCCTCAGATTGAGGCACGCACGGCTCGCCTCGCCTGTTTGCTCAAATTCGTAGCTGCTCGCTCGCGCAGCACGGCGCGTGAGCCGCGTACGAATTTGAGCAAACAGGCGAGGCAATCCGTGCCTCAACGTGAGGCTGCCTCAAGTCCGTAGTCCATAGCCACCTTTGGAATAATTTCGTTGAGCAGTACATGACTTTCAAGAAAAGTAAAGTCAACTTTTAAAGTTTGTATTAAAAAATTACGCCTCAAATACCGCAGAAGTGACAAACAAAACCCTAAAAGCCCTATAATATACATCGGTTACACTCAGTCGGCAAAGCGCCTCGCAGTAGCGAGCCACGGATCGGTTCAGGTAGTACTCTTAGTGCAGGAAGATAGAGACTTAGGCTCTTCTTAACATGTCGCGCGAAGTGACTTAAGAGATGTGAGTGTAACCGTTATATTTTATAGAATTAGTATGTCTTATGGAACTTTAAGACGAGTACTAAAAAAACATATACCTCGATAGTGGGTGGAGCAATCATCGCGTAGCCCCGCCTCCTTGCGAACACGGTCACGTGGTAGTTCGCTTAGACTAAAAGTTCACAGAAAGTTCACTAGGAACAAACGACAAAACGAAGAAGAGCCAGATTCACTTGAGTACGTGTTCAATGGTTTTGATATGATTTCTAATTAAAAACGTATATACACGATTATTTATTATATGATATATGAGCGTATATACACGTTTTTAAATATAAATTAATGCTAGTTAACAATATAGACGGAGAGCTCGCAAACAATAATGAGAGCAACGAAACCCCTATAGTTAGTTTGCTATACTACGCTTATTTCTAGTTCCGGACATCTGGCAGCTGTTCATTGGTAGAGTTCAAGGAATGCAAGCCACTTTGAGAATAAAAATCCTAGAGTTCTGGGTTTAATTGAATTTTCTTATTCCAATATGATAAGAGATTATGCAAATAATTAGGTTATGTCATTGCCGAAAGTTTCTACTGGGAAAAAGTAGTGCCAGATGACGTAAAATATAATGGGGAATGCAACTGTAACAATGAAATTTCCAACAATGGTCCTTAGAAAACTAAATGTGTATGGTGGGAAGTAGTTTATATTTATTTCAGCGAAAATTACTCTGTATCCCCTCGAATTGGTCCCTAAGAGAAATTCTAAGATTTCCGAAATACTCTAATATTAAAACACTCCGGTGAACGAAACAGCCCTATAGAAATCTACACATGCAGAGCGCTATCTCACTCACACACCGTCGCCGCATGAGGAAACCGCATCAGTGTGATAACCGCCATCAGTGTGACCTGTCCGCCCTCGGATTTTCGGAATTAGCGCAGAATTCGCAGAATAGGTCAGAGTGGCGTTTATTTGTGCCAAAAGCTAAGATCCGTTTTCGCTGTTGTAAATGACGTTTGAGAATTATAATAACTATTTATCGAAATTATTTTTTATTTTGCCAATAAAATAATAATTGGTGAAGATATAGCCCGTTAAAGTTGCGCGTGACGTCACATTTCAGTACATTTTTTTGTATAATGTGACGTCACGCGGAACTTTAACGGGCTATATCTTCACCAATTTTTGTTTGATTGACAAAATAAAAAATACGTGTCCAATATTTTTTGGTAATCTATCTGACGGACTAAATAGAATTATATTTTTTATACCCAGGAAAGTACCCAATTCCATTCGTGGCCGTTCTGTATGAAATACAATGATTTATTCTGTGACTTATTACTATAATAAGAAAAACAACATGTTCGATAAGAACTTATTATTTATAAGCAGCCGAGGTAGGATCTCTTGCAGCACTTGCGACAACACGGGTACATCCTTGATTTTCTTGGCGTGCCTTGTTTATTATATTCATCTTTCCTCTCCTTGCCCCTTCCGTAGTCTGGGCAACGTTCGTAGGCTATCTTCTGCTTTATTCTGCAATTACACGATTTATAAACCCGAAATTTAGTAATCAAATTCACATTCTGCATTGCCAATACATCTTTTTAACCACAATTATTCATTTTCAACCTACTTCAAGACATCGAAGGATTATCAATTAGTTGGGATCTTTGTTTTTTTTTGCTTTTTTTATGTATGTTCACCGATTATTCGAAGACGGCTGAACCGATTTGAAAATTCTTTTTAGGGTTCCGTACCTCAAAAGGAAAAAACGGAACCCTTATAGGATCACTTTGTTGTCCGTCTGTCTGTCTGTCTGTCTGTCTGTCTGTCTGTCTGTCTGTCTGTCTGTCAAGACCATTTTTCTCAGTAAAGCGTGGAGATATCAAGCTGAAATTTATACCAAAAACTCAGGTTTATTGTCCCTTAGAGCTGTGAAAAAATCGAACTCAAAAGCCAACGCAATCAAAAGATACAGTCGTTTATGCTGCAAATTTTAGTTTTTCGGCACTCGCAAAACCTACGGGGTACTTCCCGTGAACTCAGAAACTTGAAATTTGGCACGAAGCAACGTCATATAGCATAGACAATGGAAAAATTACAAAAAGTAGACATTTTTAATAAAATCATATAAAAAAAACATTTTTTTAAATTTTAAACTTACTACCTTTTTTCTCGTAAACGCGTGGAGATATTAAATTGAAATTCATGTCAAATACTCAGGGCTATAGGACCTTTCAGATGTAGCAAAACCAAACTTTTATGTCAACGCAATCAAAAGAAATAGCAATTTGAGTCGCATATTTTTAAACTGAGTACTCGCAAGAAACTCAAAACCTACAGGGTACTTCCCGTAAACTCAGAAACTTGAAACTTGGCACGAAGAAACTTCATATAGTAGAGACAAAGGAAAAATTACGAAAAGTAGACATTTTTAGTAAAATCATACAAAAAATATTTTTTTTAAATTTTAAACTTACTACATTTTTCCTTGTAAACGCGTAGAGGTATTAAATTGAAATTCATATCAAATACTCAGGTCTATAATACCTTTAAGTTGTAAAGGTTTGTACGGAACCCTCGGTGCGCGAGTCCGACTCGCACTTGGCCGGTTTTTTTTTGTTTGAGTATACTTCACAGTTGGTTCCATTGTAACCAGGTCAGGATCTGATAATTGGATCCTGGAGAAATCGAGGGAATGGTGGAATGTTTTCAACCGACTTCAAGATTTCGTCTGTCTGTCTGTCTGTCTGTCTGTCTGTCTGTCTGTCTGTCTGTCTGTCTGTCAAGACCATTTTTCTCAGGAACGCGTGGAGGTATCAAGCTGAAATTTATATCAAATACTCAGGTCTATTGTCCCTTAGAGCTGTGAAAAAATCAAACTTAAAAGCCAGCGCAATCAAAAGATACAGTCGTTTATGCTGCAAATTTTAGAGTTTTTCGGCACTCGCAAAACCTACGGGGTACTTCCCGTGAACTCAGAAACTTGAAATTTGGCACGAAGCAACGTCATATAGCATAGACAATGGAAAAATTACAAAAAGTAGACATTTTTAGTAAAATCATACAAAAAAAATTTTTTTTTTAATTTTAAACTTACTACCTTTTTCCTCATAAACGCGTGGAGGTATTAAATTGAAATTCATGTCAAATACTCAGGGTTATACTCGTAGGACCTTTCAGATACAGCAAAACCAAACTTTTATGTCAACGCAATCAAAAGAAATAGCAATTTAAGTCGCATATTGAAATTCATATCAAATACTCAGGAGTCTATAATACCTTTAAGTTGTAAAGGTTTGTACGGAACCTTCGGTGCGAGAGTCCGACTCGCACTTGGCCGGTTTTTTTTTTATGTATGTTCACCGATTATCTGAAGACGGCTGGACCGATTTGGAAAATTCTTTTTTTGTTTGAAAGAGTATATTTCACAGTTGGCCCCATGGCCCCAGGATCTGATGATGGGATCCTAGATAAATCGAGGGAACTCTTCAACGATTATAGGCACACCTATAGTGATTTGAGTATTTTTTACAGCAGCTCGAGCATTTGCTTTTGGAAAGGTGGATGCTAAATGATCTCGGTTCTTTTTTGTTTAAAATAATTTTATCTTTTTGGTCCTGCGGTTGATTAGTAGAGAATGCCTTAAGCTATTAAGTTCGCCTTTTGTAAAATTGTCACTTGCAAAATGTTTGCATAATAAATATAGTATATTAAATTAAAAACAAATTAAAAAACGAATACGTAGGATATGATTGATTTTGGATTGATTACGTTGCTGCGTGTGCTATCTGTGGCCCACATAGGGTTGCAAAAAAACGGTTTTTTTTCTGTCTTGAAAAAAAACCTGAAAAAAAACAGTGAAAAAGAACAGTTGTTTTTCTGGAATATGTTTTTTTTCAAAAGTACGAAATCTCAAAATTTGCAAGGCAGTTAATACTCTTATACGGTTGTTTTAGACTTTATGTTAACTATTAAACTAATTTAATTTAACAACTTTAATTTCTGGTTTTATTAAACTTATATTAATGAAATATGTAGTGGTACTATGCTGCTGATAGTTCTAGTGAATAAGTTCAAAGTTTTTTTTTGCATTTACTGAGAATAGTTTAGTTACATAACAGACATACCTACTTTAATGTACTTAGTTTTAAGTTACTTATATGAATAAATCACGAAAAACCGTGTTTGTCTTAATATTTGTTCATCTGAAAAAAAACCTTATTTAGAAAAAAAACAATGGTGCCAGGTTTTTTTTCATGTTTTTTTTTCATAAATTTGAAAAAAAACATTTTGTTTTTTTTCTATTTGCAACCCTAGGCCCACATGATGTGTACATTATAGTATTCTACCTCCTTTCGAGTTTAGTTTCTGCGTCCGTTGCCCCTGCTACTACATTCTCACTTAAAACTCAAAGTTTACAAATACTCAATACAATACAAATACTCTTTAATGCACACCTCAATAAAATAGAACAGTACAGTACACAGATTAAAAGTAGAGGCAGTCAACAGGCGGTCTTATCGCTAGAGAACGATATCTTCCAGACAACCTTGGGGTAGTGGAAATCTAGTCGAAAATAATCGTATGAGCGAGCGAGCGAGCGAATTGCAAGGCAAATGAAACAGTGAAAATCCAGTAAACAATAACAAATAACATAAAATACAATATCTTAATTATACATATACATACACAAATAAAATAATCAATAAACATACATACACAGTAAATAAAAAGAAAATAATAAAAATACAGTCAGCAAACATTTTTGTTAAGGGAGAGATAGGTAATACTCCTTATGGTTACTTGAAAACCATTAGGGATTTTGCACGCCTTATTTCTAGTATAGATAAATTAACGATAGCATGGAATTGCATATGTAGTAGTATTGTATGTTTACAGGCATTCTATATTTGAATTTTCTATTTTCTCGTACTATCAGCATAAAAAGAGGTTTGTTATATATTGAAGAAGTAAATACCAAAATAATGTCAGTGTCAAATTGTGAATATTATTTACGTTGTGCATATATTTTTACGTCTGATTTTATTGTATTCTCACAATTATCAGAATAATTTTGTGTCAGCCCGTACGACTAGGTGTAAGTTACATAATTTTCAAAAAATATGGCAGTGAATAATTTTGGTCCGATTGAGAGTCAAAGTAAGCAAATTATTTTTAACTGTTATAAATATTTTGAACTTGAACTGAAGAAAAAATTAAATTCCCCTTACACCGCTGCCCAGTTAGTTGAAAAAGCTACAGGTGTTTGTCTCTCTACTGTTTATAACATTGTGTCTGAGAGCAATAGTGAGAAATTCGCAACAACAAAGAAATTCACCTCCCCGAGAAATAAAAAGTTACGTACTTGTCCATCATCAGCAGTAGACGATTTTGATCAGGAAGTCATCCGGAGAACTATATACAATTTTCATCTGTCCCATAAGCAATTTCCAACCTTAAAGGCACTCCACTCTGTGTTAAAATCCGATATAGATTACAAATTTGGCATTTCCATCTTACGAAAACAAATACAAAAATTAGGATTTAAATGGAAAAAGACCGAGGACAACCGAAAAATATTAATGGAAAGACACAACATACGACTGCTAAGAATAAATTACCTTATCAAAATTGCGGAATATCGGTCTGAAGATAGACCACTAGTTTATACTGATGAAACCTACATCCACACTTCACATGTGTCCGGTGAGGCTTGGACCGATGGAACAGAATTTGGTGTAAAAAAACAAATCAGTACAGGCCAGCGGTTAATAATAGTGCACGCAGGATGAAAAGATGATTTTATTCCCAACGCTTTGTTAATGTTTAAGGCAAACCAAAAAACGGGAGATTACCATGACCAGATGAACTTTGTCAACTACGAAAAATGGTTAAAAGAAAAATTAATACCCTTAAACCGAATAGCGTACTTTTGAATCGTGCTCCAACGTCAAATTCTCATAAACAAGAAATGATGGATTGGTTGACAGAACACAACATTTCGTATAGCCCGTTGATGTACAAAACCAGTTTGTATGATTTAATTAAACAAAATAAAGAGCGGTTTCGTGAGTACCACATAGATGCAATTTTAAAAGAACATGGCCACTCCGTTTTACGATTGCCACCGTATCACCCGACATTCAATCCGATCGAAAATATTTGGTCCATGGTAAAAGGATATGTAGCGAAAAGAAACGTTTCATTAAACATGCAAGGCATTATGAGTTTAGCAACTGAACGAATGAATACTTAATAGTATTCAGTCTGCTGAGGACTGGGAAAATATTTGTCGCCATGTCGAAAGAAAAAAAATAAATATCGATGTCAGGAAGGGGAAATGGATCGAATTTCAAACAATCTTATTATCAATACTTGTGACAGCTCAGATGAAGAACATGATAGCGACTAAAAACAAAAAACAGAGGACTACTACTTATTCCATTTCTTAAGGGTATGTAATTTTATTAAATTAAGAGAAAATTATTCTCCTTTTGTTGCAAACGGTACAACCACTACAAATGTAATTCCATGATCTCGATAATTCATCTATAGTAACGAGTTCAACAGGCGCACATACAACAGTTTTAACTCCCGTGTTTTTTCCTGAAACAAAACAGAAATCGTATAACATACCTCATTTCCCTTTTCTTTTGCTTTTCCTCCTGCTGTTTGATCAGCCACATCTGAATTTGCTCCGCGATCTTCTGCCTGTTCACCACCCTTGGCAAACTCGTGTACTTCTTGTCTCTGCTCTTAATCAACTTTTCCTGAAACTCGTTTTTCTTCATTTTTTTAACCCAAGCGTCTACTCCCGATCTTTTAATATTACTATTCTTGTTAGGCACATCTATGTTTGCGGGTTTATCAACATGAATTGATAGTTTCCTTCTAAACGTGGCATCATTATCATTAACTCCAATAGCATTTGTATCATCGTCACTATTGGCTTCATGTAATTCCTTTATTTGCTGTTTTAAAGTTTTCAGATGATCAAGACCAGTAAGAGCTTCAGTGTCGTTGGTTTTCTCGAGTTCTGGTATAGCTCCATCTATAGCTTTGTTTATTTTAATGTACAAATCCTCTTTCTCTTTCTGTAGTGCTTCGATTTGTGTTGCTGTATCATTTGCATCATAGGTTTCTACGACTGTGTCTACTTGCGTCTCGTTTACATTTGTAATGTTAATATGCGCTGCTCTTAATGTTGTTAGTGAACCCAGTAGAATAGTGATGTTCAGTAGTTGATGCTGTAGAACAAAATATAATCCTTTAGTGCGTAAATCGGCAATTTCAGGGCAGAGTGTTATGTAAGTTACCAATTATTTCGCGTTTTTATATTAATGATGCAAATTTACTACGATTTAAAGCAGTACTTTAATCCTTAAAACGAACTCATGGACATGAAGTAAACTTATATCTTGGTACCTAGCTTCAAGTTATGCCAGCGAAAAACCTTGGCATCCAGCTTACTAAAAACCGCAGCGGCGGCTCCGATCCTGCTGTAGATCTCGGCATCAAGGTCACACGAAGATAGAGATTTTAATAAATAAATAAATATTATGGGAAAATCTTACACAAATCAACCTAGTCCCACAGTAAGCTCAATAAGGCTTGTGTTGTGGGTACTAGGCGACGATATATATAATAGATAGATGTAGATAAATACTTAAATACGTAGAAAACATCCATAACTCAGGAACAAATATCCGTGATGAACACACAAATAGATGCCCTGACCGGGATTCGAACCCGGGACCTCCTGCTTCATAGGCAGGGTCACTACCGACTAGGCTAGGAGGCCGTTATTCAAGAGGAAGGTTTATGTATAATACATGGATAGTAGAGAGAGAAACACTGATAATTTTAGAGGTTTCTAACATGATGTCGTAAATAAAGACAGTTTTTGCGCTTACATTGCAAACGCTGACTGAACCCCACGAGATAGATTAAAATAATGTACTTTAGTATTGTACACCTTAAAAAGGTCTATAAAAAAAGTCCCGGATTGTAAATGTCTATCTCTTAGGGATAACCCAGAATAACCATTTTTTATCCCGTGCGAAGCCAGGACAGGTCGCTAGTATAAAATAATATGAATATCAAAGAAATATCTCGTTACGAGTACAAAGCATTGTTTCGAGACTGTGTGTGACGGGTACGCTCACATACGGGTGTAGCCACGAGTAATGCCGGGATCCATACAAATTGCTAAACTAATTTAATATTTGTAAATACAGTCAAATATTTCAAACAAGTATATTATCATGATTCAGTTTTTTTCAGATTTCTTAACCGGTTTTTGGAAAAAAAACGAAATAACCCAATATACAGAGTGTAACAAAAATATTGGTGATCCGTTATTTATTTAATCGTATGGCAAGATATAATACAATCGGTGATCTGTTTATGGGCATAATCGGTGTCGTATTGTGACTAAGAAAAAGTAAGAGAATTTTTTTTTGTACATAATTTTTTTTTTGTTTGGGTCACGTAGCCCCAGCCGGCCCATCCTTCATACAAAACCATGTCTTCTTTCGCGTGACAAGAAATATTTTCTCAGTTTTTCATAATTAGATTCGATACCAAATACGCCCTTAAACGGATCATCAGTATTTTGTTAAACTTTGTATTCAATTATTTTATGGTCTATATGTCGAACTTAATTTTGCATTTAGGTAATGTGTTGGTATTATTATATTGCTGAGTAAATATGAAATAGTAAACAAACGAGCGAAAAATAAGGGTATTTTAATGAAGCAAATACCGGTTTCCGATTCCTGGTCTATTTACCTTTACAGGCCTCTGATTTTGCAGTATTTAGCAGTAGTGGCTATGCGGGCAATGTGATCAAAATTATCTACCCATGCTCTTGTTTTCTTGACGACAGAGTCATTAAACTCGTAACCCCTTTATTCATAAACGTCTTACAATCCTAATTTGACTAATAATCATTTGTCCTTATCTATTTCTTTCATAGTTCTGTTTGTTAGAATTAGACAAAACATACATTAACTAAATGAATAAGGAGTTTATCTAAATATATAAAAGAAGAAACTGACTGAGTGACTGACTGACTGACTGACATATCAACGCACAGCCCAAACCGCTGGTTCTAGAGATTCCAAATTTGGCACGTAGGTTCCTTATAAAGTCTAGGAATGCACTAAGAAAGGATTTTTCAAAATTCACCCCCTAAGGGCTGAATTTTGAAAAATCTAAAATTTGTTAGACTATTTTATTCGAAACGTCACATGAGCATTCCTAACGATAAATGCGTAAACACGTGTTTCAGGTTTTTTGAAAATTCAACCCGTAAAAAGGGAAAATGTGGTCACAAAGTCTGAAAATCGACATGGGTATCGTATCCTTTCAGAGTACTTATAATGCGCGGGCGAAGCCGCGGGAAAAGGCTAGTTATGTATATGATGATATTGATGATAGAACGTCTACTAGGGCTTAATCACGTTTACCGAAAATAACTATTAAAGTCTCAAAATTGTTCCTAAACTTTACGTTTAGCAATTACCTACGTAATTCTTAAGGTTAAAACTAAATCATTATCTGTTGTAGGGCAACCTGTTTAACGAGCATACTTCTTCAAGTGGCGAAAATATGAAAATTTGTTCAACGTTGAAGAGTTCGGACTTAAGTCTATTTACTTTCTACTTAATTGCTAAATGTTATCTTACTTTTCCATTGTCTTATCTTTCATATCCGTCATTTAAAAAGCATTCTTAAAGGAACTGCAACTAAGAAGTGAGGTCTTGACAGTAAACGCTGATTTTTATAACTAAAAGAGCTGCTAGCCTACTATGGTCGGATTTTTATCACCTATCACCATAGCTGTCACGTTCTAACAAGTATGTAAGTGTGAAAGTGATAGGCGATAAAATGACAACCATGATACGTGTCATGAAAAGCGACATAGTTACGAGGATCTATGACACCTTTTAATATTCGGTTGCAGAATAGAAGACTATTTATTATTTTACTCTGCTAAAATATTAATTGGACTTGTAAGAAATTCATCTGCAGATAATATAACATAAAGAAAACATATATACAGTATGTAAACTTACCAGAAACATTTATTCAAACCCGGGCTTGTCTAGGTGACAAATAAGGTCGTCGCATGTAAATTATTTAACTACAGACACTTTTTATAACTCATGGTAAAACATTCAAAGATAAAATTATATTAAATCATACTTCTATAACATCCTGTATTATTTCTTTACAATTTTATCTTTTGTCAAATATTTGTCAAGTCAATGTCAAGTTCAACACATGACATTTCGCTTGAAATAAAGCTGTGTGCATACTTATCATTTAAATACGACGTAGCACAGCGTCCGTTTTTTCTTTATGTCCCATTCGCGTAGTCTACCGCCGTAAGAAATCATCTTGGTTTGAAGCATGTACCTTAACCACAATGAATGGGTCCTGTTGGTTCCGTTTTAAAATTGAATTTACAGCTGTATAACTAATATCATACAACCTCCCTGCTTTCCTAACGCTGGTGCCAGGTTTTTCTGCAAAATGGTTTAAGATCCGTTCTTCAGTTCTGACGTCAATGCGTGGACGTCCACCACCAGTACTTACTGCATGGTACGTCTATCATTATCTCGCATTCTTGTTATGTAATCGCCTTTACACGCGAGTCAATCGGCTGTCTCCTTTGCGGAAATCTCTCGGCATACAGCCGAAGAGCTGCCGCACCATTATTCCTGCATTCCCCGTAGATGAGAATCATATCCACTATCTCTTCAGCACTAAAATTCAATAGAATTATGGATAATTTTATGTATTGTGTGAACGAGACACGTTGACATTGAAAATTATCTTGTCATTTGATTGCTAGCTAAACTTTTTTGTGGCACTTACTAATAATGAAAAATAATAATTTGACAATGAAGTGTCACCGAGGAAAGTAAAATGAAGTGGATGGTATTGTTTACGTTTATGTGATAAATTTAACATAATTTGATTACAACTTTCATTTGTCAACTTGAACAAAGGCCTGAAAACGGTTATTAAATAAGTCTTCGAAATGTTCTAGTTAACAATGGGGTTGCATTTAGCTGTCACTCACAACGTAAACAAAACCTAATCACAGGATGATACTTATAGGAATAACCGACTTAGAAAAAGCTAAGATTTTATAATTTCAAAATAACAATTACATTAAAAATAATCTACTTAAACTAACAAAAGGCATGGTATAGTAATATACTCGACGTGCAGATCAACTGGTTTAAATAAATGTTTCTGGTAGGTTTACATACTGTATAAGAGAAATACAATTGTTCAAAGTGGAATGAAATAATTAACAGAAAAGAAGCACAATTATAGTAGATTGTACACCAAGGGGATAAAGCACCGTTTATGTCACGGGCGCGATATTGAATCCTGAACGTAACGAAGGACTTCAGATTTTACTCCCGAGCGCAGCGAGGGGGCCATGAGTTTTAAGACCGAGTCCTGAGTGTAGTGAGGGGTTCAAGCGCGCCCGTGACAAAAACAGCTTTATCCCCGAGGAGTATACTCTACTTCTCTCACCTCTTGCGAGACAGTAAAATAGCTAAGGCTACTAGAAACGGATTATTATTAAAGTAAATCAAAAGTAAAAATTGATTCTTGATACCTTAGTCCATTTTATTCGAATTTTATCTTCTATTTTTATAGAACCTGCAGTTTTACTCCGTATACTGCAGCGACATGACAATCGCGAGTGATAAATGCCGCGGCATTTGTTTTAGGTATTTAAAATTGACGAGGCCAGTACGAAATTATTTATTTATTTAAACTTTATTGCACACAACATAAAAATGTACAAATGGCGGACTAAATGCCTAATGACATTCTCTACCAGTCAACCATTTTACGAATAAATTTGATTTTCAAATCAATTCGACGCGGCGGCGCGGGCCCCGGCTGGCGTGGATGGGCTGTGCACCGTGCGGACTTTGCGAAATTAGACTTTAAGCACATAACAATAAGAACTATGAGAAGTGAAATCACAATATTAACCAGCGGATTATAATGATATTTAGTACAACATTATAACCCGGCTAAAGCCAAGGGCTATAATGATTTTCTTTCGGTAAGGTTTGCATGATATATAATTTAGCATTGCCGAGCAGGTGGTGTGAAAAATATATAAGGTGTTGTAGCTACCTATTCCTACTTGTAACATAGCATATACCATAAAAATAACGATAATATTAAATAACATTATTTAATTTTTGTCGATAATAATTTGACACCCCTTTAAAGGGTTTCATAGTCAATAATGAACCCCTTATACTTGCGCCATGTCTGTCTGTCCGTCCACTCCGTCCGCGGCATTAAGTATTTGTCCAGTTTATTAGATCGCATCGCCGTGGCTTTTGGGAAGGTCAAACCCACGCGGGACACTGATTGACTATGGCTCCCCGCGATCTTATTAATTTGACAAAAATGCTTCTTGTTCCGTTCCACCCTGCGAACCGATTTACCTCGGTCTACCCTAATCACTTTACTTTTTTAGCAAAAATATCCTATCTCTATTGAACTAAGAGCTGGCCACGTCAGATATGACACAATAATGAGAGCAACGAAACCCGTCTGGTTAGATTGCTATACTATCCTTATTGCTAGATCCGGGCATCTGGCAGCTTTTAAAGGGTGGTGCGAGTGGCAGACCAGCAAAAATTTTGAATTGGAAAAAAGAAATACCCAAATAGGTAAAAACTACCGAAGTTGTCTTATTTATAGAAGAGGGGGCTATAATTTAACATTAGAGCAAAAAACATTGCGTAATATTTCGGAAACAGAAACCTTAGGCGACAAACTATTAATTACATTGTACGTCATTTTGGACTACTTTACCCCATCAGACTTTTGGCAATGATATAATCTAATTATTTATATAATTTCTCATAATACCCCATCAAAAACAGAACTCCAGGATTTGTATTCCTAAAGTGGTTTGCATTCTTTGACCTGCACCACTTTACAGCTGCCAGATGTCCGAATCTAGAAATTTATTTATTTGTCGTATGGCTACATATCACTGGATATAGAACGGCATTTCTTCCCTGGGGTAGTAGTAGTGGGAAAGCATAAAAAACTGGAGAAATTAACAAATCTAGAAATAAACATAGTATAGCAACCTAACTAGAGGGGTCTCGTCGCTCTCATTATTGTGTCATATATGCCGTGGCTAGCTCTCCGACTATATTAATTATTCGATATTGTATGGGTAAAAGCAATACAGAAAGTTTTAACATTCCAAAGTTTGAAATTGACTCACCATATCAGAGACGTGTGTTGTATGGACTAGCAATACCGTCGGTGTTTTACGAGTGGATATAAAACGAAAGGATATAATAAACTCGACTATTGTGCAATTTACAGCGCTGTTACTTATTTTATAAATTTATAAATCCGGAAATTCTATATTGCGAGTCGTCTGGTACCCGGGCGATTTTACAAATCGGGCGATCTTACACAAACCGACCTAGTCCCACAGTGAGCTCAATAAGGCTTGTGTTGTGTGTACTAGGCGACGATATATATAAAAGATAGATAAATATAAATACTTAAATACATAGGAAACATCCATAACTCAGGAACAAATATCTGTGATAAACACACCAATGAATGCCCTGACCAGGATTCGAACCCGGGACCTCCTGCTTCGTAGGCAGGGTCACTACCGACTGGGCTAGGAGGCCGTTGAATTTTGGCCGTTAATTCGTGTGATTTTCCTTTCCAACACTATTAGATCCAGCGTTTTCGCCTTAACGCTCCTTCTGTATATTTTGACATTGGAAATGTTGACATTGGAAATGTTGACATTGGAAATGTCTTTTCGTTCGTTCCAGTATAGGCCCCGATTTCACGAAAAAGTGCGATCCCCTTATAACTCGGAAAGTTGTAAAGATATGATATTCAAAAATGGCTCAAAAGACTCATATTTACAAGAGCTATAAGACACAAAAAGAATTTTTCGAGAAAATCAAAAAAGAAAAAAGTTATGACCGGAATAGTGAAAAAAAAAAACATTTTTTCCAAATTTTTGATTTTGGCGTTCGATATTTTGGAAACGAAGAATGATATCAAAAATTTGAGAAGAACACGATCGGGTTAAGGGTCTGCCCTGTAGCCTAACCTTTTTGAAAAAAGTCAGAACGACATTTTTCACATAAATTTTTTTTTACTGACTTCAAGATTTCAAAAGAGGAGGTTCTCAATTCGGCGTGTATGTTTTTTTATTTTGTTTTTTTTATGTTTGTTACTCCATAACTCCGTCATGGGGAATCGAGGGAACTCCTCAAATGTTAATGGCATACATGTAGTGATTTATATCAACAAATCAATCATTTTCATTCAAAACAGTGACATTTGATTAAGCGGAACTGCTGATGATGATCATAAGGGAACTCTTCAACGACGCATAGTTCACGTTTGGCGATTCCTCCTCTTATCGAACACACATCGGTGTTTGTTAAGCAAGTAAGATTGTCAGGACAAATTTTCGCCAAGCTCAAGTTCTGATGATGGGATCCATGAGGAATCGAGGGAACTCCTCAAATCTTAAAGGCAAACACATAGTGATTTTTGTATTTTTATCAACAAATCAAGCATTTTCATTCAAAAGATTGACATTTGATGAAGTGGAACTGCTGATGATGATCAGAACGGAACTCTTCAACGGCGCATAATTCACGTTTGGCGATTTCTCCTCTACGATCTGTTTGCTAAGCAAGTTAGATTGTCAGGACAAATTTTCGTCAAGCTCAAGTTCTGATGATGGGATACATGCGGAATCGAGGGAACTCCTCAAATCTTAAAGGCATACACATAGTGATTTTTGTATTTTTATCAACAAATTAAGCATTTTCATTCAAAATAGTGACATTTGATGAAGTGGAACTGCTGATGATGACCAGAGCGGAACTCTTCAATGACGCATAGTTCACGTTTGGCGATTTGTCCTCTTCGCTATGTTTGTTAAGCAAGTTAGATTCTTAGGACAAATTTTCGTCAAGCTAAGTTCTGATGATGGGATCCAGGAGGAATCGAGGAAACTTCTCAAATCTTAAAGGCATACATAAAGTGATTTTTGTATTTAAATCAACAAATCAAGCATTTTCATCGAAAACAGTGACATATTGATGAAGTGGAACTGCGGCTGATGCCATAAACATGTGAAATGTAAAATGAGAAAGGAATTCTTCAACGACGTAGTTCACGTTTGACGATTTGTCCTCTTCGCTGTGTTTGTTAAGCAAGTTATTTCATTGTATAGAGTGCACCATCTACAATAATCCTTTACCGGCTTTCCCCATTGAAGAAGTCGGTTTTTTTTTGCTTAAAAATTATTTAGCTATGTGGCTACCATTTCTCGAGTTGACTACGGATTTGTAATGTAATAATTTTCTTGTACTTTGAACATTATTATATCCTGCTTATTAATCTAAAAATGAAATATGTATACTTAGGCGCCACGGCGACAATTATTCAAACTTAGATATGCGTGTGGAAATTTTTCAATTTGTTCGTTCACAGCAGAGTTGGGCACACTTGATTAAAATTGGTGATCGATTACTAATCATCGCTGATTGAATAATCGCTGATTAAATCATAACACAAAACAATCAAGTAATTTCGCCATGAGTAAATCATTAACGACGGGCGCTGATTGAAACTAAATTAAAGCTAATCAACTAACTTGTTCAATGTGATTGACGAATGTATGATTAGAGTGTTCTTAAGCTGATTTATATTATTACTTGAATAAGGCGTTTATTCTGAATTTCACATATTGAACCAGATACATGTGTAGAAATTTTCATTATCCTAAATGAAAATGAAAATGAGAATGAGAATGAGAATGAGAATGAGAACGAGAACGAGAACGAGAACGAGAACGAGAACGAGAATGAGAATGAGAATGAAAAGCGCATGTGGAAACCGCAGCTGTGTGATAGCTGCCTTAACTGTAGCCGAAAACCGCAATAAAACCGAACAGGCCGTTTCAAAGTTAAATGGGAGCATTCATTTGTACACTCATACCAAAAACTAACAAAAAAATTGTCGATATTTTGGTAAAGGTAACATTTGCCACTGGCATTTACGCTTTTATTGCTCAATATTGAATCTGCACTATACAACTTAAGACGTAAGCGCCAACCGCCAAATGATACCTTTAGAAATATTGTCACAAATAGCTATTTATCCTAAATGTATATTATACTCACCTAGGACCCCCTCTGTTTCGTCAGGGAAAAAAGTGAAGGAGCTAGTAGCTACGCAAAATCTAATCAAAATCTAATCATCTAATCAACTAAATCGTTAGTTTAACTAAGCATACTGTCTTACTAATGTAATCAATCAATCAATCAATCAATATTTATTTGCAAAATGTAGTATTACAATAAGTTCTTATAAGCAAAAAGGTGCGTACATCCTGCTTGAATAAGCATGCAAATTTTACTTACGGGCTACTTAATTAAAACTATGCTAATAGCTTATGCTAAAAGTTAGTCAACAGAACAAAATTATAATCACTAAGTAACTACTACAAGAGAATAAATTAATAGTTAGACATTAATTTTTTTATATTATTTACACTGTGCATAAGATTATTATCATAATAAATACGTAGGTATTCATTTCAAAATTTTTATGTATTCGTCAATCCTGTAATATTGTTTATACAGACAAAATTTATGTAATTTAATTTTAAATTGAGGCATGTCAGAATTCCTTATTTCTATGGGTAAATTATTAAATATTTTTACTGACATACACAAAATATAGCATAAGCTGATTTTGGAGGAAAAGGATAGCATAGATCAGATCTGTTCCGTGACGGATAAATAGTACATGATGCCTTATTTTTAAATGAGTCTATGTTCAGCTTTACGTACAGTGCTGTTTCATAAATATATAATGAGGGTAAGGTCATTACTTTTAGTTCACGGAAAAGAGGTCTATAGGGTTCCAATTCAGGTACATTACATACAGACCTAACACATCTCCGTTGTAGTAAAAAGACCCTTTGCATATTACTACAGTTACCCCAAAGTATAAGGCCGTAGCGCAAATTAGACATTATATGGGCGTTAAATGCTACGAGGGCCGTTTTTTGCGAGGAGATTTGTGAGAGACGACGCAATGCATATACAAACCCATTTAGTTTATTAATAACCATTTCTGTATGGTCTTTCCAGTAATCACTTCAGCTAATCATGAGTGAAACTAAAAGTCGACATGATTTACTCATGTCGGTGGTCAATCAGATTAAAAAGCTCATGATTGAATTCGTAATCATGTTCATATGATTATGAGTAACGTTCTAATTTTTAACTTTAGTTTCAATCACGTTAACTATTGCCCAACTCTGGTTCACAGGCGTTATGTCGAGGATACTTATGTTAATCTAAGAATAAGATAATTATCATTCAACGTCGTAGTTTTATTTTATAACATTTTCCTTACCCCTACTTTCTCGTCGCTCAGCGACAATATTTTTTCGACTTCCGTAGATTCATTTCCAATGTGCTCGATAGTCGTGTGAGGCACGAAATCTGTGAATTTTTTTATCATGACTCGGTTACACACTTGTTAACAAACAATTATTTTTAATATCTATAAGTAGTAAGTAACCATGGAAAAGAAGCGACCGTGGATTCAAAAATAGTGGAACACTTTTTTGTGTCCCAAAAATCAAAAGTACCCACGATTTTGAGTAGATATTTTGTAAAAAATCGAAACTTTCACAAAACTTAAACGTCCAACGATTTCTCAAAACCCACCTCCCACTTTTTTGGGTACCTATGTTTTTTTTTTAAATAATGGCTGCCGAGTTTCTTGCCGGTCATAATACTTCTCCGGTCAGAGGGGTAGGGTTAGAACCGATGGTAGTTTTTTTCTCTCTCTGACGTTCATAAGTGCATTGTAATGTGCCTAAATTGAAGAATAAATATCTTTTATCTTTTAATATAAACTACTAGTAGGATTTTTTGAAAGCTTAATAAACTTGTTTTTTAGGGTTCCGTAGTCAACTAGGAACCCTTATAGTTTCGCCATGTCTGCCCGTCCGTCCGTCCGTCCGCGGACAATCTCAGTGACCGTTAGCACTAGAAAGCTGAAATTTGGTACTAATATGTATATCAATCACGCCGACAAAGTACCTCCCCTATACGTAAAGTACGGAGTGATTTTTTTTTCATTTCAACCCTAACATGTGATATATTGTTGGATAGATTGGATATTCAAAAATGAATAGGCTACGATATATTGATATATTGTTGGATAGATTGGATATTCAAAAATGAATAGGGGTTTACTACAATAATTTTTTGATAATGTAAATATTTTCGGAAATAATCGCTCCAGAAGTAAAAACAAATGTGCCCCTCCTCTCTAACTTTTGAACCATAAGTTTTAAAAATATGAAAAAAATCTCAAAAGTAGAACTTTATAAAAACTTTCTAGGAAAATTATTTTGAACTTGATAGGTTGAATACTTTTTGAAAAAAAATTACAAAATAATTTCTGAACTAAGTTTGTAATTTAACCGTATAAGCAAGTGTTTATTGTACCTGTAATTTCTACAAAATCACAATGAAATGACGTGCTTTCAAATAAAGTAAAAACGGTGAAAATCGGTTCACGCAATAAAGAATTATCCCATAAAAATCATGTTCCACACTTTAAGCTCGCGCGCAATAGTTTACTTAATTTGCCGATAGATGTCGCTGTAGGTGGAACGCTCATATCATATCCTACATGGCGGTGTTATTTTAACTCTTAAGTGGGGACACTTACTGTGACGGACGGAAAACTACGGAACCCTACACTGAGCGTGGCCCGACACGCGCTTGGCCGGTTTTTATTTTTTGTTGTGTTCTACACAAGTATTATGTCCTTAGTATTCAAAATTCCAACAAGACTTCCATCTTCGAGTCGCGCAGTATGCTGTCCTGCACACCCTTCTTGCTGGCTCCACAGAACACCAGCGCCGTTGACCACGCTAGCAGTGCCAACTGCATTGCTGAGTGGAGACCATTTCGGCTTCACATCTAGATTTAGTTATTTTATTATTTTTACTGCTGTATTATTTGTAAGATGTGTAGTTTGAATAAATGTTTTCTATTCTATTCTATTCAAAATCGCTGTATGAAAGAATCTAAACGATAATCTTCAAGTAATTTGGCTACTCAATGAAGTACTTAAGCTTACATCGTCTCTCGGACTACGCCGGCCCTGACGGGGCCTAATAACGTGCGTGGGACGACTTATATTTTATCAGTCGGAACACTCGCCCACCCATTCACTAAACATTGAGTACTGGACTGTATTTATATTAAGAATAATTTGACCCCTAAAGTCGTCATAATTGTGCTTATTTGAGGGTCAGATTAATACTGGTGTAAAATAGTAAAGTGGGTGTGAACGTTATGTGCGCAGGTTGTTCCTTTTTGCAAAAATAATACTAAATGAGGACATTAAATGAGGATAAACACCTACAGTGAAGCGCAGATAGGTGCTTTAATAGGTAGTTTAAATAAACAAAAGCAAATGCTCGAGCTGCTGTAAAAAATACTCAAATCACTATAGGTGTGCCTATTAACCCTTTCTGTACGGGGACTTGAACGCCTAGCACCGCCTCAATACGGGCATGTCTTTGCGAGAGTCGGCGGTTAGACATATTTTCACTTACGTGTATTTTCTGAAATATAACAGCTGTGCGGTTTAAATTTTGTACACACATTAAAAACATTATGCACTTTTGATAACTACTCACTTATTGCACTTATAATCACTAGTACTTAATATTTCACGCGTAATATCTCTCACTAAAAAAAGTATAAATGTAACTTACTACAAGCGATTTTAACTATTGTTAGTTTTGTAAATATTAGTTTATGATATTTTGAATAGAACAAGGTCTTGAAATGATAATAATTATTAACAAAATGCAAAAATATCGACCGTTTTAACGCAACATAAAAACACGACTGCCATTTGTATAAAATAGTGATGTGCACCTATCGATACAGTTGTCGATATTTATCTGTATTGCTCAAGGGTAAAAATAAAAAAGTGTAGCAGAGATCATTACTATTTTAATCTTAATTAACTTAGTAATTCAACAGAGTATGATAATTTTTAAAACACGGATGGACACATAACCTAAGTTTTCTCAGTAATAAAATAAATTGCGATTCCGGTACCTTTATCAGGACATATTATTATTATTTATTACCATACACTGTAATATAATCCAATTTTATAACTTATTTTTTATAATTATTCTATAAATCACGAAATTCACAACTATAACACTTGCAACTGGCCTAACTACTAAAACTCGATGAAATATAAAACAACACTATTTGCCGCCATATTGAGTTCCTTTTTCTGCACTCGTGGAGTACGGGTATCAACCCCAGTTGACAGAAAAAATGCGGGATTTTTAAATAAATATTTGTTTTAACGCCATCTACCAGAATGTTTTGGCATTTTTTTCTTTGAATCTATACTAATGCTACTACTAAATATCATCGTTATTACCAAGATATAAGATCTAAGTTTGTTGAAAAAAAATTTCAAACTTCGTCCTTGTTTCGATCAACTATAGTTGACACCCGTACTACAGTGATGATGCCTAATTGGCAACTCTGGTTGTCATCCGTACAGAAAGGGTTAAAGATGAAGAGTTCCCTCGATTTCTCCAGGATCCCATCATCAGATCCTGACCTGGTTACAATGGGACCAACTGTGAAGTATAATCTTTCAAACAAAAAAAGATTTTTCTAAAACGGTCCTGCCGTCTTTGAATAATCGGTGAACATATCCTGTCGAAGAGAGAGAGTCGGTTGAAAATTACATTTCTTTGATAATTTCATACAACATACTTGGACAAAACATCTGTATTTGTGTATGGTTCTAAAACAACTCCGCTTGTTGTCCGCGAAAATTACCAGTGTAATGTGTCGAAACGTCGGAACTCAAGGTACATAAATTTATTTCGCGTTTTTTTTTATTATTATTAATTATTAAAAATACAAGGGTATTTCTTAAATCTAATACATAGCCCCCCCGTTAGACCCGTCTAATACTAAACACATAAATATAACATTAAGTTACTGAATGCGAAACTGTTAAACGTCATTATAACTTGTATGTTTGTAACCCACATATTTTAATTTAATTAACTTATTTGGCTCATCATGTTTCAATGCATTGCGGATTAATGTTACTCGGCGTCCGTAGGAAACACCTTAGACAACCCTACACGTGATCCCTGGGTGGTGCTAAAAGAGTTGTAAACTTGGCAGCTGCACTGTCCCATCTGGACCTCGGAGCACTCACTGGATTTTCTTCACCATCTGCTTTCCCACTAGTACTACCTGAGAGAAGAAATACCTATTTATATCCAGTGACATGTTGCCATACGATAAAAAATAATAATGCATTGCGGAGATCTTTTATAGGAGCGACGCCTGCAGCAAGCCCTTTTTGCCTATTTTTTCATCTGTCAGCGATGAAGATATACGTATTTAGGTTTCCAAAAACCAAACGAGGTTTAGGCCATGTACATGTACATATTTTATAAGCAGAGATAGGCTCATAAGGGGGCGAGCGCTCGCCTCTTTTGTCACCACCGTAGCTTTGGGTCGGCTGAAAACCAGCGCTTAAACCAGGCCGTAATGGCGAGATTTCCATCACACAGCTGAGACTGTCGTTTTGACATACGTAAAGTTTATTCTTAAAGGAGATCGTCAATTTTTGTTAGGTGATCTGGCCCAGATTATTTAGGACCATTTAGGAATGATTCATACCTTTAAAAAATCGTCATAGTTTCTAGATCAGAACGATGGTAAAAAAATTGCGAAATCTTATGGGAAAATTGAGAAATCATGCATTTAAAACTTGAATCTGACAAGGACAATATTTGAAAGCGTGCATGCCTATGATTTATATATTAATGTAAAAATAGTACCGGTTTTTTAAAAGAAAATGTACAAAAGCGGAGTTAAAAACAAAACGGGAACCATGATGAAATAATAAAAAGTCATATTTTGATCGTATTTATAGTTCCTGTATTTCGGTAAACAAAGACGGCTTGTCAAACCATCGTTGATACTATTAACTGAACATTCCTAACACCTATTACGAAGGGATAAGGTTTACCACCGTTAAGTGCGATACCACAAGTATCTGACATTGCAAAATTAAAAAAAGATGCGTTTCGTTATCGAAGGAGCATGATATTATGCCATTATGAAACTCACTTTTAATATTCAAACTCCGATCAAAAATTCAAAAATACGCATTTTCAATCTTTAGGCGTTTTAATACCTAATTTAAACTTCCGTATTCGTAGGCTTAGATATTATTTTAATATTACAATGTTCTAACTTACCGAACAGTGTCAAAACGCAGATTATGTAACGGTAGACATTGACAGTGTCAAACCAAAAAACAAACCCGTTTCAGTCCACGTGAAGTTAAACTTTATGTCAATGCCATAAGGACGTTAACGACTTGTCTTGCTGTATTTTAATCGCGGAAAGATCAACATAATGTTTATTTATTTTGTATTTCTAATTCCCGTTTAATTTTTTTGTAATATTTTGTCTACTTTAGTAATAAAATGAATATTTATTTTACACTGAAGTACAAACTGTATACGGTTTATATCAGGTGGCTTAGAATTGATGATCTCCTTTAAATCCATAACCTCATTTAGGTATTTTTCTTTACATTTTTAAGGCTGGTATTTAAAGGTGAAAAAAAAATTACCATAGCATAACTATTATAGTGCAAGTCACATGAAAAAATTCGCATCAAAACATCGCTTTTAGGTGCATCCTTAGCATTTTGCTGTGCAAGTAAGTATATTTTGATATGCTTTTTTTATATACCACGACGGTGGCAAACAAGCATACGGCCCGCCTGATGGTAAGCAGCTACCGTAACCTATGGACGCCTGCAACTCCAAAGGAGTCACATGCGCGTTCCCGACCCTTTACAAAAAGGAGGATTCACTGTGTTGATGGCTAAAGGAACAAGAAGGTTCCTCATCGTCAACACACTGGGTGTTCTTTGAGCTCTTTGCTATATATTGCTATATGCTAAATATTATTTCCCAAAACTAAACAACATCCAATATTAGACGTTGCAACTGCACCTCTTGCACTGAGCGCGACAATTTCTTTACCAAATGCGCACAAGGTGTTGCGAGATTCTCGAGAACTTTGAACACATTCCCGCTCCCGCTATTACCGTGATGACCGCTTATCGCCTGAGCGTAAGGCTGGAGCCAAGAACCAAGCGATTACTGATAGCGGAAGATAATACAAAAATCTACCCACTATTTTCAACAAAGATTTGGCATTAGCAGTGCGAGCACTCATAGTGAACGTAAAGTTGTGTCCGGGCAATATGGATGACTCGACCTATTACATAAATGGTTGTGACCGGGCAGAAACAACCGATCAGTAGCCAATACAATCGAAATTGAATAGTAATCTAAACGATCTACAAGAAGGGCAATGACAAAACTATTATAAACTTTCCTGTAAAACTTATTTTACTGTAATCCTAACATAGATTTGAAGTAACTACACGAGCCTGGAGTGCTCATTCTGTTACTTTCCAGGCTGGTAGTGTATATATACAGGGTGCCATCTGAGACGTGATCAGTTATATGTTTTTCTAACTTCATAAACAACTAGCAGTTGAATGCCCCAACTTTTACTAAAATCAGACATTTTTTTTCTTTTTTTTTACATGTTTTTGTAATTTATTTTTCATTTGACGGGGTTTTCGGGATATTTAAACTACTTATTAGAACATTTAAATGAGTAAATTGAAATACCTCTTTGAAATGGAACTGTCGTTAATAACAATTTTGTCATTAATTCCGGATAAAATGTAATTTAATATTTTTTTTACCTTAAACATCTTATAAAACTGTTTTACACTAATATTATCACTTTTGAAAGAAAAATAAATTACAAAAACATGTAAAAAAAAAGAAAAAAAAATGTCTGATTTTAGTAAAAGTTGGGGCATTCAACTGCTAGTTGTTTATGGAGTTAGAAAAACATATAACTGATCACGTCTCAGATGGCACCCTGTATAATCGTATGGCTACATGTCACTAGACTCAGATAGGCATTTCTGCCCTGGGGTAGTAGTAGTGGGAAAGCAGATGATAAATAAAATCCAGTGAGTGCTGCGAGGTCTAGATGGGACAGTGCAGGTGCCAAGGTTAGTTACTCTTTTAGCACCACCCAGGGATCACGTATAGGGTTGTCTAAGGTGTTTCCTACGGACGCAGAGTAATATTGATTGATTGACTAATTAGTGTAAAGTGTGTCTATGCTTTGGATTTGCTTCCCGCTCCGCTCATGACGGTCCACAGCCTTACCGCCGTCTCGTATTTGCTCACGTAATGCCTTCCTCCTCACCCGCAGATAGTGTGGCAAATGTATTTGTATAAAAGATACATACGCTTTTCCTCTGTTGGCAAAGGGAATTTTCTTCCTAATTTAACTAAGTAGTCTACGAGTACCTACATCTAGTTGATTACTTTGACTTGTTTTATGTTTATATATTTTCGTGCAGTGAATAATAATACAAGCGTAATTAAGCTTAAAAATGCCGTATGATATTTATTTATTGTTTTGTATGTTTAACGGCCTCCATTGCCTACTTGATAGTGCACCTGTCTATGATACTGGAAGCCCTGGATTCGAGTCTTGGTTTTATGGTGTCTTTATATTTTATTTATGTATATAAAATTATTGTTGTCTTAAAACTTGTATTTGTTTTTGTCAAGTGTGATGTATTTCGGTGCGCCGAGCCGTGCGATAGCCAGCTCAATCTAATTATTATTAAAGTACACGATGATTCAGAATCGGTGATCAGAAACCAAATTTTCTAATTCTGTTATCGATACTGAACAACTTTTAGTATGGGGCCAACTTCGAAATCGCAAAACAAAATTTTGGCTCCCCATAGAAAACGACACCAGATCGGCCGAAGTGTATGAATCATCCTAAAAAAAATTTTGTGATTTCGGAGTTGGTCCCATAGAAAATGTTGTTCAGTATCGATAACTAAATAATAAAAATTGGTTCCTGATCACCGATTATGAATCATGGTGTATAGACGTTAATAATCAAAGGATCACAATGGCATGATGTTAGTATTTAAACTCCGGCACACCGGCTTGGTTTTACATTAGATACATACATAGATTTCAATACTTTTTGCAGTAGGAGAACTGCGTTGCGAGACTGGCATTTTTGTACATGTAATGTTGTTGATGGGATTTCTATTACCCGCCACGTTGCACAATGTCTTATGTTTTGAATGTATGTAGGTAGTCGTTGATTTGGTTTGCATGTCAAGTCAGTACAGGTCAGTACCTGTAGCCAAAATAAAATGAGGATTTGTTAGATCATTTTCCCGAACTCATTATTTCTTCGAAGTAAATTTTCCGTTCGCATTTTCCCCCGAAAGTTTTTTTACAGTATTATAGTTTTCTGATTCTTTATTTTAACGCTTTCTTTTTTTTCTATGAGCATATGTTCTTATCGTCTTTTTTCAATGCAGCATATTTACACTTTCGGGATTATAACTTAAAATATGAATTTCGTTGGCGTAAACGCTTCGCGCGCTGGTCGTTAGAGAATCTTTAATTTACGCGCAAATCTGCTCAAGCGAGAGTTTGTGTGGCCACGAAACCAGCGATAACTGGAGCGTGCAGCGTTCTGATTGAAACTTAGAGAATACAACCAACCGGAGCGGCCATGTCTGTCATTTTCTATACAAAAAAAACCGACCAAGAGCGTGTCGGGCCACGCTCAGTGTAGGGTTCCGTAGTTTTCCGTCCGTCACGGTAAGTGTCCCCACTTAAGAGTTTTTGAAAGCACGTCATTTCATTGTGATTTTGTAGAAATTACAGGTACAATAAACACCTGCTTATACGGTTAAATTACCAACTTAGTTCAGAAATTATTTTCTACCTTTTTTTCAAAAACTATTCAACCTATCAAGTTCAAAATAATTTTCCTAGAAAGTTTTTATAAAGTTCTACTTTTGAGATTTTTTTCATATTTTTAAAACTTATGGTTCAAAAGTTAGAGGGGGGGACACATTTTTTCTACTTCTGGAGCGATTATTTCCGAAAATATTTACATTATCAAAAATGGTATTAGTAAACCCCTATTCATTTTTAAATACCTATCCAACAATATATCACACGTTAGGGTTGAAATGAAAAAAAAAAATCACTCCCCACTTTACGTATAGGGGAGGTACCCTAATAAAACTTTTTTTTCCACTTTTTATTTTACCACTTTGTCGGCGTGAATGATGTACATATTAGTACCAAATTTCAGCTTTCTAGTGCTAACGGTCACTGAGATTATCCGCGGACGGACGGACGGACGGGCAGACATGGCGAAACTATAAGGGTTCCTAGTTGACTACGGAACCCTAAAAAGTCTGCGTATTTTTGCGGGGGAGGTGAACGACGAACGTCAAATGTACGTAACGTACAAATAGCCACGTCAGATAAACGTCAGTCCATGCAATAAATATGACCACTGGTCATATGATTACGCCAGAAGGGAACGCCTGTCAATGGTCGCACCGGTTGGTTGAATTCTCTGAGGATTAAAATGCTTATTTGTTTTCTCTGACTAAAACAGTGATAAATTGGTGGTAACCAACATATGACAATCGTTTACCGAGGTTGCCAATCGAAACTTAAATAATTTTAAACAAAAAAGAACCGACTTCACTTAGCCTCCACCTTTCCAAAAGCAAATGCTCGAGCTATTGAAAAAAATACTCAAATCATTATAGGTGTGCAAATCAGTATAGGCTATAGGGTCTCTATCGGTTCCCATAAATTTTTACTTCCGTTTTTTTCAGTCCATAACGTTTTCCATCATAATTTTTATTAGTCATATTGTCAAAAGTCATAAAATTTTACAATCTAAATTGCTGGTCAGATTTTTGCAGGTCATCATTATTCTTAGTCATAAAATTTGTTACTCATAATATTCAAAGTCCAGATCGAATCAGTGGAACAGAAAAAAAAACTGCTACGACTGAAGGAGAGGCCACTGATTCTGGGAGAGGGAAGACGAGTGTGTGCGTTTGTGTTTGCGCGAACGCTTACGCACCTATATATATCCTGCGCAATAGACCGCTTCCGAATAATGGACTCCGATTATATCCTTAGTCCTGTGGCGATGGGGGGAGGTAGAGAGGTCAGGCGCGATGCACGCCAAGCTTTGTCTGACTCCTGCACACAGGCGGTTCTAGGGGTGTGAGTACACGCCGTGGTCGCTTTCGTACTGCAAATTGGGGGCGACAGTACGGATCCGGCAGCACCTGGGATGACAAAGCAGCCCTATTTAGGGAGGCACTGCTTTCCTCGCTCAGCCGGGGAAGGGGCTAGAAAAGGTGCCCTAAACAAATGCTCGTCCCTACTTGAAGGATGGTAGTAACCGCGGCTGCCATCGCATCAACTCAATTCGTGGTCGACGCAACAATAATAACAGCATGAAAACGGCTATCATGACGTTCGGCGCGTGGAACGTCAGAACGCTTATCGATCGAGATGGCAACGCCTGCCCTGAACGCAAAACCGCCATAGTATCTCGAGAACTTCGTCGCTATAATGTGGACGTGGCTGCTCTTAGCGAAACACATCTTGCTGACGAAGGAGAGCTGGTGGAAGATGGTGGCGGTTACACTTTCTTCTGGAAGGGTACCGCGGCTTCAGAGCCCCGGCGTTCAGGTGTAGGATTTGCCATTAAGACCCACTTAGTGAAGCGACTGGAGGAGTACCCTGTACATATCTCGGACCGCGTGACCACATTGCGCCTTCACCTAAATAAGGACAACTTCCTTAATGTCATCAGTGTCTACACTCCCACGCTAGACAAGGCTGATGACATAAAGGACCAATTTTACGACCAAATATCTCAATGCCTAGATGGCATAGACGCCAGAGAGCAGGTCTTATTGCTAGGCGATTTCAATGCCAGAGTTGGACGGGACTATGAGGCGTGGCCTGGAGTTCTGGGTAGACACGGAGTCGGCAACATGAACAGCAGTGGTCAGTTGCTACTCAGTTTTTGTGCTCAATATGAGCTAGCAATATCAAACTCAATGTTCAGGCTTGCCGCTAAGTACAAAACTACGTGGATGCACCCAAGATCCAAACACTGCCATATGATAGATTATGCCATCGTACGGCAAAGAGACTTCAGTCAGGTGCAAATCACCCGAGTAATGTGTGGTGCGCACTGCTGGACTGACCACCGGCTTATTATCACTAAGCTGCGACTTCGCCTTCGTCGCCCGCGTAGGTCTATGGTGAAAAAGCCGGCGTCTTTGAACGTGGATAGGCTGAAAGATCACGATGTGGTGGAGAAATATCGCGAAGCCTTGTCCGAGAGACTCCTGTCAATCTGTGTCAGGGATGATGTTGGTCTTGTTTGGGGGAAATTGTCTACTCATCTTATGGAAGCCGCTTCGGTTACCTCAGGTAATAAAGACCGACGTAACGAAGACTGGTTCGATGAAAATGATGAAGTTCTCCGGGCAGCGTTTGGCAAACACCGGGATCTCTTAAGACGGCAGAGTCAACAAGGTAGAAGTGATGCAGCAGTCAAAGTGAGTGACGAACAACTGCGTAAGCTGTCTCGACAAGTTAAAGACGGGTGGTGGCGTGACAAAGCTTGTCAGATCCAGTGGCTTGCGGACACAAACCAGCTTCCTATTGCGAAGTGCGTAAATTGATTGGTATGTCCTTCAGAGTGAAAGTGCCTCTGCGGGCTGCAGATAGCAACCGTTTGCTGACGAGCAAAGGTCGTATTGCAGCGTTGGGCAGAACATTTCAACTCTTTGCTCAACGTGGATCGATCAGCTGATCTACGACACATTAGTTTAATGCCCCAACTCTCCGTAGCCATCGAGCTGGACGAGCCGCTGACGCGTGATGAGGTTGTCACAGCCATCAGGCAGCAGAAAAATAAGCGGGCCGTTGGCATAGACCTTATACCAGGGGAGCTGTTTAAATACGGCGGTGAGGAGTTGCATACATTTGTTTGGGAGCTGTTTGTTCGTATGTGGGAGGAAGAGCGAGTCCCGGATAGTTTTAAAGTATCTCGCATACAGGCTCTCTATAAGAACAAAGGTGACCGTTCGGATTGCAACTCTTACCGTGGTATTTCGCTTTTGACAGCATCTGGAAAGGTGTTTGCCAGAACACTGCTAAATCGCCTCACGGATTTATCTGACAAAATCCTGCCTGAAACCCAATTCGGCTTCCGACCTGACCGAGGCACCTGCGAAGCTATCTTCAGTGTGCGTCAACTACAAGAAAAGCAAGCCCGTCCGAAGCAGGGAGCAAGGCCGTCAGCTGTACCTCTGTTTTGTTGACCTGGAGAAAGCGTTTGACAGTGTGCCTCGCGAAGCCCTTTGGTTAGTACTTAAGAAGCTGGGATGCACGGAGAAGTTTGTTAGACTTCTGCGACTCCTGCATGATGACATGCAGTGCTGCGTCGCCGTAGACGGTGAACAGTCAGATTTCTTCCCCGTTACCTGTGAGGTGAACAAGGGTGTGTCTTAGCCCCTACACTGTTCGCTTTATACTTTGCAGTGGTAGGCATACGCTTCCGTACCGATGGCAGTGTTTTTAACTTGGCCAGATTTAGGGCGCGAACGAAAGTTTCGCATGCGTTGGTCACAGAGATAATGTATGCTTTCTAGCAGAATCCCCAGATGGCCTGCAACAGCTGATGTCTGTTTTTCACCAAGCCTGCTGCAGGTTCGGCCTCAAAATAAATGTCAAAAAGACGGAAGTGATGTCTTTGGACTCACATGGCCATGAGGCACTGGCCGTGCAGCTTGGTGAGGACGTGCTGAAGCAGGTCAGCAAATTCCGCTATCTGGGGAGCACTATAACGTCGAAGTGTGACCTTGATGCTGAGATTAACAGCAGGATCAGTGCTGCAGCTGCAGCGTTTGGGAAGCTGTGTTCCAAGGTCTTCTGCTCGCATGACCTAAAACTGGCCACGAAAATTGCTGTGTACATGGCGATCGTGCTGCCAAACCTTTTATACTCTTCCGAGACATGGTGCGTGTATCGTCATCACATTTGTACCTTAGACCGGTTTCACCTCAAGTGCTTGCGGAAGATCCTGAGTATCAGATGGTATGACCGAGTACGAAATACCGAAGTTCTGCGACGAGCCAAGGTCGGTGGAATAGAGGCTTATTTAATGCGTCGGCAGCTTCAGTGGTGCGGTCACGTATCGCGTATGGCGGAGGAGAGAGTGGCGAAGCGCATCTTTTATTCTGAACTACAGGAGGGTAAACGGAAACAGGGCGGACAACTTCTCAGATACAAAGATGTTCAGAAACGGCACATGAAAAGATGCAGCATCGAGCCCTCTCAATGGGAAGGTTTGGCAGCACAGCGTCCTGAGTGGCGTAGGCTGGTTCAGGACAATGTACGTGATTTCGAGGAGCAACGTAAGCTGAAAACACGCCAGCCTGCTACCATTTACTACCACTACGTGGCTGGTGTCCTCACGTGCCCTCAATGTGCACGGGCGTTCACCTCTAAGATCGGCTACGTCAGCCATCTTCGGGCGCACGAGCGCCGAACTATTGAAGTTACAGCTAGGAGTTGAAGTGGTCGCCATGGTTGAAATCAGCCGGAAGCTTTACCGATATAGTTTTTCCTTTTTTTAATACCACGACGGTGTATAAAAACAAGTATTAGGCCCGCCTGATGGTGAGCAGCTACCGACCGTAGCCGTAGCGACTCCAGAGGTGTCATATACGCATTACCGACTCCTTAATTCAAAATTCCATCAGTGAATTTCATCATCTACTTAGCATTTTATTTCGGGTTTTTGGCTGGGGAATGTAACCTGGGTTTTTTTAGTATGACATGTACACCAAACCCGGTCCGCATGCTGTATTTTCAAAAAAGCACGCTAAGGTTCTGTTTTGATTATATTAGTCGATATTTTTATTTCATTTTACTATTTAAAACCAAGTAAAACCCTACCTTGGGCACTGGAGGCCTCGGTCACTTTTTGTTTTGTATATGACATCTATATAAGTTTATAAAGTAAAACCCTGTTTATTGAATTTCGCGGCCCCAAAAATCGAAAAGCTGTGACAATCGAAGTCAATCTCGTCACCACGAGTGTTAATCGAATCGCAGCACTAATCGATACTCTGTCGCTATCGATAAAGGATAAACTTGTTACCATTTTAATACACCATTTCTGCTCTCCATCAGAGACCAAAAATTTACAGACTCATCATCATATCAAGCATGCAGGATGGAACATTGATATTGCAATATTAATAATTAAAACAATTAAATTAATAAATTAATTTACGTGTATTCAAATAAAAATAATATAGAGATATTCAAAGAAAAAACCGGCCAAGTGTAAGTCGGACTCGCGCACCGAGGGTTCCGTACAAACCTTTACAGCTTAAAAGTATTATAGACCTGAGTATTTAATATTAATTTCAATTTAATACCTCTACGCGTTCATTAGGAAAGGGGTAGTAACTTTAAAATTATTAAAAATATTTTTATTATATGATGTAACTAAAAATTTACGGTTTTCGCAATTTTTCCTTTATCTGTGCTATAAGACGTTACTTCGTACCAAATTTCAAGATTCTGAGTTCACGGGAAGTACCCTGTAGGTTTTGATTTCCATGCGAGTTTCGAAAATATGCGGCATAAATTATTTTATTATTTATTATAAATTTCAGCTTGATACCTCCATGCGTTCCTGAGAAACAGGGTCTTGACAGACGTCGTCAAGTTAATCGTCAGTTAACGATAACAACACATTAAACAATAAATAAAAAATAGATTTATCAATAGGCCACCGTGTATTTTACAATCATCAATAAATATACTACTACTAGCCTTTTCCCGCGGCTTCGCCCGCGTACTATAAGTACTCAAAAAGGGTACCCATGTTGATTTTCAGACTTTGTGACCACATTTGCCCCTTTTAGGGGTTGAATTTTCAAAAAACCTGAAACACCTGTTTACTCATTTATCGTTAGGAATACTCCTGTGAAGTTTCGAATAAAATAGTCTAACAAATCTTATTTCGCCATACAAATTTTGGACCCCCATTTTACCCCCTTAGGGGGTGAATTTTGAAAAATCCTTTCTTAGTGCTCCCCTAGACCTTATAAGGAACCTATGTGCCAAATTTGAAATCTCTAGACCCAGCGGTTTGGGCTGTGCGTTGATATGTCAGTCAGTCAGTCAGTCAGTTTCTTCTTTTATATATATAGATTATAAAATAATTCCCGCTAACTTTTTTTCCGGTCTACATTACAATTGGAATGTTAGGCCTCCGGGGACGATGTCGTGTCCAGTACGAGTACAAATATGTCCACCCTATATTTTCCCAGTCGAAATTCAATACCAATTATGCCCTTAAACAGATTATGAGTATTATTGTGACATCCGGTAAACAAGGGCAAAATAAAAACGGGTCACTTCAATTAAAAATTAGAAGAACTGACTTTGATAAGACTTGAATCATGAAGCATATCAAATTATGTTGTTGAATATATTTTGATTTGCAATTTTTAAGTAGTTACACTACTATATATATATATATATACATATATATTATAAACTGAAGATAGATGTCATATTTTTCAGAAAAAAAAATCTGGCCTCGGACACCGGAGGGTTTGGTCACTTTTTCTGAAGTATATGACATCTATCTTCAGTTTGATAAGACTTGTTTAAAATCACTCACTTGAAAACCTACTTTCAAATAAAAACAGTTAAACATACGTACGAGTAGCGCTCAAACCTATTACACCCCTTTTACGTCGGGGGCAGAGACTATACATATATAGACAGCCACAGTCTATGAACTTTTTGAGGCTCCAATTCTGAAGCGCCACCTGAACGAGACCAACCAAAGCTACCGTGTAATGTAGGGCAGAGTACTCTCTGCCCGTCAGCGCCATCTAGTAATTGTTAGCGTTAATATTATTACGGTATTACTACGGAAACTTTGGGTATATGCATAGTATCTGGTCGGGGCTTAACAAAATGACTCGTTTTCATTATCCTAGAGCGTAAACTATGTACAGCTAATAGATGAACAGTCTGTTTCGTTCTCATCTCTCTGACCTTCACCACCGACCGGTCTTCACAGACCTTTTGGTTAATTCGATTTGTCGATAATATATTCCATCAAGCGCAACACTAATCGAAAGTGTTGCGACATTTTATCGATAAAGGAATTTTATTCAAATTGAATATTTAAATAGCGTTTTAATTTTGTTTCCATAACGGGGTTAAGTTTTAGACTAACGAGGGAGGAAAATGCTTTAAGATTGAATAATATCGCCTTTCACTATTAAAAATTGCCCGCAGGTTGTTTCTTAACGTTAAAGAACAGCGAAGTTTTAAGCATATCGGATTATTCATTATCTTCTTTGTAAATTTTTTCCTTGTATTTTGTATAGTGAATAAGGGTTCCTAGTTGACTACGGAACCCTAAAAATGGGATGGGGATGGATGAAGATAATGCTGATTTTAAGTTAAGAAATTTTCGCTGTATGTGGTTTAAAAAGCGGAATTTTTACATGTAGAGTCTGTACGCAAAAAGAAGTGTCGTAGAATGTATGAGTTCCAATACCGGGTGTGGCCTGTAATAAGAGCAAAAAATTAAAACGTAGATTCTACTCCTCAAACTAGAAAACGTTTGTTCAACAACTTTTAGAAATATATTGCAGTTTGAACTTTATTACAGTTTAAAGTTTATTCGAACACGCAATGTATCACGACATTAATTAATATTGTAGCGGTCCACAGGGTCCTCTATGTACGAAAAGTAGCAAAATGACTTTAAAGGCTGATAGAGCTTCATTTGTAAGCTTTTACATGATATTTTCAGGAGTAAAGTTCATGAAAAAATGAAAAATAAATGATTCACATAGTATGTATGAGAGTGGAGGCTCACCTTATTACATATTGGTTTTATTTTAGTATGTAAGAAAAGATCAAGTTAATGATCTGACAAAGGAAATAAAATAAATGGAAGTATATAAGCATCATTGTGTTTTATTAGCAACCATACATACCTGAACTTTAATGATAAGCTATTATCATTGCTTTCAGCAAATGAGAATATTTGGAAAATATAAAACCTGAAATCTTTACTAGGATTCCTCACAGTTTTCGATAAATTATATTATGTTTAGATATAATTATATTTATATTATTACTTATTTTTGCATTATTGCATATGCAATTGATACCATAGAGTTTTGCTCACCGTTGATTGGCAGGATTTTGAAACATTCATGATCTTGGTTGATTAATTATGTATTTTACATAGTTGTATTTTAGATAGAAATAATGGTTATTTTTATTATCATTTGGGTATTTCAAATGGCACTATGACCATAGGTGGCATTCATATGTAAATTATATATGCAGCTTGTGTAGATATTTAATGTATGTTTTAGTTTTCACAGGAACAGAGGCTATGAATAACAACTTAACGGGATAAGTATGCAACATTTTGAGGAATTATTATCTGAAATATCCGTTTGTACTATTTGCAGTGGACAAACAGTAATTTGGTTACCGCACTAGATTTGTCATAAAGTTTTAGCAATCTTGTTATGGATTCCTTCAAAAAGGAATGTATTATTAGGTAAAATAAAACTCATAAAATAGCAGGAGGTTGTATATAAAGTATGTTCTAGAAATATTTACTTCATTCGTAAGATATGTGCTAGGTACAAGAATATATGATTTACTAAAGACATTTTATGACATAGTACAAACTGTTAGTAACATAGACAGGTTCTTTTACCCATTTAGAAATTAGTATTTTGATTACAAATTGCTTTATCATCAGTTTCTTATAATTGCATATTATTTTCATTGTGAGAATACCTAGGGATGGAAATTACCGACAACTGAGAAGATTGTTCGTTAAGTAATGATGAAAATTGATGCTTTTAATAGGATTTTCGAGATGAAATGTAGTTTATTGTATAGAATAAATGTATTATTGATAATTTATTCAATAACAAAAAGTAGTATCTAATAATATTTTAGATTTGTCTGAAAATTTGTCCAAATGGAGAGGTTATGTTTTTAATTTGTTAAGTATTGTTAGAAATCGATACTTAAATTAAAGGGAAAGTAATTAAAGCTATATTGCAGCAAGTATATTAACGAAATTGAACGAATTAGGCGTGAAAAAACTAAGAACTTATTTTTTCATCCAAAATCGATTTTTGGGAATATTATGTAAAAACTCGTATTATGAAGTTAAATAACGAAGATAAATAAAGTTGGGAGCTTTGTTTTTATAAAACATAAAGATTTCAATTCAGTAAAGCGCTAAAATAGACAAATTTTATGATCGAAAATTGTCGTAAAAAAATTGTAAGGATTTTAAAATTACTGATGTTTGATGGAATTCTAGGTTAGTTTTAGTTTACAAACGTGTGATAAACACAATTTTGATCAAAACAAATAAAGGAAAGTGATGAAAATTAGGATAAAAAGCGAATTTCCTGATAAAAGTTATATTGGTATTTTACGGAGTAAATACGCAGTAAATCAGATAGGATCTTGTCATAATATATGCAGAAAAATTATCCTCATCATAAATTATATAAATTCAGCTTAGGAAATACTTATTTTGTTTGAATTAAAGAAAATCGCTTTCTTAGAGGTTAGGTTTTCCAAAAAGGGTAGGGCGCTCATAAGAACTTGTTTCTTATAGAAGTATGTAGCGTAGGGATCTTAAGAATCAAATTGGTATACAAAGATATATTGGCATTTTACGGGGAAAATAGACATTAATACTTACAGGGGCTTATTAAATCATACGCGGGGCTAATGTTTTCATCTATTTTCATATAAATTTTCATTGGAAATTGCATAATTGGATAGATATTCAAGAAAAACATTCCCTATGGGAGATAGGAGATTATCGAACTAGGACACTTAAGTATAGGAATTTGGTCTTTAAAATAGTATGAACTAAAGGATCAATAATGTTCAAATTGGCTTAAATCAATCTAACCAAGCTAACACAAGGCGGACGTTTCGAACCTCTCTGACGTCACGGGGGTAGTTAGCGTTTATATACGTAATTTTGATGCTATATAAGGGAAAGGCGTACCGTAGGGAATCACTTTGCCTCCGACCAGAGATCTACGAGCACTTGACTTCTGCCGCCGTCGTGAGCCACAAGCACCATCCGGAGCAACGGGACCTGACTTCTGCCGCTGAATAGAGCTAGCTACAAGCACCGGGCTACAAACACCGAGGCCCCGCCCTGAGCTGCCAATAGGACCAGCAAAAGAAGTCTAATTTGGTGAGGCAAAATTCATTCACTTTAATGATAAAATTTATTTCTTTTCTGTGTGTTCTCTTTAGGTTTCGGAGTAGAGTAAGTGCTTTTAATTAACTGTTATATTATGAACATTTTACCTTATTACTGTGGTCCTTGCATTTAATTTATGTGAAATTTGGTTGAATTATTATATGCAATATATATATGCGTACGGAATTTAACGGAGCATGCGGAAACATTTTACGAATTTAACGAAATAGGGATGGATGCGTTTATCCTATATTGCGGAATGCGTTATATTTTTATACGTTTTGTGTATGCGGTTATCCTATATCCTATATATCGTATGCGTTATAATTTTATACGTTTTGCGAATTTTATTGCGGAATGCGTTATATTTTTATGTTTTGCGGTTGCGGCATATGAATTTAATTGAGTATATATTAAGACGTTTACCCTATTTTGGGAACGATTTTTAGCGTGTTTTACGTACCTGATTTATGAATTGAGAAAGAGTGTGTCCTCTATTATACTTACGGTTCATATGCTTTGGTATATAAGCATTGACTTGAACTGAAGTAATTATTACTTGTGTGATTGTAACTTTATTTATGTATGACAGTGTAACCGACATTAACCATTGAACGATTATGTTCATTCTTCATAACCACTACCTTGATCCTTCTATGAAGTGTCATTTATATAACTGAAATTAATTATTACTTTTGAGCTGAAATAAGGCATCTGACTATGTACCACCCTTGTGTTGTAAAACAAAACATATTATGAAAATTTTAACATGTTCTCTGACATAGTGAGACTTGTATCTTATCACCATTCATGATAATTGATGAATAAATATTATTGTATTGTTGGAAATACAATTATTGGCAAAGAGAAAGCCACTATAATAAAGTATTAAAATTCAACTGAGAGATTGAATCGTGCTGGAGTGAGTAGTGGGAATCCGTATCAACTACAACTGAACGAAAATAGTTCATAAGTTAATTCAGGCTTTCAATTCAATAGTGTACATCATCTGTAAAATTTGATAATTAGATGAAGAGTTTGGTAGTTAGAAACAATGCCTTACTCTACGTACTATACTATTTGCATATCCTTGAAGTTTGAATTAGCATAACTGCCTAACACGACATATTTCTATGATTTATTTCGGCATGACCACAGTCCCTTTGGTTGAATTTTAGATTTAATTTTGATTTAATTAATTAGCAAGGCATCTCAGAGGTTTTCTTGGCAATTCTTTCCTCTGGTGTGTAGGTTACGAAACGTTGGTAGCTTCACTTAATAAAGTCATTGAAAGACAAAATAAAAATATTTTATTTTTAATAAAATATATAAAAATAATAATAATAATTAGATAGGATATGAGACAGTTTACCGCACCGCACGAACTACAGGCGTGTGTATTTGGGAAATGAAACCCCTATCACACATAAGCAACCCTTCCTAACTATGTTTAAAATAAATAAATATTTTTTCTAAGAAAATAATTTAATTGTATAATTATTGTCTGTATTCGTTAACACTGTCGCTTTTAGGGCGTAGGGGATAAATAAATAAAAACCATATTTGCTTGTAGTAAAATAAAATATTCAAATAAGACAAGAGTTAATTTCATAATCAATAACAAAATTTTACAAAATAATTTTCTAGCATTAATCTTCACCGCAAATATTGGGAAGACTTTGTCTATATGGAAACTACCGAATAGCCTTTTCTTTTACAGATTCCTGACACCATTCTACAACTTTACCACTAACCTTCCCGCATCAACAGCTTGAACTTATAACCGAATAATATTAATTTACTAATTAATTTTATATACCTATTTACTTAATATCTTTTCCTTGTAAAGTACCATTTATAGGAAATAAAGTTTAAAATAAATATCCTTGTTTTTGTTTCAACAACCTCTTTATCAGTCTCCTAAAAATTATCGGGTTACTACATAACTAGGGATCTACCACTAACTTTCACGAGCCATTGTTAGGAAAAACCGCTGAAATTGTCTGACAAATCATGTTTATATAGGAAATTAGATTATTGGGGTTATAGTATTTAACGCAGGGTTGTAGTGTTCCTTTCAGGAGGTAAGTATGTATAGTCATCAGAGCTTAGGGAAAGTTTTAGTATTACAGGGTTTCAGACGGGGTAGAGGGTTTCCTTCATAGAGAGCCACTTTGGCTTTCTAAGCGTTTATGTTTTCAGTAAAATTGTACCTTCCTTTAGTAGCTTCCAATAGCTGCTCTAGCTTTTAGTAGTTTATAGAGTAAAGAAGTAAAAGTTTATTTAGGAACGCCAGGCGCGATTCTCTTCAGTTGGTGCCGTGACCAGGATTAGAATCATACATATTAGTATTTACACATAATTTGGTTGGATAATTTAAGCGGTTTCAGTTGCTGACCGTGTTAATGGATATGGAGACTGATATTGTTGTTGAAACAATAAAAAATATATACGCGAAGGGCAGAGGGAAGCATTCTTAAATCATATTGTTACCTTAGCCGCGAATTCCGGGTAAACTTTGTAGGCACATTAAATCACGGTATATCACGAAATACACTTGAAACATAATTGCATCACTTCACTGGTGCTCGAAAGCATCTTTTCCACACACTTTTTAAGCAGTTCACGCGTTTTAAAATCACTAAAACTAACAATAACATAACCACGAAAACTTTCTTTTGACTATCTGACAGCCATGTTAATACTGACTGTCACTGGCGTTGCGTTTCGATTCTATGTGTTCGAACAATGTTTTATTTTGCAAATTGTAAAAATAATTAGTATTTCACTATGTAATTAACGTATTATTATTCTCACTCAATAAACAATGAGACATTTTTAATAATATCTAGTGGTTCAAAAGGCGGGAAATTCAAAATACCAATGTTTTGGTAAAAATATGACTCAGTCTAGGTCCATAATTTTAATATTCATTTCTATTTCATGAGATATCAATCATTTAAAAGTATATTGTAGTTAACATGTAGCCTGTTTCAGGAGGGGAAAATCAATGGTTATTAGTAGATACATAACAATAGAGATAGGTTCATTTATTAAACCTAAGAAATGATGATGATGATGATGATGGTGGGGTTGATTTAGTAAGGGTGTCACGCTTAATAAAACTACATGTTTATTTCTTGTTTAATAAATAATAACAAAAGAAAAGTAGTATCAACATGGTCATAGTGCAGCCTAGTACTGATCGATCACTCACATAACACAAAATCAGTGTCTGTTGACAAATACGAGTTGCCACAAGTAGAAAACTATTTCGGTGACCGAACCCTCAATAAAAGATCACCGTATTATCTAAATAACCTACCGTATAAGATAAGACACCAGTTTGACAAATTGAAATTCGAAAGACAGCTAAAGAAATACCTACTGAATACATTTGGGTGATACCGGTATCACAAACAGCATATCGCTAAGTGTGCCAATAAATAACATTAGCATAACAATAGAATAACTATTTAGTAACTAGCTCACCTACAGACAAACTACGAAAACAGTTCTGCAGGGCACTGTATAAATAAATGTATACTTTTCGAATAATTAAGCAATCTATCTAATCCATCTATCAGTAATCTCACTTACTTCTCCATCTGGAGAACCTTTATCAAGCAAATGTATTATATTATGGCAGGATAATAAACTTGGGCCACAGAATAGATAATAGTATTTCATCTTAGGCAATGTAGGGTAACCTAGGATATATATTTATTTACACATACCAGTTCCAAGCAATGATCTCTTATCAAACGACATTCAAGTTTCGAAGGAGGGTTTCTCAATTTGTTGGGATCCTTGTCTTTGCTATTATTTGAGGTCATCAACTTGATAGTTTGCACACTGCATTTAATGTTTCGGTGATTTGAAAGGCTTATTTGTCACATGTATGTTAATTTTACAAATTGAAATCATTATTTGACGTAGGCAGTTTTAGAGTAATATTTAAAAACCAGCCTAGTAGTGAGTACAGCCACAAGTACTTGTTAACATATCTCACAAAAGTTTAAATATTTAAAAAGGTTTAGCAATGATAAGGATGTTATTTACTTGTAGGGTATTCACATTAAAACAACATTACCCAGCTAGTATTAGATATAATTGCTTATATATACTGATTAACTTAATAAAATAAAAGTAAAATCATTATTTTGAAAAGTTGTCATGTTCGAAAGCATATAGGTACTATAAATGCTTGCATGCGAATCCTCTGAGGTTACGGGCGTCCATAGGCTACGGTAATTGCTTACCATAAGGCGGGTCGTATGCATGTTTGCCACCAGCGTGGTATAAATGATACTTAGTGGCTAACTTAAGAGACTAAGGTTAAAATAGGAATAGTGTGTAGATTCCAGTCTGTCTTCCGCGGTGATAGAAAGGTGGGCCGCGTTGATCGATGATGAGACGGAAGTCGCTTTGTATAGATGTTCTGGAACACTGAAAATTGAATAAAATAAAAACGTTACTAGTGTCTGAACATGGAGATAGTTTAAATGTTTATTTGATTTCCAAACGTAGTTTGTTATTGCTTACTAGTACATAGGTAAATCGTTAAAAAAGTATCCTAATTTTAAATGGGAACTCATATCATTATTCTTAAGGGGTTTGCCATAGCAATGGCGTGGCATTGCAAGTAACGGGTAGTTAATAGGATGGTCTAGATTTCGTTTGAACCTTATTCTTTGTGTAGGTGTCTATACCAAAATTAGGACCAGTAATTCGGCCATAGAACTTTATTTCATGAAGGTTTGTCATTATGTACATGTAGGGCTGAAAAAAAAAATGTTAGAAGTCATCATCATCATCAGCATCACGTTAATAGTAGATGATTAAGTACATACTTACATACATGCGTAGGCATGCATGCATTTACAACCATAGGATTTAATTTTATTATTAGGAAGAGATTCTATACTCACTTGTTTTCCGTTGTGAAGCGCGTAGAAGAGATGCGAGGAGCCAGGGGTAGACTGGAAGCTCTCAGGGTACTGCATAAATTAGCCTGAAATTAGTTTAAATAGAAATGGTATTAGTGTGAACTTACATGTATGTCATTTACAAAGAAAAAGTGATCTAGGTTTCTGGTGCTCGAAACTAGCGTCGGGCTAGTCTTCTGCATTCAGAGTATCAGTGTGATCTAACTTAGAATAGGGAGATTTTAAAATATGGCTGTCTTAGTACTTAATTTTAGAAAAAAAAAATATCCATTATTTAGTTAACGGGGCGTTAAAAATTTTACTACATTTTTTTTTCTCTCAATAATTTAAATTTTATGACAAGCTATTCTTTGCCTACCGTACTCTTCTATATACAATCTCTAACTACAAAAGTGCAACAAGCCCAAACACAACGGGATAAAATTGAATAGTTGAGGGAATTCTTATAGCCACCTTTCTGCTCCATCATCAGATCAGTTCCATGTCATCATAATATTGCATTGTCACGTGACATACATAGAAGTGGGAAATTTCAGCTAAATTGGAAACAGGGAAAGGGGTCAAAGTTCAGTTTCAAAATTTTATTACAGACAGCAGGACAGGTAAAACAAAAAGCGCTAAAATAGACAAATTTTATATAAGGGAAATGCGTACCGTAGGGAATCACTTTGCCTCCGACCAGAGATCTACGACCACTTGACTTCTGCCGCCGTCGTGAGCCACAAGCACCATCCGGAGCAACGGGACCTGACTTCTGCCGCTGAATAGAGCTAGCTACAAGCACCGGGCTACAAACACCGAGGCCCTGCCCTGAGCTGCCAATAGGACCAGGAAAAGAAGTCTAATTTGGTGAGGCAAAATTCATTCACTTTAATGATAAAATTTATTTCTTTTCTGTGTATTCTCTTTAGGTCTCGGAGTTGAGTAAGTGCTTTTAATTAACTGTTATATTATGAACATTTTACCTTATTACTGTGGTCCTTGCATTTAATTTATGTGAAATTTGGTTGAATTATTATATGCAATATATATATGCGTACGGAATTTAACGGAGCATGCGGAAACATTTTACTAATTTAACGAAATAGGGATGGATGCGTTTATCCTATATTGCGGAATGCGTTATATTTTTATACGTTTTGTGTATGCGGTTATCCTATATCCTATATATCGTATGCGTTATAATTTTATACGTTTTGCGAATTTTATTGCGGAATGCGTTATATTTTTATGTTTTGCGGTTGCGGCATATGAATTTAATTGAGTATATATTAAGACGTTTACCCTATTTTGGGAACGATTTTTAGCGTGTTTTACGTACCTGATTTATGAATTTAAAAGAGTGTGTCCTCTATTATACTTACGGTTCATATGCTTTGGTATATAAGCATTGACTTGAACTGAAGTAATTATTACTTGTGTGATTGTAACTTTATTTATGTATGACAGTGTAACCGACATTAACCATTGAACGATTATGTTCAGTCTTCATAACCACTACCTTGATCCTTCTATGAAGTGTCATTTATATAACTGAAATTAATTATTACTTTTGAGCTGAAATAAGGCATCTGACTATGTACCACCCTTGTGTTGTAAAACAAAACATATTATGAAAATTTTAACATGTTCTCTGACATAGTGAGACTTGTATCTTATCACCATTCATGATAATTGATGAATAAATATTATTGTATTGTTGGAAATACAATTATTGGCAAAGAGAAAGCCACTATAATAAAGTATTAAAATTCAACTGAGAGATTGAATCGTGCTGGAGTGAGTAGTGGGAATCCGTATCAACTACAACTGAACGAAAATAGTTCATAAGTAAACATCGGTATCAACGTTCAAATTTCGTGGCACTTGGTAAGGGTCGCAAAAAAAGAAATACATAGGTATCATTGTTTTATTTATTAGTAATAAATAACATTTAATTTATTTTTATTCTTAATCGTACTTTGGTAAACTGTACATATATTTAAAGAGGTTTATATTCTTAATACGTCATAGAACCTCAATACTCATTTCATTATCCATTTGTGAAAAAAATTCTAAATGCCAAATAGGCAACAAATGTCAATTTAATTGTCATGCAAAATAATATGTGGTAAAATCTTCAACGATAATAGTTCTTAAAAACACTTACAACTACAATTTAGCATTGATAAATCTTTACCCAACTCCATATCAGACTTGAGAAAATGGATTTGACGCAGTATACTGATTTTATATTCACTAACGAAGGTGCTTGCTGTACTATTTGCGAAATGAATATAAAAAAGAAAAGGTAAAATATAGAGAAACATTTGAAATCAAAATCTCATCAAGATAAATTATCTGATTCACGCTGCCATTTACAGGATATAATACGAGATAATGCTGATTTCGAAATTAAAGACGATATCGTATATTGCAAATTGTGTAATTCGAAATTATTTCCCTCTAAATCTAGTATCGACCGCCATTTAAAAACAGATTTACACAACAAAATTCATAAAAATAATGCACAAGAAAAATTTAATAAAGATTTAACAGAGTTTATGATTTGTTCGAATATACCGTGGTCAAAATTAGACAATCCTAAATTTAGAAATTTTGTAGAAAACCTTTTAAATCATAAATATGGAAACGATATTACTGTGCCGATTGAAACAAAAATACGAGTAAAATGCTTACCTGAATTGTATGAAAAGAAAAAAAATGAATTGAAAGAGAAATTACAAAATAAAATGATTTACCTCAGTGTTGATGAAACATCAGATTCCGTGGGAAAAAAAGTGGCAAATATTTTGATCGGAGCTCTAGATGGAACTAGTACCCAGCCACATTTATTTGCTTCTAAGGTATTGGAGGCGACTAACCATTCGACAATAACCAAACTCGTTGAGGAAACCCTTGAAGATCTTTGGGGCGATGAATACAAAAAAAACATGGATAAATTATTATTTTTTATAACGGATGCCGGTTCCTACATGGTAAAAGCAGCTAAAAACCTTGTTCAGAAATATAAAAATATGACTCATGTAACATGCATAGCACGTGGATGTAATCGAGTCGCAGAGATAATTAGAAGTCTTTACCCGACCATAAACAGTTTGATTGACTGTATCAAAAAAATATTTCGTAACGCTCCTTCAAGGACAAATTTATTTCATCAAATGTGTGTAAATATTCCTCTACCACCCCGACCCGTGATAACAAGATGGGGAACATGGTTAAATGCTGCATCATATTATCACATGCATTATGATAAAATCAAATCTGTCATCGATGCCTTAAATCCGCGTGAAGCGAGTGCAATTTCTAAAGCAAAAAAAATTTTCCGTAACCGGAATTTAAAAACTGAGTTACTATTCGTCGATACACACTTTAGTATAATTGCTAAGTCAATAAAATTATTGGAGGATCCAAAACTGAGTCTAGCAGAATCATTAAACATTGTTCATGGTTTGCAAAAAAAAATATCAACGTTAAGGTTACATCAAAATGCCAGAAAAGTTTATTTTAAATTAAAAAGTGTATTAAAGAAAAATCCTGGTTATAAGACTGTACAAATAATTAACCAACTATCTAAAAACAACGAGGCTGAAATACCAGAAAGTGTAAATAAAAACTGTGTGCAAAATTTTCAATGCTTGACATACCTTCCTATTACCTCAGTCAGCGTGGAAAGATCTTTTAGTCATTTAAAATGGATATATTCTTACAGACGTCAAAGATTGACAGCAAAATCTATGGAACAAATTTTAGTGATCTATTCTAACTCGTAAAATATTGTATGCCACACCTGGACATAAAGTGGCTTTTTCCGCACGCTACGCGTACGGAAAGAGCCGCTTTCTGGCCAAATGTGCACATATTTTTCCAACACGGGAGGTAATAAAGAAAGCCCTCGATCGCATAATTACGTCCCTCGCTTGCAGCTTGGGCCGCAACAATTGCGATTGCGCGGCCTTTCTTTGTTTTACCACCCTAATTAGGAAATGTACTATTTAGGGGCTTTTTTATTTACATATACAAAATAAAGGTTAAAAATACTAAGTGATTTGTTTGTATTTATTTTTCTGCCAACCGTACATTGCCACGAAATTTGAACGTTGATACCGATGTTTATTCATAAGTTAATTCAGGCTTTCAATTCAATAGTGTACATCATCTGTAAAATTTGATAATTAGATGAAGAGTTTGGTAGTTAGAAACAATGCCTTACTCTACGTACTATACTATTTGCATATCCTTGAAGTTTGAATTAGCATAACTGCCTAACACGACATATTTCTATGATTTATTTCGGCATGACCACAGTCCCTTTGGTTGAATTTTAGATTTAATTTTGATTTAATTAATTAGCTAGGCGTCTCAGAGGTTTTCTTGGCGTTTTTTTCCTCTGGTGTGTAGGTTACGAAACGTTGGTAGCTTCACTTAATAAAGTCATTGAAAGACAAAATAAAAATATTTTATTTTTAATAAAATATATAAAAATAATAATAATAATTAGATAGGATATAAGACAGTTTACCCCACCGCACGAACTACAGGCGTGTGTGTTTGGGAAATGAAATCCCTATCACACATTAGCTACCCTTCCTAACTATGTTTAAAATAAATAAATAATTTTTCTAAGAAAATAATTTAATTGTATAATTATTGTCTGAATTCGTTAACACTGTCGCTTTTAGGGCGTAGGGGATAAATAAAAAAAAAACATATTTGCTTGTAGTAAAATAAAATATTCAAATAAGACAAGAGTTAATTTCATAATCAATAACAAAATTTTACAAAATAATTTTCTAGCATTAATCTTCACCGCAAATATTGGGAAGACTTTGTCTATATGGAAACTACCGAATAGCCTTTTCTTTTACAGATTCCTGACACCATTCTACAACTTTACCACTAACCTTCCCGCATCAACAGCTTGAACTTATAACCGAATAATATTAATTTACTAATTAATTTTATATACCTATTTACTTAATATCTTTTCCTTGTAAAGTACCATTTATAGGAAATAAAGTTTAAAATAAATATCCTTGTTTTTGTTTCAACAACCTCTTTATCAGTTTCCTAAAAATTATCGGGTTACTACATAACTAGGGATCTACCACTAACTTTCACGAGCCATTGTTAGGAAAAACCGCTGAAATTGTCTGACAAATCATGTTTATATAGGAAATTAGATTATTGGGGTTATAGTATTTAACGCAGGGTTGTAGTGTTCCTTTCAGGAGGTAAGTATGTATAGTCATCAGAGCTAAGGGAAAGTTTTAGTATTACAGGGTTTCAGACGGGGTAGAGGGTTTCCTTCATAGAGAGCCACTTTGGCTTTCTAAGCGTTTAAGTTTTCAGTAAAATTGTACCTTCCTTTAGTAGCTTCCAATAGCTGCTCTAGCTTTTAGTAGTTTATAGAGTAAAGAAGTAAAAGTTTATTTAGGAACGCCAGGCGCGATTCTCTTCAGTTGGTGCCGTGACCAGGATTAGAATCATACATATTAGTATTTACACATAATTTGGTTGGATAATTTAAGCGGTTTCAGTTGCTGACCGTGTTATTGGATATGGAGACTGATATTGTTGTTGAAACAATAAAAAATATATACGCGGAGGGCAGAGGGAAGCATTCTTAAATCATATTGTTACCTTAGCCGCGAATTCCGGGTAAACTTTGTAGGCACATTAAATCACGGTATATCACGAAATACACTTGAAACATAATTGCATCACTTCACTGGTGCTCGAAAGCATCTTTTCCACACACTTTTTAAGCAGTTCACGCGTTTTAAAATCACTAAAACTAACAATAACATAACCACGAAAACTTTCTTTTGACTATCTGACAGCCATGTTAATACTGACTGTCACTGGCGTTGCGTTTCGATTATATGTGTTCGAACAATGTTTTATTTTGCAAATTGTAAAAATAATTAGTATTTTACTATGTAATTAACGTATTATTATTCTTACTCAATAAACAATGAGACATTTTTAATAATATCTAGTGGTTCAAAAGGCGGGAAATTCAAAATACCAATGTTTTGGTAAAAATATGACTCAGTCTAGGTCCATAATTTTAATATTCATTTCTATTTCATGAGATATCAATCATTTAAAAGTATATTGTAGTTAACATGTAGCCTGTTTCAGGAGGGGAAAATCAATGGTTATTAGTAGATACATAACAATAGAGATAGGTTCATTTATTAAACCTAAGAAATGATCACTGGGGTGGGGTTGATTTAGTAAGGGTGTCACGCTTAATAAAACTACATGTTTATTTCTTGTTTAATAAATAATAACAAAAGAAAAGTAGTATCAACATGGTCATAGTGCAGCCTAGTACTGATCGATCACTCACATAACACAAAATCAGTGTCTGTTGACAAATATGAGTTGCCACAAGTAGAAAACTATTTCGGTGACCGAACCCTCAATAAAAGATCACCGTATTATCTAAATAACCTACCGTATAAGATAAGACACCAGTTTGACAAATTGAAATTCGAAAGACAGCTAAAGAAATACCTACTGAATACATTTGGGTGATACCGGTATCACAAACAGCATGTCGCTAAGTGTGCCAATAAATAACATTAGCATAACAATAGAATAACTATTTAGTAACTAGCTCACCTACAGACAAACTACGAAAACAGTTCTGCAGGGCACTGTATAAATAAATGTATACTTTTCGAATAATTAAGCAATCTATCTAATCCATCTATCAGTAATCTCACTTACTTCTCCATATGGAGAACCTTTATCAAGCAAATGTATTATATTATGGCAGGATAATAAACTTGGGCCACAGAATAGATAATAGTATTTCATCTTAGGCAATGTAGGGTAACCTAGGATATATATTTATTTACACATACCAGTTCCAAGCAATGATCTCTTATCAAACGACATTCAAGTTTCGAAGGAGGGTTTCTCAATTTGTTGGGATCCTTGTCTTTGCTATTATTTGAGGTCATCAACTTGATAGTTTGCACACTGCATTTAATGTTTCGGTGATTTGAAAGGCTTATTTGTCACATGTATGTTAATTTTACAAATTGAAATCATTATTTGACGTAGGCAGTTTTAGAGTAATATTTAAAAACCAGCCTAGTAGTGAGTACAGCCACAAGTACTTGTTAACATATCTCACAAAAGTTTAAATATTTAAAAAGGTTTAGCAATGATAAGGATGTTATTTACTTGTAGGGTATTCACATTAAAACAACATTACCCAGCTAGTATTAGATATAATTGCTTATATATACTGATTAACTTAATAAAATAAAAGTAAAATCATTATTTTGAAAAGTTGTCATGTTCGAAAGCATATAGGTACTATAAATGCTTGCATGCGAATCCTCTGAGGTTACGGGCGTCCATAGGCTACGGTAATTGCTTACCATAAGGCGGGTCGTATGCATGTTTGCCACCAGCGTGGTATAAATGATACTTAGTGGCTAACTTAAGAGACTAAGGTTAAAATAGGAATAGTGTGTAGATTCCAGTCTGTCTTCCGTGGTGATAGAAAGGTGGGCCGCGTTGATCGATGATGAGACGGAAGTCGCTTTGTATAGATGTTCTGGAACACTGAAAATTGAATAAAATAAAAACGTTACTAGTGTCTGAACATGGAGATAGTTTAAATGTTTATTTGATTTCCAAACGTAGTTTGTTATTGCTTACTAGTACATAGGTAAATCGTTAAAAAAGTATTCTAATTTTAAATGGGAACGGGTAGTTAATAGGATGGTCTAGGTTTCGTTTGAACCTTATTCTTTGTGTAAGTGTCTATACCAAAATTAGGACCAGTAATTCGGCCATAGAACTTTATTTCATGAAGGTTTGTCATTATGTACATGTAGGGCTGAAAAAAAAATGTTAGAAGTCATCATCATCATCAGCATCACGTTAATAGTAGATGATTAAGTACATACTTACATACATGCGTGGGCATGCATGCATTTACAACCATAGGATTTAATTTTATTATTAGGAAGAGATTCTTTACTCACTTGTTTTCCGTTGTGAAGCGCGTAGAAGAGATGCGAGGAGCCAGGGGTAGACTGGAAGCTCTCAGGGTACTGCATAAATTAGCCTGAAATTAGTTTAAATAGAAATGGTATTAGTGTGAACTTACATGTATGTCATTTACAAAGAAAAAGTGATCTAGGTTTCTGGTGCTCGAAACTAGCGTCGGGCTAGTCTTCTGCATTCAGAGTATCAGTGTGATCTAACTTAGAATAGGGAGATTTTAAAATATGGCTGTCTTAGTACTTAATTTTAGAAAAAAAAATATCCATTATTTAGTTAACGGGGCGTTAAAAATTTTACTACATTTTTTTTTCTCTCAATAATTTAAATTTTATGACAAGCTATTCTTTGCCTACCGTACTCTTCTATATACAATCTCTAACTACAAAAGTGCAACAAGCCCAAACACAACGGGATAAAATTGAATAGTTGAGGGAATTCTTATAGCCACCTTTCTGCTCCATCATCAGATCAGTTCCATGTCATCATAATATTGCATTGTCACGTGACATACATAGAAGTGGGAAATTTCAGCTAAATTGGAAACAGGGAAAGGGTTCAAAGTTCAGTTTCAAAATTTTATTACAGACAGCAGGACAGGTAAAACAAAAATTTCTCAAAAGGTGATACTAAAGTGTTTGTACTACATAGAGTAGTATTTTGGTAAGTCAATTTAGGTAGTTCATTGTAATAATTAATTTACCAACAAAGAATAAAGACTAATTACCTGGAGTATGAGTCGGAAATCTGGAGGGCAGCCACTGTCACTCTGGCTTACGGTGGATTGCGGGGCTGGATTCACTGAAATACATAAAGTAGTTTATATAGTAGGCTGTTTTAAATAATAAAAATATTCTTTGTGTGTAGTTAAGACTAAGATTCGTTCATATGGAGTGTACATATTTCAGAAACAACATAATAAACATAACCTACAAAAAAAAAAAAGATTAGTTATCGGTCTAAAATGCGGGGGGCAGCGTTTCCTTATGATTAAATGCTTTAGTATAGATAATTAAAAATGTAGGGTTAAACATGTACTTACATTTTAGTTCCGGAGAGACACACGTTGCTTAGGCAGCTGTAGTTGAAGCCGTAGAAGTAGGGACAGTGTCGTGAAATCTGGCAATTTTAAATTCCGTGCTTCTTCCTTTCATGTAGGCACGTTCTCTTGTCAACCTGCAATTGGAATAACTTAATGGAATGACCGAGATAGAGTTACATTGTAGAGATAAAGTAACTTTAGTAACCTTGTAGGTACAAACGTCACATATAAGTTTTGACGGGACAAAACCTTGTTTACCTTTAGATATATATTTAAAAACAAAAGGGATACGGTCGTAAAATAAACAATATGGTTAAATAGTCCACTTTTAAACAAAATAATGCGTACTTACTTGATATTTTACTGTAATTCAAGACCATTTGATCCGCCACATTTTACGTCACAAGTTTTCAAGGGCTTTAGACACTGCATAGCTTCCTTGATTGATTGATTATTGCGTAGTAACTTATAGGTTTTCCATTGTAATCTGGTTTTATCCATAACATAATAGGTGTAGATATTCATCAACAGATATAATCTAGAAACAAAACAAATTCATGAAACGTAGTAAAAATGGCGCCGGTATTTACTAACAAAATTTTGAACTCGTAAACACATCTCCATCGTTCGAACTACTTAAACCACTGTTGATTAAATATGTCGGTTAACACTTACTTCTTTCACTTAGGTACTTTTGCTATTGTTTTACTTAATAAACGGACACATATAAGGAAATTAGGAATCAGAAAACCGGAGTCGAAACGTGTCACATTAAAACACCGGTCACCGGTCGGCCATTGCTATATTCACGGCTAAATTCACGCTATACTTGTGAAAATTTTGAATTTCTTGCGACTCTACCGAAATATATATAAATGAAGTCCCTGTTCCCAAAGTAACTAAATTCCGATACCTTGGTTCTGTACTCACACCCGATGCAAACGTTGATGGAGATGTAGTCCATAGAGTAAACGCGGCACGGTTGAAGTGGAGAAGCCTCTCAGGTGTTCTTTGTGATGCAAATATGCCTGTAAAGGTAAAAGGCAAAATCTACAAGACAGCTGTTAGACCCGCATTGTTGTATGGTACCGAGTGTTGGACCACAAAGAAACCTCATGAGCAACGTCTTCATGTAAATGAAATGAAAATGCTTCGTTGGGCGGGTGGCGTTTCTAGAATAGACAGAATCTACAATAAACATATCCGCGGAAGCTTCAAAGTGGCTCCTATCACAGAAAAACTGCTGGAACGAAGACTACAATGGTATGGCCACGTCATGAGGAGGGATGACGACTTTGCAGTAAAAGTAGCGCTCCGTTTGCCTGAAATCCCCCGAAGAAAAGGGCGACCAAAAGCTACGTGGTGGTCAAACATCTGTAAAGATTTGGAGGCCACATCACTTCAAAATACGACAACCCAGAACAGAGTAGTCTGGCGCACTCGATCAAGGAGACCCGACCCCAAGTAGATGGGATAAGGGAAAGAAAAAGAAGAAGACTTGTGAAAATTTTGAACGGCTCTGATTGGTTGGTAGGGACGGCTATGAGTTCAGAGCGGTGTTGCCATTTAAATTAAAAACTACGAAGCGCGTTCGTAAATTAGTAAAATCCTTGCGAGAAAAAAAAAATATTTATTTCGTTTTATTTATTGGAACAAAAAATTAGATTTAAATTCACACAGTGCTTAAAACGAACTAAATTTGTAAACAGACACACATTAATATACTTTCGGGTTCATTTTAATAGTAGCATTGATATGTTTATGGTAGAATTTTACTTTAAAAATATACAAAGTAGCATAATAAGTTAGCAGAGTAGTAACGTTATTGGTATCATTCCACAGATAAAGAAAATATTTGATAGTCACTGATAACATTAGTGTCTTTATGTCTGAAGGCCCTGTTACACTTTACTTTTTTTTAGTGTCCTAACTAGCATCCTAATTAGGATCCTAACTAGTTTTCATAGTAAATTTACTTGCTGAATGCGGTTACACTGGACTAAATTTAGAAACTAAATCGTTTAGGAAGCTAACTAGGATAAGTGTAACAAGCCTTTTAGAGTAAAAATAAGCGTCATCGTCTCATCGTACATTCAGCTTTTATTTAGCGTTTACGTGAGTTAGGACGGTATTTGTGTTAATTAAACCTACAAATACGATACGTAGTTACGTCAACTTAAGAATTGGAGTAAAAAAAGGGGTCCATGCACAAATTTGCAACAACAAATTCAGAAAAAATTGTGAGTTATGTTGGCCATAGTGAGAACTACCGATTATTCCTTCAACATGATATAAATTATAGACTCGAAATAAATAAATAAAATTTTGCTTTTACAGATTTTACTATGTTTTGGGAATAGTTTATGTAAGGGTCGCAAGGGGTCGTTGTTACAATTACGAACTAGCCAACAATGTTCTTACATCAAATGGTTTTAAAATTATAATTTTGTTTTAACAATTAGCAGGCAGGAGGTTCTTCAAAGTGTCACTAGATGTCACTGTTCTTAGCGTAAACTAGCGAACGATGTTTTCTTGTAGAAGGCTTATAGATTTTTCGATATTACAATAATTATTCATTTTTAGTTCAACTACTCATCACTAGATGTCACTGTTCTTGGCGTAAACTAGCGAACGATGTTTTCTTGTAGAATGCTTATAGATTTTTCGATATTACAATAATTATTCAGTTTTAGTTCAACTACTCATCACTAGGTGTCACTGTTCTTAGCGTAAACTAGCGAACGATGTTTTCTTGTAGAATGCATATAGATTTATCTGTCACGTAGTTGTGACTAGCGCTGTTCGTATTAGGAAGGCTAGGGCCGATGATTAACAAGTTTAGTAAAATGTCACTCAGAAATAAGCTGACACTCTACAAGACTTGTGTTCGTCCAATCATGGCATACTCAAGTGTGGTTTTTACCCACGTGGGTATGTCAAGTCTCGAGCCGCTTCAGGTCGTTCAGAATCGTTTCCTCCGTAGGGCGACTGGGGCCCCGTGGTACCAGACGACCCTCAGTTTGCACCATGACGCGGGGCTTGACTCCCTTTATGGTTTCTTTAAGCAGACTGCCCGGCGTTATTTTGACAACGCTCCGCACAGTAGTAATCCGCTAGTTAGGAAGGTTGCGAACTACGGATTACTACTGTGCGGAGTCTTAACACGGAAGTCACTGATTAGGGGCCGCTCGGTTCGGCGGCCTAGACACTACGTCACGGACCAGGACGACGCACTCACAGCGGCCATTCATGAGAAATGGAACGCTGTGCGTGCGCCCTCCCCCACATGTACACTGCGGCGCCCCCGCCGGCGGGGACGCCCACCTCGGAACAGTCGCGACCACATCGACACGTTCAGTCCCTTATCCACCCGGTACCGCCGCATACCGGATAGAGTCACCCCGACAGTCGTCGGGCCTAGCTGAGTTTCTTGCTGGAGTCTTCTCAGCTAGGCTAGGAGTAGCGAACCAGCGACAAAACCCCCATTAGCTCGATCCCCCCCCCCCACTCACCCAGATCAGGTTGAACTCGCTTCAACTGATCTGGCTGGAAGCGCAAGCTCGGTAGGAGCATTCCAGCGTAGCAAACTCGTCACGTTAGGTCGCGGAAGGATCCTGGATTTTCCCCCGGCAACCATCCCACCAAACAGTCCGCCCGCTTTAGCGCTCCAGAAGCATAAAGCCCAAGTCAGGCTCAAAAAACAAAATGAAAATATATCGAATAATAGATGTCGCGACACAAGTCTATACTCCGGGCAGGTATACAAACGTACATATTTGAATTTTTTTTAGTTTAGAATAAAGTAGGCAAATATATAATTACGTTGAATTAGAGGTTTTGATATTACGTAAGCGCCTATCTACTTTATAGTACTTCGCGGGTATAATACACATCATGGATTTGACTTGGCGTTATTACCATTTGTCTTGATTCTTAGATGAAACGGTTTTTTTTATCTAGTAGAAATAAGTAAATAAATAAAGAGTGTAGTTTAAACAAGTAAGAGGGAAAATAGATAACGAGGGATATTGGGGAAATACAAGCACACCGAGTTGTTCTAAAATGTAGAATTATGCAGTAGTAGTTAAAATTTCGGAAATTTAAAGTTTTTTTTTTACGCGGGTTTAATAAATAAGTGAGGTTCTTGGTATAGTACAATTACAATAATTTCTATACTTAAAGGCACAACTGAAATTATATAGATTTTTAAGTTCTAATAATTTTAGTTCAGGTAATGGTAGTAGCCGGGTCTATAGTTTTATAGTCCTGGTTACGAGGTTTTGATAAGGTATTGTAGTAACTATCGTTGTAGATTTATCTTTTTATTCTGCAATTTTAGTTATGAGGTAATTGTAATTATTCATAAATGGGGGATGAAGACAATATTTTGTGTTTAGGGAACATTTTGGTTTTGATCACATTTTCTGAATATTTTGGGTAATTAAACAAAACAGTGTGTGTTGACAGTGGGAGGATGTCTTTTAAAGGGATGGATGAGAGGTTAACTGTGTGAGTTATGACATTTTAAGAGGTGATGGTTGAATGTATGATGCAGTATGGATATACGAGAATTTTGCGCGTAAGAATTTTGTTTGATTACACAAAGTTGGAGTGTGATCAGCAGATATTGATGTTTTTTAAGTTGAGCTTAGGGGGGGGGGGGGAAGGGGTTCTTGAAGGGATTACAATGATCGGTGTCAAAGGAATCTTGGTGTTAGGTTAATTTTATACATACCAGTTCTAGGTATCTTTCTTTGACGATGAGACACCATACACGTTGCAAAAACTAATTTCACACACCCTTTTGTTCAGATATAAGGTAGATCAGTGACTGAATGATTTTGAGTATTTCAGAATTGTTATTATTGATCTGTTTTTGTTTGAATAGAGGACATCACGCCATAAAAGGTAGTATTAGTTGGTTTGGAGATGGTTGTAGACTGGCTATCGGTACTTGGGGATACTATTGGGGAAAGTTATAAAAGAGTAAAGGGATAGTCGTCCTGACGAAGGCTTCTCTTGTCCCTTCATAAGGCCAGGGCAAAAGTTGGTTCGAGTTTTGTTTGATAATCAAGGGAAGAATCTTGTTTGATACAATACATATGAATGGGCAATGGGAGTTTCTATTAGAGATTGTAAGACCTAAACCTTGCACTTCCGTCAGGGCGGAAATTCTGGCTTTTTACCAATTCTGACTCAAGAAACTGAGAAACCACAAGGTCTATGATTATCTTGGAATCAATTGATTACTGCTGAGTAATGGTCACTTTTACATATCACACTATAAAAAAAAAAATTTTTTGCTTTGTTTGATGATACTGTCAACTTTTTGATTGATGGTTAGTCAAATGGGGTGAAATAACACTGGGAGGGTGAAATATCAATATCTGTGTCTTTATTGGGTTACGATGCAATCTCTGCTTCAAGTACAAATGTCCTTTCCGCGTCAATTCCATCGGAGGGCAGAGCTGTAGTGGTCCACAGGGTCCTCTATGTACGAAAAGTAGCAAAATGACTTTAAAGGCTGATAGAGCTTCATTTGTAAGCTTTTACATGATATTTTCAGGAGTAAAGTTCATGGAAAAATGAAAAATAAATGATTCACATAGTATGTATGAGAGTGGAGGCTCACCTATTTACATATTGGTTTTATTTTAGTATGTAAGAAAAGATCAAGTTAATGATCTGACAAAGGAAATAAAATAAATGGAAGTATATAAGCATCATTGTGTTTTATTAGCAACCATACATACCTGAACTTTAATGATAAGCTATTATCATTGCTTTCAGCAAATGAGAATATTTGGAAAATATAAAATCTGAAATCTTTACTAGGATTCCTCACAGTTTTCGATAAATTATATTATGTTTATATATGGGTTTTTTTCGGGTAGGTGAATAAAACGAACCACATCACTGTTCACATATTTTATTAGAAAAAATAGAATTAAAAGTAATTTGGATAATTTGAAACAATAAAATTGATGGTTAGATAATATAGTTTACCTACCAGTAGTATTCAAGCATTTCTCCAGGAAGTTACATTGATTTTTGCACTTTCACCTACTTCAACTGTCAACATCAACACACTATGTCAGACATCAACTCAATTCAAGGATCAATTGCGGAGCTCACTGAAACCTTCAATGCAAGGATGGCTGAGATGCAGAGTAATTTGGACAAAGCGGGCTCAAGCAACCCTGGGAGCGGTATTGAGGCAGTAGCGGCGGACTTCACTAGCTTCAAAGCATTTGTTTTGAACTCTCTCAATATACTCCAGAAGCAGGTGGAGCTCATCGCTCAACAGGTCGATCAAATAGAAATGCGATCTCGACGCAAGATGCTGGTCATCCATGGTGTTCCGGAGGCTGACAAAGAGGCCACAACGGCCCTTGTAGTTGAACAGCTCAAAGCTGTTAAGGCTGACGTGGCTGCATATGACATAAGGCGCAGCCACCGACTTGGCCGTCGCAGAGGCAGCAAACCCAGGGCTATTGTGGTGAAGTTCTGTGAGACTGCCGTCCGTGATAAAGTGTGGTTTGGTAAGGTGGCATTGAAAGGCTCCGGCGTAACGATAGCCGAGTTCTTGACCAAATCACGTAAGCAGACCTTCATGGCAGCTCGGGAGCGGTTTGGCGTCAGAAGATGTTGGACCTGGGACGGCGTTGTTCATGTCTTGGATGCGAGCGACGTGCGCAGGCGTGTGGTGAGCCTTGCAGAGCTTAAGGCGATTTCGGATGCGCCAGAGCAGCCTGTGACTCCGACCCCAAGCGTAGATGCTCCTCCCAAGGCAGATAATTGCAGCAAAGCCGAGAAACCGGAGAAACAGATAAAGCCCAGACGTGCGGCTGCCAAATTGAAGCCTTAGTATGTACATAGTGTAGATTTCTTCTGTATTTGTTCGGGTTATACTGCTTGACGCTTTTCTATTTCGACGTGTAATCACTGTTATTTGTTGTATACCCTCTTAATAGTCTCCCGTAAATATTATAAATTAATTCCAATAACTTCATTGCTAACTTTAAATGTCACTTTGCCAAGTTCCAACTGACATTGACAGTTTGACATGTGTGCTGACGGATGGCAGGTATAGTATTGCCAACTGTTAAATTGCGGTCTGATTTACCAAGTTAAATATTTCCTTATTAAATTACGTTCCGTTTTTCTTAGTTAATTATTACCTTAGTTTTGTGATTTAACTTAATGCCTGTCGAATCTGAAGCCAACATGTATTTTTAAATTGAACTTCCGTTTCTTTATAAGTGTATTTCTTTCTTTATTTGCTGCTGGCGGGTAGATTGTGGAGTTTTTGTTTAGTTTTTACTGTATATATTTTTATATTTATTGAATATTAGTATACACTTATTATATACTTATTATATTTTTAACTTTATATATATTTTTCAGATGCCTTTCAGTGATAACAGTGATCAGTATTTATCTTTTTCCTCCTTAGATAGTGTAAGTGAAGACAGTTTCCATAGTTTGCCTCCTTCGCTTCACGACTTTCTGGAATCTCAGTTTAATGATGTACCTAAACATTTTAACGTTGTGCATTTAAATGCGCAAAGTATTCCTGCACATTACAGCGATATGTTACTCTCTTTTGACATTAAGAACATTCATGCTATTTTAATTTCCGAATCGTGGCTCAGACCAGCTTTGCCTTCAACGTCTTACTCTATACCTGGTTTCAATTTAATTCGGCACGACCGCCTTGGAAGAGGTGGCGGTGGAGTTGCGATTTACCTTCGTTCTTACATCCCCTATTCAATTGTTAATGTATCTGCCAGTTCTTCTACTTCTGATGCCGCAGAGTATGTTTCTCGACGTTTTCCTCTCTCATTCCAAACTTTTACTTGGCGTTTTTTATTCCCCCTCCCTTCACGTTAATTACTTTGATTCTCTTGAGAAACTTCTCGAAGACCTTATGCCTTCTTATAATCATCACATTCTTATGGGAGATCTAAATACGTGTCTTCTGAAGGATGACAGTCGATCCCGGCGCCTTAAATCCCTGGTAGATGCATGTAATCTAACTATTCTCCCTTCAGACGCCACACACTATTTTCCAAATTGCTCGCCTTCTCTTCTTGATTTAACTTTAGTTTCTTCGACTTCTCATGTGTCTAAATTTGGACAATACTCCGCGGATGCCTTCTCATATCATGATCTGCTCTATCTCTCTTACAAAATTCGTCCTCCCAAATCTAAATCAAAAATTCTTTTGCAGCGCAATTTTAGTGGATTAAATGTGGAAAAGCTTCGAGATGACGCTTTAACAATCGATTGGAGCAGTATCGCTCGAGCGGGTTCGGTAGACAATCAAGTTTCTCTCTTTAATTCGCTCCTCATACAACTTTATGACGCTCATGCTCCTGTTCGTGCAATAAAAGTCAAGCATCTCCCTGCTCCTTGGCTCACTGAGGATATTAAAGCCCTTATAGAGAGGAAGAATCAATCTAAATCTAAGTATAAGGCTAACAACTCTGAGAAAAATAAACTTAAATATCATACCCTGCGCAATCGCTGTAGCACTATATGTCGAGATGCTCAGAGGCGTCATATTCACAGTTCTGTTGAAGATGGAAATCCAGCCAAAGTGTGGAAATTTTTGAAAGGTCTCGGAGTTGGCAAATCTCAACAGGCAACCAATTTAAACAATATTAGCGTTGACCAGCTTAACCAGCATTTTTCATCGTCCACCTGTTTCATTGGTCCTAAGAAATCTAACTCACTTCATCATCTTTCATCACTTCCTGCCTTAGATTTCTCTTCTTTCTATTTTAGCCATTTCTGTGAGAGTGATGTTAGGAAGGGTATATTGAATATCACTTCTAACGCCGTTGGTGTTGACTGTGTTAGCCGAAATATGATACTCCCTCTCCTTGATTTGTTTGTTCCTATTATCACTGGTATTCTGAATTTTTCCATTTCATCAAGTACTTTTCCCAGGCTGTGGAAGGATGCCAATATTATTCCTTTACCCAAAAAATCCAACCCCAGTTCCTTCTCTGACTATCGCCCCATCTCCATTCTTCCTTTCCTATCCAAAGTCCTCGAACGGCTAGTGCATCAGCAACTAACTTCCTTCCTGAATAGAAATGACCTCCTAAACCCATTTCAATCTGGTTTTCGTCCGGGCCACAGTACTACCTCGGCTCTTGTCAAGGTTACCGATGACATCCGTTTGGGTATGAATGACCAGAAGCTTACAGTTCTTGCACTTCTAGATTTCAGTAATGCCTTTAACACGGTCGATTTTGACATTTTGCTCGCGTTCTTACAGTCTCTTAACATATCGGTTGCAGCGATTGACTGGTTCCGCAGCTATTTGGTTGGTCGTCGGCAAAGAATAAAACTAGATTCTTCGTGTTCTTCCTGGTGCAGTACATCAGCTGGTGCTCCACAGGGTGGTGTACTGTCTCCTCTTTTATTTTCTATCTTCATTAATTCCATAACTCTTGATCTCTCCTCTTCGTATCACCTCTATGCCGACGACCTTCAAATATATTCGCAGGGTATGCATAGCGATCTCAATTCAGTTATAGAAGCCACGAATCTTGATCTGCTCCGCATATCAAATTGGAGTCAAAATTACGGTTTAAAAGTAAACCCCCTAAAGTCACAGGTAATTGTGATGGGTAGCGCTAAACAAATCTCCAAAATTGACTTTCTCAGGCTCCCTCCGATAGTCTGCGATGGTATCCAAATTCCTTTTTCCAACCAAGTGAAAAATCTTGGCGTAATCATGGATCGTTGTCTATCATGGGTGCCTCAGGTGAGTGAAGTGAGCAGGAAGATGTTTGCTGCCATAGGGTCTCTCAGACGGCTCCGGAATTTCCTGCCAATTGCTACTAAAATTGCGCTTGCTCAGTCGTTACTTCTCCCCATTCTTGATTATGCAGATATCTCATATTTAGACCTAACCGAGGAGCAACTTAATAAGCTTGAGCGTATTCAAAATGCCTGCATTCGGTTCATTTTCGGATTACGCTAATTCGACCATGTTTCTAGTTTTCGTTCTCAACTCAAATGGCTCCCTATCCGTCACCGCCGTAACTCTCACATACTTTCTTTACTCTTTTCTATACTTTTTAACCCTGCAACTCCCCGCTACCTCAAAGAGCGTTTCTCTTATCTTAATTCTATTAGATCCTCTCAAAAATTGCTCCTAAAAGTGCCATCTTCATCTTCCAAATTTTATAATTGCTCATTTACGTTCCAGGCCGTTCGTTTGTGGAATTCTCTCCCTCTCAACATAAAACGCGCGCAATCTATTGGTAGCTTTAAATCGCAACTTAAGGAATACTATTTATCTCTTCCTTAGGTTTTTAAGTTGACACTGTTGTTTCTTACTGTGTGTATTATATATGTATATATGTACGTATATGTATGTTTATTTTGTATTTATTTAAGTATGAATGTGCTGTGTTATCTATTTCGTCTCTTTTGTTTCTATGCACCACCTACTGCTTATTGTTTTTCTCTAGTCTCCACTACCCAAAGGTTGTCTGGAAGAAATCGCTCATTAGCGATAAGACCGCCTGTTGTTACCTCTACCTAAATTTATCTAATTGTAAAATTTGTGCTTGTAACTGTATGAGGTGTGCAATAAAGAGTATTTATTATTATTATACTCTTTATTTATTTTTCTCCTTAGTTTAGGGTTTTTACAATATTTTTATAAAAGTAAAATATAAAAATACATCTAAAACATATAAAAACAATAAAAGCATTATAAAAAACCTAAACTAGGGTGCCGCCGGCAACGGAGCAGGGCCCAGGCTGCCGGTGGTTAGGGCCGCAGAGTGAGGAACCTTCGGACTATGCGCGCCGTGTCCAAGATTACCGCCTTCTGAATCTGACCCTTAATCCAACCACAACCCCGTAGCGAAAGTCTCTCAAGATGTTGGTCGAGACTCTTCGCTATGAGACCGTTCGCAGAGACAACTATCGGCACAATGATCGCCGAATCGACCTCCCACATGGCGGTTACCTCGTGAGCCAAGTCTAGGTACTTGCTGGACTTGTCCTTCTCGGCCTTCACGAGGTTCTCGTCACATGGGACGGTGATGTCGACGAGCATGGCCCGGCGTTGCGGTCGATCTATTACCACGATATCAGGCTTATTGGCTACAATAGTCCTGTCCGTGATAATAGATCGATCCCAATAGAGCATGGCACGACCATTTTCGAGAACTGGTGCAGGTGTGTACTTGTAGTACGGCACTTCGTGGTCCACAAGACCGTATAGGAGAGCAAGCTGCTGGTGTATAATCCTGGCTACGAGGTTATGTCTGTGCAAGTACTCGCCGTTAGCAAGATGAGAACAACCGGAGATGATATGCCTGAGTGACTCTCCGGGACGGCGGCATGCCCGACAAATGTCGACCGTACCGTCCTTCAGGATATATTTCCGGTAGTTATTCGTCATGATAACTTCGTCCGCAATTGCACAGGCAAAACCTTCGGTTTCTCCGAAGAGGTCCCCGAATCGTAACCAGTTCACCGACGCGAGCAGGTCTACGTCGGGTCCCGTGAGGGCCCTGTAGAACCGCCCGTGTAGCTCCTTGCTCTTCCATACCGCCTTGCGATCCTCGGTGCTTAGCACCACAGGTTTGCGCCAGTTCTTGTTTGCCAAGGAGAGCGGCGTGAGACCCTTATCTACTACCACCACATCACGATGCATCTCACACTCGTTGTTAAGGAAATAATTACTGAGATTGTACACCTCACGGTTGTGGAGATTTTTGGCGTTTAAAAAGCCGCGACCTCCACACTTCCGTGGGATGTACAATCTCATAACAGACGAGCGTGGGTGAAGCATACGGTGTGTGGTGAGCAATAGACGGACTCTCCGATCCAGGGCATCCAGCTCGGTCTGTGTCCACCTTAGTATGCCAAAGGAGTATGTGAGTAGGGGCATTACCTAGGCATTGAAGGCGCGCACCTTGTTGCCACCTGACAGAAGACTATTAAGTACTTTTGTCAGCCGACCAAAGAAGCGCTCCTTCAACGCCTGTTTAATGCCCACATCCTCAATGCCCAAAGACTGTGACATACCAAGGTAATTGTAGGTTTCTGATTCAGAGATAGATCTGAACGTCATTGTCTCAGAAAGCTGTATATTTGTTGAATTTACTACTTTCCCCCACTGTACATGCATAACCGCACATTTATCAACACCAAACTCCATCTTGATGGAACTACTGAACACTTTAGTGGTCTTCAGTAGTTCCAACAAGTCTCGATTATTTGGTGCAAATAACTTGAGATCGTCCATGTACAGAAGGTGAGATATGACTTCACCCTCTCTCCGAAGCCGGCAACCTAGCCCTGAATCCTTCAGCAGATTGCTGAGCGGATTTAGAGCTAGGCAGAACCACAGGGGACTCAGACTGTCGCCCTGAAATATTCCTCGCTCGATCCTTATAAAGTCCTGCGGGCCAGGGGGGTCATCCCCGCCTCCTGGTTGACGAAGGACTGTGGTCAACTGCCTCATACACGCGCCAAGGAAGGATCTTAAAGCTGCATCAATTTTATACAGCTCTAAGATCCTCTCCAGCCATGAATGAGGCACCGAATCATAGGCCTTCTTGTAGTCAATCCAAGCGGCCGAGAGGGCCCCCCCTGTTCCACCGGACTCGTTGGCAAATGGTCATGTCTATGAGGAGGAGCTCTTTAGTACCACGGGACCCAACCCTACATCCATTTTGAGCGGAGACCAAAATGTTGTTTGCGACCATGTGCGCGTTTATTTTTGCTCTCAAAATGGATGTAAGAAGCTTGTAGAGCGTAGGCAAGCACGTGATGGGTCGGTAGTTCTTCGCTTCCGTGGTACTACCGGACTTATAGAGCAGGAAAGTTTCACCAGTTGTTAAGGAAGGCGGGAGGGAGCCAAGTTCAAGGGCTTGTTGAAATTGCGTTGCCAGCCGCGAGTGCGAGCACCGAAACCATTTTAGCCAGAAGTTGTGCAACCCATCCGGGCCAGGACTTTTCCAGTTCTGGGCCGTACGGATCGCGCAACTTACGTCGTCGGGGCTGATGGTGATAGCCCCCATTGGTTCGATGGACTCGCACTCACGATCAACAACACTCATCCACTCGCCCTCCGTGTGTTCAACGGGCGCTGACCAGATGCTACGCCAGAAATTAGTCATGGCAGTAGCATCCGGCAGTCGCACGTCGGACACACGGGGGTCGGTTTCCTCCCACCTTCGGTATACCTTCCTTTGGTCACTTTGGAAAAGACGATTCTGCTTGAATCGGTCCACACGCTCTCTGTAACGGCGAATACAGCTTGCCCATGCATAAACTTTCTGCTTCAGAAAGTCGATGCGCTCTACGACGTTGGCCATGTAGTCGCGGGGCTCGATATCCGTCCCCGCGAACGCCTGGTGCACAAAGCGCATTACTCGGGGGCGGTTATTGCCCCCCCTGAAGCAGATCAGCTTTGCAATGAGAGTCCTAAATGAGTTGATACGACGCTCGATCCGCACCTGCCAAGCGGGGACACCCCCGGCGGTCCTAGGTGCACGTTCAGCGTCCGGAAACTTGACTCGAGCAACACGGCACGCCGCGATGGCTCCGCAGTACATTATCGAGTGCGTATGATCTAAGTCTTTACTAGTCCGCAGGAATGGATCTAGCAAATCATTTAGGACTGCCATTAACGCTAGATTGCGTCTATTCATAGGCAAGCGTGGTAATCGTGGCCTAGGGATGTTTGTGGAGCGATACTGCGTAATTGCCTCTTCCAAAGTCCTCCTCAGTTGCTCATTGGCTGAACTACTCACACTCTGATTCGCGATCCCCTCCTCATCGGCACTGGGATCAACCCGCGGTGCCCCCGATGCCAAGTCGGGTGCAGGCATCGGATCCGGCGACGTGGCGAGCGGATCCCGCGCCGAGGTGGTGGTCGCGCGAACAGAGAGAGTCTCCAGGCGAAGCCGATCAAGTGTCGCGTCATCCAACCGCTTTAGCCGCTGAATGACGCGCACCTGATCCGACAACCGCTGCGCAGTCGTGTCAATGGTTGGTTCAAGGGCCTGAAACAGAGGAAGTATCCGGTCACGATACGCGCACAGATTAGTTCCCCCCTCTGTAGCCCCATAATAGGCGCGCATGACGTTTTCATTCATGGATGAAGTCCATCTCATGCGACGCACTATACCACCGGCAGCGGGGGCCCTGGGCGGGACAGGTTGTCCCGCAGGCCCCAAGCGTGCCGGCAGCGGTGGCCGTCCTCGTCGCGCAGGTGGTCGTGGCGGCGACGGCGGCGGCCCGCACTCGTCGCTCGACTCGCTGGTGTCGGGCACAGTAGCGAACTCATTGCCCGACAACGATGGTGAGGAGACTGACGAGGCGGGCGAGGATGGTGGGCGTGCGTTTGGTGGGGACGCTTGCTGCTGTCGTGATTTACTTCTCGTAATCATTTCCTTTCCTTTTCCTTGTTTGACGTTTAATGTCCGGGATTCTGTTTACGTGTTGTAACCATATTTGCGATTACATACGCCCTGCGCAACATTCATTTAAGTGGCGGGCAACTTTTCCGCAAATAATCGTATAAAAACAGATGTATAAATGCCCGTAAAACATAATTTTATCAAAAATATTCGGAAATCAGAAAAATCACGACTGACTTTGACGGCGTCATTTTTATTTTATATTTAATTATTATTATTATTATCTTTATTTATTTTTTGTCTCAGGTTAGTTTTTATAATATTTTTACAAAATAAAATATAAAAATACATCTAAAACATACAAAAACAATAAAAACATTATAAAAACCTAACCTAGGGTGCCGCCGGCAGCGGAGCAAGGCCCAGGCTGCCGGTGGTTAGGGCCGCAGAGTGAGGAACCGTCGGACTATGCGCGCCGTGTCCAAGATTACCGCCTTCTGAATCTGACCCTTAATCCAACCACAACCCCGTAGCGAAAGTCTCTCAAGATGTTGGTCGAGACTCTTCGCTATGAGACCGTTCGCAGAGACAACTATCGGCACAATGATCGCCGAATCGACCTCCCACATGGCGGTTACCTCGTGAGCCAAGTCTAGGTACTTGCTGGACTTGTCCTTCTCGGCCTTCACGAGGTTCTCGTCACATGGGACGGTGATGTCGACGAGCATGGCCCGGCGTTGCGGTCGATCTATTACCACGATATCAGGCCTATTGGCTACAATAGTCCTGTCCGTGATAATAGATCGATCCCAATAGAGCGTGGCACGACCATTTTCGAGAACTGGCGCAGGTGTGTACTTGTAGTACGGCACTTCGTGGTCCACAAGACCGTATAGGAGAGCAAGCTGCTGGTGTATAATCCTGGCTACGAGGTTATGTCTGTGCAAGTACTCGCCGTTAGCAAGATGAGAACAACCGGAGATGATATGCCTGAGTGACTCTCCGGGACGGCGGCATGCCCGACAAATGTCGACCGTACCGTCCTTCAGGATATATTTCCGGTAGTTATTCGTCATGATAACTTCGTCCGCAATTGCACAGGCAAAACCTTCGGTTTCTCCGAAGAGGTCCCCGAATCGTAACCAGTTCACCGACGCGAGCAGGTCCACCAGTTTCTTATTATTATTATTATTATGTTTAGATATAATTATATTTATATTATTACTTATTTTTGCATTATTGCATATGCAATTGATACCATAGAGTTTTGCTCACCGTTGATTGGCAGGATTTTGAAACATTCATGATCTTGGTTGATTAATTATGTATTTTACATAGTTGTATTTTAGATAGAAATAATGGTTATTTTTATTATCATTTGGGTATTTCAAATGGCACTATGACCATAGGTGGCATTCATATGTAAATTATATATGCAGCTTGTGTAGATATTTAATGTATGTTTTAGTTTTCACAGGAACAGAGGCTATGAATAACAACTTAACGGGATAAGTATGCAACATTTTGAGGAATTATTATCTGAAATATCCGTTTGTACTATTTGCAGTGGACAAACAGTAATTTGGTTACCGCACTAGATTTGTCATAAAGTTTTAGCAATCTTGTTATGGATTCCTTCAATAAGGAATGTATTATTAGGTAAAATAAAACTCATAAAATAGCAGGAGGTTGTATATAAAGTATGTTCTAGAAATATTTACTTCATTCGTAAGATATGTGCTAGGTACAAGTATATATGATTTACTAAAGACATTTTATGACATAGTACAAACTGTTAGTAACATAGACAGGTTCTTTTACCCATTTAGAAATTAGTATTTTGATGGATCCGGTCACCTAGGGCCACTTCCTTGTACGGCCACCGTGTAAATTCCTACATCGTCCATTTCCTTGTTCGGGCTTTTCCTACTACGGCCATTTCCCCGAACGACCACAATGCAAAATCACTGTGCAAATTCCTACTACGGCCATTTCCCCGAACAACCACAATGCAAAATCACTGTGCAAATTCCTACTACGGCCGTTTCCCTGAAAGACCACTGTGATAAGTCCTACTACCGCCGTTTCCCCGAAAGACCACTGTGCTGATAAAATTCATGTGATGGATCCTGGCCCGATCACAGCATGATAATTAAATTAGCACAAAAAAATGATGAATGTGTGCAATCATGCACAAATTCATCATTTTTTTGTGCTAATTAGTGCTCCTGATCCCATGAATTTGTGCCGCATAGTTTTCGAGTTATAGGGATTACTATTGTGGTCGGGCTGGGCTCCCGGGATCCCAGCCCGACCACACCCCTCATTCTCATAATTAAATTGAATTATCATGCTGTGCCCAACTAGCAAAATACTGTCTTATAATCATCCCAAGAGCGTCGTTTTGCCAGGACTATAAGGAATATTGATGCCATAATCAGAGCTTTATAAGTGCAAATAGACTTATACAGGATGCAATCCAGGACTAAATTGCTAGTTGGGTGGTGGGGCCAGGATCCATCACACGCTAATTCCTACTTATAGGCACAGTCGGCCTCTAAGTAGCTGAACACTGAGTATCTGGGTACCTTGGTTTTACTTGTTTTAAATCTGCCATACAAATGACAGTTCAAACATGAAGTTTAATGCAACACAGTACAAAGTTGTCCAGCTTTGTTTTCGGCACTAATACCGGTATCTTTATAAATTCAGGGCTCGAACATGTCGTGCCGATGACTTCAATTTGACGTCACGCTGCATATAGGCAAGTGGCCGTTCCCGAGAAGTGGCCGATGGGTGAACCGAGACAAGTGGCCGTTCCCGAGAAGTGGCTGATGGGTGAACCGAGACAAGTGGCCGTTCCCGAGAAGTGGCCGTTCCCGAGAAGTGGCCGATAGGTGAACCTAGAGACAAGTGGCCGTTCACGAAAAGTGGCCGATGGGTGAGGTGGCCGATCACGGGAAGTGGCCGCTCAAAAAATGTGGCCATAGGTGACCGGATCCATTTTGATTACAAATTGCTTTATCATCAGTTTCTTATAATTGCATATTATTTTCATTGTGAGAATACCTAGGGATGGAAATGACCGACAACTGAGAAGATTGTTCGTTAAGTAATGATGAAAATTGATGCTTTTAATAGGATTTTCGAGATTAAATGTAGTTTATTGTATAGAATAAATGTATTATTGATAATTTATTCAATAACAAAAAGTAGTATCTAATAATATTTTAGATTTGTCTGAAAATTTGTCCAAATGGAGAGGTTATGTTTTTAATTTGTTAAGTATTGTTAGAAATCGATACTTAAATTAAAGGGAAAGTAATTAAAGCTATATTGCAGCAAGTATATTAACGAAATTGAACGAATTAGGCGTGAAAAAACTACGAACTTATTTTTTCATCCAAAATCGATTTTTGGGAATATTATGTAAAAACTCGTATTATGAAGTTAAATAACGAAGATAAATAAAGTTGGGAGCTTTTCTTTTATAAAACATAAAGATTTCAATTCAGTAAAGCGCTAAAATAGACAAATTTTATGATCGAAAATTGTCGTAAAAAAATTGTAAGGATTTTAAAATTACTGATGTTTGATGGAATTCTAGGCTAGTTTTAGTTTACAAACGTGTGATAAACACAATTTTGATCAAAACAAATAAAGGAAAGTGATGAAAATTAGGATAAAAAGCGAATTTCCTGATAAAAGTTATATTGGTATTTTACGGAGTAAATGCGCAGTAAATCAGATAGGATCTTGTCATAATATATGCAGAAAAATTATCCTCATCATAAATTATATAAATTCAGCTTAGGAAATACTTATTTTGTTTGAATTAAAGAAAATCGCTTTCTTAGAGGTTAGGTTTTCCAAAAAGGGTAGGGCGCTCATAAGAACTTGTTTCTTATAGAAGTATGTAGCGTAGGGATCTTAAGAATCAAATTGGTATACAAAGATATATTGGCATTTTACGGGGAAAATAGACATTAATACTTACAGGGGCTTATTAAATCATACGCGGGGCTAATGTTTTCATCTATTTTCATATAAATTTTCATTGGAAATTGCATAATTGGATAGATATTCAAGAAAAACATTCCCTATGGGAGATAGGAGATTATCGAACTAGGACACTTAAGTATAGGAATTTGGTCTTTAAAATAGTATGAACTAAAGGATCAATAATGTTCAAATTGGCTTAAATCAATCTAACCAAGCTAACACAAGGCGGACGTTTCGAACCTCTCTGACGTCACGGGGGTAGTTAGCGTTTATATACGTAATTTTGATGCTATATAAGGGAAGGGCGTACCGTAGGGAATCACTTTGCCTCCGACCAGAGATCTACGAGCACTTGACTTCTGCCGCCGTCGTGAGCCACAAGCACCATCCGGAGCAACGGGACCTGACTTCTGCCGCTGAATAGAGCTAGCTACAAGCACCGGGCTACAAACACCGAGGCCCCGCCCTAAGCTGCCAATAGGACCAGCAAAAGAAGTCTAATTTGGTGAGGCAAAATTCATTCACTTTAATGATAAAATTTATTTCTTTTCTGTGTATTCTCTTTAGGTCTCGGAGTTGAGTAAGTGCTTTTAATTAACTGTTATATTATGAACATTTTACCTTATTACTGTGGTCCTTGCATTTAATTTATGTGAAATTTGGTTGAATTATTATATGCAATATATATATGCGTACGGAATTTAACGGAGCATGCGGAAACATTTTACGAATTTAACGAAATAGGGATGGATGCGTTTATCCTATATTGCGGAATGCGTTATATTTTTATACGTTTTGTGTATGCGGTTATCCTATATCCTATATATCGTATGCGTTATAATTTTATACGTTTTGCGAATTTTATTGCGGAATGCGTTATATTTTTATGTTTTGCGGTTGCGGCATATGAATTTAATTGAGTATATATTAAGACGTTTACCCTATTTTGGGAACGATTTTTAGCGTGTTTTACGTACCTGATTTATGAATTTAAAAGAGTGTGTCCTCTATTATACTTACGGTTCATATGCTTTGGTATATAAGCATTGACTTGAACTGAAGTAATTATTACTTGTGTGATTGTAACTTTATTTATGTATGACAGTGTAACCGACATTAACCATTGAACGATTATGTTCATTCTTCATAACCACTACCTTGATCCTTCTATGAAGTGTCATTTATATAACTGAAATTAATTATTACTTTTGAGCTGAAATAAGGCATCTGACTATGTACCACCCTTGTGTTGTAAAACAAAACATATTATGAAAATTTTAACATGTTCTCTGACATAGTGAGACTTGTATCTTATCACCATTCATGATAATTGATGAATAAATATTATTGTATTGTTGGAAATATTTTTTTTTTTTTTTTTTTTTTTTTTTTTTTTTTTTTTTTTTTTTTTTTTTTTTTTTTTTTTTTTTTTTCCCGCGCCTTTACCGTGAACGCACGTACACACAAACTCTCACAAAATATATTATAACTTTCGAACAAACATGGCCAAAGTTACCTTACAAGCCATCGAAAAATTAATCCAAAAGGCTGTAGAACCACTGCAAATAAAAATATTCGAATGCCACTTTAAAATAGACGCGATATTAGCCAAATTAGAGTCTGTGAATTCGACGGATCAAGAAAATAACGGCAAAGATGGCGACAATGCAGTACAACAGGAAGATGCAGTGCCATTGCCGAAGACGGACGAACCGGGCCCGAAGCCAGCACGAGGAAGCCGACCAGCAGGTACGTCACCAGCAACGACCGCGACAACATCAGCGCGCACAGCGCGTGCGAATGCAAGGACACTACAGACGCAAGCTACCACATCTGCTCCCCGGAAGTCTCTCTCGCACTCAGCACCTCCTAATGCGGCATCCATCGCTGTCACACCTGCGAGTAAGCCTACAACTGCACCTACACCAAACCCGTTGCCGAAAGTTCCCGAAAGCCGGCCGCCGAACAACAGTGACAGCGGAGATAACGCGCCGACGTCTGAGGCCACGAAATCCGAGGTTCAACCCAAGCAACTGGACACGGTGCCTACTGTGCTACCTCATAATGTCGACCCCAAACCCGAAACTCAGAATTCCCAAAATCAACGCAATAAGAACAAAATAATAATAGGTACAGGCGCAAACAATAACAACATCCAAGGGGTGGAACGACTGAAATATATTCAGGCCTGGTCATTTAGGCCTGAGACGACCGCCGAAAATATATTAAGTTTCTTAAAAGAAAAGGCGACGTCAGATGACTATCTTGTCGAGAAAAGAAACATTAAAACAAATAGACATGCATCATTTCTAATCGGCATCCCGGACAACTTATTTAACATATTTAACTCGCCTACTGTGTGGCCCGCGCGCGTGAGGTTCACTGAGTGGTTTCGACCCCGCCCCCGCGCCGCGCGGGGTCACGAACGTCATCACTCCGACGCATGATCACCGGCCGCTGCCGCCGCCGATCGCCACGAATCCACCCTCAACTAGCGTTTCCGTCACAGTGAGAAATAAAAATAAAGACGACCTAATTTTATGTCACCAGAACATTCGATGTATAACAAATAAAACTAAAAAATTAGAGGTACTATTAACAAAGGAGCTATCCTGCGATGTCCTCATAATGACCGAACACTGGCTCCAGAGCCACGAGCTAGTGTCCGTAACTCTTAATAATTTCGGCTTAATATCATACTTTTGTAGATCAACGATCGGCCACGGTGGAAGCTGCATCTACGTTAAAAACGGCATTAAAGTAATTAACAAACAAGATTATTGCAACTTATCTGTCGAACAATTGTTTGACGTGTGCGCCGTACAGCTTGTAGTCGAAAATATTTTAGTGGTCGCAATATATCACTCTAACCAAACCGATGATGTTGCGTATCTAAAATTATTCGACAAATTACTAACTAAAATCTGTGATGAAGGACTGGACGCCATTATAATGGGCGACATAAATATAAATTTGCTTAATAACGCAAAATCACAAAAGGAATTGGTTGATATTTTATCGGGGCACAATTTTAGCCAATTAGTCGATTTCGCAACAAGGGTGGAGGGTACTAAGGCGACACTAATAGATCATGTGTACTGTAACCTCCCCTCGAAGTGCGTCACAAGCGTTACCAGCGTCGCGGCGCATCTCAGCGACCACGACGCCCAGCGCGTACACGTCTCGCGTGCCTCCGCGCCGCTACCGCGGTGCGTCGCGCGACGGTCAATAACAAACGCGAATAGAAATCACTTTGCGAACGCCCTCGAGTCGATCGATTGGTCTGCGATAGTGGAGCGATCGGGGTACGATTGTAATGCGCTCGCGCAAACTCTTTTAAATATTATAATTGACAAATTTAACATTTGTTTTCCCATACGTAAACAACCATACCATATGAAAAATAATTGCTGGATTGACAGTGACATTCAAAACTTTAAAAAATTATTATTTGATATTCTGCATCTGACAAAAATGTTCCCAGATAACGTGGATCTCCTAAATAGAGCCGAAAACTACTCAGCTAAATATAACGCCATGCTAAAAGAGAAACGAACTAACTATTACTCTAAAACAATTAGCGAGCACCCAAATAAGGTTAAATGTATGTGGAATATAATAAACACAGAACTCGGCCGACGGAATCACGATAGGGTCGACTATACTGATGTTCTACTAAACGCAAATGGGGTAGGTTTTAACACTAAACAACAACTGGTTGATGCATTAAACACAGAATTCACTACAGCTGCTAGTAGATGCGGGGCACCGCTGGCCGACGTGGTGCGCGCACACGCCGCAGTGCGCGCCGCCACGCCGGCCAGCGACTCGTCACTGCGGTTGACTCGGTTCACACCTGACGAAATAATAATAATACTCAACAAGCACATAGCTCCGAAACATAGTACTGACCTATACGGAATGTCACCAAGCCTACTCCGATCAATCATCCAACCAATCGCGCCGATCGTAGCCTATCTATTCAATGCGTGCATTAGGGAGGGTGTATATCCCAAACCTTTAAAAAAAGTCAAAATATCTCCCCTTTATAAAGGAAAAGGCAAAAAGTCGGACATGAAATCTTATAGGCCGATATCGTTAGTTCCCGCTGTCAGTAAGGTATTCGAGGTAGGTTTAAACAAAAGGATTCTGTCTTATATAGAAAGACTTAGCATTGTTACGGAAAGGCAGTATGCTTATAGATCTGGGCGCTCTACCACCGACCTGGTGCGTGAAGTGGTGTGGCGCGTGCTGAGCGCGCGCGAGGCGAGTCAGCCCGTCGCACTGCTATGCTGCGACCTCTCGCGCGCTTTCGACACCGCCGATCACCAACTCATCGCCGACAAATTAAACGTTTACGGCATACGCGGTCCCGTCTTGTCCTTGCTAACGTCGTTTATGTCTGACCGTTCCCAAACCGTTGTCGGTGATAAAAATCGGATTAAATCAACAGAAATGATAAATACGATGGGCGTTCCGCAGGGCTCGTGTTTATCAAATACCCTTTTCAGCTTGCTGCTGAACGATCTACCCAGTGCCATAAGCGAAGCAGAGATATACATGTACGCCGACGACGTAGCTGCTGTAGTCACAGCGCCTACGTCACTTGAGCTGGAGCAGAAACTTAACTACACAGTTCAAAGGCTCGAGTGGTGGTTCCGACTAAATGGCTTAGCCTTAAACAGGGAAAAAACTATGTTTATAGTATTTCAGCTAAATGGCACATCGCCACCACCCTGCCTGGTCACTGCCGACGATCATATCGCCCTGAAGATTGTCCAAACGACGAAGCTGCTGGACTTTCATATCGATAGTGCCCTCACATGGGGCTGCCATATTGACGAGCTCTGCTCCAAACTGGGCCGCGCATACTTCGCGATCCGTCGCCTGGCTAGCACGGCGTCTCGCAGCGTGGTATTATCATGTTATTTTGCGACCTTTCACAGCCTCCTCACCTACGGCGTGGAGCTGTGGGCGGGAGCCGCAGACGCCGTGCGGGCCTTCAGAAAGCAGAGGAAGGTAGTACGTGTCATTGCCGGAGTGCCTGACGATGCGCCGTGCAGAGAGCTATTTAAGGAACTAAATATTATGCCTCTTCCCTGCGAACTCATCTACCAGGTAGCTCTCTTCACACACAAGAACTTAGATGCGTTTCGTCAGCGAGGTGTAAACCCGTACCGCGCCATGCGCAGCAATAAGCTTGCCCACCTTCTCCGAACACCAGAACACGACCTACGGAAGTCGGAGAAGTCGGTGTATGTGATGGGCCCGTCTGTATATAACAGACTGCCGGACACAATTAAAAAGGATGCGGCTTCCATAGTGGCCTTTAAGCTAAAACTACGTAGGTGGCTCCTTGACCATACGTTTTATTCAGTGGATGAATTGTATGAGCTTCCTACTCAATGAGTTTAATAACTTAGACTGTATAATTGCTGTGTCGAATACTTATGTACCTGAACCTATTGAACAATCCGCAATACCTAATGTATTTCCTAGACCTAAGCCTGACCTGTAACTTGGCGTTATGAATAAATTATTTGTATTTGTATTTGTATTTGTATTTGTAAATACAATTATTGGCAAAGAGAAAGCCACTATAATAAAGTATTAAAATTCAACTGAGAGATTGAATCGTGCTGGAGTGAGTAGTGGGAATCCGTATCAACTACAACTGAACGAAAATAGTTCATAAGTTAATTCAGGCTTTCAATTCAATAGTGTACATCATCTGTAAAATTTGATAATTAGATGAAGAGTTTGGTAGTTAGAAACAATGCCTTACTCTACGTACTATACTATTTGCATATCCTTGAAGTTTGAATTAGCATAACTGCCTAACACGACATATTTCTATGATTTATTTCGGCATGACCACAGTCCCTTTGGTTGAATTTTAGATTTAATTTTGATTTAATTAATTAGCCAGGCATCTCAGAGGTTTTCTTGGCGTTTCTTTCCTCTGGTGTGTAGGTTACGAAACGTTGGTAGCTTCACTTAATAAAGTCATTGAAAGACAAAATAAAAATATTTTATTTTTAATAAAATATATAAAAATAATAATAATAATTAGATAGGATATGAGACAGTTTACCCCACCGCACGAACTACAGGCGTGTGTATTTGGGAAATGATACCCCTATCACACATTAGCTACCCTTCCTAACTATGTTTAAAATAAATAAATATTTTTTCTAAGAAAATAATTTAATTGTATAATTATTGTCTGTATTCGTTAACACTGTCGCTTTTAGGGCGTAGGGGATAAATAAATAAAAACCATATTTGCTTGTAGTAAAATAAAATATTCAAATAAGACAACAGTTAATTTCATAATCAATAACAAAATTTTACAAAATAATTTTCTAGCATTAATCTTCACCGCAAATATTGGGAAGACTTTGTCTATATGGAAACTACCGAATAGCCTTTTCTTTTACAGATTCCTGACACCATTCTACAACTTTACCACTAACCTTCCCGCATCAACAGCTTGAACTTATAACCGAATAATATTAATTTACTAATTAATTTTATATACCTATTTACTTAATATCTTTTCCTTGTAAAGTACCATTTATAGGAAATAAAGTTTAAAATAAATATCCTTGTTTTTGTTTCAACAACCTCTTTATCAGTCTCCTAAAAATTATCGGGTTACTACATAACTAGGGATCTACCACTAACTTTCACGAGCCATTGTTAGGAAAAACCGCTGAAATTGTCTGACAAATCATGTTTATATAGGAAATTAGATTATTGGGGTTATAGTATTTAACGCAGGGTTGTAGTGTTCCTTTCAGGAGGTAAGTATGTATAGTCATCAGAGCTTAGGGAAAGTTTTAGTATTACAGGGTTTCAGACGGGGTAGAGGGTTTCCTTCATAGAGAGCCACTTTGGCTTTCTAAGCATTTAAGTTTTCAGTAAAATTGTACCTTCCTTTAGTAGCTTCCAATAGCTGCTCTAGCTTTTAGTAGTTTATAGAGTAAAGAAGTAAAAGTTTATTTAGGAACGCCAGGCGCGATTCTCTGCAATATCTGTTTATTATTCTTCCAAGCTGAAGGATGACAAGACTGACAGGCGATGTATTCAACGGAGACGGAGGCGATGTATTCAACGGATAGACTGGAAGGAGTATTCAACGGAGTGTTGACGCGACACAACTCCGCGGAACCTAACTCTTAAAAATAGTTAAAGTATCTTAAATGATCTAAAAACTTGTAAATATAGTAAAGATAAGTGCAATTGATGACAAGAAATGTTATCTGAGTGAACAGTGGTGATTTACGAACTTTTTGAAATAAAAATAGTAAAACTTTACTTGTTACCGTCTGTGTCAATGAACTTTGTGTAAATATTTAATGTAACAAACAGTGCCATATTCTCACGAAACAATTAAAATAGTACATAAAAATACATACAAAATTAGAAACAGTGAAGAACCCTTAGAACCATTCAATATTAACCTTAAATATACAAATATTTCGATGCCGCTTGAAAAGACGCATAGAGTTCGATGACCTTTATCGAGAATTTTGCGAAAACTATAAATAATTGACTTCAAGACAGTGTTATGTTGTCTATAAGTGTTAATGTGTATATAACAACTGTGTGTGTAATGAAATTACTAATATAAATACCTAAAAACATTGAATTTCAAAAGCCTTGCCGCCCAAATGGTTGCGTACATCAACGGTTCTGATTTCAAATAACTTTTCGTGGACAACTTCCAAATGTGCTGCAGTGTAGTTGTCATTTTGTATGAAGTATGTGTTAAGAATAAACTTGAAAACTAAGTAAATTATAATATCTAAAGGAAACTCTGTGCTATACGAAATTGTTCATTGTTATGTGAATTTTCGACCTCTATGGACAAAGCACTTTGGCGTAATGGTGCCATGTCTGGACTAAATCAATATCGTACCAGCTAGGTCGTGGGTTCAAATCCCGAGCGAACTAAAACTTTTTGCTTTTTTATTTTTTCAATAAAGTTTGCTTTATTACTTTAATTGACTCAAGTGTAATAATGGCGTCAAAAACAAAACCTGCTTGTGCAACGTGCAAAAAATATATTCAAAGTAAACATTACTTGACGTGTTGTCGCTGTATGGACACATATGACGTCACGTTGAAGAGAACCGCGTCTGGCGTTTCTTAAAATAATAACGCTTCTTACGTTATAAGTAAACATCGGTATCAACGTTCAAATTTCGTGGCAATGTACGGTTGGCAGAAAAATAAATACAAACAAATCACTTAGTATTTTTAACCTTTATTTTGTATATGTAAATAAAAAAGCCCCTAAATAGTACATTTCCTAATTAGGGTGGTAAAACAAAGAAAGGCCGCGCAATCGCAATTGTTGCGGCCCAAGCTGCAAGCGAGGGACGTAATTATGCGATCGAGGGCTTTCTTTATTACCTCCCGTGTTGGAAAAATATGTGCACATTTGGCCAGAAAGCGGCTCTATCCGTACGCGTAGCGTGCGGAAAAAGCCACTTTATGTCCAGGTGTGGCATACAATATTTTACGAGTTAGAATAGATCACTAAAATTTGTTCCATAGATTTTGCTGTCAATCTTTGACGTCTGTAAGAATATATCCATTTTAAATGACTAAAAGATCTTTCCACGCTGACTGAGGTAATAGGAAGGTATGTCAAGCATTGAAAATTTTGCACACAGTTTTTATTTACACTTTCTGGTATTTCAGCCTCGTTGTTTTTAGATAGTTGGTTAATTATTTGTACAGTCTTATAACCAGGATTTTTCTTTAATACACTTTTTAATTTAAAATAAACTTTTCTGGCATTTTGATGTAACCTTAACGTTGATATTTTTTTTTGCAAACCATGAACAATGTTTAATGATTCTGCTAGACTCAGTTTTGGATCCTCCAATAATTTTATTGACTTAGCAATTATACTAAAGTGTGTATCGACGAATAGTAACTCAGTTTTTAAATTCCGGTTACGGAAAATTTTTTTTGCTTTAGAAATTGCACTCGCTTCACGCGGATTTAAGGCATCGATGACAGATTTGATTTTATCATAATGCATGTGATAATATGAGGCAGCATTTAACCATGTTCCCCATCTTGTTATCACGGGTCGGGGTGGTAGAGGAATATTTACACACATTTGATGAAATAAATTTGTCCTTGAAGGAGCGTTACGAAATATTTTTTTGATACAGTCAATCAAACTGTTTATGGTCGGGTAAAGACTTCTAATTATCTCTGCGACTCGATTACATCCATGTGCTATGCATGTTACATGAGTCATATTTTTATATTTCTGAACAAGGTTTTTAGCTGCTTTTACCATGTAGGAACCGGCATCCGTTATAAAAAATAATAATTTATCCATGTTTTTTTTGTATTCATCGCCCCAAAGATCTTCAAGGGTTTCCTCAACGAGTTTGGTTATTGTCGAATGGTTAGTCGCCTCCAATACCTTAGAAGCAAATAAATGTGGCTGGGTACTAGTTCCATCTAGAGCTCCGATCAAAATATTTGCCACTTTTTTTCCCACGGAATCTGATGTTTCATCAACACTGAGGTAAATCATTTTATTTTGTAATTTCTCTTTCAATTCATTTTTTTTCTTTTCATACAATTCAGGTAAGCATTTTACTCGTATTTTTGTTTCACTCGGCACAGTAATATCGTTTCCATATTTATGATTTAAAAGGTTTTCTACAAAATTTCTAAATTTAGGATTGTCTAATTTTGACCACGGTATATTCGAACAAATCATAAACTCTGTTAAATCTTTATTAAATTTTTCTTGTGCATTATTTTTATGAATTTTGTTGTGTAAATCTGTTTTTAAATGGCGGTCGATACTAGATTTAGAGGGAAATAATTTCGAATTACACAATTTGCAATATACGATATCGTCTTTAATTTCGAAATCAGCATTATCTCGTATTATATCCTGTAAATGGCAGCGTGAATCAGATAATTTATCTTGATGAGATTTTGATTTCAAATGTTTCTCTATATTGTACCTTTTTTTATATTCATTTCGCAAATAGTACAGCAAGCACCTTCGTTAGTGAATATAAAATCAGTATACTGCGTCAAATCCATTTTCTCAAGTCTGATAGGGAGTTGGGTAAAGATTTATCGATGCTAAATTGTAGTTGTAAGTGTTTTTAAGAACTATTATCGTTGAAGATTTTACCACATATTATTTTGCATGACAATTAAATTGACATTTGTTGCCTATTTGGCATTTAGAATTTTTTTTACAAATGGATAATGAAATGAGTATTGAGGTTCTATGACGTATTAAGAATATAAACCTCTTTAAATATATGTACAGTTTACCAAAGTACGATTAAGAATAAAAATAAATTAAATGTTATTTATTACTAATAAATAAAACAATGATACCTATGTATTTCTTTTTTTGCGACCCTTACCAAGTGCCACGAAATTTGAACGTTGATACCGATGTTTAGTTATAAGCTACTAAAAGCTAGAGCAGCTATTGGAAGCTACTAAACGACGGTACAACTTAGAAAGCTGAAACTGAAAAGCTTAGAAAGCCAAAGTAGCTCTCTATGAAGGAAACCCTCTACCCCGTCTGAAACCCTGTAATACTAAAACTTTCCCTAAGCTCTGATGACTAAACATACTTACCTCCTGAAAGGAACACTACAACCCTGCGTTAAGTACTACAACCCCAATAACCTAATTTCCTATATAAACATGATTTGTCAGACAATTTCAGCGGTTTTTCCTAACAATGGCTCGTGAAAGTCTAGTAGTAGATCCCTAGTTATGTAGTAACCCGATAATTTTTAGGAGACTGATAAAGAGGTTGTTGAAACAAAACCAAGGATATTTATTTAGATTAAACTTTATTTCCTATAAATGGTACTTTACAATGAAAATACATTAAGTAAATAGGTATATAAAATTAATTAGTTAATTAGATATTCGGTTATAAGTTCAAGCTGTTGATACGGGAAGGTTAGTGGTAAGGCTGTAGAATGGTGTCAGGATCTGTAAAAGAAAAGGCTATTCGGTAGTTTCCACATAGACAAAGTCTTCCCAATATTTGCGGTGAAGATTAATGCTAGAAAATTAACTTGTAAAATTTTGTTATTGACGATGTAATGATCTCTTGTCTTATTTGAATATTTTTTTAACTATAAGCAAATATAGTTTTTTTTTATTTAACCCCTACGCCTACAAGCGCTAATGTTAACGAATCCAGGCAGTAACAACTTTTCTAATTAGTTGTTTTTTCTGATTATTTTGATTAGATATAATTTTGCAAGTATTTAAACAAAAGTTAGGATGGGTAGCTGATGTGTGAAAGGTTTTCCCTTATCTACATGCCTGTAATCCGTGCGTTGGGGATTATTAGCTCAGAACCTGTCTACATTTTTTTTTATATATTTTTATTTTGTGTTATTATTTTCTCTACTAATAACTTTATTAAGTGAAGCTACCAACGTTTCGTAACCTACACACCAGAGGAAAGAAACGCCAAGAAAACCTCTGAGATGCCTAGCTAATTAATTAAATCAAAATTAAATCTAAAATTCAACCAAAGGGACTGTGGTCATGCCGAAATAAATCATAGAAATATGTCGTGTTAGGCAGTTATGCTAATTCAAACTTCAAGTATAGGCAAATAGTATTGTACGCAGAGTAGGGCATTGTTTCTAACTACTGAACTCTTCATCTAATTATCAAATTTTACAGATGATGTACACTATTGAATTGAAAGCCTGAATTAACTTATGAACTATTTTCGTTCAGTTGTAGTTGATATGGATCCCCATAACTCACTCCAGCACGACTCAATCTCTCAGTTGAATTTCAATACTTTATTATAGTGGCTTCCTCTTTGCCAATAATTGTATTTCCAACAATAAAATAATATTTATTCATCGATTATCATGAATGGTGATAAAATACAAGTCTCACTATGTCAAAAATTTCCGTAATATTTTTGTTTTACAGCTCATTGTTGGTACAAGGTTAGATGCCTTATTTCAGCTCAAAAGTAATAAATAATTTCAGTTATATAAATAACACTTCATAGAAGGATCAAGGTAGTGGTTATGAAGAGTGAACATAATTGTTCAATGGTTAATGTCGGTTACACTGTCATACATAAATAATGTTACAATCACACAAGTAATAAATACTTTAGTTCAATTCATTGCTTATATAGAAAAGCATATGATCCGTAAGTATATAGAGTACGCACTCCTTCAAATTCATAAATCAGGTACGTAAACACGCTAAAAATCGTTCCCGAAATAGGGTAAACGACTTAATATATACTCAATTAAATTCATATACCGCAACCGCAAAACATAAAATTATAACGCATTCCGCAATAAAATTCGCAAACCGTATAAAAATATAACGCATACGACATATAGGATATAGGATAAACGCATCTATCCATATTTCGTTAAATTCGTAAAATGTTTCCGCATACTCCGTTAAATTCCGTACGCATATATATATCATATAATAATTCAACCAAATTTCACATAAATTAAATACAAGAACCACAACAGTAAGGAAAATGTTCATAATATAGCAGTCAATTAAAAGCACTTACTCAACTCCAAGGCCTAAAGAGAATACACAGAAAAGAAATAAATTTTATAAGTGAATAGATTTTGTCTCACCAAATTAGACTTCTTTACGGCTGGTCCCTTCCCTCTAGTCGCTCTAGCCGAAGGCAGCCCAGGTCGGCTTGAAGGCAGAAGTTGGGGTCTCGTTGCTCAGGATGTGCTTCTGGCTCACGTTGGCCGCCGTAGTCAAGTAGTCCCGTAGTCCGTAGGTAGAAGTGTTCGTGGTTCTCTGGTCGGAGGCAAAGTGAAGTCAAAGTGTTCGCAGCTCTGGTCGAAGGCAAAGTCCCTCCCTACCGTACGCCCTTCCCTTATATAGTAATAAAAATTCCGTATCGATTCGTCCAATAAGATTGCTTGCGGCGTATTAGTCGAGTTTGGTATGCTTTCGACCACCATCTGTGACGTCAGAGAGGTTCGAAACGTCCGCCTTCTGGTAGCTTGGTTAGATTGATTTAAGCCAATTTGAACCTTTTTGATCCTTTAGTTCATACTATTTTAAAGACCAAATTCCTATACTTAAGTGACCTAGTTCGATAACCTCCTATCTCACATAGGGAATGTTTTTCTTCAATATCTATCCAATTATGCAATTTCCAATGAAAATTTATATGAAAATAGATGAAAACAATAGCCCCGCGTATGATTTAATAAACCCCTGTAAGTATTAATGTCTATTTTCCCCGTAAAATGCCAATATATCTTTGTATACCAATTTGATTCTTAAGATCCCTACGCTACATACTTCTATAAGAAACAAGTTCCTATGAGCGCCCTACCCTTTTTGGAAAACCTAACCTCTAAGAAAACGATTTTCTTTAATTCAAACAAAAGTAAGTATTTCCTAAGGTGTATTTATATAATTTATGATGAAGATAATTTTTCTGCATATATTATGACCAGATCCTATCGGATTTACTGCGTATTTACTCCGTAAAATACCAATATATCTTTTATAAGAAAATTCGCTTTTTATCCTAATTTTCATCACTTTGCTTTATTTGTTTTGATCAAATTTGTGTTTTCCACACGTTTATGAGCTAATACTAGCCTAGAATTCCATCAAACACCAGTAATTTTAAAATCCTAACAATATTCTTACGACAATTTTCGATCATACAATTTGTTAATTTTAGCGTTTTACCGAATCGAACTCGTTATGTTTTATTAAAACAAAGCTCCAAACTTTATTTATTTCCGTTATTTAACTTCATAATACGAGTTTTTATATAATATTCCCAAAATCGATTTTGGACGAAAAGTAAGTTCTTAGTTTTTTTTTTCGCTTAATTCGTTCAATTCCGTTAATATACTTGCTGCTGCAATATAGCTTTAATCACTTTCCCTTTAATTTAAGTATCGATTTATAACAATAATTAACAAAATAAAAAACATAACCTCTCCATTTGGAGAAATTTTCAGACAAATCTTAAATATTATTAGATACTACTTTTTGTTATTGAATAAATTATCAATAATACATTTATTCTATACAACAAACTACATTTCATCTCGAAAATCCTATTAAAAGTATAAATTTTCATCATTACTTAACGAAAAAACTTCGAAGTTGTCGGTCATTTCCATCCCTAGGTATTCTCACAATGAAAACATATGAAATTATAAGAAACTGATGATAAAGCAATTTGTAATCAAAATACTAATTTCTAAATAGGTAAAAGAACCTGTCTATGTTACTAACCGTTTGTACTATGTCATAAAATGTCTTTAGTAAATTATATATTTTTGTCCTTAGTACATATCTCAAGAATGAAGTAAATATTTCTAGAACATACTTTATATACGAACCCCTGCCATCCTATGAGTTTAATTTTACCTAATAATATATCCCCCATTGAAGGAATCGATCACAAGATTGCTAAAACTTTATGACATATCTAGTGCGGTAACCAAATTACTGTTTGTCCACTGCAAATGGTACAAACGGATATTTCAGATAATAATTCCCCAAAACGTTGCATACTTATCCTGTTAAGTTGTTATTCATAGCCTCTGTTCCTGTGAAAACTAAAACATACATTAAATATCTACACAAGCTGCATATATAAATTACATATGAATGCCACTTATGGTCAAAATGCCATTTTAAATACCCAAATAATAATAATAATAATAACCATTATTTCTATCTAAAATGCAACTATGCAAAATACATAATTAATTGACCAAGATCATGAATGTTTCAAAATCTTGCCAATCAACGGTGAACAGTATTTAGCAAAACTCTATGGTATCAATTGCTTATGCAATAATGCAAAAATAAGTAATAATATAAATATAATTATATCTAAACATAATATAATTTATCGAAAACTGTGAGAAATCCTAGTAAAGATTTCAGGTTTTATATTTTCCAAATATTCTCAGTTGCTGAAAGCAATGATAATAGCTTATCATTAAAGTTCAGGTATGTATTGTTGCTAATAAAACACAATGATGCTTATATACTTCCATTTATTTTATTTCCTTTGTCAGATCATTAACTTGATCTTTTCTTACATACTAAAATAAAACCAATATGTAATAAGGTGAACCTCCACTCTCATACATATTATGTGAATCATTTATTTTTCATTTTTTCATGAACTTTACTCCTGAAAATATCATGTAAAAGCTTACAAATGAAGCTCTATCAGCCTTTAAAGTCATTTTGCTACTTTTCGTACATAGAGGACCCTGTGGACCGCTACAGCTCTGCCCTCCGATGGAATTGACGCGGAAAGGACATTTGTACTTGAAGCAGAGATTGCATCGTAACCCATTAAAGACACAGATATTGATATTTCACCCTCCCAGTGTTATTTCACCCCATTTGACTAACCATCAATCAAAAAGTTGACAGTATCATCAAACGAAGCAAAAATTTTTTTTTTTTTTTTATAGTGTGATATATAAAAGTGACCATTACTCAGCAGTAATCAATTGATTCCAAGATAATCATAGACCTCGTGGTTTCTCAGTTTATTGAGTCAGAATTGGTAAAAAGCCAGAATTTCCGCCCTGACGGAAGTGCAAGGTTTGTGAGGTCTTACAGTCTCTAATAGAAACTCCCATTACCCATTCATATGTATTGTATCAAATAAGATTCTTTCCTTAATTCTCAAGCAAAACACGACCAACTTTGTCCTGGCCTTATGAAGGGACAAGAGAAGCCTTCGTCAGGACGACTATCCCTTTACTCTTTTATAACTTCCCCCAATAGTATCCCCAAGTACCGATAGCCAGTCTACAACCATCCCCAAACCAACTAATACTACCTTTTATGGCGTGATGTCCTCTATTCAAACAAAACCAGATCAATAATAACAATTCTGAAATACTCAAAATCATTCAGTCACTGATCTACCTTATATCTGAACAAAAGGGTGTGTGAAACTAGTTTTTGCAACGTGTATAGTGTCTCATTGTCAAAGAAAGATACCTAGAACTGGTATGTATAAAATTAACCTAACACTAAGATTCCTTTGACAACGATCATTGTAATCCCTTCAAGAACCCCTTCCCCCCCCCCTAAGCTCAACTTAAGAAACAACAATATCCGCTGACCATAATCTTGACTTTGTGTTATTAAACAAACCCTACGCTAACTCTTTCTCTCAATCAGTCAAACAAACGATACGTTTTCGTTTGTCATATCATAGTAAGTCTCTCGTCTGTCATCTCTCTAAGTCCCCCTTCCTAGCTTAGTAATCTGTATTTGTTCAAAAACCCAAAGCCATTTTTGGAATATGGTCATATGAAAAAGAAATTATTCCCTAAACTCAATTTTGACCCCCCCATACATTAAGCGAATAATAGTAATTACCTCATAACCAAAATTGCAGAATCATAAAATAGAACTACAACTCTAGTTACTACAATACCTTTTCAAAACCTCGTAACCAGGACTAGAAAACTATAGTCCCAGCTACTACCATTACCTGAACTAAAATTATTAGAACTTAAAAATCTATATAATTTCAGTTGTACCTTTAAGTATAGAAATCATTACAATTGTACTAAACCAATAACCTCACTTATTTATTAAACCCGCATATAAAACTTGAATTTCCGAAATTTGTAACTACTATGTTGCATAATTCTACATTTTAGAACAACTCGGTGTGCTTGTATTTCCCCAATATCCCTCGTTATCTATTTTCCCTCTTACTTGTTTAAACTACACTCTTCATTTATTTACTTATTTCTACTAGATAAAAAAAAACCGTTTTATCTAAGAATCAAAACAAATGGTAACAACGCCAAGTCAAATCCATGATGTGTATTATACCCGCGAAGTACTATAAAGTAGATAGGCGCTTACGTAATATCAAAACCTCTAATTCAACGTAATTATATATTTGCCTACTTTATTCTAAACTAAAAAATTTCAAATATGTACGTTTGTATACCTGCCCGGAGTATAGACTTGTGTCGCGACATCTATTATTCGATTTATTTTCATATTACTATCGACAAATATCCCTTTTAACTACTCTACTCAAAATATGTCGTCATCTCGGAACCGAAAAGTTTACGTATGAAATTGTCTCCTATCCTATAAAATTTACGACAACAAGTCATTCGCCCGTTCCTAGCTCTAACGACGTCATCTAGTGACAAATGAGTGAACTAAAAGCTAATTATAATTATGTGACGGATAAAATCTATAAGGATTCTACAAGAAAACATCGTTCGCTAGTTTACGCTAAGAACAGTGACATCTAGTGGCGAGTAGTTGAACTAAAACTGAATAATTATTGTAATATCGAAAAATCTAAAAGCATTCTACAAGAAAACATCGTTCGCTAGTTTACGCTAGTAACAGTAACATCTAGTGACGAGTAGTTGAACTAAAACTGAATAATTATTGTAATATCGAAAAATCTAAAAGCATGCTACAAGAAAACATCGTTCGCTAGTTTACGCTAAGAACAGTGACATCTAGTGACGCGTTGAAGAACCTCCTGCCTGCTAATTGTTAAAACAAAATTATAATTTTAAAACCATTTGATGTAAGAACATTGTTGGCTAGTTCGTAATTGTAACAACGACCCCTTGCGACCCTTACATAAACTATTCCCAAAACATAGTAAAATCTGTAAAACCTATTTTTTTTTTTTTTTTTTTCGCGTCTTAAATTTATATCATGTTGAAGGAATAATCGGTAGTTCTCACTATGGCCAACATAACGCACAATTTTTTCTGAATTTGTTGTTGCAAATTTGTGTATGGACCCCCTTTTTTATTCCAAATCTTAACTTGACATAACTACGTATCGTATTTGGAGGTTTAATTAACACAAATACCGTCCTAACTCAAGTAAACGCAAAATAAAAGCTGAATGTACGATGAGACGATGACGCTTATATACTTGTCTTAGTTAGCTTCCTAAATGATTTAGTTTCTAAATTTAGTCAAGTCTAACCGCATTTAGCAAATAAATTTACTATGAAAACTAGTTAGGATCCTAATTAGGGTGCTAGTTAGGACACTAAAAAAAGTTAAGTGTAACAGGGCTTTTAAACACTAATGTTATCAGTGACTATCAAAGATTTCTTTATCTGTGGAATGACTTTGTGTATTTTAAAATAGGATTGTACCATAAACTTATCAATGCTACTATTAAATCGAACCCGAAAGTATATTAGTGTGTGTCTGTTTACAAAACTAGTTTGTTTTAAGTGTATGCATTTAAATCTTATTTCTGTCCCAATAAATAAAACGAAATAAATAAATATTTTCTTTTTCTCGCAAGGATTTTACTAATTTACGTACATAACATAGCCGTCCCTACCAACCAAACAGAGCCGTTCAAAATTTTCACAAGTATAGCGTGAATATAGCAATGTTAGCAATGGCCGACCGGCGTTTTAATGTGACACGTTTCGACTCCGGTTTTCTGATTCCTAATTTCCTTATATGTGTCCGTTTATTAAGTAAAACAATAGCAAAAGTACCTAAGTGAAAGAAGTAAGTGTTAACCGACATATTTAATCAACAGTGGTTTAAGTAGTTCGAACGATGGAGATGTGTTTACGAGTTCACAATTTTGTTAGTAAATACCGGCGCCATTTTTACTACGTTTCATGAATTTGTTTTGTTTCTAGATTATATCTGTTGATGAATATCTACACCTATTATGTTATGGATAAAACCAGATTACAATGGAAAACCTATAAGTTACTACGCACTAATCAATCAATCAAGGAAGCTATGCAGTGTCTAAAGCCCTTGAAAACTTGTGACGTAAAATGTAGCGGATTAAATGGACTTGAATTACAGTAAAATATCAAGTAAGTACGCATTATTTTGTTTAAAAGTGGACTATCTACCCAATTCAGTTTATTTTACAACCGTATCCCTTTTGTTTTTAAATATATATCTAAAGGTAAACAAGGTTTTGTCCCGTCAAAACTTATATATGACGTTTGTACCTACAAGGTTACTAAAGTTACTTTATCTCTACAATGTTACTCTATCTCGGTCATTCGGTTATTCCAATTGCAGGTTGACAAGAGAACGTGCCTACATGAAAGGAAGAAGCACGGAATTTAAAATTGCCAGATTTCACGACACTGTCCCTACTTCTACGGCTTCAAATACAGGTCCCTAAGCAACGTGTGTCTCTCCGGAACTAAAATGTAAGTACATGTTTAACCCAACATTTTTAATTATCTATACTAAAGCATTTAATCATAAGGAAACGCTGCCCCCCGCATTTTAGACCGATAACTAATCATATTTTTTTTTTGTAGGTTATGTTTATTATGTTGTTTCTGAAATATGTACACTCCCTATGAAACGAATCTTAGTCTTAACTACATACAAAGAATATTTTTATTATTTAAAACAGCCTACTATATAAACTACTTTATGTATTTCAGTGAATCCAGCCCCGCAATGCATCGTTAGCCAGTCTGACAGTGGCTGCCCTCCAGATTTCCGACTCTTACACCAGGTAATTAGCCTTTATCTTTTGTTGGTAAATTAATTATTACAATGAACTACCAAAATTGCAACTACTCTATATATGTATGTATGTTTTTTGAGAATTTTTGTTTTACCCGTCCCGCTGTCTGTAATTAAATTTTAAAAGCGAACTTTGAACCCTTTCCCTGTTTCCAATTGAGCTGAAATTTTCCGCGCCTATGTATGTCACGTGACACTGCAATATTATGATGACATGCAACTGATCTGATGATGGAGCAGAAAGGTGTCTATAAGAACTCCCTCAATTATTCAATTTTATCCCGTCGTGTTTGGACTTGTTGTACTCGTCTTGATGAGCAGTTTGAGATTGTATATAGAAGAGTACGGTAGGCAAAGAATAGCTTATCATAAAATTTAAATTATTGTGCAAAAGTGTAGTAAGACTTTTAACACCCCGTTACCTAAACAATGGATATTTTTTTTTTCTAAAATTAAGTACTAAGACAGCCATATTTTAAAATCTCCCTATTCTAAGATAGATCACACTGATACTCTAAATGCAGAAGACTAGTCCGACGCTAGTTTCGAGCACCAGAAACCTAGATCACTTTTTCTTTGTAAATGACATACATGTAAGTTCACACTAATACCATTTCTATTTAAACTAATTTCAGGCTAATTTATGCAGTACCCTGAGAGCTTCCAATCTACCCCTGGCTCCTCGCATCTCTTCTACGCGTTTCACAACGGAAAACAAGTGAGTATAGAATCTCTTCCTAATAATAAAATTAAAACCTATGGCTGTATATGCATGCATACCTACACATGTGTGTAAGTATGTACTTAATCATCTACTATTAACGTGATGCTGATGATGATGACTTCTAAAATATTTTTTTGAAATCAGCCCTACATGCACATAATGACAAACCTTCATGAAATAGAGTTCTATGGCCGCAGTAATTCGGCCTAATTTTGGTATAGACACCTACACAAAGAATCAGGTTCAAACAAACCCTAGGCCCTAACTTTAGTCAACCTATTGACTACCCGTTACTTGCAATGCCACGCCATTGCTATGGCTGGAGCATTTCAAACCCCTTAAGAATAATGATATGAGTTCCCATTTAAAATTAGAATACTTTTTTAACGATTTACCTATGTACTTGGAAGCAATAACAAACTTATTTACTTACTTTATTTAAAGGAAAACGTTTGGAAAGCAAATAACCATTTAAACTATCTCCATGTTCAGACACTAGTAACGTTTTTATTTTAATCAATTTTCAGAGTTCCAGAACATCTATACAAAGCGACTTCCGTCTCATCATCGATCAACGCGGCTCACCTTCCTATCACCGCGGAAGACAGACTGGGATCTACACATTATTCCTATTGTAGCTTTAGTCCCTTAAGTTAGCCACTAAGTATCATTTATACCACGCTGGTGGCAAACATGCATACGACCCGCCTTATGGTAAGCAATTACCGTAGCCTATGGACGCCCGTAACCTCAGAGGATTCGCATGCAAGCATTTATAGTACCTATATGCTTTCGAACATGACAAATTTTCAAAATAATGATTTTACTTTTATTTTATTAAGTTAATCAGTATATATAAGCAATTATATCTAATACTAGCTGGGTAATGTTGTTTTAATGTGAATACCCTACAAGTAAATAACATCCTTATCATTGCTAAACCTTTTTAAATATTTAAACTTTTGTGAGATATGTTAACAAGTACTTGTGGCTGTACTCACTACTAGGCTGGTTTTTAAATATTACGCTAAACTGCCTACGTCAACTAATGATTTTAATTTGTAAAATTAGCATACATTCGACAAATAAGCCTTTCAAATCACCGAAACATCAAATGCAGTGTGCAAACTATTAAGTTGATAATCTCAAATAATAGCAAAGACAAGGATCCCGACGAATTGAGGAATCCTCTTTTGAAACTTGAATGTCGTTTGATAAGAGATCATTGCTTGGAACTGGTATGTGTAAATAAATATATATCCTAGGTTACCCTACATTGCCTAAGATGAAATACTATTATCTATTCTGTGGCCTAAGTTTATTATCCTGCCATAATATAATACATTTGATTGATACACTTGATAAAGGTTCTCCAGATGGAGAAGTAAGTGAGATTACTGATAGATGGATTAGATAGATTGCTTAATTATTCGAAAAGTATACATTTATTTATACAGTGCCCTGCAGAACTGTTTTCGTAGTTTGTCTGTAGGTGAGCTAGTTACTAAATAGTTATTCTATTGTTATGCTAATGTTATTTATTGGCACACTTAGCGACATGCTGTTTGTGATACCGGTATCACCCATGTGTATCTAGTAGATATGTCTAAAGCTGTTTTTTTTTTTTTAAATTTTAATTTGTACCAGCTGGTGTCTTATCTTATACGGTAGATTATTTAGATAATACGGTGATCTTTTATTGAGGGTTCGAACACCGAAATAGTTTTCTACTTGTATTTGTCAATAGACACTGATTTTGTGTTATGTGAGTGATCGATCAGTACCAGGCTGCACTATGATCATGTTGATACTACTTTTATTTTGTTATTATTTATTAAACAAGAAATAAACATGCAGTTTTATTAAGCGTGACTACCTTACCAAATCAGCCCCACCCCAATGATCATTTCTTTGCTACTACTTTTAATAAAGGAACCTATCTCTATTGTTATGTATCTACTAATAACCCTTGATTTTCCCCTCCTGAAACAGGCTACATGTTAACTACAATATACTTTTAAATGATTGATATCTCATGAAATAGAAATGAATATTAAAATTATGGACCTAGACAGTCATATTTTTACCAAAAACATTGGTATTTTGAATCTGCCGCCTTTTGAACCATTCGATATTAATGAAAATGTCTCATTGTTTATTGAATGACAATAATAATACGTTAATTACATAGTGAAATACTAATTATTTTTACAATTTGCAAAATAAAACATTGTTAGAACACATAGAATCGAAACGCAACGCCAGTGACAGTCAGTATTAACATGGCTGTCAGATAGTCAAAACAAAGTTTTCGTGGTTATGTTATTGTTAGTTTTAGTGATTTTAAAACGCGTGAACTGCTTAAAAAGTGTGTGGAAAAGATGCTTTCGAGCACCAGTGAAGTGACGCAATTATGTTTCAAGTGTATTTCGTGATATACCGTGATTTAATGTGCCTACAAAGTTTACCCGGAATTCGCGCCTAAGGTAACAATATGATTTAAGAATGCTTCCCTCTGCCCTCCGCGTATATATTTTTTATTGTTTCAACAACAATATCAGTCTCCATATCCATTAACACGGTCAGCAACTGAAACCGCTTAAATTATCCAACCAAATTATGTGTAAATACTAATATGTATGATTCTAATCCTGGTCACGGCACCAACTGAAGAGAACCGCGTCTGGCGTTTCTTAAAATAATAACGCTTCTTACGTTATAAGCTACTAAAAGCTAGAGCAGCTATTGGAAGCTACTAAACGACGGTACAACTTAGAAAGCTGAAACTGAAAAGCTTAGAAAGCCAAAGTAGCTCTCTATGAAGGAAACCCTCTACCCCGTCTGAAACCCTGTAATACTAAAACTTTCCCTAAGCTCTGATGACTAAACATACTTACCTCCTGAAAGGAACACTACAACCCTGCGTTAAGTACTACAACCCCAATAACCTAATTTCCTATATAAACATGATTTGTCAGACAATTTCAGCGGTTTTTCCTAACAATGGCTCGTGAAAGTCTAGTAGTAGATCCCTAGTTATGTAGTAACCCGATAATTTTTAGGAGACTGATAAAGAGGTTGTTGAAACAAAACCAAGGATATTTATTTAGATTAAACTTTATTTCCTATAAATGGTACTTTACAATGAAAATACATTAAGTAAATAGGTATATAAAATTAATTAGTTAATTAGATATTCGGTTATAGGTTCAAGCTGTTGATACGGGAAGGTTAGTGGTAAGGCTGTAGAATGGTGTCAGGATCTGTAAAAGAAAAGGCTATTCGGTAGTTTCCACATAGACAAAGTCTTCCCAATATTTGCGGTGAAGATTAATGCTAGAAAATTAACTTGTAAAATTTTGTTATTGACGATGTAATGATCTCTTGTCTTATTTGAATATTTTTTTAACTATAAGCAAATATAGTTTTTTTTTATTTAACCCCTACGCCTACAAGCGCTAATGTTAACGAATCCAGGCAGTAACAACTTTTCTAATTAGTTGTTTTTTCTGATTATTTTGATTAGATATAATTTTGCAAGTATTTAAACAAAAGTTAGGATGGGTAGCTGATGTGTGAAAGGTTTTCCCTTATCTACACGCCTGTAATCCGTGCGTTGGGGATTATTAGCTCAGAACCTGTCTACATTTTTTTTTATATATTTTTATTTTGTGTTATTATTTTCTCTACTAATAACTTTATTAAGTGAAGCTACCAACGTTTCGTAACCTACACACCAGAGGAAAGAAACGCCAAGAAAACCTCTGAGATGCCTAGCTAATTAATTAAATCAAAATTAAATCTAAAATTCAACCAAAGGGACTGTGGTCATGCCGAAATAAATCATAGAAATATGTCGTGTTAGGCAGTTATGCTAATTCAAACTTCAAGTATAGGCAAATAGTATTGTACGCAGAGTAGGGCATTGTTTCTAACTACCGAACTCTTCATCTAATTATCAAATTTTACAGATGATGTACACTATTGAATTGAAAGCCTGAATTAACTTATGAACTATTTTCGTTCAGTTGTAGTTGATATGGATCCCCATAACTCACTCCAGCACGACTCAATCTCTCAGTTGAATTTCAATACTTTATTATAGTGGCTTCCTCTTTGCCAATAATTGTATTTCCAACAATAAAATAATATTTATTCATCGATTATCATGAATGGTGATAAAATACAAGTCTCACTATGTCAAAAATTTCCGTAATATTTTTGTTTTACAGCTCATTGTTGGTACAAGGTTAGATGCCTTATTTCAGCTCAAAAGTAATAAATAATTTCAGTTATATAAATAACACTTCATAGAAGGATCAAGGTAGTGGTTATGAAGAGTGAACATAATTGTTCAATGGTTAATGTCGGTTACACTGTCATACATAAATAATGTTACAATCACACAAGTAATAAATACTTTAGTTCAATTCATTGCTTATATAGAAAAGCATATGATCCGTAAGTATATAGAGTACGCACTCCTTCAAATTCATAAATCAGGTACGTAAACACGCTAAAAATCGTTCCCGAAATAGGGTAAACGACTTAATATATACTCAATTAAATTCATATACCGCAACCGCAAAACATAAAATTATAACGCATTCCGCAATAAAATTCGCAAACCGTATAAAAATATAACGCATACGACATATAGGATATAGGATAAACGCATCTATCCATATTTCGTTAAATTCGTAAAATGTTTCCGCATACTCCGTTAAATTCCGTACGCATATATATATCATATAATAATTCAACCAAATTTCACATAAATTAAATACAAGAACCACAACAGTAAGGAAAATGTTCATAATATAGCAGTCAATTAAAAGCACTTACTCAACTCCAAGGCCTAAAGAGAATACACAGAAAAGAAATAAATTTTATAAGTGAATAGATTTTGTCTCACCAAATTAGACTTCTTTACGGCTGGTCCCTTCCCTCTAGTCGCTCTAGCCGAAGGCAGCCCAGGTCGGCTTGAAGGCAGAAGTTGGGGTCTCGTTGCTCAGGATGTGCTTCTGGCTCACGTTGGCCGCCGTAGTCAAGTAGTCCCGTAGTCCGTAGGTAGAAGTGTTCGTGGTTCTCTGGTCGGAGGCAAAGTGAAGTCAAAGTGTTCGCAGCTCTGGTCGAAGGCAAAGTCCCTCCCTACCGTACGCCCTTCCCTTATATAGTAATAAAAATTCCGTATCGATTCGTCCAATAAGATTGCTTGCGGCGTATTAGTCGAGTTTGGTATGCTTTCGACCACCATCTGTGACGTCAGAGAGGTTCGAAACGTCCGCCTTCTGGTAGCTTGGTTAGATTGATTTAAGCCAATTTGAACCTTTTTGATCCTTTAGTTCATACTATTTTAAAGACCAAATTCCTATACTTAAGTGACCTAGTTCGATAACCTCCTATCTCACATAGGGAATGTTTTTCTTCAATATCTATCCAATTATGCAATTTCCAATGAAAATTTATATGAAAATAGATGAAAACAATAGCCCCGCGTATGATTTAATAAACCCCTGTAAGTATTAATGTCTATTTTCCCCGTAAAATGCCAATATATCTTTGTATACCAATTTGATTCTTAAGATCCCTACGCTACATACTTCTATAAGAAACAAGTTCCTATGAGCGCCCTACCCTTTTTGGAAAACCTAACCTCTAAGAAAACGATTTTCTTTAATTCAAACAAAAGTAAGTATTTCCTAAGGTGTATTTATATAATTTATGATGAAGATAATTTTTCTGCATATATTATGACCAGATCCTATCGGATTTACTGCGTATTTACTCCGTAAAATACCAATATATCTTTTATAAGAAAATTCGCTTTTTATCCTAATTTTCATCACTTTGCTTTATTTGTTTTGATCAAATTTGTGTTTTCCACACGTTTATGAGCTAATACTAGCCTAGAATTCCATCAAACACCAGTAATTTTAAAATCCTAACAATATTCTTACGACAATTTTCGATCATACAATTTGTTAATTTTAGCGTTTTACCGAATCGAACTCGTTATGTTTTATTAAAACAAAGCTCCAAACTTTATTTATTTCCGTTATTTAACTTCATAATACGAGTTTTTATATAATATTCCCAAAATCGATTTTGGACGAAAAGTAAGTTCTTAGTTTTTTTTTTCGCTTAATTCGTTCAATTCCGTTAATATACTTGCTGCTGCAATATAGCTTTAATCACTTTCCCTTTAATTTAAGTATCGATTTATAACAATAATTAACAAAATAAAAAACATAACCTCTCCATTTGGAGAAATTTTCAGACAAATCTTAAATATTATTAGATACTACTTTTTGTTATTGAATAAATTATCAATAATACATTTATTCTATACAACAAACTACATTTCATCTCGAAAATCCTATTAAAAGTATAAATTTTCATCATTACTTAACGAAAAAACTTCGAAGTTGTCGGTCATTTCCATCCCTAGGTATTCTCACAATGAAAACATATGAAATTATAAGAAACTGATGATAAAGCAATTTGTAATCAAAATACTAATTTCTAAATAGGTAAAAGAACCTGTCTATGTTACTAACCGTTTGTACTATGTCATAAAATGTCTTTAGTAAATTATATATTTTTGTCCTTAGTACATATCTCAAGAATGAAGTAAATATTTCTAGAACATACTTTATATACGAACCCCTGCCATCCTATGAGTTTAATTTTACCTAATAATATATTCCCCATTGAAGGAATCGATCACAAGATTGCTAAAACTTTATGACATATCTAGTGCGGTAACCAAATTACTGTTTGTCCACTGCAAATGGTACAAACGGATATTTCAGATAATAATTCCCCAAAACGTTGCATACTTATCCTGTTAAGTTGTTATTCATAGCCTCTGTTCCTGTGAAAACTAAAACATACATTAAATATCTACACAAGCTGCATATATAAATTACATATGAATGCCACTTATGGTCAAAATGCCATTTTAAATACCCAAATAATAATAATAATAATAACCATTATTTCTATCTAAAATGCAACTATGCAAAATACATAATTAATTGACCAAGATCATGAATGTTTCAAAATCTTGCCAATCAACGGTGAACAGTATTTAGCAAAACTCTATGGTATCAATTGCTTATGCAATAATGCAAAAATAAGTAATAATATAAATATAATTATATCTAAACATAATATAATTTATCGAAAACTGTGAGAAATCCTAGTAAAGATTTCAGGTTTTATATTTTCCAAATATTCTCAGTTGCTGAAAGTAATGATAATAGCTTATCATTAAAGTTCAGGTATGTATTCAGTTTCGCGTGCGCACTCGCTGGTGACGCACGGTTTCTCTTGTGCGGTTTCGGTGCGTTATCGAGTGTCGTAAACATGTCGAATACAGTAAAGTGTTCTAATTGTAATATTATTATCAACGAGATGTTGTCGTATATACAGAACAAGCTTTCTGTAATAGGTCAAGCAAGTCTAGTGCGCCTGTGTACCTCGTCGTTCACAAGTTATGAAATTCAAAATGCGAAGTCGTTACTGTTCGAATCGTTACCGACAAGTAACCGATACGTTCAACGAAAAGGGGAAGGAAAATCTCAGCGTGAAATAAATGATATTATCCAGCTTTTTAGAACAACGGATCCTGACCTCATGCCAATATTTGTGGCTCGAGATTTAGAAAAACTACCGCCCGTGACCTTTGACCACCTAGATTGTACGAAGTTGCTGAAAGATCTAGTCCGACTACAATCTGATTTGGAAACGGTAAAAGCGACCTATGTAACGTCAAAAGATCTCGAAGATTTGAAGAATGAATTGCATAAAAATCAAATTAACGATGTGGTTCCACCTGCTTGCCTGTCTATTTGTAATGTAAACAATAGGCGAGGAGGTTGGTGTGTGGATAGTGGACCTTCAGGGTTATCTAATGCACATGATTCGACCAGGAGGGATAGTAACGACTCCGTAAAGTATGATACTTTGTCTCCTATCCAAACAAGAGATAGTTTGCAATACCGTACAATTGTTAAGGAGGGTAGAAACTGCACGGGGCGAAGTGCGGTCTCGACGTTGCTCACCGGTAGCGGTAACACAGCGAACGATGTGAGTCAGCGCAGCGAACAGATGATCGATCAGCCGGCCGCGGCCGTGCCAGCCGGTATACGTATGGATACAAATCTGTGTGGCGATAACGAGCATACTCAAAGTACAACTATGAATGATGGGGAAGGTGAATTTAATGTTGTAACGTACAAGAAAAAGAAGCTCAGTTATCGCTATAGAGGTCAATTTGGGGTGGCAAACGAGTCAAATGCAAAATTTAGAGCTGCGGAACGTAAAACTCCAATATTTATCTCGAACATTCACAAGGACACTCTTGAAAAGGACATAACTGCATATATTCTTACCAAAACACAAGAGTATGTGTCCCTGGAAAAAATCGATATTAAAAAAGATACAAACCATAAGGCGTATAAGTTTTTTGTCAATCCGACTAAACTACCGTTATTTTTAGACAAAAATATGTGGCCTAAAGGTGTAATTTTTCGAAAGTTTGTGAATTTTAAATACACATATTCGAGCGGAGTTAACTCTGAGAACGGCAATAAAAACAAAAAGCCTCCTGTAGCTTAGCCTAAGGAGGTAATAATGACAAATAGGCCCGTATAATGGCATATCGTTTTTGTACTTTTAATTGCAAGAACGTAAAACGATCAGTTGACTGTATTAGGGAGTTATGTCAGAAATCAGACATTGTAGCTCTTCAAGAGACTTGGCTACTTCCGGATGAAATAATGTACCTAAATACAATTGATAACGATTTCTGTGCGACCGGGACCTCGGCGGTGGATACATCGGCGGGCATGCTGCGGGGGCGCCCACACGGCGGCGTAGGCTTGTTATGGAGGCGATCGGCGTTTCAATGTGTGAATGTAGTGCAGTGCGACAGCGCGCGGTTGTGTGCTATAAAAATAACGACAGCTGATAATCAACCTGTCATTGTTGTGAGTGTTTACATGCCCACGGATTGCAGTGAAAATTTGATGGAATTTACGGATTGCTTAGCAAAGGTCAGTGCGTTGATTGACGATTGTGGTATAGGGTGTATGTACCTAATGGGAGACTTTAATGCACATCCAAACGAACGTTTTTATGACGAGTTAATTAATTATTGTAATGAACAGCAGTGGAGCTGTATAGACGTACTTAAATTAGGAATTACATCGAGTACGTATACTTTTTTTAGCGACGCACACCTGTGTGAACGTTGGCTTGATCACTTCATAGTGACAGAATCTGCAATGTCTTCTGTAAATAATGTATATGTAGATAACTGTGTGACATGGTCTGACCATTTCCCTATGTTTCTCGAGTGTAACTTAAATATTGTAGTTCCTAGAGTGACCGGCTGCGCTCCGGTAAACGAAAATAACAATGTGATATGGGGAGAAAGGACCCGAGAGCAAGTCGATATGTACCATCATAAATGTCATCAAATGCTAAAACTTATCGATTTTCCGGCTGAGCTTAGGACTTGTGGGGATAAATACTGTCAGAACTCTGAGCATAAAAAAGTTCTGGACGGGATTTACAACAATGTAATCAATGTCCTTAGGAAAGCAGCGGCGGAAGGGAGGGGTAAGAAACGGAAAAGGGCAAAACAACAGGTAGTGGGGTGGAATAAATATGTCAGTGATGCTCACCGGATGGCTAGGCAAAGCTTTCACGAATGGACACAAGGGGGGAGACCGGCTAGTGGCAATCTTTTTAAGGAAATGCATAACAGTCGTAAGATCTTTAAATCACGTTTAAAATGGTGTCAAGATAATCAAAACCGTATCAAACTGGACATTATAACCTCCCATCACTCTAAGAAGGATTTTCGTGAGTTTTGGAGGTCCACAAACAAAATGAAGCCTGTGGCTGGCTACCCGGTTAGTGTTGATGGTGTGGGCGACCCTAAAACTATAGCCAACCAGTTTAAAGACCATTTCTTCTTGAGGTCCCCCCTGGGTCCATCTTTGATGGAGGGGCTCGAGGCTGAGCCCGATGAAAAGGTAGGTCCTAGTGTGACGGCCAAAGATATTGAAAACACGATCAAATCAATGTCCAGAGGCAAATCTCCGGGCCATGACGGGCTCAGTATCGAGCACCTTCAGAATGCTGGTCCTCATATATCCAGGATTTTGGCGATGTTTTTTACTCTTTGTTTGAGACACTCGTATCTGCCTAACGATCTGATGCGTACAATCGTCGTACCTGTAGTAAAAAATAAAACTGGGGATTTGGCAGACAAAACTAACTATAGGCCGATATCTCTAGCGACGATTGTAGCCAAAATATTTGACAGTGTGCTTAATTCACAGTTGAGTAAGATAATAAAATTGCATGACAACCAATTTGGTTTCCGACCGCGTTTGTCTACCGAATCCGCAATACTGTGTCTTAAGCATACTGTCAGGTATTATGTCAAGAGCAAGACTCCTGTTTTAGCCTGTTTTCTGGACCTATCTAAGGCTTTTGACCTGGTTTCCTATGATTTACTGTGGAAAAAACTACGAAAAACCAGTGCACCACCTGAAACGGTACGTATACTCAGGTACTGGTATGGCAACCAGGTCAACAGCGTTAGGTGGGGAAATGCACTGTCGGACGAGTACAGGTTGGAGTGCGGGGTCAGGCAGGGTGGTTTGAGTTCCCCAACGCTCTTCAACTTGTATGTGAATGAACTGATCGAGACGCTCAGCAGCATGCATGTCGGCTGCCATATAGATGGAGTCTGCGTGAATAACATAAGTTACGCAGATGACATGGTGCTGCTGAGTGCCTCGGTTTGCGGCATGCGTAGGTTGCTCACAGTATGCGAGGCCTATGCGGCTAGTCACGGTCTTAGGTATAACGAAAAAAAGAGCCAGGCTTTGATCTTTGGGGGCGAACGCAATACAGCCTTGGAATATCCTGCAATTTACCTCAATGGCAGTCCAATGGACAGAGTAAGTCAGTGTAGATATCTGGGCCATATTGTTGCGTCTGACCTCAAGGATGACATAGATATCGAACGTGAGCGGAGGGCGCTGTCAGTGCGTGCGAATATGATAGCTCGAAGGTTTGTAGGCTGCTCAAGGGAGGTGAAAATTACGCTATTTAGAGCTTTCTGTACCTCCTTGTATACTTGCAGCCTTTGGGTTCAATATTCGCAGCGAGCTTATAGCGCACTCCGAGTACAGTTTAACAACGCGTTCCGGGTGATGGTGGGACTGCCTCGCTTCTGTAGCGCATCAGGGATGTTCGCAGAGGCACATGTAGATTGTTTTCAGGCCACATTACGCAAGCGTGCCGCGTCCCTGGTGCGCCGGGTGCGTGACAGTCCCAACATCGTCCTAAGAATGATAGCAGACAAACCTAACTGTCCTATAATGCTACACTGTGAGGGGCTACATTCCCCAATCAGTCAAATACTGTGGTAGCATGGAATTGGAGCGTCTGTTATATTTAGTTATTTTATTAGAAATGTAGATATATATATATTGCTGTAGTTTTAACTAACCCTTAGTTTCTAAGTACTACTAATGTAATATGTGTCAAAGTTACATGAAATAAATAAATTGAATTGAATTGAATTGAATTGTTGCTAATAAAACACAATGATGCTTATATACTTCCATTTATTTTATTTCCTTTGTCAGATCATTAACTTGATCTTTTCTTACATACTAAAATAAAACCAATATGTAATAAGGTGAACCTCCACTCTCATACATATTATGTGAATCATTTATTTTTCATTTTTTCATGAACTTTACTCCTGAAAATATCATGTAAAAGCTTACAAATGAAGCTCTATCAGCCTTTAAAGTCATTTTGCTACTTTTCGTACATAGAGGACCCTGTGGACCGCTACAACGTGCTCAAACAAAGAAAAGTTATACAACTTAATGGACCAAGATCGTAAGGCTTCGTGGATGTGTACTACGTGTAAAAAGTGTAAAATACCAATAAAAAAAGGTAGTTCTCCTAAAATTCGCAAAAATAATGAGTGCCAACGCTCGTCGTCAGAATCAAAATCAACATCGACTAAAACATCTACGCAAGCAGCAGTAGTTGGGTCATGCCAAACGGAATTAGAACGGTCATGTGCATTATCAGATCCTTATATTACCTGTGGAAATTATGCTTTAAGACAGTACAATATTCCTGTACATAACTCTTTTGAATACTTGGACAATGAAGACATTTCAAATAATTCAATAGAGCCACAGAGTAACTGTTTGGATACAAGTGATAAAGTGTTGGATACAGTCAATATAACTATCATTCATAAGAATGAGTCTGAAGAGAACAACGATAGTTTGGATCACACTCTAAAATGTACTAGTCTTGGTGTGAGTGATGTAACATTCACAAAAAATGGCAAAGATACACAGACCGGAGAAGAAACTGTTGAAGAACTTAAGAAGAAAATTAATAATCTGAAAGACCAACTTCAGCGGAAAAACAATACAATACAAAGCCTGCTTACTGAAAATTCAAGTCTTAAAAATGACATATTTGATATACGCAAGAAATACGTGACTTACGAGAACATTTCACATGGAGAAACACCCATTTCGCCAATTATATCAGCGCCTCCTCAGAGAAATAAATTAACAACCAAAGTACACACACACAAATCCAAAGCTTCACCACCAGAGTGCATTTCTGATAAACCTGAGCTCCATACAACTGATACAATACCTATGCCGCCAGCTGATCAGACCTCGGCAAAATTGAGTCCGAACACTTATATAAATTACTCAGCCCGCAAAAAGAAACTGCTCATCTTAAGCAACAATAATAAGAACAAAATAGTTAACATTATAAAGAATAGTGACAACCTTGAAGATTTTTCCTATTGCCATAATATAATTACAGGCGGAGGAGTAAGAGAACTTTTTAAGGATATCAAGCGTCAATTAAGTGGCATGTCCATGAAAGACTACTGTATTGTCCTCATCGGAGAGGAGGATTTTCATGGTTCAAATGATATTTGTGAACTGATACAATACATAAGAGAAGCTTCAAAAAGTATTACTTATACCAATATTGTAATAGCGTGTCCAACATACATACTCGACAAACCTATATTTAATAGCAGAGTCGAATGTGTCAATCATCTATTGTTTAATGATTTGCCCAACCACAAGGATTCTTTTTATGTGTACGATACAAACTTTAATGTAGCATTTGACATGTTTTCATTGAATACTGGAAGGCTGAATAACACTGGTATGCGGAACGTAATAAACAATTTAATTTACAATATTCATTGGGTGGCGAAAAAGAACTGTAATGAACTAAGCCTCAGTAAAATTTTGGAATCTAATACAGCCCTCAATAAAAGTAATCCAAATGTTGTATACAACACTGATAATATGTTTTTTCGTTCCTAATGCCACAGAACAACCTGCAACTACCTATGAATGTAACGATGGCAATCACAATGTACTTTGCATCTTGCATCAAAACATTGTTAAGATTAGTAATAAAATAGGTGAATTGGAGATAATGATTGAGGAAAGCAATGTAAAGCCAGACATACTATGTTTTACTGAAACGTTTCTTAAATGTAATGATGCCGAGTTAACAAAGATCGGTGGGTATACAATGGCATCACACTTCTCGAGAAAACGTAAGGAGAGAGGAGGTTCTATAATATACGTAAAAAACAATCTTAAATATAATAAAATGAATTGGATTAATGAAATGTCAATTGAGAACGAATTTGAAGCATGCGGAATATCTGTACCTGATTTGAATTACATTATCATCTGTATCTATAGAACACCTTGTAGTAACTGTTCAATATTTTTAGATAGACTCAATATTTAGAAAAATATTTTCCTTAGATAAAAAATCAGTCAAGAAATTATTGTTGCTGGTGACTTTAATGTAGACCTCTTAAAAGTATCTAGTAAAAGAAAACATTTCCAAGACCTGCTAGAAATATACAAATTATATTTTGAAATAAAAGATCCCACGCGAATAACACCATATACTCAAACATGTATTGATAATTTCATTACGAATATAAATAACTGTCAAACTGAAATCATTAACAACGGTCTCTCAGATCACACAGCGCAAAAGATATACATAAAATGCAAACGGAAAACTTACCTTAATAAGAATAAATGTAAACTTGTTAGAGACTACTCGGAAGAAAATATTAAAAAATTTCTATCGTGCTTATCAGTTTTACAATATGAAGAAGTTTTTAATTCCACCGATGCCAACATAGCCTATAACAGATTCATAGATGAATTTAGTCTTTACTATAATCTTTGTTTTCCTACTGTGAAAATAAGAACCAAATCAAGAGTATCTAATACATGGAAAACAAAAGGGATATCTATTTCATGCAAAAATAAAAGGAAAACATACCTTGGCCTTTACAAAGATAAAAATAATTTGAACTTAAGAGAATACCATAAAACATACCAAAACATATTAAAAAAGTTATTAATAAATCGAAACGGAATAGCAACATGAAGTACATACACAACAGTGATAATAAATGTAAGGCGACCTGGGCGCTCATCAACAGTATAACTAATAACCAAACAGATCCCAAAAATATCACAGAAATAAAATGTAATAACCTCACAATTACTGATCCATCTGAAATCGCAAATAAATTTAACGACATGTACATTCAAATGAACTCCAATGTTAGTTTCAATGGCAAAAATTACAAAAATTTAGCAGGAAATGTAGCTTCATCTATATTTATGTCAGCTGTAGTTGAGGAAGAAGTTAAAAAAATCATAGGTAATTTAAAAAACAAACGCAGTACAGGACATGATCAAATAACAATACAAATTATTAAAAAAAGTGCTTCTTACATTTTAAAACCTTTAGTGTACGTTATAAACTTATCTCTTGAGTATGGCATATTTCCCGCCAGTCTAAAAAAAGCAATAATAATTCCAGTATTTAAGCAAGGAGAAGTGACAGACCCATTAAATTACCGTCCTATAGCTTTGTTGCCAAATTTTTCAAAAATTTTCGAAAAAGTTATTTACAAGAAGCTGATGTCTTTTTTTGATAAAAATAAGGTTATTGATGATGCTCAATGTGGTTTTAGGAAGTGTTTATCAACGGCTCACGCATTAATGAAAATAATGAAAGGTGTAGAAAATGAGATAGATAACAAATCTCCTGTATGTGTGCTCCTTCTCGATATGTCTAAAGCATTCGATTGTGTAGACTACTCGATATTACTTAACTTACTTGAGAATGTAGGTATTAGGGGTATCGCACAGCAGCTTATCAAGTCGTATTTGCTAAACCGTGTTCAAGCTACCCAGATAACATATTATGACAATGGAGAAAAGTGCTTTCAAGCTAAACTATCCATGTTTACAGAAAATAAAATCGGGGTACCTCAGGGCAGTATCCTAGGACCACTGTTTTTCCTAATTTACATCAATCAATTTTCTAAAGTAAATCCGCAACTTAGCGCACTTTATGCAGATGATGCCTCTATCTTAATTTCAGGGGAAATACTGAACAGAACAGAATACGAATTAACAATAAATAAAACTCTAGAAAGAATTGTACATTGGCTATCCACTCTTAATCTTAAAATAAATTTGAAAAAAACTAAATATATACAATTCAGACTAAACCAATCAAATTCAAGCTAAACCAATTCAGCTAAATATTCATTATGAAGGCACCCAAATTGAAGAAGTAACGTTTTACAAATTTCTAGGTGTCATAATCGATACTCACCTGAATTGGAAAGAACATATTGACGTTGTTAACAGTAAAATTAGGAGATTTTGTTACGGACTGCAAGTCCTCGTAAACGTAGCGAGCAGAAAAACAGCTATGTCAGCATACTATGGCTATGTGTATTCCATCCTAAACTATGGTATAATTTACTGGGGAAATTCTGTAGATGTGCCGTCAACTTTAATCCTACAAAAAAGATGTGTTAAAATTATCTTTGGTTTGAGTATTGATGCGCCATGTCGGGATGTTTTTATAAATCAAGGCTTGATGACTGTTACTGGTATTTATATTTTGCAATGCTGTATTTTTATTAAAAACAACCCCTCGGAATTCCATATCAAACAATCAAATAGACCTGTTAGAAGTAAGTATTTGCTAAATTTACAAATTCCGGACTGGACGTTAACAATGGTGCGTAAAGGGATGTATTATAATAGCATTAAAATATACAATCACCTGCCTAACTACATCAAAGAAATTACAGGAACTAAATTTAAAATGTCGTTGAGGAAACTACTCATAGATAATAGTTTTTATAATTTAAAAGAATATTTTGAATTTAAGTTTAAGAAATAATATGTTATAATACTAAATTGATTTAGTACATGTAAAAATGTTTATCATGTACATAGACTCTAATATCAAGTACATATTAGGTACTTGTTGTAGTTTACTTATAATGTAAATGAACCTATTGCATGCTCTGTTGGGTAGATTATGTGTTCTTAACATTTTTGTAACATCTTCACCACTGTGAATGTACCATAATCTTGCAATAAAGACGACTTTTCATTTTCATTTTCATTTTCATGTCATTTAGGCGGAACTTAATGTACATTGAAAATACTATTATTTTGTTTGAAACAGAGACAATCTAAAATCTACATATCTTTCTAAAGTCGTTGAACAACCATTGTCTAGTTTGAGGAGTAGAATCTACGTTTTAATTTTTTGCTCCTACAGGCCACATCCGGTATAAACCACATCAATTCTATTTCCGGACAAAATCTACCTTTATTATTGTTGCTACCATTTAAAAAGTTCTAAATTTATCTCCGTGACTTTTGTTAGCCAGATTATATAATGTTAAAGAAGGTGAAATGAAAATACAAATTTGTATAATTGGTGGTAGTGAGCAGACAAAGAACTTCTTATTAATAGTGACAGAATCAGGAATTACTTAAGTCTTGAATATTGATATTATTACTTAAATCGACATTCTTACAGAGATAATGATATCATAAATCAAATATTTCTAGTTATCCTACTTTTCCTTTGTAATGTGTTGTACAACGCAAATTGGTTTTATTATATTCACTGCTTTATTAAGAGCTCCGTGTCATTGGAGTAATTACTGCGCCACTGTGAAGTTGTACCAAACCTATATAATACAGGTTTATATTAAATCAGAATAACTGAAATCCTGGGCTTACCTGAATGCACGTGGAGTGACCCCTCCCCCTTCCACCATCAGGGGGAGGGGGGTGCAATTAAGGGGATTGCAATTAGACTGGACAGACTGTCTTCCCAAGTCGTTTGTAATGTATCTAACTTCGAGCTTTTTGTTTATCTAAGGTCTTGGCGTCTTCAAAGTCTCTACGTTCCTTTTTTTTTAAGTTAGTCTAAAATGTATGCTATTTGTAGGGTTCCGTAAGCAACTAACTACCTTATAGTTTCGCCATGTCCTTCTGTCCGTCTGTCCGCGGTCAATACACGCATAGTGAAAGGACGCAGGTGCCGGATAGTAAAATGACGTAAGCACCGCTAAATATCCCTTAATAAACGACCTTTTGAACGGATGTATTGTAACATGCCGGCAACTACGGAACCGTACACTGAGCATGGCCCGACATGCTCTTGGCAGGTTTTTTATACCATGACGGTGGCAGACAAGAGACAAGACTCTTTTAGCACTCTGGCATAATTACTCCCTGGTCGAAACACAACACTATGAGTAGGGTCTAGTGTTATTTGACTGTGGTTTTCTGTGATGAACTTGATGAAGTATTTCCCCCAGTCGGGCTCTGCTCCTGATTTGAGCGAGACGACATTCACTAGCTGTGCCCTACCACACTTAGCGTAATGCTAATGACATTCGCAGTTCCCATACCTCTCTTTTTTGGACGTAGTTTAAGGACATGTGGATCCAAAAAATATGTTAGCTAATGCTCAAAAATAATTGATAGTGTGTTCATCCTACCAACTGTGCCAGATAATTAAAGCCTGTCCAAATTACGGTGTATATAGAATCTTTCTCCCACTTTGGTCACCTTTTGGCAATAGAGGCGATAAATTGGAATGATTCCTAAGAAAAACCTTTTCCCATACAGATGGGAAAAGGTTTTTCTGACCCCAGCCCCAGGGGACCCAGATAGGGAACACACCTAAATGAGACGTAACATGCCTCGAGGAGGCTTCAAGTTCTCACTTCTCAACTTTCCAAAATTAAAGTAGTTTATGTAATCCGCACAATAAATCGCCATTCTTTAAACCTTAAAAAAGTGTGAAGCCAGTGCTTTTTAAATTTATAAGCAGACATAGAAGTTTTAGTGGCAGGAATGAAAATGTCATAGGGACTTCCCAACGATATTCATTTATCGATAAATCGTTATGACAGTTATGATGTATATATAATATGAATTTGGAAGTTGTATATATTATTATATAATATACAGCATAAAATTATTATAAATCGTTTATAAAAATAGTTATCATTCGATTTGTTTTAGTTTTTAAAATGATTTCTTGGTTTAACTACAATAATATTGCCCGGAATATCAAAGCAATATTATTGTAGTTAATAATATAGACTTCCGCAAAGTATCGCCTGAGTCCATCAATTATTTCCTGCTTTTTTTTGTAAATTTCTAATAAGTGTTAAAATATAACATATCACCATTACATAACGTCGATAGGTAGTTATCAGCATTACAGGTTAATTTATAATTTACTCGGTAAACTTAGTATGTGCTATGAAATGTCACTTCGAAAGTTATCGATAAATTTATTATTGGAAGGAAGTCCCTAGTTTTTGCCACAAAAACTTCTATGTCTGTTTATAAGGCAATGAAAGTCTTTCATCAGTACATAACATATTAATGTAGTAGTATGTTTCTTACGCTCCGACAAACCTAGTCTGGGACTGGTCTGAAAACCAGCGCCGGGCATCTATGCCCAGAGACTGGTACAGTCAAGTGTAAAAATATGGGTGTACTCATCTTACTCAAAAATATGTCCCATAGTATCTTATTCCGTTGTAATAAGTGCGTAGTACCATATTTATGAGACATTAGCGCTCTAGCTCCGTTAGAGTATCAAAATACCTCGTCGAAAATTGGTAACTTTCATCCCTCGGTTAGTATTCCGGCCTGTGTGCATTTAGATTGTGTTATGCACAAACAACTTTGTGCACATTCCACCGCATATTGTTCCTGTTTATTGAGGCTGTGGCTCGCTCGTGTTTTATAGCGCTGACTAAACATCTTGTCTAAGGATAACCAATATAAGGATGAGCTCCTCAAGGAATAAGGTTCCAAATAAAAGACATTTGAGTTGGAATCGGTTTCAAAAAAAAATCTGTACAAATCTGAGCATAATCTTATCTTATACTTACAATTTCTTGAGACTGTTTGAATAATTTAGGCAAAAAAATGGTAATTTATAAAATCAAAGTTAAACATCAAAATGAATATAATATAATCCACTGTGATACGAAGTTTTATTGCAGAAATAAATCACTTCCGTACCACTATTTAAATAGATAAACAATCACAATAAAAGTATAGAAAGTAATAAATTACATTTCCAACAGACTAGTTACCAAGACAAAGTTATACTGGTCACCCTGGAGGTCTAGACCAAACTGGGGAATGAGGCATCCCGAGCAAAACACGCTGCGGTTTTGTCTTCATTTGCTACTTGCGTCGATATGCTGCATTCCTTGCTAGGAATGAGGGCTTTATCGGTAAAATTATTATCGATAGAATTGTATTTTCTTTATTCACTACACTAATTGATATGCTGCATTCCATACAAGGGGTGGGCGGCGTTATCGGTGAAATGATTTATCGATAGAATATGTTGTCTTCATTATCACACTAGCGTCATTATTCTGCATTCCGTGCTAAGGATGGATGACCGTAAATACTACGATTAAAACGGGTCATTTCATGTATAAATACTAATATAAGTTAATTGTTTAATCTTAAATTGTATAATAAACAATCTGATATAGGCTATTAAAAAAAACAAAAAAATTTAAAGTATAATATATGACAAAATAAAAATTATAAGTTTATATAAGTCATATAAATTAAAAATAGATGTCATATACTTCAGAAAAAATGACCAAACCCTCCGGTGTCCGAGGCCAGATTTGAACTGGCGTCTTCAGCTTTCGCGGCTGACGTCCTGACCACTAGACCACCCGGTCACGGCGGAACTTGACAAATTTTCTCATGTATATGCAATCTCTTGAATTTGAAACGGCTAGGCGCCGTTGACCATACTCTAAGGGCATGCGCAGTACGAGCTGTTTGGCAACAGTCCTTAAGTGTAATTCTAATTTATAAGGAGTTTCATATTCTGATTTACAAAAATACGATTCTAACATTTTCAGCGGGAACCGGTCACACAGTTGATGATGAATATAATAACACGAGCAGATAATCCAACGAAACCGTGACTGATAACCTGACCAGTATCCTGATTTAATCAAGATTTCTAAATTTATCTAAGTAAGTAATTGTTATTGTATCTATCTAGGTAAGAAATGACAGCACATACTACGCGTGGAAGCATATTTTTTCAAATATTTTGTAAACGAAAACGACTTAAGTGATGACTAGGGTGGTCATTTGAAAACAATTATAGAACGTTTAATAATCTTTCAAATGACATCCCACACGAACCGATCAGCCCCATAGGACTCGACATGTGAACAAATTTCGATGACGGTCGGCCGCCATCTTTCCCCTTCCCCATTTTTGTCGACTCGCCCCGACCTCTATAAATATATACTAGAGACAATGACGAACACATCCAAACCAGTTTTAGGTATTTAGAAGAGATGTCGATGACTTTTCTCCAAACAAGCCGGTCGGTTATTATACAATAGTGTACTAAACAAAATCTTGAGAAGAGAAAGTATGATCAAGATGAAACGCAAAGATTCCGCTCCCTTTCTTCAGGGTAACTCTTTTAATCTGGATTACCACTGACCGTTAGCACTAGAAAGCTGAAATTTGGTATGAGTATGTGCAAGAGTCACGCCGGCAAAGTGGTAATAAAAACTAGTAAAATATTTTGAAGTGGGGGTAAATATTTTTTACCCCAATCCTATCGTGTTGGGTATCGTTGGGTAGGTCATTCAAAAAGAATAGAGGTCTTTTAAAACAGTTTTTGAATAAAATGAATAGTTTCGTAAATAATAGCTCTGAAATTTCAAAAAAGGGCGTCGTCCTTCTAACTTTTGAACCGTGTGTTCACAAAAATTAAAAAAATTCATGGCAGTGATGCCTGATAAGTACTTTCAATATTTAAAGTACTATATTAAATAAAATCAGTTGATACGTTTTTGAGTTATCACTCAAAAATGCATAGTGAAATGACGTAATGTGCCGGATAGTAAAATGACGTAAGCGCCACCAAATATCCTTTAATAAACGATCTTTTGAACAGATGTATTGGAACAGGCCGGCAACTACGGAACCCTACACTGAGCATGGCCCGACATGCTCTTGGCCGGTTTTTATGAATAGTATAAGTAGCCAAATTACTGAAATGGCTGAGATTACATAAACCAGTGAGTATCGAGTTCTATATAGACGTTTATAGACGCTTCGTCATTGCTTTTGCAATGATAATCGAAATATTTTGACTACACCATACCATAGTTCGTATGGGACTGCAACGGCAGATCCTAATAATAACTAACTCAACAGCAGTAAACCCGGTAAACGCGTGATGAATTCACGACTCTATAAGTAAGTTTCATCGATAAAAGCGTTAATTCAACTTTATACGCTATACTGCGTCTGTTGAAATGAATTTGCGTTCAGTGCATTGCGGTTATAATAAATTCCTTCCGATACAATCAATGTTGCTGGATAAACGCAGGCAAATATTTGCGCGCTCGACGCCGCCTCGAGTATCGATATCGATACTTAAATATGAATAATATAGGACTCTCTTGTGCATATAACACACTTGAGCGGGATTCAGAATGTAAGTGAAAAAATTCAACTACTGGCTACATTTTGTCTGTGGGCTGTCTACAAAAATTCAGCCACAATAAACACGCTTTCCGGTTGATTATTGTCAATGGTAGCCGAATTGGTAACCGAAGGTTTTGTGCCTTATAGAATTCTATGAAATATTTTAAGCCCGAATTAAAGAGACGGTATGTTTTAATTTGGAGGATAGACAGACGTTTGACCACCTGATGCCTGATGGTAAGGGACGATGCGGTCTACGGTGGAGCATGCTTACCTATGATGTTTAGCGTGTGTAGACTGTGTACAATCGCCTTCAGATATATCGGAGCGGCTAATGTGGTCACAAATATCTGCACAACGCCTCTATTGTCAAGGCGATAAAGAGCATGTTTAGATATATTTGAGTACCTTGGCCGCTTCGATATATTTTATGGCGACTGTACCAGAATTCTGTCAATCTGTCTCTTGCCTGCGACATCGTAGGACGTAGAGCTACAATTAATTTGAGAGCTCTCTCAAACGAATAAACCGGTTTGAGTGTGGTTTTTTTATCAGAAAGTTTTGACAGTAAGGTTTTATGTCGCTAAAGAACGTTATAATTTTGTTGGGGGTTTTGTAATCTTTAAGTTAGTTCTAAGATCAAAAAACGTCACTTGATACAGAAATTATCATACAAAACTGACCACTTTTCATCGTCATTATAGAGTGACTGTACAGTGAGATTCAATGAATGAATGAATAAATGATGGTACGTGTCCATGCAATTTTAAATCTCACTGTACAGTAACTCTCTTCGGGAGCGATGTAGCATGGAAACAATAGTTACCATTATACGGTCCTAAACAAACGGCTCCGACAAACACGTAGTAATTAGTCTTTGTCTTCATTGTGGTCCTTCGAACCGGATCTCATGTGTCCTTTAAAGGTACGTAGGTCTTAAATATATCGATAAGTATTAGATAAGAATTATTTTTGATTAGTATTATGTTATGCGGAAGGATGAAAGTCATGTTTCGAGAAAGGTATTAAGAATGAATGTGGAGGGATGTAGGAGAAGAGGCAAACCTAGGAAAAGGTGGATGGATTGTGTGAGAGATGATATGAAAAGAAAGGATGTGAGTGATGAGATGACAGGTGACAGAGATGTGTGGAAGAAAAAGACATGCTGCGCTGACTCCAAGTAAATCGGACAAAATCAAGAGGAGGATGTTGATGAAGTGTTATACAAATCTACTAAACTAACATATAATGAGGAAAAAATCTACTAAACACAGATATTATAATTAGTTCCAAAAGTCTTTCATTTTGAAACCGTTCAAGAATTACAGAGTTGCCTATGGTGTATGGGCTTAATATTAACAAAAGATTTTTTTATTGCAGCGTCATCTACGTGTTTATATTTATTAATATATATATATATATATATATATATATATATATATATATATATATATATATATATATATATATATATATATATATATATATATATATATATATATAAAACAATCTTACACAAACCGACCTAGTCCCACAGTCAGCTCAATATGGCTTGTGTTGTGGGTACTAGACGACGATATATATAATAGATAGATATTGATAAATACTTAAATACATAGAAAACATCCATAACTCGGTACAAATATCTGTGATAAACACACAAATAAATGCCCTTACCAGGATTCGAACCCGGGACCTCCTGCTTCGTAGGCAGTGTCACTACCGACTGGGCTAGGAGGTCGTAATTTATAATAATAATTATATTTGAGGGACAATCTCACACGGATCAACCTAACCCCCATCCCCCTTCTAAGCAAAGTTATGAGTCCTAGGCGACGATATATATATTAAGATAAATACATAATGTACACACAGATCAATTTTACATATATGAGATTTATTGTACACTTAACAAGTACAATTATAAAAATAACTATATCTTAATACATAATCATATACATAGAGAAGTCCATAACTAAGGAGGATATTTTCATGATAAGCACAAATAAAATGCGTTTACGAAGATTCGAACCCGGGACCTCTTGCTTCATAGGCAGGGTCACTACCGACTAGTCTTAGGAGGCCGTTATAGATAACTGCATACAAATCGGTTCGCGCACTCCGAGTGCAATATAATAAAGCTTTTAGGGCATTGTTGGGGCTTCGTTGGAGGTGCAGTGCTTCGGGCATGTTTACGGAGGCAGGAGTCGATGGTTTTCATTCGATTATGAGGAAGCGCTGCGCCTCATTATTGGAAAGGATGAGAGAAAGCCCTAACAGTCTTCTTAGGGTGTTTTCCGACAATTGGGATTCGCAGACACACAACACACATTTACGTAACTTTTTATTAATCATATTTAATTTTAGTTTAATTGGCTTTAGACACAACATTCGGTGCTTGATTATCCATATTTTTTTATTATATAGAATATATAGATCAAGACACTTGGAGACCTTATACATCTCTAAGTATAATTTAGAAATAGTATGTTTATTGTATACTAGAATCACTTAAGTACTTTTTTTTATATTATTTAAATTCAAAGTTTGTTCCTAACTGTTGATGATGGATTATTATAATTTGGAAATTTATGTAGAAGACACAGTTCAGGTAAGAAAGTATATCAAACTTGTATGTAATTTATTTTCAATAGTCAGATTTGGACTCATCTTTTTTCTTTGGTATTTTTCTTAAACTATAACCTATTGTTGGTTAATCTAACCTTGGTTTGATATGTTTTCTTATAGAACAACGCACTTATATGTATTGTTTAGTTTTGATGTACTGTTGTTTTGAGAAAATAAGTCCCGCCGAGTTTCTTGCCGGACATAATTCTTCTCGGGTCAGAGGTGTAGGGTTAGAACCGGTGTAGTTTGATTTTTTTTCTCTCTCTTTTACTTTGACGTGTAAAAGTGCCCTTGTGGCCTACTTACTGAATAAATGTTTGAGTTTGAGTTTGAGTTCGCCCATGTTAAAAAGATGGATCGGTATGCATTCTACTTTTGTTGATTTTAATTGGTGACATGTTATTTGATTATTATTTGAATTTAAGTAGTGTTTTGTTTTTATAATTATTATTTTAATTTACTTATGTTGACATTTTTAATGGTTTTATTATTGTTTAATATTGACATTTGAGATCGAATTAATATTATTATTATTTATTTTTGCGATTAGTTGAGTATATTTTCATTACTGGATTCAATTGATAATTAAATTTTTATTGTTATTTTATTTTTATTTTTACTATTAATGTTTATTGCTCATCCGGTTATGTCTCTGTGCTTCGTGTTTGTGTTTCTGACTTTTGCCTAACAATAGTTCTGTAAGTTTTTTGTATGTACTAATACTTTTATGGGCTTTGCCCGAAATAAATGATTATTTAATTTTAATTTAATTTAATTTTAAGAGCTGCAGTACCACAGACAGACATACAATGCGATAAAGACAAAAATATAGCTATCAAACTTATAGCACCCATCTTTTTGCGTCGGGGGTAAAAACCATCCTGTACACAACAGCAGCCCTAAACAAACACGCAGTAATTAGTCTTTGTCTTGACACAAACCACCGCTGAGCGATGCCCACCGTGTGTACGTATTTATGCGTTTGAGGATTTTCATATGTTTACTCTGTTTACAGGGTGGCTCTGGACTAGGGGCAATTTACTGTTTGTCAGGACTTTCCAATTTCGCAATATTCGAAAACTCATTGCGTAAGATATTGGATGACTTCTTCATACAATAAGTGCCATATTCTAATGTTTGAATATATAAACAATACATTAAAGACACATTATATCTCAAAAATAACTCCAACACACAACAAATAAAACAATATTGAAGTTGTATTGGAGTTACATCGGAATAATTTTCTAGCATATTCTGATTTCTGATTCAGACGTTTAGGCGTTAGTTGTATTGCGTAGTTAATGCATTGAAGTTGTACTGAAGTTGGATCGTATCTAAACGTGTTTTAAAGTTAGAATTCGGCCCTAGTTCTCAATTCAGTTTTCAATTTAGGCACAATACAATGCACTTATGAGTTATGAATATCAGAAAAAAACTGTTTATAACCTTATGACCAACTGCTTATTGTTTTTCTCTAGTCTCCAGTACCCAAAGGTTGTCCGGAAGAAATCGCTCTTTAGCGATAAGACCGCCTGTTGTTACCTCTACCTAAATTTACGTAATTGTGTAATTTGTACTTGTAACGTGCAATAAATAGTAGTTATTATTATTTGTATGTCTTTCCCGACCACGGAACAATGGTGTTCCGGACCTTTGGGAGGCGCATGCGGAGCCGAAGCCAACGCGCAGAGGCCCTTTCGACAATTTAATGAAAAGTGAGGGGTTACACTAAGCGGATGCTGCCCCTGCCCGTATCATGGGACGCACTCAGAGACAGCACCCGCCATGGTGTAAGGACTATTGAGAGTGAATGGAGTCTAAAATGTACTAGGCTATGGGGTGAAGAGTATGGACTAACTACTGGGCTATTGAATGAAGAACCGGGCCGCGATTCAAAAAATAAACACCCACACTGGACAGACACAGCTCCAACCCAACTCAACGCTATAACGACATTGACATTTGCTATTCGAACAGATTTTCATTCAACATTGGCCTCACATTGGTCTCACATTGGTCTCACATTGGTCACACATTGGTCACGCATTGCACCAATGTTGTACCAATGTGTGTTTATTTTTCGAATCGCGGCCTCGGACGCCTGCGTAATAAAACGGTATCCAATATTATTTCCGGTAGACGTTGACTCGCCCTCCGCAAGATGGGCCCCCATAAAAAGCGACATCAAAGATGGCTCAAGGGCAACACCGGTTTCGGGGCTGGGGGTAGAGAGGTGTCACTGGATTTTAAACATTATTATTATTCTCTGTGTAACCCCCAAGTAAAAAAGCTCCCTGGCAAAGTTATAGCTGCCATAACATAAATCCGAATACCTAAATAAATTAGAGAGTAGGAAGCGGTACATTAAAAACCAATAGACAAATTGGCCGGTAAAAAGGCCGGACGAGGTGGAACAGGCCGTTCCGGCCTGTTCCCAATGGTTGACGAGTTTGGGCGAGTGAGACTAGTGTATAAAATAACTTGAAATAAAAATAGTTTCAGAGCCCATAAACTTGGAACACGACCGCATTTTTAGTGCAAATATTGACAACTAAAAAACAAAAATCTAATTAAAATAGACAATGCATTAAATACAGACTGCAATACATCTCTGTTTTCTCAATACTGCTATGTTCAATAAATCCATAAACGCAGGTGTGTATCCAGACATTCTAAAACTGGTCAGGGTTCAGCCAATCTATAAAGGTAAAGGTGACATGCATCTACCTAAATATTTTCGACCCATATCGTTAATACCTATAATTTCTAAAATTTTTGAATATATGCTTAGTTCAAAACAACCTTTTGAATGAATAACAGTTCGCCTACCAAGCGGGCCGCTCAACAACGGACGCAGCGCGCGACCTGATGCACCGCGTGCTCGTGCATCTCGACGGCGAGCGGCAGGTCGCAGCGATATTCTGTGACCTATCGCGCGCCTTCGAGATGATCGATCATTCGCTGCTTCTCAAGAAGCTCGAACGCTACGGTTTCAGGGGCAACTTCTTTAACACAATTGCTTCATTTTTGTCAAACCGAAAACAGACAACTTACGTTTTAAACTCAAAATCGGAACCCGAAAATGTCGGTAACTGTTCAGTCCCGCAGGGATCCACTATGGGGAATAATCTCTTTTTAGTTCTGGAGCGCGATTCGACATGGCATAAATGACAGTGTCATACAATACAACCACAATACAACTGAGATATCTCACTTTTGAGTAACGCTAAACTGCAATAGCTTCACAATAGTGAGATATCTACTTACGTCAAAGTCAACAACTATCGCTAGAGGATTGCCTCTATGGGCATGGGTGCAATCTTATTTGTTTTGACGTAGACGTCAGTAGATGAGGGGAATCCCACCTAGTACATGAAGTTATTATTTTAAACTGCAGCAACAAAAATACGTAAAATGTACTCTAAGATAATTACTTTAAGGTGCATTTTCGCTCGACGTATGAGAAGGAGGAAAACGAGCCGAGAGAGATGCAAACGGGGAGACCTCTGACCCTTTCTAAAATATGATTGTCGTTTCAAAATAATTATCATCTTTGGTCGGTAATAAATTTTAAGGCATTCGACGAACTTAATTCTTACCGGCTTGCCTACTTTGAGCACTCGTAGAAAAGGTAGTGTATACAATAGTTGACATAATTAAGCTTTTCAATCTCGTACTTCATTATGTCACGATTGTATGAAATATTATTAATATTCTCACAATATTCAACACACGACTTCAATTGCATTATAAGTATATTAATAACTGGAAAATAGTATGCTGTGGTATTCTTTCTTTGCTTATAATATATTTATCTTGTTATCGACGATACAATGGTATCAAATGATGAAAATTTATCTTATTCAGCTCTGAAATCATAGACAATTGTCTACGGTTGCGGAAATGTGTATATCAAACTATCTCTATACTAAATTTCATCTAAATTGGTCTAGTAGTTTTTGAGATTAATCGGAACGTACATCCATCCAAACTTTCGCATTTATAATATTAGTTGGAAGTAGGATAAATTGGAATATACTCTTCAGTCACAAAGTGAGGCCGAAAGAGAGTTTGATATAGGGGGCTGCGTCTCGTTTTCACTAAGGAGGTAATGACGTCACCAGACAAAGCCAACATGACAACATGAGAACGAGTTCAAATGTCAGTTTGTGACTATTTTGTAACGAGTGCGAGTGAGACACCGCCCCCTAATATTATGTTCTCTATCGGACCGTTTTTTCTAGTCACCTATGAACGACTGTTTTGCTCGTTAGTAAGGTTCAACTGAGGTTAGGAAAATAGAGCAAAAGTACCGTCCAGACTCTTTTGGCCCGTGGTTGTCTCTACCTTTTTCTATTTCACAGTAGATGACGCTTGTAAAAAAATATATATAACTATCGGTCTGCGTCCAACATAATAAAACTACGGTACTTAATTGTTTATAGGATATTTAAAAATGTCACGTTGACCACAAATATGTGCTAAGGCTGGAAATGGGCTGGAATAAGGTATCAAATTGAGTAACTGATCCGACTCAAGGTAAGCGTTCGGTCTACGCGTCAGGTTGGCGGATTCCGTTCCCCGATCGGACGCGGCCGGTTAATTTTAATTGTTTGCATTCTTTTAAAAGTTCCAGGCAAACACCTTGCTGGATACGGTTATCCGATCGGATGACCTCCACACAGGACTGGTTGATTTTACTTGTTTGCATTCTGACCTGAAGTACTCCTGGTGTAACATTTTCAAACCGCAAGTTCAACAATTTACAGCGACCGTGATCAGATTGTTTTGCTTTTGTAAGGTTAAAACCAATGGCCTTACCAAGGCTCCAAGCAAACGGCTCCTGATTCGGTAACCTGACCGAAAGACACACTCACTCGTCCTGTTGACTTATTTTGGCCTAACGTTAGATTTTAAAACCGCACGGCGTAGAACCCTGTGTGTGTGGGGCTCCGGTATTTAGTTAAGATATGCGCCTTCGGGCGACCTGATTGGGTAACAGGTTTGTTTGGAGCCTAAACGTATGTTATATGCTTGAATATACCTCCTTTTTTCTGTTTTTAAATTCGGTACTTCAAATTCATTCAGCTGTCAACCGGTTATTGTTTGAAATCACAGATATCAGAGAAAAGCAGATCTGAAATTGTAAGTTGAACTTTTCTGTATTCCCGATCTGCTCTCACTAATGTACTTATCAGTAAGTAAGAAAAAGATAGACACCATGCTATCTCACAGGTCGTCAGCTGTCATTGTCTCAGCCTTTCATGACTTCGTGACGAGATTTAGTGCAGTGAATGATAATTTTCTACTAAATATCGACATCGATATTTACTGTTGATATCCGTAACAGGTATTCCAATGTTACAAAAAATTAACAAGTGCGTGTCGGACCACGCATTACGGAGGGTCCCGTAACTACTATCGAACAAAAATATATCAGAAACTTGTATCTGCCATGAAAGAAGTTTTTGGGGATAACTTTCTTCAACACTATTTTCGTAAAAAAAAATACAACGATATATTTTCTCAATTTTTTTAAAACATCGTGAGGAAACCGGGCCTAATCCTAACAAGGCCCAGTTTCCTCTCTGGGTTGGAAAGTCTGGGTTTCTTATACTTGTGCTATAAGACATTTTGATTCCCTTAAGTGTGTCAAAGTATGACACACTTAAGGGTGATATTTTAATTGCGTTAATTCAGATAGGTATATGAAAACAAGATGATTTGAACCACCTCCGGCGGTATGGAACTATGTACGACATTTCTGCCTACATATAAATAATGAATATTCAATGTATACAGCTTAATTTTCAGAAATAGCACGATAACTTGCAAGAAACCGTCTTTTGCTACAATTTTTTGTTTGACGTCCAGGTTAATTTGACAGTTTGGTTAAGTTTTAAATCGAGGCAATTCGTTAACAGCCGAAAAAGGTCGTACTATCTGTCCCATTCTAACTCATCTTAGTTAACCATAAAATAACCAAAGAGACAACTATATGAAAAAACGTCTGGCTTATTTTTTCGGATCTTTGAGATATCTGTGGTCAAAACGAAACGCAGCCGCCTCTATTACGCTCTCTTTCGGCATTACTCTGTGGCGGAACAGTATACTCCAGTTTAAAATAATAACTTTATGGTCTACGCATAGACGGACGCATCCTCAGATTGTATCTGCGTCTGGTTCTTTCGTTAACGAGAGAACGAGACGCAAATACAATTCTCCTATTACACACATTCAAGAATCAAAATGACACTACAAAGACCTTGTGCGTTGATGGCCTTCATCGCAAAAATAATTATTTGATATTGGCTACTTCGTGCAGAAAAATATTGCGTAATCTGTGTTTCTATTGTATGCTAAAAAAAGTCTCCTTTTACTGTTTGCCAGGGATTCCCGACGTCCTGTCATAACAAACAAAATGGTCGCCATAGTCATAGACAAAACCTTCTAGCGATACCTACTGTAAATGTGACAGATAAAAACAACAGCAATAGGACCGCAATAGGATCGCAATAGAAGCACAATAGATGCACAATAGATGTGAGATATCTACGTGTGTCACTTTCGCATGTCGAATCGAGGCCCAGACAACTTACGTTTTAAACTCAAAATCGGAACCCGAAAATGTCGGTAACTGTTCAGTCCCGCAGGGATCCACTATGGGGAATAATCTCTTTTTAGTTCTGGTAAACGATATCTCGATAGCATGCCCTGAGCTTGAGTATGTCATGTTTGCAGATGATACTTGCGTCATTGTCAACGCAGAGAATATAACACAATTAAAATATAATGTTAATAAAGCAATGCTCGCTATTACAAAATGGTTTACAGCAAACGGCATGCTATTGAGATATGTTGATAGTTGGAGGGTCGAAATGGAGTCTTTAAGTAAAACCAGTCATTATCGAAGATGTGTTGTATTGTCGGTATCCAATATATAAGAGACGTAACTAAACATATATTATTTATATGTTATTATTGCTTACATGCTATTTTATTCAACCACGTGTGTCACATTATGTCGCAGACAGTAACGTGAAGTTACTGTTAATATGTTAATTAGGGATATACTACATCTCCCCCGGAAAGTTACCCTTCACCCCCACAAAGGTAGAAAAAAAAATGTGACATACGCAGTTGCATTTACATTTTTTTTAATACTATGTTATACTATATAATAATTGCTAAATAATAATAATAATAATATGTCTTTATTCAGGACCAACAAAGGATCATGGTGTTAGTAACAGTCTTAAAAATCTATCTTATTTTAAGTGTTAGTAATTAACTACGTACATAACTATTTAATTCATATTAAATTATTTCTTATTACTGCGCACATGAATAAGGCAGCAGTTACTCAGGTACAGAGAGTCCAGTCGGTTTGCTAACATACTCAGTATGCTGTTGGAGCTGGCCCGCACTCTGCGCACCAGGGATGTCGCTCGCTTGCGCATTGTGGCGTAGAAGCAGTCTACCCGCGCCTCTGCGAACATCCCTGAGGCACTGCAGAATTTGGGGAGCCCCATCAGCACCCTGAACGCGTTATTATATTGAACTCGCAGAGCGCTGTACCGTCTCTGCGTATAATCAGCCCACAGGTTGCTTGTGTAGAAGGTTGTGCAGTAAGCCCTAAATAGGGTGGCTTTTACATCTTTGGAGCAGTGAGCAAACCTGCGGGCTATCATATTGGCTCTGACGGACAGCGCCCTGCGTTCACGTTCAATATCAACGTCGTCCTTAAGGTCCGCCGTTACAATGTGTCCCAAATATTTAAATTGGTCTACTATCTGTAACGGATGGCCGTTCAGTTTGACAGTCGGAAACATTGGCGTAGTTTTACCTTTCGCCTTAAAGACGACGCATTCGCTCTTATTCACATTATATATCAAACCGTGACTAGCAGCATACTTCTCACATATCGAGATAAGCTTTGTAAGCCCACAGGCTGAGGCGCTCAGCAGCACCATATCGTCGGCGTAGCTTAGGTTATTTACGCAAAATCCATCAATATGGCAGCCAATACGGGTGCTGCTGAGCTCCTCTATAAGTGCGTTAATATACAAATTGAATAAGCTAGGCGAAGTTAACCCACCTTGTCGTACGCCGCATTCTAGTCCATATGGCTGAGAATACGAATCTGACCACCTGACGACATTTACCTGGTTGTGGTACCAAAACTTGAAAATACTACTAATGTCAGCTGGCAAGTTAATGCTGTCAATTTTCTGCCACAGGGTGTTATAGTGCACCAGGTCAAATGCCTTGGATAAATCTAAGAAACATGCATAAATAGCTGTTCGTCGCGCAGTGTAGTACCTGACGGTCTGTTTTAACGCCAGGATCACAGTTTCGGTTGATAGACCGGGCCTAAACCCGAACTGGTTGTCATGAATTTTTAGACATCGGTTAAGTTCCAAATTTAGTAGACCGTCAAGCACCTTAGCCACTATGGTGGCGAGCGAGATGGGCCTATAGTTGCATTTGTCACTTACGTCACCGGTTTTATTTTTTACGATCGGGACTACTATATACAGTTTTCATCATGTCAGCCGGCAGATAAGTGTGTCCTATACATAACGAGTAAAACATCGCTAGAACTCGACATGAAGCAAATGTTCCACACTGAGACCGTCGTGACCAGGAGATTTGCCTCTTGAGATGGAGTTTAGTGCATTTTTTACTTCCTTAACTGTAAATTGAGTACTCATATTTTGTTCACTAGTCTCAGAACCGACCACATACGTCACCTGCGATGGCCCCAAAGGTGATTTGACTGCAAAGTGTTCTTTGAAAACTTCCGCTATATCGCCGCTCTCGCTCACCCCGTCCACTGTCACAGGCAGGCTCGGCTTGTCGTTCAACCTATTGGTGGACTTCCAGAAACTACGGAAATCACGCCTAGAATGGTGTCCCGCAAGTATATCCATTCTTATCTGTTCCTGGTGCTTTTGACACCACCTTAGGCGAGACTTGAAAATCTTTCGACTTTCCTGCATGTCATTGAAAACGTGCCCCGATTTAGGTTCACCATACCATAACCAAAGATTAAACTTACACCTTGCCTCTCTGTAAGCCGCGCTTACATACTTGTTCCAGCCTATTACAGGTTTCCTATTTCGACCCAACCTTATACCATAGCTGCTAGTTGCGGCATCGCTCAATACGGTAACAATTTCATTATACAGCTTGTCAATTAAAATAAGATGTCTGGGATTTTTACAATTACGGCCACAACAGTCCCGGAAAACCTCTGGAAAATCTACTTCTTTCAATCTCTCATGACACTGAGCTGTGTACAATTTTATTTGTTCGGGTTTTCTATCGCCCCAAATGACCTTATTAATGAACAGGTTTTTATAAATAATGTTTTTAGGTTTAATTAAATTAAAATTACATTCAATAATTAATGGAAAATGGTCTGACCATAAAACATCTAATTTAACATAGATATTTGTAATAGAACGCACAGCTGATTTCGTGGCCACACAGTGGTCTAACCACCTTTTCGACCCATGCGCCTCACTTATATATGTGTAAGTTCCAGATTGTTTGCCCAGCACCTCCACGTCCGCACAAAACCACTCTTGCTCGACACAAAAAGAAGCCAGTTCGTTATAAAAACGTTCACCCGGGTGGGCATTATAGTCTCCAAGTATGTAAACTGACTCAGCGATGCTACTATTAACAATGGCACTTACCAGCGCAAGGCAGTCCGTAAAATTAGTCAAATTGTCCGGCTTGTCCGTTGGCATGTAAACATTTAACACTAAGAATGACCTTTGACCTAACGACACACAAATACCACATACTCGCGGATTACCGCATTCCACAATAGACACGTTTCGAAACACGGCTTTATTCCACAGTATCGCAACTCCTCCGTATGGTCGGCCCTGCAACATGCCGGCCTCTGCATCTACCGCCGATGTTCCGGTGTACCCGAAATTACTGTCGATGGTGCCAAGAAAAGGGATATCAGCTGGCATCAGCCACGTTTCCTGTAGTCCGATGATGTCCGAAGACTGACATAATTGTCGTATGCTGTCAATTGACCGTTTTACGCCCTTACAATTAAAGGATACTAAATTATATATGGAGCCGTTATCATCCATTTAATTGATAATTTGCACCACCAGAGGCTATATTTCGCGCCCCTTCCATGTTTTTCTGCTTAAAATGCACAAACCGACGATATATCACGCCTTTAGGCCACAATGATTCATTCAAAAACAAATCCAATTTACTTTTTGACACCCAAAACTTATACGCGTTGTGTTCTTTTCCTTTCTTGATTAAAAGTTTTTCTAGCGTAATTCTTTCTTTGGTCTTTTCATACACATAGTCCTCTATGTTTTGTTCGGTTGTACCCTTGTGTATTTTAGTAATAAACATTGGTAGTTTCGGCTCAGCAGCCCTGAAATTTCCGTTACTAATGCTCGCGCAACCTTTCTTACCTAGAAATCGATAACGCGAGTTTGATTTCGGCTGTCGTCGCTCGACTCTTTTCCATTCTCCTCCCGCTTTCAAAGTTTCAGCGAAGGATGGCTGACCGAATAATAAATTATCATTGTCGCATTCCGCAATCATTGTTGAACGACTCGCACAGACAGCCAGCTGATCGCCCACCTGCATATTGTCACTAGGACCGGTTTTGCAGCCGGCCGGCTCAGGCGCTGACGTCACAGCCTCGGCCACAGTTATCGGTGTGAAAACGTTTGTCATTTTATCACTTGAATTACTCAAATTATTTAATAACGATGGACTTTGGTGGCCTGGAGTTTTAATATGTCTTTGGGACTGCACTTGTGTAGCTGGTATACTTTCCACAGTCGCCTTGTCCGTCTGTTTGTCACCGCTTTTGTTTAGTTCAAATGACGGCGGTTTTAACGGTTCTTTTGAAGAAAATTGCGTTGGCTCTGTCGTTGATTTTAGCGATATATGTAAATCAGAATCGACATTTTTATCCTCCATCGACTCCTGAGTAAACGTAGATAGTCCGACGGGTCCACTGTCATGTATCCATGCCCCTCGTCTTACATTTACGCCTCCAAAAGGCGATTGAGGCACTGACGCATATCTCATGTTGTTAACATCGACTCGTAGTTCTTCAAATTGTTGATTTGTTACATACGTTCTTCGAACTGTATCTATATCTCTTTGAAGTTTCGCCAGGTCCTTCAAGAGTTTCGTACAATCTAGGTGATCCAAAGATAAAGGTGGCAATTTTTCTAGGTTCCGTGCAACAAAAACAGGCACCTTTTCAGCATCAACCGATCTAAACAGGAATACGATGTCTTCAGTATCGCGTACTTCCTTTCCATGATCCTTCCTATTAATATTTCGCTGATTCGTTGAAACGGATTCGAATAACAAGCACTTAGATTTCTTGATCTCCTCGCTTGAAAACGCACTAACACATAGACGAATTAGGGTGTCATCGTCAACTATAGATAATTTATTTTGTATGAACGCAAGTAGTTCATCAATAACTATATTACACACGTTACACTTTAAAATGTTAGACATTTTCACGGCACCTCGTATCGGCACAATATTAGGCCGTTGGCGCACGCGCAACCAATCGCGACCGCTGCGCGCACACGACGATACTGATTAATAGTTTTTAAAGTACAGCTTAGTGTTATTCTTATGAGTTATATAAATCTGATTATTCTTAGAAATCTTAATATTAGGTGACATATCCTCTATTACTTCATAAGGTCCATTATATAAACAATCTAATTTATTACCTACTTGGTTTGTTAAAAGTACTAAATATCCTGGTTTATATTGTACAGAATTCATTTTCTTATCATACATAAATTTTCTACTATATTTTCTTGACAATAAATTATTTCTAGCTTCTGACTGTGCTCTTTGTAACCTATACTTAAATTCTTTAGGATAATCGTCATAGTTATAGAGAGGGTCGACAGAAGAAATTAAATTATTTGGCAATCGACAGTGTTTGCCGAATACTAACTCGTATGGCGTATATTGCGTCTCTGAATGCACGGTGGTATTATACGAAAAACACCAATAACTTAACCAGCTACTCCAGTCGGTGCTGTTGTTACTACATTGAATCCTAAGAAAAGCTCCTAAGTTTTTGTGCGTGTTTTCTAGTGCACCTATGGTTTCGTGGTGATAAGCGGTCGAGTGTAGCTTATTGACACCTAATAATTTACAAATATCGCTAAATACGCTAGACATAAATTCGGTACCTTGATCCGTTATGACGTCGGTTGGTACTCCATATCTTAAAATAAAATTATTTACAAATGTCTTACTCACAGATTCAGTATCTTTTCTTTCTAAAGGGTATGCCTCTACGAACTTTGTGAGTTCACACTGAATTGTTAATACGTACTTATAGTTATAATTATCTAATTCTAAAGGTCCAAGAATATCTAAAGAAACTCTTTCAAAAGACGAACTTGGCGTCGAAGTTATCACCATTGGTTCCTTAATGTATTTATTAGTGTGTTTGTTGTACTGACAATGTGCACATTTCTTTACATATTCGTATACATCGTGGCTCATTCTTGGCCAGAAGTAGTGACGTTTAATGTTATTAAGCATTCTATTAACCCCCGCGTGGCCACTTGTGGGTAATAGATGAAAATCGTTTAAAATAACTCTTATTTCGTCTTTATCATATACTTTTGTAACACCTTTTGTTACTAGGATCCTAGGAATATCACTTGTATAGCTAGCTAAAAATGCATTTACTTCTTGTGCATTTTGATTATTTTTTATTATAATAATTTCACTTATGCTTTGCTCCTTGCATAATACTTCTAATTCCCTCGCTAACACGCCTACGGTAGATAACGATCGGGTTGTTAGATATATGCATGATTTGCTTGGTACGTACACAAAGTTTCCTTTATTACTCATTATTTTATTTCGACATGTCGTATTTAACTTATAATTTGAACCTAATACGAGTTCAATGCAGTCCTTAGGTGCTTTGATGATTTCCACAACTCTAGGTTGATCAAGCCTATCGTTTGCGGGAACATCTGTTACTACGTCACCTTGATTGCAAGTTTGTTGCGCGCGTAATCTCCGTGATTGAGCTCTGGTCATGACTGATACAACGTTTGTCCTGATATTTTTTTAATCTTCACTATTCATCGGTAAACGACTCAATGCGTCTGCAGCTGCATTGTTTCGTCCCGGAATATATTCAATATCAAAATTAAATTCTTCCAAATACAACCTAAATTTGGTTAACCTACTCGAAGGATCAGTCATTCCAAAGAGATAAATTAAAGGTTTATGGTCAGTGACAATTTTGAACTTTTTCCCATAGAGATACGGTCTAAAATGCCGTGTCGACCACACTATGGCCAATAACTCCAAGTCAATGATTGGGTATCGGGTTTCAGCTGGGTTAAGGTTTCGACTTGCATATGCGACTGACTACTTTTCCGTTACAATTTGACAATACGGCACCTAATCCTATTTTTGATGCATCCGTATGTAAGATAAAAGTATTATTTTCTGAAAAATCTGGATAATCTAAGACTTATATAAGAGTATATTTTTTAATTTTAAAAATGCTCTTTCACACTCTGGGGTCCAATTGAAAACTGCGTTTTTCTTGGAAAGTTGGTTCAATGGATAAGCTATGTTCGCGAAATTAGGAATAAACCGTCTGTAATAATTGGCAAATGCAACGAATCTCTTGACCTCATCTGTATTCGGTGGCCGTGGGTATTTATTTAATGCGTCCACTTTTGCTGGGTCAGGCTCTACTCCCTTTGAAGTAATTTTATGCCCTAAGTACATTATGCCTTTACGTAAAAATTCATATTTTAATGGGTTTAGTTTAAGATTAGTGCTTCTCAATCGTTCTAACACTCGAATGAGGTTATGGTTATGTGAGGTCATGGAATTTCCTATGACAATACAATCGTCTAAGTATATAAAACATTGTTTATAATTTAAGCCGGACATGGCTATGGTCATGAGTCTAGAGAAAACACTAGGCGATGTCCGTAATCCCATTGGACATCTTTTCATCCTATACATTTTATCGGTTGTAAACGCGGTGTAGATGATGGCGTCCGATCTACAGTTACATCTACGATAGCTCGGGTTCAAATAAAAGGTAGGATCGATTTTTAAACTGTTCTTAATAATATTTACGTAACACAAAGGGTGCCTAAGCCTGGGTCACGGCTTAGGGTATTTAGGTTCGATCGGTTCACAATAATAACTAACGTTCACTTGCTCGGGGTCCGCAATTACGACTAACTAGAATTTTCCACGTCTACCAGTATTTCTATGTTTGGCTGCGCGTATTTTTTGGCCAATCACGATCGAGAGTTCGCAAATTTTTTCGCGGCTCTTTTTGGATTCACCTATGAGTGAAACTGTTAGGACTTTGTCACATCAAATGACGCCACCGATTCAACGCTCGTGATTGGTCAATATTATTCGTAGATGCACAAGTTTAGACAACTTTTGTCTTTCAGTTTGGTACTAATCTAGGACTCCTACTTCGAGCTACATCGTATGGCTATATAACTATATGTTTTTAGATGCGTCTAGTTACGTTCTATAAGTCTATAGTAGTTTAAACCGGTGCATGATTACGGTTTAGACATAAGGTCCATATTTAATGAGCCAGGTCTGCCATTTCGTCATATGATAAGTAAATTATCTCGTTTTATGGTTCAAGGAGAGAAGTGTGCGTCTAGAGCTTACCGAGATCATAACCATTACCTTTTTCTGCATTGATAATAATATCTACTTTTAGCCATAGTTCCAGGCCTGAAGCAGGTATCACTATTGAAGTATTTCATCACGTATTGTTAAAACCACAAGACCTTTACCTGTCTAGCTCGCACACTTTCTCTCGCTCTACTGATAGCAAATCAGCTTATCTTTCGCCGTGGCTAGGTTCGGCCACGTAAATATAAATATTAGTATGGACAGAATCGGGCTCATTATTATTATGATCGGGATACAGGTTCTAGATCTTATTTCTTTTGTTAACGGTTCAGTTAGGTATCAAGCTACGACATTACATCTTAGACATAATACATAGACTACCTAGTTCTTAGGCTACCTACGTTGATCAAGATCTTTATTTTCGCTGTTTACAACTTAAGTAATGAATTTAGATTTAGGTATCTTAGGATCATCTATAGAATAAATAGGTAAGTAGGTACGCTCGGTTCGCGCGTCGTCGGCTGTCGTCCACACTCCCCTCGTCGACTTGCTACGTCGACTCTGGTTCGACCGGCAAGACAGCCAGCCTCGTCGTGGGTCTCCGGAAGATGCCGCCCTTTGTCCGCACCTCTGCGCTGCGGACGCCGCCGTCTGGGCCCGTGTAGACTCGTTCAACCACGCCGCGTGGCCACACGTTGCGTGGGAGTGAGGGGTCGACCACGATGACTAGGTCGCCGACCGCCAGTGGCCGCTCGCCCGTCGCTGAGGATCGTCGCGGGGCGAGGGTGGGTAGGATCTCGCGCACCCAGCGGCGCCAGAAGGAGTCAGCGAGTGCCTGGCTGACTTTCCAGGCTCGTCGGTTGACCTCGCCACAGGGACCAGTGAGGGGGGTCCCCGTGGGGCCGTTGAGTAGGAAATGGTTCGGAGTCAGCGCCTCGGGATCCCGTGGATCGACCGAGACGTGTGTGAGAGGCCGAGCGTTGACGCATGCCTCGGCTTCGGCCAGCAGTGTAACCAGAACCTCCTCCTTGGGCGCTCGCTCGTGGAGCGTCGCCAGAAGAGCAGTCTTCACTGAGCGGACCATCCGCTCCCAAGCACCGCCCTGGTTCGGGGCTCCGGGAGGAATGAATTGCCAGTTCAGGCGATACTGGAGGCCGTACTGCTGCAGCGCGGGCAGCCACTCTTCATACGCGGCCCGCAGCTCAGCCGTAGTTCCACGGAAGTTGGTCCCGTTGTCGCTCCACATCGTGCGTGGCCAGCCACGTCGCGCGGCCATGCGACGAAGCGACATGATGGCGGAGTCGGTGCTGAGGGAATGCACCAGCTCCAGATGCACAGCCCGGGTCGTCAGGCAGGTGTAAAGCGCAACCCAGCGCTTTTCGTGTCTTCTCCCAATGGTAACTGTAATATGACCGAACAGATCTACACCAGTGTTTGTAAAGGGTCTACAAAATGGCTCTATACGTGGCAGAGGCAAATTTCCCATAGGAGGGGCGCGAGGAGTCGCTCTTCTAATGCGGCAGAATTGACAAGCGCTTGCGATCGCGCGCACGGTCGGTCGTAGTCGTAAGATCCAATATTCCTGTCTAACATCGTTAACAACACGCTCATTGTTAGCGTGCGCCGCTCTTTTATGCATTCTAAATATAATAAGTCTGGCCAACCGGTTACGTCCGTGTAGAATGGCCGGCCTCTTGTTGATAGGCACGGGCGCGGCGTCGATGCGTCCCCGCATGCGGAGCACGTTGTCAGCTGCGAGCTCGGGGTCTAGCTCGAAGAGTGCGCTGCCCTTGGTCAGAGGCTCGCCGCGGCGGAGGCTCCGTAGCTCGTCGGCGAAGTCCTCTTTCTGCGCCCTCTGTAATAACAAATGTTCCGCTGCCAGTATATGTTTGGCTTGTAAGTTCATCCTAGTCTTGGATTTTAAAATGTCAATAAATTGCAACGTTCGTGCAGTGGTTCCTAGCAGGCGGTCGTAGCTTGAAAATCGGCTTATATCAGGAAGCGGCGGCGAGGCAACCTCGCGGCTCGCGAAGCATTGCTTGACTTCCAATACTTCTAGCTCTGGTTCTGGCTGGTTCGATGGCTCTTGTGGCCACTCTAGCGTCGGTAGCCGTAGGAAAGCAGGTCCTTGGAACCATCTGTGTGTTATGTCAAACTCACGTGTGCTGTCCGCTCGGGTGGCGTCATCTGCGACGTTCTGGCGTGTCGGCACCCATCGCCACTGTTCGGGTTCCGTGAGCTCGGCGATCTCACCCAGGCGGTGCGAGACGTAAGCGCTGTAACGGCGTGCGTTCTCGCGTACCCAACACAATGTCGTTCGGGAGTCAGACCACATTACGACTTCTGCTACCTCATACCTGTGCTGCTCTAGGATGACTTTCTTAAGTCGAGCTCCGATCAAAGCCGACTGTAGCTCCGCTCGTGGTATCGAAATAGAGCGCGTTGGGCCCACTTTCGCTTTTGCCGCGATCAGGCTGACGTGGACCTCCCCTCGTCTTTCAATACGCCAGTAAGCGACAGCTGCGTATGCTTGTGAAGAGGCATCTACAAAAATATGGAGGGTTCGTCTCACCATTTCCATAGGGCCGTAGTGGCGGGGTATGCGCAGTCTACCGACGTGTTCCAGCGCTCGCAGCCATGTCTGAAAATCCTCACACTCGTCTGGCGGCAGCGGAGCGTTCCAGTCCAAGCCCAGGCTCCAGAGTCGCTGCAGCTGGATCTTTACTGTAATTGAGAAATAGGAGATTATTCCTAACGGATCATAAATACTCATTACAGCGCTGAGAGTCTCTCTTTTCGTTGGCGCCCTTCTGAGTTCCTTAACTTCGCTCGGAACTCGTATCATGGTTGTGTTAAAGCCGAGATGGTCCGTTCTTGCATCCCAGGTTAAACCCAATACCTTCTGTTCTTTATCACCAATCGGAGCGGGTGTGTTGGCTCGCAGTTCCTCCGGGATCCGTTCTATAAGGAGTCGCGAGTTGCTAGACCATCCACGGAGGTGAAACCCAGCCTGTTCGTGACAAGCCGAGACCTCTTCGGCGCACGCGATGGCATCTGCTTCGCTTGCATAGCTCGAGACGTAGTCATCCATATAATGGTTTCTTACTATGTCTTCCAGGGCCCTCGGGTAGCGGTTCTCGTGAGCGTAAGCATTGTAATTTCTTACCGAGTGTGCGAGGAACGGGGAGCTCGCGATTCCAAACACCATCGACTTAATTCGATACACGTCAGGGGCGCCGGTTCGGCGCGCCGCACGCCACAGGAACATCTGCGAGTTTCTGTCTTCATCCCGGATCTGGATTCTCAAGAACATCTCTTCTACATCCGCTGTCACAGCAAATGCGCCTTCCCTGAAGCGTAACATTATGCCTAAAAGTGACTGTAACATATCCGGTCCTTCAAGGATGAAGTTGTTCAGGCTTTGTCCTTGATTTAATGCTGCTGCATCGAAAACAAGACGGATCTTCTTTGGTTTGTTTGGATTACGGACAGAAAAATGAGGGAGATAGTATGATCTTGGATCTGGGCCTGGTTCACCTACTTTCTCCGCATATTCCTTACACAGTAAGTTATTAATTTGCGCCGTGTATTCCGCTGCAAAGCTCGGGTCCCGGTCCATCTTCCGCTCTATCCCCCGCAGTCTAGTTAGAGCCATGTTGTAACTGGGCGGTAATCTGGAGTCCCCATCACGCCATAGTTGCCCTACTTCGTATCTTGGGCCTTGTGAGGTACTCACCTGCCTCACCGTATCGTCAAAGCACTTTTGTGCTCGCTCGTCCTGCGGGCGCACCTTGTCGATCAGCTTTATGCCCAGCGAGTCAATTTCAAAATATCGCTGTAATTGTTTGTTCAACTCACCATCTCGTTCGCTCCCTTGTGAGAGGTGAAGCACTCGTTCAATACGTCGCGGGGTATGCGGCGCGTGTCCAAATATCAGCCAGCCGAGATCTATCTTGACTGCTGCGGGTTCGCTCTTCGTTCCAAGACAGGCTTCCATGGGAAATATCATATGCCAATTGTCTATCCCGATGAGTACCTGAGGTCTAGCGGTATCATATGTAACCTCTGGCAGGTCTCTCAGATGCTCGTACCGCTTGACCAAGGTTCTTGGTACTCGTTGACAGCTGATGCCTAGATCTCTTACCGTTCTAAGTCTGACGAGGTGCGATTGCCCTCCGGTCAGCCCGCGTATCTGTACAGTCACGCGTCGGCTGGGCTCGGTCATTGACATAGGACCAATGCCATTGATCTGCAGTGGCGCTTCGTCACCCGCGGCACCCACAGCCTTAGCTATTGAGTCTTCACAAAGACTAATAGTTGAGCCATCGTCACAAAGCGCGTAGCATTTTATTTCACCTGTCGGTCCAGATAAAAGTATAGGTATTACCTTAAGTAAAACATCTGACGGTTCTTCTTGCTTCGTGTTCAGTACGAAATGGTGGGCCGGTGGCGCCATCTCTCGGTCAGCTGTCGTTGTTAATGTATGCTCTCTCTGTGCGCGCTCGGGGTCGATGGGCGCACTGGCACTGGCAGGCGTCGCTAAGGCTGGTTCCCTTCGTAGGAGTGCGGCTTCATCATGTAGCAGCCGGTGATGCGGGTGCTGGCATCCTCGCTCTCCGCATACACCGGCCTTACAGCTGCCACGCCTGTGTCTCCTGTCAAGGCATTTAAAACAAATTTTATTCTGTTTCGCCCACTCCCACCGAGCCGCAACACTCATATCTAATACACGTTTGCAACTAGTAGCAGTGTGCACGCCACCACAGCAAAGGCAAGGTTCTACTTTGTCAGTGGTATACGTTTGCACACGAGTCGGGTTATACTTGCGTATGGCTCCACCACCTGACGGCTGAGGGTTTGACGCTGGGGGTCGTCGACCTCCGCGCGAGTCATCACGTGAAGGCGCCGGCGCGCTGCGACGAGTGCCGCCTCCGCGCGCGTGGCTGTACTGCAACTCCTTGTCGCTGATGTCGAGCAGAAAGTTCACCATAAGCGTGAGCTCGCTCTCGGCCTGCTCGAGATTTTCTTCTGCATACTGGCACCAGCGCGATCGCACGTGAGGTGACAGGCGTTCTGTAATTTCACGTATAAGAAACGGGTTATCTGCATACGCACGACGGTCTAAACTCGTTAATGTTGTTACAATGTTCACTACTTTTATTGCAAACTCGTTCAAGTCTACCGCACTTGGCCCTAAGTTAGGTAACTTCTTTAGTTCACTTAACGCTTTATCTATTAAAAGATCCGATCGTCCAAAGTTCTTTTTGAGCACTCTAATAATCAAATCTGGGCTAGCCGATGACGCCAGCATGTGTAAAACGCAGTCTTTCGCCTCTCCTCTCAGGCAGTGCCTCAATCGGGATAGGTTCTCCCAATTACTAAATTTGTACCTTTTAGTAGATTCTTCAAAGGCAGTGTAGAAGGTCACCCACTCACTCGGGAGTCCAGAGAAGGCCGGTAGGTCCCAGACTTGTTTTGAACTCGTTGGTCTACTGTTTAACGCTACCAATTGCGTCATAACTTGCTCTAGACTTGCCGTTGCACTTGATGAATGTTCCCGCCGACACCTACAGTAATCAGCACATTCAGTTGTATTACTACACTTTATTTCGTAGTCGTTCGGTCGGCGTTCCGGCGTACGTTCGCGTGCCGCCGGCGGCAGCGCGGCCGGTGTGTACACGCGTCGACTGCGATCGGGCGACTGTCGCACTGAAGCCGGCGCGGGCGGCGGCCGTTCGGTATTGGCCGGCGCGGGCGCGATGCGGCGATGCGGGCGCAGAGGGGTCGCGGGACGCTCCCCACGGCGGGGGAGATAGGTTCTGCGTTATCATTATCACTCATATAATGATTTTCTTCTAACCAAACACTGATCTTATTTATAGATTTGTTAGAAGAGCTCGATCCCGTTTCCTGCTTTTCTAGTTCAATTTGATCTAAAACCACTCCACGATCGAGCTCTATAAGCTCGCGTTCTATTTGCAGTTCCCGCCGAGAAATTTCCAGCAACTTTCGTCGAGATTCCTGTTCGGCGATGCGTTTACGCAGCTCTAGGGTAGACGCATGTGATGCAACTGATGCTCGTGTGGATCGACGACGTTCTTTTTGCAGTGAAGCGGCGATCGAAGACGCTGCACGGAGTCTGGGAGCCAAGGCCGCATCCGCGGGCGGGGCTGCACCGGGGAGGGGGGCCGCTCCAGATTCAGGGAGCGGCGTCGATGGGCCAGGGTCGTGTCCTTGATCTAACCTTTCTGGGGCCCTCCTCGGAATCTTCGGTATCAGCAATACCGACTGGGGCGTGTTCTCTCGGGCGACTCGTTCGTCGGCCGGGCCGGCCTGCTCGGGGCACGCGGTGCCTCCGTTGGCCGCAACGCGTGCCGCCGCCGCGGCGGCCTGAGCCGTTCGGTCTCGTTCGAGTTGCACGCGTTCCATTTCAGCTCGTCGGTCGCCGCTCGGAGACCGGACCGTCACGCCCATTTTAACATTATTTTACGTTCACTGAATTTAAACGGATTTTAGAATAGGTACACTGCACTACTGACTGTTCGTGTAACAATTTTATCCGGCGACTCTGAAGGACCACAACTGTAGATGATGGCGTCCGATCTACAGTTACATCTACGATAGCTCGGGTTCAAATAAAAGGTAGGATCGATTTTTAAACTGTTCTTAATAATATTTACGTAACACAAAGGGTGCCTAAGCCTGGGTCACGGCTTAGGGTATTTAGGTTCGATCGGTTCACAATAATAACTAACGTTCACTTGCTCGGGGTCCGCAATTACGACTAACTAGAATTTTCCACGTCTACCAGTATTTCTATGTTTGGCTGCGCGTATTTTTTGGCCAATCACGATCGAGAGTTCGCAAATTTTTTCGCGGCTCTTTTTGGATTCACCTATGAGTGAAACTGTTAGGACTTTGTCACATCAAATGACGCCACCGATTCAACGCTCGTGATTGGTCAATATTATTCGTAGATGCACAAGTTTAGACAACTTTTGTCTTTCAGTTTGGTACTAATCTAGGACTCCTACTTCGAGCTACATCGTATGGCTATATAACTATATGTATTTAGATGCGTCTAGTTACGTTCTATAAGTCTATAGTAGTTTAAACCGGTGCATGATTACGGTTTAGACATAAGGTCCATATTTAATGAGCCAGGTCTGCCATTTCGTCATATGATAAGTAAATTATCTCGTTTTATGGTTCAAGGAGAGAAGTGTGCGTCTAGAGCTTACCGAGATCATAACCATTACCTTTTTCTGCATTGATAATAATATCTACTTTTAGCCATAGTTCCAGGCCTGAAGCAGGTATCACTATTGAAGTATTTCATCACGTATTGTTAAAACCACAAGACCTTTACCTGTCTAGCTCGCACACTTTCTCTCGCTCTACTGATAGCAAATCAGCTTATCTTTCGCCGTGGCTAGGTTCGGCCACGTAAATATAAATATTAGTATGGACAGAATCGGGCTCATTATTATTATGATCGGGATACAGGTTCTAGATCTTATTTCTTTTGTTAACGGTTCAGTTAGGTATCAAGCTACGACATTACATCTTAGACATAATACATAGACTACCTAGTTCTTAGGCTACCTACGTTGATCAAGATCTTTATTTTCGCTGTTTACAACTTAAGTAATGAATTTAGATTTAGGTATCTTAGGATCATCTATAGAATAAATAGGTAAGTAGGTACGCTCGGTTCGCGCGTCGTCGGCTGTCGTCCACACGCGGTGTATTTTCGGGATTCTTGGTAATAATTAATATTATTGGTAATAACCTTGGGAAAGATCAAGCTTTGAGAAATATATGCTACCTGCTAGGGAATCTAATATTTCAGTAATGTTAGGCAACGGGAACTTATCATCCTGTATTTTATTATTTAGCTGTCTGTAGTCAACAACTAATCTCCATTTCTTTTCTCCTAACTTATATGATTTTTTAGGGACAATCAAAACTGGGCTGGACCACTCAGAAGTGGTCTCTTCAATGATATCGTTATCTAACATATCTTGTATCTGAGTTTGAAGTCACGTGTCGCGTGCACGAGTCGTCGATCGCTGGCCGTGCTGTGGTCAGCAAAATGCTGAGGTCGTGCAACTTTATTGTGTGGAATGTGTTGCGAAATACCTACGTTATTGTTAGAATAATACCGTGTTGGAAATGCATTTTTTCCTGAATTAAAACTTTTACCCTTATTATAACGAACAGAGTGACTATTTCTGTTCCCGTAATTTTTACGAGAATGACTGCGTCCGTAATGTAGGACCTGATCGTCCCGTGGTGATGAACTATGCTCATCAATTGCTGTCCTAATAGCTTCGGGCAACGACTTAAACTGCCTAGCCGATATTATAGTGCTCAATTTTGGGTCTGATAGACCGTCAGCGAACCGCTTAATAGCTGACTTTTCGTTCAGTGGACGAAGTATGTCGTACCTACTATCGTCACCATCGGCTTGGGATATAGTCAAATTGACAAAAAGATCCTCGATCTCAGCTCCGAAAGCTTCTATAGATCGCCTACCTTGCCTAGCTCTATACAGCTGTGCCTGAATCGACTCGGACGATTTTTTAGGTAACAAGAACGTACGCATATCAGCGACGAGAGATTCTACGCTACTGTATGACGTCTTTAACCTGAGTTTAGCGCTAGACGAAAGTCTTGTTTTCAATACAAATTCTATCAAAATTTGTTGAGTCTCGCTACTTATTATAGAACTATACATTAGAATACCATCTATCAACTGCTTAGTAGAGTCCTCTTGCCCCGTCATGACGGGCAACAAGGCGATGGCTGTTTTGACATCGAAACTAGGTTTAGCCATGTTGTCTTCGGTCTGGGATTCCGTATCAAAGTGTGATAATAATATCTTAATCCTACCGTAAGTCTCACTAATTTCAACTATAAGTGTATTACCTAAGTCTATTTCCGAAGTACTAAAGTTTGTCTGTCCTTCCTTTAACAGAAACACAATATCCGCAGCGCGGTTATATAATTCATTTGACTTTTCTAATTTCTTTCGACCGATTTCTTTCTGTCGCCTCTCTGGACCTAACTTCACAATATCACCTTTCAATTTAATTAATTGGTCGCGTAACGACTCTAATTCAAGTAACATAATGTATCCATAACTCAATAAAATGGCTAAAATAAGATGCCTATCAATCGCTAAACATTATGACAAAATATTAAAACATAACAATAGAATTATAATTAACTTACATTAGTAGCGGCAATGTAAGTAGGTCATGTTTACGCTGCATTTTGCGCTGGCTCGGGCGGCGTGCGGCGGGCGGCGGTCGCGTGACGCTGGCTGCAAGCTGACACCTCCACGTGGCGCTCGCTGTCTGCTCCCGATGACGATGATGGGCCGGGATAACCCTGGACACCTCTTGAATTGCGAGCCGGGAAACGCTCTTCTTTCTTCTTACTTGGCACTCTTCTTAATTTGTTTCTAGATTTTCGGTCATCATCTTCTTTCTTTTTTGGGAATATTTGCTTCAATAGTTTACAGTCATCTTGTTCTTTCTTCTTAATCTTCTTGAAAATTGTTCATATTTTTAATTCTTCTTTATCTTCTTTCTTGAATAATGGTTCTTCGGTTCCGATCTTCATTAGGATATTCTTGCATTGATTTGTCTTCATTTCCGTACACGATGCTCCGTGGTTTTCTTCATCTTGGTTCTTCTGGTATGGGTCGCCATGAGATATGTTGATAGTTGGAGGGTCGAAATGGAGTCTTTAAGTAAAACCAGTCATTATCGAAGATGTGTTGTATTGTCGGTATCCAATATATAAGAGACGTAACAAAACTAAACATACATTACTTATATGTTATTATTGCTTACATGCTATTTTATTCAACCACGTGTGTCACATTATGTCGCAGACAGTAACGTGAAGTTACTGTTAATATGTTAATTAGGGATATAAATACTACACTATTAAACATTGAAAAAACCAACTTAATACACTTTCAATTACGCAATACTTTTACTGATGCCTTAAATATAAAGGTAAATGATTTAAATGTCCCTCAAGTAAGTCAAGCAAAGTACCTGGGCTTCATTATTGATGTCGGCCTGACGTGGAGCGCTCATATCGATGCGCAATGCAACAGACTAGCATCGGCCAGCCACGCACTCTCCAGGCTTGCGCATAGCCTATCCACTGAAAACCTTAAGAAAGCTTACTACGGTTACTTTCATTCCATACTAATTCGGGGTGTGGATCTATGGGGACAGCAGCCGACCGTGAAAGATTGTTCCTACTACAAAAAGGGGCAGTACGGATAGTAGATAATAAACCCTTAGACTACCCTGCACAAGAATTGTTTAAAAAACATAAAATACTCACGTTACCAAGTATCTATATTTTAGTCACCTGTACACACGTAAGGGCAAATCTTCATGAATATAAACTCACTCGAGTACCTGTCAGAAGCACTCGACGACACAACCCGATACTCATCCCAGACTACAGGCTATCAAAGGTTGGAAGGCGCTCAGTATCATGGGGGCCAAACTATATAACTCACTTCTGAAGTCAATACTCGACTCTGCCAGTGACCACATTTTTGTACGTAATCTAAAAATGCTACTCCTAGATAAGATAAAGCATACTACAAAATTGATGAACTTTTCACAGAAATGCATAAGAAAAATAAATTGTTCTGAGTAATAATGACATTAAAAAATACAAAATTTGTGATAAGGTTATAAATAATTTTTAAATATTTTAACATATATTTTAAGACTTTTGACATGTAAAATATCATTTTTTACCAATAAATGATCTATCTATCTATCTATCATCCGAGTTTCCATCAAAAATCTTGAAGGTACGTGAACAGATCTGATACCGTACCAACGATCTCCTGTAAGAAACTCAAAGTCTTTTGGCAACGTACGTAATTCCAGGAATTGGTGTAGACGCTGCTTTTACTAATCCGGTATTTTTTTAGGGTTCCGTAGCCAAATGGCAAAAAACGGAACCCTTATGGATTCGTCATGTCTGTCTGTCTGTACGTCCGTATGTCACAGGCATTTTACTCGGAAACTATACGACGTGTCTGAATAAAATTTACACATCAGGTGTATTTTGTATGCAGCTACTATGTTATGTAGTTAAATTTGAAAAAAAAAATATTTTTAGGGGGGCGCTCCATACAGGTAACTAAATTAAAAAATAAAAATTAACCAAATATCAACATGTGACACATCAATCGATAGGTATTTCAAAATAACATTGAGGTTTAGGAGGTTGAGGACTATTTTGTGATTAAGTGAATATTTTCTGAAATAATTGCTTCGAAAGTCAGAAAAGTTGTGTAGCCCCCCCCGTAACTTTTGAACCGTAAGTTCAAAAAATATGAAAAAATTTAAAGAGATGCGCCTTATCATAAACTTTCAACGAAAATTGTTTTGAACATTATCTGCTCAGCCATTTTTGAGTTATCTCCAAAAAACTTTTCCATAGGCATCAGATACGACCTTTTGGTATTAGTTTGATTCTTATTACATTGAAGGTACGGAACCCTCCTATGCGTGGTCCGACACGCACTTGGCCGGTTTTTTACTAATCCAGTGTGTAAGCTGAACGGCGGATCAATGTTACTCTGCGTCCGTGGGAAACACCTTAGACAACCCTACACGTGAGCCCTGGGTGGTGCTAAAAGAGTAACAAACTTGGCAGCTGCACTGTCCCAGCTGGACCTCGCAGCACTCACTGGATTTTCATTATCATCTGCTTTCCCACTACTACTATCACAAGGAAGAAATGCCTTATCCAGTGACATGTAGCCATACGATGCATAAATAAGAACGTTTTCTTTTACCAATAAGTAACTTGTAAATATGAAATTTGGGTTATTTTAAGCCCCCGCCTTTTCCCTGGTAGCAATCGGAACGACACCCGGGACCGGATACGACGCCGGCTTCCGACCAGACCTAATTACCAGACTTATTGTTTTAAGGGTCTATTGGTTTCCGGAATAATGTTCATATTATAATGCTATGTAACTTATTTCAACAAAAGAGCTCACTAATAAGCTTGCTAATTCAATCATTTGAAGCTTTTCTGCGGGTTTAGTTACATAATTATTAGTTTCATCATATTGTTTTTTTTATACCATGACGGTGGCAAACATGCTTACGGCCCGCCTGATGGTAAGCAGCTACTGTAACCTATGGACGCCTGCAACTCCAAAGGAGTCACATGCGCGTTGCCGACCCTTTACAAAAAGGAGGATTCACTGTGTTGATGGCTAAAGGAACAAGAATGTCCCTCATCGTCAACATAGGTCCTCCTTGAGCTCTTTGGCAACCCGTTGTTTCCGTATTTCGATACATATTGATTATTTAACTAAATTATATTGACAATAGTGATGTAATGAAGTTGCACTATTGAATATTAAATAACATACTAACACAAGTTAATTTTAAACAAGTAACGAACCTAATGCATGTCAGTAGCGTGTGTAATTATAAGGGAACTTGCTTTCAAGTTAAATTTCACTAGTTTTACTTATTGACAAAACAGTTTACAAACTTGGCATTTCATATTAATGTTTTTGATAGTATTTGACTCAAGTTCTTCATAAACTCTTTCTTGATCATAGGAGCTGTTTTATAATAATATTCTTCAATTGCTTAACTGGTTTGTTATACTCTTAACTAAGAATACAAAAAAGCTAAATTTACTTAGAGCAATGACGCGTGGTTTCAGTGTCCGCGAGGCAAGGCTCACCCTCCTATTGCCGGATGGCTACCCCTCCCCCCCCAATTAGAACGACCATGCAAATTGCCAGTCACACCGCTAGTCTGTTATCGATCCGTCAGAGTTGGAAGCCGTCACAAAAATCAGGGGGGGGGAGGAGATGAAAAACAAAGTCTAACTGGGTCCATTCGGTTTGCACAGGGCGATTACACAACACGTATAGGGAACTTAAATACTGCGAGCCTTCCGGTTGCCTCTCGGACACTGTAACTACGCGCCATTGCTTTAACTACTTTAAGTTTAGTAGTTAAGTTTGAAATGTATATGATTAATATCTTAAATATAAGCATGATAAAGGTGTCCAAAAGAACTAAAGAATTAATATCGCATTTAAAACAGCCGAGTTGTTTAAACTTTGTGTTTAATAATTGATTCAACCTTCCCACTTGTATCTTTAGCTGCAGAATGCTATCTCGGGCACGAGGGCTGTCATAGTTCAAGTATTATAGACAGTACATTGACTTTAAGATCTTCTTAACGTTTTTCCCGGCTTTTTACCCCATGTTATCCCGTTTTAATTATCGTATGGCTACATCCCAAGTAGCAAAATTTGGCACTATAAAAGTCATGAGAACATTTTAGAACGTGCTAATTAGTGTTCATGATTAGCACTATAATGGTGTCGTAAACCTTTACCTAACCCCAAATAGGCCCTAGTTTTATCACTGATTTATTCTATAAACATTACATAAAGGCTCTCACTGTGATAAATCAGCTCTATAATTGAAATGTCTGCAATGTTTATGTCACAATTAGGAACTATTAAAGTAACCAAAACATGTTTATAGTGCTAATTTGCGTCGTAAACGATTCCAGTGATCTTTTTTATCACCAAAACCCTCGTGTTGTGTGCTGTCGTTGTCGTGAGGTTATTTCACAAGAAATTAAAAAAATATATTTGTAAGTCATTCGCCATGTCCCTTTAGTTCCTTAAAGTGACATATAAAGGTACATACTAAAAAACATTCGTGAACCGTAATTCTGCCGGTACTTGCACTTGCGAAAATAATTGTATTGACAAAATCATTATGCTGATTTCAAATTTGACAATGCGCCTTCATAATTTTACTGTTTTAATTAAATTTTAATTAATAAAATTAGGACTTGTCCCGACTGTGGCTGCTATAGTACACATGGGCTCCAGTCGTGCTGCTAATGTGCTATCACTTTCAGAAAACGGCAGCCATATTTTAATGGATTTGGGTAGCCCTATAGCGATGTTGAGGGAGCATTTAAAAAGCTAAAACGTTATGTAATGGTCGTGCAAAGTCCTTTTATAGTGCAGATTGATCCTGTAATAGTGTTTGCGATACTGCTACAATACTAGTACTATAAAAGTTAATTCGACGCATTATTAGTGCATAACAGGTACATAAAAGTGTCAGTAAAGTGTCTATAGTATTAAATAGTACTATAATCGCTTTTTGCAAATCTATTACAGTGCAACACTTTAAAGATTCTTTTTTATGGTCCTTTAAGCGTTCTAAGAGCTAACTTATAGAACTAAATTGCTCTTTAATTTATAGAACCAAAACGCTCTATTAAAAACCTTTATAGTACAAGCAGTCACAATGGTTACCATTATAGGCCTACTATATCACTGATTGGTGATAAAAGGCCTTAGTAATAGAAGCTTTTGTTACTTGGGATGTCACTGGATATAGATAGGTATTTCTTCCCTAGGGTAGTAGTAATGGGAAAGCAGATGATAATGAAAATCCAGTGAGTGCTGCGAGGTCCAGATGGGACAGTGCAGCTGCCAAGTTTTTTACTCTTTTAGCACCACCCAGGGATCACGTGTAGGGTTGTATAAGGTGTTTCCTACAGACGCAGAGTAACATTGATCCCCGTTAATAGGTTATCCCGTTAATAGGCGTAGATACTTACTAGTTTCAAAAAATTGCAAATGGGTGAGATATAGCTTTGCCTGCAGGTCTAATTTCTCATTATGAAAACGAAAATACTAGATATAAATTGGAACACTTTTGTGACCTAGTACAGTCGCCATCAAATATATCGGAGCGGCCAGGGTACTCAAAAATATCTGAACATCCACTTTATCGTTTTGACAATAGAGGCGTTGTTCAGATATTTGTGACCACCTTGGCCGCTCCAATATATCTGATGGCGACTATACAATCAGTTCTACTCGTGAATCTAAGTACGGAAACTAGGAATAACCTTAAATTTCTCAGAATCCGAACATCTTTTGAACTTACAACCATTTAAAAAAAAGCTAAAACAACTAAATATCAAAATACCTGCTACCAGCGGCGTTTACTCCAAACATAAGGTACCGCAATACTTTAACTGCAGCAAGCACTACAAAGTTGTACAAGTTAACAAGTAAAAATAGTGGCGTCCTCAACAAGTTCTACGCGTACTTTGTGTGGTGCCCCCACCACACAAAGTACGCGTAGAACTTGGGGGGAGATGACAGTTCTATCTGTCCGACCGTGTGACCAACTGTGTCCTTCTGACATAGTTTCTACACTCTTTTTTTCATACAAAAAGAGGCAAATCTGTGCAGTCAGAACTGCTTCATGCTAAGTTCTGCAACTTAGCGAGAAAAATGTTTAAAATGATCTTGGTTTGACTTTACCGTTGTCAAGAAAATGAGAGCCCGCCTGATGGTAAGCAGCTACCATAGCCTATGGACGCCTGCAACTCCAGAGGTGTCACATGCGCGTTGCCGACCCTTTACAAAAAGGAGGATTCACTGGCTGGATTTATTTGCAAAAGTATACCGCGGTTTTTCCGAGATATTTTCTATATACCAAGCGACTGGTAACTATTAAATTAAATAATGTTTTAAACATGAAAATGGCGGTCGTTATGATTATTTGTATACTGACTAAAATTATTTAATATTCAAATGCATATGTGCGTTTCGGCTATGTCCAATAGCCAATGACAGCCACTATAACGTGACTTTTTATATATTTAGCGTAGGTATTGTAATTTTTTTTTAAATAATATTAACAACCTTTTGCAGCATCTTAACAACTAAAGGCCTGTTTCACAATGTCCTAGTAAAGTATTGGATAGCTAACTAACAAATAAATTAACTGCCAGATAAAACTACCTGCAAAACTTAGTTTATCTATCTACCATCTACCAGTTACGCTTATTTGAAGATTATGAAACGCTGTGATTAATTCGTCAGATAAGTGGCAAGTAGCTTATTCAGGACTTTACCTGGACATTGTGAAACAGGCCCTTAATCTGTTAAATTAACTTATCTAAAACAAATAAGAAGCTATGTAAAAAGCAACTCCTAGTTAATCACTCTAAATCCCCCCCTTTAAGTTTTTCCCCCAACTCTAAAACTGTACAAGAATTGCAACTTTATCTTTGCGCCCGTGTCGTATGAAAATGAACCTTATGTGGTTAAGATAAGGTTCATGGGAGTTGAGGGGTGGTAGGGTGGGGGTGGGGACAGTGGATATAGTTGTACACGGACAGTTAGCCGTTTGACAAACTAACTTGGAGTATTTGCACTGTGTCGCCATTTAAAATATAGATCGTCTATCTTGTACTTAAGTCATTAATAGTAACTATTAAAGTAATAAATTGATGAGAAATGTCGAGCTAGCAATAATGGGCTAGATGTTTTTAGGGTTTCGTAGCCAAAATGGCAAAAACGGAACCCTTATAGTTTCGTCATGTCCGTTTGTCCGTCCGTCCATCCGTCCGTATGTAACAGCCATTTTACTCGGAAACTATAAGACGTATCTTAATTGTAAATTGCTACAGTCTCCAAAAAACTTCTTCCATAGGCATCAGATACGACCTTTTGGTATTAGTTTGGTTCTTATTCCATTGAAGGTACGGAACCCTCCATTATGCGTGATCCGTCCGACACGCACTTGGCCGGTTTTTTTAACGTATCAATCGATTTATTTTGTTTTGAGGATCAAATGTACAGGCCCAATTATGTTAAAGCTATACATAAGTCATAAATGTGAGTAAATCGCACTTGCTGTTCAAAATTCTCCTAAAAATGGACCGTTAAAATTTGTTGTAGATGATAAATCAATTAATGTCTTCACAAATTGGAATAACTTTTAAGGAACCTTGAGCATGATTTTAGGTTTACATTCCGCGCGTCAGCACTTTCCGTCACGTAGCATATTTTTTATTACTTTAAGTTAGTACATATCCGCCGCGGAGTGTTATCTAATCTAGCCTAATAATTGTTTCATTTTCTTTCTTTATCAATAAAATAAATAAATACATATTATGGAACAATCTTACACAAATCAACTTAGACCCACAGTAAGCTCAATAAGGCTTGTGTTGTGGGTACTAGGCGACGATATATATAATAGATAAATACAGCCTTGGCCAAAAGTGTTGAGCACCCTTGCGATTTTCATACAAAACTCGAAGCTTTAGTCCAGCGTTTCTATCTTTTTCGAAGTTATTTTATCAATTAATTCAAACTGAACAGGCATGTTTTGTTGAAGTTAGTAGTAACTGCATAGAATATTTGCAATTTGTCGCACCGACCTAAAGTCGCATTTATGTGACCTTAAGTTTTCATGTTTTATAATCATAAATCATAAATCATAAATCATTTATTTGCTTGAAAAGGGTACAGTTAAAGATGTTACATGTGTTTTGTTGTCCTCCTTATTCAGCTGTCCACAAACAACATGCAAACAATACAATTGTATAAGCACTAATATTAAAATACAATGATATTAAATTAAATTAAATGTCCATGCCTATGTATAATAAAGAAATGTCAACACAATTTATGCAATCCTAATATTTGTTTATACAGGACAATGAGTAATTATAGTAACGTAATTTTTAATTGGTAATATTTTGCATTTTACACATACATTTAATAAATCTAATAGGTAAGTCAATTCTTAGTTCATAATTCAGTAATTACATTAGGTACATTCATTATTAAAAAAATCACTAATGGAGTAAAATCTTTTTTGTACTAGCCACTTGCGTAGAACCTTTTGAAATTCGTGGTAAGGCATTTCTTTAAAATTTTCCGGTAAGGCGTTGTAAATGTTAATACACATTACAAAACAATTCTTTTTTAACATGTCACATCCTTGTTGCATACCAACCACTAATCTGTCTCTATTTCTAGTCCCTCTCGGGAATACGTCAGCAGCCGTACTGAAATTGTTATTAAGTGAAGTTTTCTAGATATATAAATAAAATATAACATTTTACGTCGCCGTACATTGTTATTATTAGGAAATAATACTTAACATCAAAACTGTAAACAAAAAACTGATATGCTCATCACTTCTGACCAAGGCTGTATAGATAAATACTTAAATACATAGAAATCATCCACAACTCAAGAACAACTATCAGTGATGAACACACAAATAAATGCCCTGACCAGGATTCGAACCCGGGACCTCCTGCTTCATAGGCAGGGTCACTACCGACTAGGCTAGGAGGCCGTTAAATCAATAAATTGTTACTTCGGTGGCACTGTGTTTATCACTATCAAATATCATATCAAGATTGTGCGAGAGCTAGCCCGTGCAATCATCGTTAAACAATAGGATTATTCAAAACAACGACGCGAAGTTACAGTGTCCGAGAGGCAACCGGATGGCTCGCGGTATTTAAGCTCTCTACGTGTTGTGGAACCATCCTGTGCAACCCGAACTGATCCACGTTGGACTTGGTTTTTCATCCTGATCCCCCTCAATTTCCAATATCTTTATGTGATGAAGACCGAGTATGCAAATTACCATTCACACCGGCTGATCGGTTATCGATCCGTCAGAGTTGGAAACCGGAAAGAAATGAGGGGGGGAGGAGATGAAAAACAAAGTCCAACGTGGGTCAGTTGGAGTTGCACAGAGTGGTTCCACAACAAGTAGGGAGCTTAAATACCGCGAGCCATCCGGTTGCCTCTCGGACACTGTAACTGCGCGCCATTGCTTGAACTAGATGACGAAATCACAAGGGATCCTTCTTTGCCGTTTTTGCTGCGGTACTCTAACGGTTTGGTTGTGTTTAGGTCACGCTTCTCCGCGGTTTAACGCGAGTTAGTTAATTAATTCACAGAAATCGCAGAATAAACATGTCCGTACTTTAACCAATTTTAGTTTTTTTGTTTAAAGGAAGAGTTGAAAAATTTAGATTTATTGAAAGCTTAGTCGATTAAATTAATAAGATAAATCGATTACTCCCTTCAATATTTTGTAACATAAATCAATTTTGATATTCAACAAACAATTTGTAAACATTTGTTTTATACGAATCAGTTATTGAAATCTGCTTTTAGTGTCACCTTGTTGTTAGTATGTCTATCTGTCTCTCGGTCAGTCAAGACATGTTCTCAGGAAGTCGTGGAGCTATCAAGTTGAAATTTACATTAAATACGTATGTCTGCGATCCCTTGAGGCTGTAAAAAATCTAGCTTCCAAGTCAATTCAGTCCAAAGATACGGCCATTTAAGCCTTATTTTCTAACACTTCGCAGAGGAACCAAAACATATGAGGTACTTCCCTATAGACCTAGAATCATGAAATTTAGCATAAGTAAAGGAAAAAGTCCGACTTGTTAATTCATCACAAAAAATATTTTTTTTGCGATATCAGACTTACAAAACCTTTTACTTCTCGTGGACCTAGAATCAAGAAATTTGGCAAGAAGAAAGGTCAGCACAAGTCAATGAAAAAGTCCGAAAATAGTTAATTTGTTGTTGCATTACAAGAAAAAAAATTGCGCTTACAAATTAACAAAACTTATAGGGCACTTTCCATTTTCCCGCCATAGTCCCGCCATCCTCCAGCGCTAAGATTCCATGATCCAGTACCAATGTGTAACCTACGGGACTCTTGGGAATCTGAATGGGAATCAAGATTTCTCCCTGGCAATGTCTCCAAGCCTAATACCAAGACACGACCTGCTGGCTTTGAGGAGCCCCGACGCGGCTGGTGCATGCTGAATCGGATAAGGACGGGAGTTGGGAACTGTGCTTATTTATGGCACAAATGGAACTGGTGCGAATCACCAGTATGTCGATGTGGAGCACCCGAGCAGACCGTACACCACACGGTATTGGACTGTCCTCTAACTAAATACCATGGGCAAGTGGAGGATTTTACCACCTTAACGAAAGAAAGAAAAGAAAGAAAGAAAGAAAATAAATTTATTCATGACGCTACAAAGTAACTTAAAACTAATACACAAATTAATAAAAATAGTTTTAAAGACGTCATTGAAATGGTCTCCACTCAGCATTATGTCAAGGTACCTTTGAGGCACCTTGACGCTGGTCTTCCGTGGCAACCATAAGTAGGCTAAATAAACTAAAATTACGTTTAAATGAAAACATTCTACTTTCTGCCTAATGCTTAAGTATAGCATCAAATCGTATACAGGAATGTCAGGAATGCACTATTTATACCAGTTAAGGACTAATCAATGTTATCATAAAAATAATGAAAGAAACCATAAACAAAAAATAAATTAATAAAAATAATGACGGACAATATAGTGATACACAATGAGTACTAGAAATTTGGCACATATAAGTGATCTTCTCTTTAAGAACATTTCTGCAAATCTAGAATGTATTTTTTGAATTTAATTTTAAAAGAATAAACAGATAAGCGGTACAATACTTAAAAACTGTAAATCTCTGAAGTAGAGTAACACATAAAGCCATACAAAAAAAAAAACTTCCCATAGACCTAGAATTGACAAAAAGGTAGGTCGTACAGCATAAGCAAAGGAAAAAGTCCAAAAATCTATTATAATAATATGTACTTCCATCACAAAAAAAAATTGCGTTATTATTTTTTTACCCGCATCTGTTTGCGGTATGCTCAGTGGTTGAGTTACTGTACTCATTATATAAACTGCGGCACAGCGTAGGCAGTTTGATCTTGATAAGCTTGCTAGAATATTTTAAACTCTATTGCAAAGCCATAAAGGTGATAAGACCGAGTGAGTGGTGATCTTCAAAACGATACTATCAGTACCAGCGTTCGCATGTGATTAGTGGTTATTTACTGACTTTGTTACACGGTGGATGAATCAAACGTACCTTTTTGTTAGTAGGTACACAATTACTGGCCTCTTTAGCCTAGTAGAATGATAAATTAACACACTTCTGTGTGTTGTGTGATTTTTGCTCGACATGTTTCGATCAATTTACGATGATCATTCATCACTAGCCGGCGAGCTGCCGTCGCGGGAGGCCGGTCGTGAAAAGATCATCGTAAATTGATCTAACATGTCGAGCAAAAATCGACTTAAATTACGTGAGTAACCCGTTATAAATATTTTTAATATTTATCAATTATAACTTATTTTGAAGTGAAAACTTTCATAGAAGATACCTATAAAGTACACCAAGTAAAGTAGAAATTAACCTTTATGCTGATCAATACTTATGAGAGAGCGCTGGTAGCCTGGCGGTTAGACGTACTACTTTCAATCCGGAGGTGTCTGGTTCAAACCCCAGCTTGTACCACTAACTTTTTCGGAACTTACGTACGGAATATCATTTGATATTTACCAGTCGCTTTTCGGTGAAAGAAAACATCGTAAGGAAACCGGACCTAATCCCAATAAGGCCTAGTTTCCCCTCTGGGTTGGAACATCAGATGGCAGTCGCTTTCGTAAAACTAGTGCCTACGCCAATTTATGGGATTAGGTTGTCAAGCGGACTCCAAGCCGGGACAAACGCTTGGAGGAAGAAGACTACTTATGGATACTATATATTGATACGTTAAGTATATCAAAAGTAATTCCTTCTAAAAACAAAATATTTTTTTAACTATCATTGATCTTTGTTTATTGGTTAAAGTCTCCCCGGGACTCGAACTATCTTCATTCCTAATTTCATCTAATTCGGTTCTGCAATTTAAGCTTGAAAGGGCAACAGCCAGACTGACAGACATTCAGAATTACTTTAGCATATTATTAAATAGAGATAATCGCCACAGCGCGCCTAATATATTCGGCTAGTTAAGGCGTTTTGAAGCACCTTGCTTGTGTAGTGTAGGCCGTTACAGTGATCGTATCGCGCGATATCGCTTGGACCATCACTGACCGCTTCCTCGCCATGTTTCTATACAGGATGGTGAGCAATGTGATCAAAACAACACCTGTTTATAAAAAAATAATTATATTAAGCTGCTAGATATTATCATCATCATTCCCTCCTCGCTGTATCCGGCGACAGCGACTCCGTCAATTATTCCGTACCGGATTATGGAAGGCTCGGGTATGACTTGCAAAGCCAAATTTCGTCTTGAAGACGAAACGTACTACCTTTTATCGACAAGTACGTGTATATGTAAGAGGGCTTAGGAAGAGTATTTTTTATATGCCGTCTAGCATCCAGGTCTTCTAAACGCTGGTGTTCATATTATATTATAGTATTTTAATGTCTGACATTGATTTGATGTAATGGATGGGTTTTAATATATCTTAATTTATGTTTATTATATGTTTTTTTTTTTTGGAATCTCGGTTACCTGGAATTAAAAAAGTTGAAATTTTTTACCCCATCCTCCACTGCATGATGTTAAAACTTATATTCATCTAGTTTGTATGTAGATCCCATTTATCTACCTATGGACATCTTAGATATTTATAAAGTATTGAAAAAAAATCTTATTGGTATAGTTTTAGGTAGTTAGACTATAGTTGTACTTGTAATAATGAAAAGTGATTGATGGTGGTAACAGATTGAAGGTTGCTTGATGGACGGGCAGAGTCAGGGAGACGGCGTAGTATTGAAACACCTTACATGGTAGTCGAGTATAGAGTTCATCTTTATTAATGAATGCCTACCTATTTATACACATAGGTTATCGCTGACACAAGCAATATGCGTTTATGTAGCAGTAAACCAGAGTGTTACTGCTAAACACTAAAAGTGGCTAATTGCCATGTTACACCTCCCCCGAAAGTCCCTTCACCGCCGGGGTGGCAGAAGAAAAAATTTAAACGCATGTTACTTGTTTACAATGTTTTCTGAAATTTATAGAAAAATAAAATCAATACACATAATTTATCAACATTTGACAAATTCGATCAAAAAACAAAAATGTATTATCCTTTGAGTATCCTAGTGTCAAAGTCCTTTAAATATATGTACTTTATATTTTCAAAGGTAGCTTGCTAAGCTAAATAAATTAAAATCACAATTATTTACCATTTTCAAAATATCTGCAATAAAATATCAAACAATTAAATTCTTTCAGCAGTAAAATAGTACTTCTCAATAATTGCGTAAAAATAACTAATGCCGCATTAAGACGGAGTACCTACTCCTAATAAAATAAATGGGGATGGTTACCCAGGGCATGGTCACCCTATAAAAAAAACAATGGGCTACGCATCCGTGCGTACCCTTAACCTCAAACTATACATGGGATTGGCTACCCAAGGGCTTGGTCACCCTAAACTATTATACACAATAATAGCGGCATATCAGGCCAGGCTCTTCGGCTCTGCCTGTACCTAGAGACACAAATACATAATAAGTCTCCTACAACTTTCACGGAGGATACGGTAGCTCGCACCATGATCAAGTACGAAGGACTAGTGTTCTAGCTCTAAGGTCACATTATACAAATATACCTATACTCCTAAATTCTTAACTTGTACCGTACTGTAAGATATCAAAAGAAAAACTAATTATCATATTTTTTTTTAAAATTACAAATGAAAACAAGTAATAAATTAAAACTTTCGCTGTATGTCAGGTGATCAGTCCGACACGTAGCTAAATTATCAATTATTACTGAGAAATAACTAAATAATTTTATTGGATTGAGTTGTTAATTATTTAATTGGTATGCGATGGTATTATATTTCATTCATCGCTTATTAAAAATATGTAAATTCGCGGCGAAGCCTCGCGACCTAGATAATTTTTGCTGACGCGCGCGCAACTAGACGGCGCGTGCGACCGAATTACGAAATTTAAAATGTAGGACTATATTCGACACTAAGTATAGCAATTTAAAATGTGACTTTATTATTTTCTCTAGTTTTTACTTTTAAATTACTTTATAAAAAATATATATATGGATATAGCTATTAAATTCGTCTATTATTCTGAATTTTAATAAAATAATGTTGGTTTTATTTTATGCGACAACCTTACGTTATGTTACTTTTAGTAATTACGTACAAGAATTTAAAAATACATACAAAAAAAAAATATTAGTTCGGTAATGGCCGTCGCCATCCTATTGCTGGTTTGGCGGTGTCCTGTTCAGCGGTGTCCTCTGGCGGTAGCGGCGCTGGCACGCTGGCTGGCAAGCTGACACCTCCATGTGGCGCTCGCTGTCTGCTCCCGATGACGATGATGGGCCGGGATAACCCTGGACTCCCTGGAACGTGGGCCGGGATAACCCTGGACACCTCTTGATTTGCGAGCCGGGAAACCCTGGACAACGCTCTTCTTTCTTCGTAGTCTTCTTTCTTCTTAATTTGCTTTTATATTTTTAATCATGTTTTCTTTCTTCTTTGTCTTCTTATTTAGAGTGCGTTCTTCAATTCTTCATTTTAGTGTGGGTCGCCATATATTATTAAAGTGCCTCGTGCTAATGCTGGTGCTGGATCAGAAGATTCTTCGTCGGTCCGTGTGGCAGGGTCGTCATGTAATAATGGAAAGAGAGAGACGGTGGTAACAGATTGAAGGTTGCTTGATGGACGGGCAGAGTCAGGGAGACGGCGTAGTATTGAAACAACTTACATGGTAGTCGAGTATAGAGTTCATCTTTATTAATGAATGCCTACCTATTTATACACATAGGTTATCGCTGACACAAGCAATATGCGTTTATGTCGCAGTAAACCAGAGTGTTACTGCTAAACACTAAAAGTGGCTAATTGCCATGTTACATACTCGTATGTAGGACTTATACTCCTATTGTACTCGTAATACTAGGACGGTGTTATAAATATAAATATTGAGCCAAATTTTATTTTATTACTTTTTGCTGTGGTCTTCATGCGCCAGCAGCACTGTAGTTGACACATTGAGAAATCGATGACGGCTGTCAATGTGTTAACCAATGTGCCTACCTAGTCTACAATTCTGTGATAAATCTATCTTATTATTATAAATATATATTTATTCCTAGTCTTAACTATTAATGTTAGTTTTAAGTGTTCTATGTAAATTATGAGTCATGTGATACTTGAAATAAATAAAAATAATTTTCTTTTTAATCACATTTCAAATGTCATCCTGTACACGTTCCACTTGCAAAAAGATAACGTCTAGTAACGGCCAGTTAGATGTTCGTTAAGTACGGTAACGGTATGGTATACTAACGGATCATTTGGGATTCGGAACTGGGTTAAAAGTACGATTTTACACTTTTTGACCTAGCGATAACAAAGGTCGCTGTTTCGGCTGCGTTTCCACCAGAACTGTGCGAGGATACTTTGCGGGAAATGTGTTTTTCGTGAACTAATAGAAACGCTTCATTTACCTATCCTCGCTCAGCACAGCTCTAGTGCTGCGAGGGATGTCTGGACCCGGGGTATGTCCTAAAACTACGTCCGGACTTGGGTATGTCCTTAAACTAGGCCAAAAAGAGAGGTATGGGCACTGCGAATGGCATCTCGCTCAAACCTGGAGCAAAGCCCGACTGGGGAAGTACCTCCACCTTACAGAAAACCACAGCCAAATAGCACTAGACCCTACTCATAGTGTTGTATTCCTGATGGTGAGTAAGGTTGCCAAAGAGCTCAAAGAGGACCCGGTGTGTTGACGATGAGGGTCCTTCTTGTTCCTTTAGTCGTCAACACAATGAATCCTCCTTTTTGTAAAGGGTCGGCAACGCGCATGTGACTCCTTTGGAGTTGCAGGCGTCCATAGGTTACAGTAGCTGCTTACCATCAGGCGGACCGTATGCTTGTTTGCCGCCGTCGGGGTATTAAAAATGTGTTGCTACTTACTCAGCTACTTCGCACATCTCTGGTGGAAACGCAGCCTTCAGCTTGTGCAAAATTGCTGTTGTATACTACCATCCGGCGTCTGTTCGGATGCTTTCCTATAATAGTATAGGTTGCATTTCTCAACCGATTCGACATCATCTTCAGCTTTTTATTACCGCATCGCTCGCCACCGGCAGGGTGTTCATCTTCACACCCTGGAACCTAAAGGGTCACGCACTGTACAGTTTAAGAGGAATTCCCTCCCACGAACGCTGCGGCTGCGGAATGAACTCCCGGCCGAGGTTTCCCAGCGGGCTACAGTATGAGGTTCTTCAAAAAAGGGTTATATAGGTCCTTAAAGGGTAGGCACCGCGCATGTGAGTCCTCTGGGGTTGCAGGCGTCCATAGGCTACGGTAACTGCTTACCATCAGGCGGGCCATATGCTTATTTGCAACCGTCGTGCTACAATTTTTTTATTGAGAACGACAAAGAAGATGAAGGTAGGTAAATTGTTGAAAATTTGAAGGAAAACCCGTAAAGATCTCAGACAACAACGTGTATACAAGTAACGAACAACTACATAAAGTCAACTTTATGATCAACAACATAAGGGTGCTATTATTTTGTTTGTATTATTCTGCGTGTCTTTAGTTGTTTCCTGTACGCCTAGCCGCAACCGACAAACAAATACACAAATAACCGAATGGCAGTTCAAGACCCTGTTACTATTAACTCACCGACTCACTAGAACCTGACAAATGGCAAATTGGAACTAACACTTTTGATGGGTCACTATTATTTTGTGACTATTTATTGCAGTCTCTTGCTCATGAAATACGTAAACATGTGGTTAATTAATAATTATAGATAATAATTATTGTATTGTTCTGTATTCTTACTTTAAAATACATAAACATTAAAGACGGAGAGCTATCCACGTCAGATATGACACAATAATGAGAGCGACGAAACCCCTCTCGTTAGTTTGCTATACTATGGTTATTTCTAGATCCGGACATCTGGCAGCTTTAAAGTGGTGGAGGTCAAAGAATGCAAACCACTTTAAGAATACAAATCCTATTAATTATATAAATAATTAGATAATATCTTTGCCAAAACTTTCTGATGGAGGACGTAGTCCAAAACGACTTATAATGTATTTAATTCATAGTTTGTCTCCTTCTACAGCCTTGGCCAAAAGTGTTAAGTACCTTTGCGATTTTCATACAAAACTCGAAAGTTTAGACCGACTTTTCTACCTTTTTTTGAAGTTGTTTTATCAATTAATTCAAACTGAACAGGCATGTTTTGTTGAAGTGAGTAGTAACTGCATAGAATATTTGCAATTTGTCGCACCGACCTAAATTCGCATTTTTGGGACCTCCACTTTTCATATTTTATAGGTACCTTGAAAGTGTTATTAAGTGAAGTTTTCTAGATACATCAATAAAATATTAGTAGTTTATGTAACTGTTACGTAATAAAGGTCCTTAAAATACGAGTGTGGTTTTATGAATCGAGCCGCAGGCGAGTTTCATAATAAGATCACACGAGTGTTTTAAGGCCTAATTACATACAGTTGCATACACTGCTTTATCTACACTCATATTATATATATTACATTAAGTGTTCGGAAACTATAGGATGACCGCCATTGCACCGCCATGGCCAACTTGATTGTGCCGGCGGTGACGCGAGCGCGTGCCGTTGGTCAGGAAGGAGCACAGGATTTACATTATGTTATCAAATTCGATGTTCGGAATTTTAAACTCATAACGTATCAATATATGAGCATGTAAAGTTAAAATTACGTTACTGCCACAGATAAAAAGCTTATCATATTAAAATCGGTTGTGGTAATGCTAGCCATTGCCTACCGTTTTTGAACACGGACTTACAGTGTGAGTGTAGATAAAATATTTTACGTCATCGTACATTGTTATGATAGGGAATTAATACTTAACATCAAAAAAGAGCTATGCTCAACACTTCTGGCCAAGGCTGTATATCTGCTTCCGAAATAATACGCAATGTGTTTTTGTTCTAATGTTAAAATATAGGCCCTGACCTTTATACCTGAGACAATTTCGGATGTTTTTACCTGTTTTGGTCTTACTATTTAAAAAATTTTGCTTCTAGCATTATTGCTATAGTAATCTGACCAGACGGCTTTCGTTGCTCTCATTATTGTGTCATATCTGACGTGGCCAGCTCTTAGTCCAAAACATTAACAAACACAATAACTATCTCCAATACAACTGCAACACACAACAATAATAATCCAATATTAGAGTTGTATTGAAGTTGCATCGGAATATTTTTATCCAGATGTTTAAGGCTTTAGCTGTATTGCGTGGTTCATCATCATCATCATCAGCCTATATTAGTCCACTGCTGGACATAGGCCTCCCCTAATGAGCGCCATAGCGCCCTGTCTTCAGCTTGCCGCATCCAGCATCTGCCTGCAGTCTTTCGCAGATCGTCATCCCACCTGCCCAGAGGGCGTAGTTAATGCATTGGAATTGTACTGGGGTTAGATCCTGCCTTACCGTGCTTTAAAATTAAAAGCTCCTTATTTACGTTTGACAGTCTTAACCTCTGACAGACAATTTATTAGAGTATTCAAGGCTAATTATTAATTTTATATGGCGCGGTCGGTAGGATCTGTTGTTATTTAAAATAGTTAATACCTATCTGTTCATACCTATTTATATCTAAATCGGTTCAGCGGTTTAAGCATGAAAAGAGTCACTTATTTACGTAATCCTCTAGCAGACTATTTTTTGTACTCCCGAGAAATAACACATTTACGCAGTAATAATATCCTCTACCCGGTTTTATCTCTCAGCAACCAAACTGAAGCATCCGCAAAACAAATCCAATCACGCGAATTCTGAACACCTACAAGAAACAATTACGAGTAAACTCACCCTATCCCTCTCTAGCGTGGGCACGGTGTCGCTCCGTCCTTGTTTAGCCGGGGGGCGACAAGCATTGTTTGATTTCCGAGGAATACCTGTCGCTAAAGTTGTTTTTAGTGGTAGGACATAGTCGATACATGCTGTACGTGTGTTTTTACGTCGATTCGATTATGTTTTTGTCGCGGTGCGTCAAATATAGCCATTGAGCAAGCTGGATATGCCAACCCATTAAAAATATTTATAACGGGTTACTCACGTAATTTAAGTCGATTTTTTCTCGATATTTTTCGACCAATTTACGATGATCATTCTCACGAGCGGCCTACCGCGACGGCGGAGTTTAAAGTTCGAAATGAGAAAAAAAACAATGATACCATTCGATTTTAACATTTTACTGTAAAATTAATTGTATGGCAACCATATACATACACGCAACATTTCACTGGAAAAATAGCAATTTAATTTTTTTTCCATACCTACTTTGAACAGAGAGACTAATGATCGTGACGTCACTTTTGTACGTCAATTCGCTAGGAGCGTTTTGAGAAACAAATGCAAATCTCAAATTATTTGTGATTTCATTATACATTACAAACTTTTTTTACTGCGTGCTTATGTATGAGTCAAATCTTGGAAGCAAAATTTGAACCAGTTACCAAAACTAATTAGACTAAAAAAACTCGGTACTTATCTAGGAGCGCTGCACGTTGGTGACAATACAAAATTCTATTAAATAAGAACATCAGATGCCAAGAAAACCCGATTGCATCGCCACCTAACGGAGCCAATTGTAAATTAAAATAATTTAAGACAACGACAGTCCAGTGGCGCCCACATTGGGGGGATTGTATTTCCTAATAAACTAATCAATTTCTGTATAATCCATCATGTTAAGTTATAGCCCTACTAATTCCGCAACTTATGATCTATGTGATACAGTGTTATATTACTTACTTTTGGCTTCATCACCTAAACGGAAAAAAGTGGCCACTATTTGCCGTAAAAAGGGTAGGTTGCCTAGCGACGAGTCAACACTTCAAATCTTGTTTACCAAATCAGATTTTTTCAAGTATACTATTATTTTGCTCTTATTATCAAAATTATCAGTGTTTAGTAATCAGTGCAATCATTAACATATATATTTCAATAAATCACCATGAAAAACTAAAGCCTTATAATGGCTTCCGCAAGTTCCGAAAATATTGTTTTGACAAGTCGACATGAAAATCTTTCGAGCACCGTGCAGTGCCCACATTGCTCCAGATCTTTCAAACGTAATGGTTTACAACGTCATATACGTGCCGCCCATGATATTCAATCAAGCACACAACGAATATCTGACGGAGTTGGGCACACGTACACATCGCCCCTAGAAGACGCCTTTGGTTCGCCCTTTCTTAACAATATCGGATCAAAGACAGGAGCTTGGCAAAAACGTTGGGACAAAATATGTAATCTTCACGGTAAACTATACGATCTTCCTTCTAACACCGTTAGTAGAAAATTTATACATACATTAGCCGATGAAATTGAACTTCTTGTCAAATTGGATTATCCCTCAGAACGCGTTTTAATCTTTATCGCCGTAATGTTACAAAGAGACAAGAACTTAAAAAAGGCAAGAGACATAACCAGGTTACTCGATCGCCGCCTAAAATTATGGGCTGAAGAACAATATGAAATCCTGATAACTGAATCTACGAAGGCAGACATCTCTCTAAGCAATGCTTATAATCGTAAAAACTCCAACATTGACGACGTAACCAAAATTTTCACACGCTTAATTTTGCAAGGCAAAATTCGCGAAGCCCTAAATTGGCTTCTAACAAAAGACACATGCAAAATTCTTAACACTAATGATGAAGTTGATACATTGGGAAAAACCGTCGGAGATGTCTTAGAAGAAAAACATCCTCCCGCAACTACCCCAGACCCATCCTTATTCACACTACCGGAAAACCTTTCTGAAATACCTCCACTACTCGATGTTGACATAACCTGTGACCATGTCGAACCAGTCGCCAGGAAATTACACGGCGAAGGTGGGCCAACAGGCACCAGATCTGAAAACTGGAAAGATTACTTATTACGTTTTGGCGAAGCAAGCTTACACCTTAGGACTGCTATTGCTCATCTAACTATGAAACTAAATAATGAATATGTTCCTTGGACCGACATACAAGCACTCATGTCAAGTTGCCTTGTAGCCCTGGACAAATGCCCAGGAGTGAGACCAATCGGTATTGGTGAATGCCTTCGGAGAATTTTATCAAAATGTATGATTCAAGCCACCGGTTCCGAGGTTACCGAAGCTTGCACAAATTTGCAACTTTGCAGTGGATTAAGCAGTGGCATCGAAGGTGCAATACACGCAATGAATGATCTATTCGAAAAAGAATGCCAACCCAGCTCACACTGGGGATTACTTCTTGTTGACGCAAACAATGCTTTTAATGCTGTCAACAGGCAACTAGCCCTTTGGCAAGCACGAATATACTGGCCACATTGTGCTCGCTTTCTTTACAATACATATAATGGTCACGCAGAGCTAGTCATTCGCAATTCGGATATGAGAATTTACAGCAAAGAAGGTGTCACCCAAGGAGATCCGTTAGCTATGCCACTTTATGCCCTTGCTACTTTAGCCCTAATAAATAAACTCAAAGATGACCAAAGCACCACTCAATGTTGGTATGCTGATGACTCTTCTGACCAAGGTAACATTAATAACCTATTCAAATGGTGGAAAAAGATAAGTAGCATAGGGCCTGCCTACGGATATTTCCCCCAAGGCAAAAAATCATTTTTAATAGTATCAGAGTCTGATAAACAAGAAGCAACTCATATATTCAAAAACACTAATGTTTCAATTGTAACTGGATCTCGATATCTTGGAAGTTACATCGGAGAAGGGAAAGAAGAATATGTAAAAAATAACATACATCGTTGGGTTTCCACTGTAGAAAAGTTATCACTCATATGTAAAGACTCACCACAAGCTGCCTACACTGCTCTCACCAAAGCTGCACAATTTCAATGGACCTTTTTGTCAAGAGTTCTTAAGGATGCCGCAGAATACTTTGATCCTTTAATAAATACCTTACGCACAACCTTTTTGCCGATCTTATTTGGAGGTGACGTGTCATCATTAGAAGCCGACTTATTTTCACTACCTATTCATAAAGGTGGTTTAGCAATATCTAATGGTGCTACCACCTCAAACTTATACTATGATATGTCTAAAAAAGGCTGCTCAGTTCTTTCATCGTCCCTTATTGAAATGAGCCATATGGAACTTGCAAAACATCATAAATCCCTCATGGATGCACGTAAAGAATGCCACAAACTAAAAGAAGCTCACGACGATAATTTTTTAGACTCGATTTTAACCAATCTCCCACCCATCAAAAAAAGAGCCATAGAAAGGTCAATTGCAACCAAAATGAAAACAAAATCATCCAGTTGGCTATCCGTTATACCTACAAGCAAAGACCATTTTGACCTTTCTCCACATGAATTCCGAGATGCCCTTTCAATACGTTACCATCGAACACCGATCTCAATGCCAAAATCTTGTGATGGATGCGGTAATAACGATTTCAACATCGATCATGCCCTGTGTTGTAAAACCGGCGGTCTCATCACGAGACGACACAATGAATTAAGGGATCTCTTCTGCGAACTATGTCAACATGCATGGGGAAATGTTGTCAAAGAACCCATAATCACTGAAGGTGACACTGGTCTACGAGGAGATTTAGCATGCCGAGGCGTGTGGGTTGCACAGAGGGAGGCGTTATTCGATATCCGTGTTGTTGACACCGACGCTCCCTCTTACATATCACGCCCTGTTATTTCTGTCTTGAAATCTGCTGAATCAGAAAAACAAAAAAAATACTCGAATGCCTGCGAGTCACGTCATGCCACCTTTATACCCCTCGTCACCTCTGTGGATGGAGTTTTTGCCCCACAACTGGCCACCTTCGTAAAACACCTCGGGGAAGCACTAGCATCTCGCTGGAATAGATCCCTGTCCAGTGTTTTAGGCTGGCTCAGGGCCCGTATAACTACCTCTATAATTAGAGCGACGAGCATGTGCATCCGAGGTACCCGCCATAAATGGAAGCCAGTAGCAAAACTCTTTGGCTTCGATGATGGTGCTGCGCTTCCACACTCCGACTGACATTTTATATTTATTGCTTAGTTCCACCGAAATATGTTTTATTTGTCTGTATGTTTACCATTTGGTCAATAAATGATTGCATATAATTAGGTAATGAAGCAAATAAATACGCAAAATGAAACTATGTGACAAATATCAAAAGTTGCGTAATCAGTAGGACTACAACTTAACATTGAGGGATTATACATAAATTGATTATTTTATTAGGAAACACAAGCCCCCAATGAGGGCGCCACTCGACAGTCGACACAGTCTTAAAGATGCCATTTTAACAAAAACTATCTAATGTTTTACTTCACGGAATCAACATGTCCTTACTATCGCTGGAATGGCCGAAAACGCTGCTGTACGCATTTGGCCGCACTGACTTCAGCTTCACATTATGCTGATGACTGTATATCTGTATAAAGTCCCTTGCTAAACAACCCAAATATAAGCCAGCTAATTCATTATCGGCTATCAGGGATCTCTTTATTCCGAGCGTCCAGGGAACCTCTGGAGGGCGCGTATCTGATCTGAAGCCGCATTCGAATGTTGGAAATCACAACTTGATCCGATAAAGATTCCACAATACCTTAGGTGTTGAGATATTTGGATATTTGTTCGAAAAGGGAATGGTATATATTGCCGCGAGCTGGGATTTGACGCTTGCCCCCCCCGATTAAAAAACGAACGTCTTACCGTCAGGCTACTAGCGCTTGGGCAATTTTACGTCTTCTAGTCGGGCTAAGTCGAAGCGGGAAGCTAGTATTTACTGATTACTGATAGCCTTTTTCCTCAGACGTTTTGTCTGGTTGCCTTTAGCATAGGCCTCTCCAAAAACTTCCATTTACACACCACGGGGTATTTACCATGTATATTAACGTTTTTGACCACCTATCCAAAGCTAGTTAGGGAAGCCTACGGGAAGTATACGGATAATCAATGTCAATTCAAGATCAGATTTGAATACTCTGTGAAGCTGAAACTAGCAGACTCTCCAGCGGCGGGATAGACGTAGTACGTAAAATTTGTGAACGCAATTTCTTGCTCGTATGAAAAAAAGTATTTTCCCAGCAATTTCGATATTTCTTACAAATTTTGATTATTATTAAGGTAAATAAAGTATTAAACAGGTGCCAGACAATATTTTCAAGTAGGTAGGGTAATCGGTAGGGTAAACGGTGTCTTCGAATTTCACTCACAAAAACTTTTCTCTTAGCTTTCGAAACTGAATTTCTACGAATATTTCGACTGTTTTAACTAAGTTATAAACATATGCGAGAAAGAAAAGTAAAATTGGAAGGGTACCCATCATCGTATCAAAGAAAGGGGGTCGTCAAATTCACATATTAAGACGTTTTTCGCGACTACTCGTACAAAAACTTTCTTCCTAGCTTTCGAAACGAAATTTCTCCGTAAGTTTCGGCTGTTTTCACTATGTTATAACAACATGCAAGTAAGGAAAGTAAAATTGGAAGGGTACCAAACATTATCTTAAAGATTCGATAAGGGAAAGTTGATGAGTAAGATCGACTTTTAAGTAACTCAAGAAAACTTGATTCTTTGCTTTCCAAACGGAATTTCTCCGAATGTTTCGACTGTTGTCACTAATTTATAAACACATGCGAGGAAGAAAAGCAAAATTGAAAGGGTACCCATCGTCATATCAAAGAAAGGGTGTCGTCAAATTCACATATTAAGACGTTTTTCGCGACTACTCGTACAAAATCTTTCTTCCTAGCTTTCGAAACGAAATTTCTCCGTAAGTTTCGGCTGTTTTTACTAAGATATTACTGCATGCGAGTAATAAAAATAGAATTGGAAGGGTACCCATCATCATATCAAAGATAGGGTGTCGTCAAATTCACATATTAAGACGTTTTTCGCGACTACTCGTACAAAAACTTTCTTCCTAGCTTTCGGAACGAAATTTATCTGTAAGTTTCGGCTGTTTTCACTAAGATATGACTGCATGCGAGTAATAAAAAAATAATTGAAAGGGTACCCATCGTCATATCAAAGAAAGGTTGTCGTCAAATTCACATATTAAGACGTTTTTCGCGACTACTCGTACAAAAACTTTCTTCCTAGCTTTCGAAACGAAATTTCTCCGTAAGTTTCGGCTGTTTTTACTAAGATATTACTGCATGCGAGTAAAAAAAATAGAATTGGATGGGTACCCATCATCATATCAAAGATAGGGTGTCGTCAAATTCACATATTAAGACATTTTTCGCGACTACTCGTACAAAAACTTTCTTCCTAGCTTTCGAAACGAAATTTCTCTGTAAGTTTCGGCTGTTTTCACTAAGATATTACTGCATGCGAGTAATAAAAAAAGAATTGAAAGGGTACCCATCGTCATATCAAAGAAAGGGTGTCGTCAAATTCACATATTAAGACGTTTTTCGCGACTACTCGTACAAAAACTTTCTTCCTAGCTTTCGAAACGAAATTTCTCCGTAAGTTTCGGCTGTTTTTACTAAGATATTACTGCATGCGAGTAAAAAAAATAGAATTGGAAGGGTACCCATTATCATATCAAAGATAGGGTGTCGTCAAATTCACATATTAAGACGTTTTTCGCGACTACTCGTACAAAAACTTTCTTCCTAGCTTTCGAAACGAAATTTCTCCGTAAGTTTCGGCTGTTTTTACTAAGATATTACTGCATGCGAGTAATAAAAAAAGAATTGAAAGGGTACCCATCGTCATATCAAAGAAAGGGTGTCGTCAAATTCACATATTAAGACGTTTTTCGCGACTACTCGTACAAAAACTTTCTTCCTAGCTTTCGAAACGAAATTTCTCCGTAAGTTTCGGCTGTTTTTACTAATATATTACTGCATGCGAGTAATAAAAATAGAATTGGAAGGGTACCCATCATCATATCAAAGATAGGGTGTCGTCAAATTCACATATTAAGACGTTTTTCGCGACTACTCGTACAAAAACTTTCTTCCTAGCTTTCGAAACGAAATTTCTCCGTAAGTTTCGGCTGTTTTTACTAAGATATTACTGCATGCGAGTAATAAAAATAGAATTGGAAGGGTACCCATCATCATATCAAAGATAGGGTGTCGTCAAATTCACATATTAAGACGTTTTTCGCGACTACTCGTACAAAAACTTTCTTCCTAGCTTTCGAAACGAAATTTCTCCGTAAGTTTCGGCTGTTTTTACTAATATATTACTGCATGCGAGTAATAAAAATAGAATTGGAAGGGTACCCATCATCATATCAAAGATAGGGTGTCGTCAAATTCACATATTAAGACGTTTTTCGCGACTACTCGTACAAAAACTGTTTTCTTAGCTTTCGAAACGAAATTTCTCCGTAAGTTTCGGCTGTTTTTACTAAGATATTACTGCATGCGAGTAATAAAAATAGAATTGGAAGGGTACCCATCATCATATCAAAGATAGGGTGTCGTCAAATTCACATATTAAGACGTTTTTCGCGACTACTCGTACAAAAACTTTCTTTCTAGCTTTCGAAACGAAATTTCTCCGTAATTTTCGGCTGTTTTTACTAAGATATTACTACATGTGAGTAGGAAAAATAAACTTGGAAGGGTACCCATCATCATATCAAAAAAATGGTGTCGTCGAATTAACATATTAAGACGTTTTTCGCGACTACTCCTACAATAACTTTCTTCCAAGCTTTCGAAACGAAATTTCTTCGTAAGTTTCGATTGTTTTCAGTAAGTTATAACAACATGCGAGTAAGGAAAGTAAAATTGGAAGGGTACCAAACAATATCTTAAAGATTCGATAAGGGAAAGTTGATGAGTAAGATCGACTTTTAAGTAACTCAAGAAAACTTGATTCTTTGCTTTCCAAACGGAATTTCTCCGAATGTTTCGACTGTTGTCACTAATTTATAAACACATAAGAGGAAGAAAAGCAAAATTGAACGGGTACCCATCGTCATATCAAAGAAAGGGTGACGTCAAATTCACATATAAGGACGTTTTTCGCGACTACTCGTACAAAAACTTTCTTCCTAGCTTTTGAAACGACATTTCTCCGTAAGTTTCGGCTGTTTTCACTAAGATATTACTGCATGCGAGTAATAAAAAAAGAATTGAAAGGGTACCCATAATCATATCAAAGAAAGGGGGTCGTCAAATTCACATATTAAGACGTGTTTCGCGTCTACTCGTACAAAAACTTTCTTACTAGCTTTCGAAACGAAATTTCTCCGTAAGTTTCGGCTGTTTTCACTATGTTATAAAAACATGCGAGTAAGGAAAGTAAAATTGGAAGGGTACCCATCATCATATCAAAGAAAGGGTTTCGTCAAATTTACATATTAAGACGTTATTCGCGACTACTCGTACAAAAACTTTCTTCCTAGCTTTCGAAACAAAATTTCTCCGTAAGTTTCGGTTGTTTTCACTAAGTTATAACAACATGCGAGTAAGAAAAATAAACTTGGAAGGGTACCCAGCATTATCTTAAAGATTCGATAAGGGAAAGTTAATGAGTGAAATCGACTTTTAAATAACTCAAGAAAACTTGATTCTTTGCTTTCCAAACGGAATTTCTCCTTATGTTTCGAGTGGTGTTACTAGGTTATAAACACATGCGAGGAAGAAAAGTAAAATTGGAAGGGGTACCCATCGTCATATCAAAGAAACGGTGTCGTCGAATTCACATATTAAGATAAGACGTTTTTCGCGACTATTCCTACAAAAACTTTCTTCCTAGCTTTCGAAACGAAATTCTTCGTAAGTTTCAGCTGTTTTCACTAAGTTATAACAACATGCGAGGAAGAAAAGTTTAAATTGGAAGGGTACCCAGCATTATATTGAAGAAACGGTGTCGTCGAATTTACATATAAAGAAGTTTTTCGCTGTTACACCTACAAAAACTTTTTTCTAGATTGCGAAACGAAATTTCTCCGAATGTTTTGACTGTTTTCACTAAATTATAACAACATGCGAGTACATAAAGTAAAATTAGAAGGGTACCCATCGCCATATTTAAGAATCGGTGTCTTTATATATAATGATATACATATAATGATGAAGTTGACTATTTCTTCACTCAGTAAAACTTTTCTCTTAGCTTTCGAAACGAAATTCCTCCAAATATTTTGACGGTTTTTACTGAGTTATTACATTATGCAAGTGAGAAAAGTAAAATTGGAAGGGTACCCATCGCCATATTTAAGAATCCGTGTCTATCAATTCACATATAATGATGTAGTTGACTATTTCACTCAGAAAAACTTTTCTCTTAGCTTTCGAAACGACATTTCTCCAAATGGTTTGACTGTTTTCACTAAGTTTTTACAACATGCAAGAAAGGAAAGTAAAATTAGAATAGTACCCATTGCCATATTTATGAATCGGTGTCTTTAAAAATTCACATATAATGATGTTTCTAGTTTGATATAATTTTCTTGGAAAGCAAGGATGCCGAATTCATTTTTGGTATTTTATTTATACCTTTCTATACAAGAAAACTAAGAAAGCATAAAAAATATGAAATCAATGTTTAATATTTTTTTGAATAAAAGCCTATATTTTTCTTATTTATGGTCGTAACATGAAAACAATATTTTTACGATAAAGCCCTGTTATTCCCCTTTATAAAAAGTATACAAATCCCATATTGGTTATAATATCTTTAACGAAAAAAAAAATTAAGTGACCTGTTTTCAACCACAACCTTATTATGTAGGAAAAACGATGTGGGTTCAGCTCTAATGCTGCTTAATAATATTTTTCACAACTAATGGACGTCAACCATTTTAAACGCTATTATTTACCTAGCCTTTGTATGCTTGTTATAGTCCGTAAGTGAAATAAAGAGTTCGTTTAGGAGATACCGGAACCGGTTACCATTAAAGGGTAAAGTATTTGGTAGGGTTGTTTAAAACTATCAATTTAGTTAGCGCAATATTGCGTTACCCAAAGGTAAGCGCTTGTCGGGTACGGATTGGAGGAGTAGAGCAGAAGATCGAGCACAGTCGCGTGCCATGGGAGAGGCCTATATCCAGCAGTGGACTGATAATAGCTGCTGCTGCTGATAATGATAATGTAGCGCTTACCGAAATGAAAATCCAAAATTACGTTTCCCTATCAAGCTGATTGCATGTCTATTGACATTAGTCAAGGACTTCATATTGAATATAGGGTAACCATACCATTTTGTAACCAAATAATAGGGTTACCCTATCGAAATAGAGTAATCAAATAGAGGAGTTTTCCGGTCCCTGTTATCTAGTGACGTTTTCAAGTGAACGGTACATCATTGCGGTTTGTTAATAAGGGCCCGTTAATTTTTTTAGAGAGAAAACTTAATTGGTAGGTATATGTACATCTTCAACTGAGGACAGTGAGTTGGCGAATAGTGCGCTCTAAAATAAAAATAACAATTTTGTGTTATACCTATTTAGACATTACACAAATTTATGTAATAATTAGTTAATTTATTATAACTAATATTCACATAACTAAATGCAAGTCTGCATATCTACAACTACCTGCTATATCCCACATCTTCATAATTTTGTGGTTGAAATTGTACCCTCGTCCTGTTGATAAATTGATCCGATATCTGGTGCACACCTTAAGTTCCGATAACAATTACAATTTAATAGATTCAGTATCATTGTGAATCCAAGATGGCTGCCGCCACAGAATGCCGCGTATTACATATTTCTTAACAACCCCCTCAATCGGATATCAAATGAAAGGGATATTTACTAGTATAGTTTGTCCGGCGGCTTTAGGATAAATGCGCTATAAGTAAGGACAAATTCTTTGATATGATGATGGGTACCCTTTTAATTTTACTTTTCTTTCTGGGATGTGTTTATAACTTTGTGAAAACAGTCGAAATATTCGGAGAAATTCCGTTTGGAAAGCAAGGAATCATAATGAAAAGTCGATTTTACTCATTAACTTTCCCTTATCGAATCTTTAAGATAATGCTGGGTACCCTTCCAATTTTACTTTCCTTACTTGCGTGTTGTTATAACATAGTGAAAACAGCCGAAACTTACGGAGAAATTTCGTTTCGAAAGTTAGGAAGAAATCTTTTGTAGGAGTAGTCGCGAAAAACGTCTTAATATGTGAATTCGACGACACCGTTTCTTTGATATGATGATGGGTACCCTTTCAATTATATTTTTTTTACTCGCATGCTGTAATAGCTTAGTGAAAACCGTCGAAACATTCGGAGAAATTTCGTTTCGAAAGCTAGGAAAAACGTTTTTGTAGGTTTAATCGCGAAAAACGTATTTATATGTATGTGAATTCGACGACATCGATTCTTTAATATGGTGATGGGTACCCTTCCAATTTTACGTTCCTTACTCGCATGTTGTTATAACATAGTGAAAACAGCCGAAACTTACGGAGAAATTTTGTTTCGAAAGTTAGGAAGAAAGTTTTTGTAGGAGTAGTCGCGAAAAACGTCTTAATATGTGAATTCGACGACACCGTTTCTTTAATATGATGATGGGTACCCTTTCAATTCAATTTTTTTTACTCGTATGCTGTAATGACTTAGTGAAAACAGTTGAATCATTCGGAGAAATTTAGTTTCGAAAGCTAGGAAGAAAGTTTTTGTAGGAGTAGTCACGAAAAACGTCTTAATATGTGAATTCGACGACACCAAATCTTTGATATGATGATGGGTACCCTTCCAATTTTACGTTCCTTACTCGCATGTTGTTATAACATAGTGAAAACAGCCGAATCTTACGGAGAAATTTCGTTTCGAAAGTTAGGAAGAAAGTTTTTGTAGTAGTAGTCGCGAAAAACGTCTTAATATGTGAATTCGACGACACCGTTTCTTTGATATGATGATTGGTACCCTTTCAATTCTATTTTTTTTGCTCGCATGCTGTAATGTCTTAGTGAAAACAGTTGAAACATTCGGAGAAATTTCGTTTCGAAAGCTAGGAAAAAAGTTTTTGTAGGTGTAATCGCGAAAAACGTCGTTATATGTGAATTCGACGACATCGATTCTTTAATATGGTGATGGGTACCCTTCCAATTTTACTTTCCTTACTTGCATGTTGTTATAACATAGTGAAAACAGCCGAATCTTACGGAGAAATTTCGTTTCGAAAGTTAGGAAGAAAGTTTTTGTAGGAGTAGTCACGAAAAACGTCTTAATATGTGAATTCGACGACACCAATTCTTTGATATGATGATGGGTACCCTTTTAATTTAACTTTTCTTTCTCGGATGTGTTTATAACTTTGTGAAAACAGTCGAAATATTCGGAGAAATTCCGTTTGGAAAGCAAGGAATCAAGTTTTATTGAGTTATTGAAAAGTCGATTTTACTCATTAACTTTCCCTTATCGAATCTTTAAGATAATGCTGGGTACCCTTCCAATTTTACTTTCCTTACTTGCATGTTGTTATAACATAGTGAAAACAGCCGAATCTTACGGAGAAATTTCGTTTCGAAAGTTAGGAAGAAAGTTTTTGTAGTAGTAGTCGCGAAAAACGTCTTAATATGTGAATTCGACGACACCGTTTCTTTGATATGATGATTGGTACCCTTTCAATTCAATTTTTTTTGCTCGCATGCTGTAATGTCTTAGTGAAAACAGTTGAAACATTCGGAGAAATTTCGTTTCGAAAGCTAGGAAAAAAGTTTTTGTAGGTGTAATCGCGAAAAACGTCGTTATATGTGAATTCGACGACATCGATTCTTTAATATGGTGATGGGTACCCTTCCAACTTTACTTTCCTTACTTGCTTGTTGTTATAACATAGTGAAAACAGCCGAATCTTACGGAGAAATTTCGTTTCGAAAGTTAGGAAGAAAGTTTTTGTAGGAGTAGTCACGAAAAACGTCTTAATATGTGAATTCGACGACACCAATTCTTTGATATGATGATGGGTACCCTTTTAATTTTACTTTTCTTTTTCGGATGTGTTTATAACTTTGTGAAAACAGTCGAAATATTCGGAGAAATTCCGTTTGGAAAGCAAGGAATCAAGTTTTATTGAGTTATTGAAAAGTCGATTTTACTCATTAACTTTCCCTTATCGAATCTTTAAGATAATGCTGGGTACCCTTCCAATTTTACTTTCCTTACTTGCGTGTTGTTATAACATAGTGAAAACAGCCGAAACTTACGGAGAAATTTCGTTTCGAAAGTTAGAAAGAAGGTTTTTGTAGGAGTAGTCGCGAAAAACGTCTTAATATGTGAATTCGACGACACCGTTTCTTTAATATGGTGATGGGTACCCTTCCAATTTTACTTTCCTTACTTGCATGTTGTTATAACATAGTGAAAACAGCCGAATCTTACGGAGAAATTTCGTTTCGAAAGTTAGGAAGGAAGTTTTTGTAGGAGTAGTCGCGAAAAACGTCTTAATATGTGAATTCGACGACACCGTTTCTTTAATATGATGATGGGTACCCTTTTAATTCAATTTTTTTTACTCGCATGCTGTAATGACTTAGTGAAAACAGTTGAAACATTCGGAGAAATTTAGTTTCGAAAGCTAGGAAAAAAGTTTTTGTAGGTGTAATCGCGAAAAACGTCGTTATATGTGAATTCGACGACATCGATTCTTTAATATGGTGATGGGTACCCTTCCAATTTTACTTTCCTTATTCGCATGTTGTTATAACATAGTGAAAACAGCCTAAACTTACGGAGTAATTTCGTTTCGAAGGCTAAGAAAAAGACACTGTTTACCCTACCGATTACCGTACCTACTTGAAAATATTTTCTGGCAACTGTTTAATACTTCATTTACCTTAATAATAATCAAAATTTGTTAGAAATATCGAAATTGCTGGGAAAATACTGTTTTTCATACAAGCAAGAAATTGCGTTCACAAATTTTACGTACTACGTCTATCCCGCCGCTGGAGAGTCTGCTAGTTTCAGCTACACGAATACTCTAAACACTACGGGAGGAACCCAGAGAGATGCATATCTGATTTTTCATCTTGGAAGGGTTGCACGAAGATTTTACAAACACCCAAACGTAAAGTCTAGTAAAGGGTGCTGGAAGTAGGTCAGTTGAGTTTATAGGGTAGGTTTCAGTGGCAACATAGGTATTCAAAGGGAAACCGGAAGTAACTGGGTTTTTATGAACCGATAGAACTGCCTGAAAATTAGACAAGCCGGTAGGAATCCAGTTTAGGCAATAGGTAGGTATTGCAACGTAGGAAAGGGTCACACACTCTACGGTACACTCGCCATCTGTTATATCAGAGCGGCCAAGGTGGTCACAAACGTCTGAACAACGCCTCTATTGTCAAGGCGATAAAGTGCATGTTCCGATATATTTGGTACCGACTGTACAATTAATTCGTACATGGAACACACATTTTTGATTCACTTATCTTCATACGTTTATTCGCTTCTCTTCCAATCACGGCATGTATTTACATATGTAATCCTTAAATAGATGTCATATACAAAGGAAGAAGTGACCAAGGCCTCCGGTGCCCAGGGCTGGAATCGAACTGGCGTCTTCTGCATTCGCGGCAGTCGCCTTAACCCCTAAGCTATCCGGGTCACATTTAATCCGTTTGAATTTAACCGACCCGTAATTACCGGCCGCCACTATTGGCATGTACAGCCATCGAATATATCTGAGCGGCCAAGGTACTCCTAAATATCTGAGCATGCACTTTATTACCTTGACAATAGAGGCGTTGTTCAGATATTTGTGACCACCTTGGCCGCTCCGATATATCTGATGGCGACTGTACCAGGAGCGGCGTAGCAAAATCACGCAGTTACCCTCGCCTGCCTTCACCCTTTTAAATATTCTTCCAAATTGCCACAAATCGCCACGATAAAGAAGCATTTTTATCAAAAAGTTAACCGTAATCCTTAACCTACGAATAACAATAAATTCTTATCAAAAAACCTTAATACGACTTCCGATTTTCCTGCAAGAAATGTCATTTTTATCTCGGCCGATTATCGCCCGTGTTGTGTTAGGATAGAGGTTAGTATTGTTTGTAATGGGTGTCGTTGTACTTTTGAAAGGTTCAAGTAAGGGGATGTCTCTATGGTAACAGTTGCAATTCATGAAAGAAAACAAATAGAAGGTGTTTTTTCAAGTCTCAGTCATATGTCATCTGATCGATCGAGATGTATGATATAATATCCAACTTTTTTTGCGATTTTGGAGTTCATCCCATAATAAAAGTTGTTCGGTATGGCCAAATCTAATCATCCCGTAGAATATGACTAAGGGTTGAAAAACATCAAAAACACCGATCCCACACCAAGTGTTAGTTAGCCTCTAATCTAGTAACACGGATTGTGTAGTGTTTCTTCTTCCTCCTGGCATTTGTCCCAGCCTTTTGTGCTCTATTGAGCCTGGGGTCCGCTCGGCGACCTAATCCCAGGAATTGTTTATACGAAAGCGACTGCCATCTGACCTTTCAACCCAGAGGGCAAACTAGGCCTTCTTGGGATTAGATCCAGTTTTCTCACGATGTTTTCCTTCACCGAAAAGCGACTGATAAATTTCAAATGATATTTCGTACATAAGTTCCGAAAAACTCAGTGGTACGAGCCGGGGTTTGAACCCGCGACCTTCGGATTGAAAGTCTGACGTCTTACCGCATGAAGTTGTATTAAAGTCGCATCAGAATAATTTTCAAGCAAATTCTGCAATTCAGATTCAGACGGTTAATAGGCGCTAGCTGTATTGCGTAGTTAAAGCATTGGAAGTTGGATTGTATCTAAAAGTGTTTTAAAGTTAGAATAAAACCCACGGTGTTCTACTAATGATAATATTGTAAATACTAATAATAACGTTTTGTTGTTAGATTATTTGAAACTCGTGCACTGTGTAGCAACACCTTTACCGCGAGCGTAGCTTCCAGACGCCGTGATAAATAACGAACACGTTAACAAATTGAGTATTCAAAGGGGATTGTTACGGTTTTATTGCCGACGACGTAGTTAGGAGTTACTGGGACTTATGGAGATGGAGTTTTAACGGGGTCTGTACGTATTTACAGCACGGCAGTGGTAACGTCAACTGTACCCTTTTCCAGGCCGCACGAAACCAGAAGATCTTTTCAAAAATCCCAAACTTCAAAATAGTTTAGTTTTAGTAATTTATATAAAGGCGAGCTAAATTATGCGATAGTCCAACCTAATTTGAACCTTCACTCCAAAGATTAGGTTTAAATTCAATTTGCATGCTTATTTAAGTAAAATGTACGCACTTAACCTGTACCTTCCAACTGTATTTATTACTACATTTGCAAATAAATATTTGATTGATTGATTGATTGCCTCGGATGTAGTCAATGGTCAATATATGTCCTAGTCGTACTACCTACGTCTCGAAAAGGGTTAATCGGACGACAAAAATCCCGGACTGTAATTGTTTAAATGAGAAAGAGAAGTGTCATGCGTTGGGAAGGGACGACATGATCCGTGAAGTCACAGCAAGAACTCGGTATAGTCCAGTCACCGGCAATAGTATCTTCCAGGGGGGAGACAGTAGGAAGACAGTTGACGTTAGTAATGATAGAGGCGAATTCTATTAGTTGCTTCTAGACAACGTTTACTTTGCGAAGCTGACTTCTGATTATGCAAACTACCTCACTAGGTGTCACTGTAAAATTGGTATAATTTTAAGATCTTATTACAAAGAGTAATGTAAGTACATATTTATATTATTAATTTATATCAATTTTAATTACAAAGGAAATACCATCTATGTTAAAATAGTATTTAACTTAAAATTATTACTTAATGCTAGCAACCTTTACATAACCATGACATGACAGCCATAAAGTAAAAAAAAAACATGACATGACAGGGGATTCTTATGTCGAACAGTGTTGGGGCCAGCCACACTGTAAATTTTTTCAAAAATCTTACCGTTTGGCTTCCATATTACTATTCATTTTATTCATAATATTCTTAATACTACATGTCAAATAGGTATATACAATAATTAAAATAGTCATAACCCTATTGATTATTATTGGTACAACTTATTTTATATTAATTAACTAATTAGGTATAGTAATATAGTTTTATTTTTATTTTTTTCAATTCATCGAAGCTATAAAATTTGTGCTAAAGAAGCCAACTCTTTAGCCTTTTTTTAAAACAAGCAAGCGAGGGAGCTGAGGTGATGGTGTCCGGTAACTTGTTGTAACAGTTGGGCACATAACGTGAGTTGTCTTTTCAGATCTCGTAAGTCATCGCTCAACCACCTGTATCGGAGTACGCGGCCTAAGCTCCACGTTTTTATAATCACGCAAATGAATATAACTATAGGTGGCAATTTGTCATTACCGATGGCACTGTCAGTATGCCTAGTTCTTTGAAATAAGGTCTCGCGGGAGTGTCCTGAGACACTTGTACCACCGCGCGCACGGCTCTTCTTTGGAGTCTGAAAGCGCGTTTCTTGTCGTACATACCATAACCTACATACCAAATTTAAGACAATTTCTGTGAGCTCATAAGACTTCAAGTCTAGTTAAAATCGCAAAGTTACGGCCTTAATTCATTTTTGAGCCTATCGCTCCACAGTTTCACAGTAATTGTATGACCCATTAAAAAAAGAAATAGGGACCAAAAGATTTTAAGTCTTTATTAAGAAATAGTCAATCTAATACGAAAAAAGCTAATTACTTAAAAATCGTTTTAAAAATGTATTGATTTAGTCTGTACCAATTAAAATGTTTTTAATATGAATATGCAGTTATGTCTGTATGTACAGACTGCATATTCATATTTAAGTGTCTTATAATTAAACGATAACGTAATTTTTTGGTATTATCAACTTGACGCCATACATACTAGCGCCTATTTAAGGCGTTATATGAGGCGTTTAGCACACTGCGGCGGTTTCCGCAAGCGGTGCCGGTGTGCGAGCGAGATAGCTTCTGCATTTGTTGAGCGCTGTCTCATTTACCGGAGCGGGATGTTTTATAATATCTGATATGGGCTCTACAACGCTATATGGATGCCAAAATTTTAAGGAAATAAAATATTTTTCATTTTTTTTTTCATTTTCAAATGGTAAGATTTTTGATGAATTTACAATATGGCCGGATTGGCCGGCTCCATCAGCATCACATAAAAGTCAAACTAGAGAAGCTAACGGATTTCAATTAAATATTTTGTTGATGTGTTTCCTTTAATTCCTTTTAATGCGCTAATATCAAAGCCCTGTTGTGATAACCTCTAGAAAGTGCATTGATTTACTTGATTTGTAGTTCTGCCTTACTGTTAAGAAGTAACGCTGTTAAGAAGTAATTAACTATGTTTTGTGCAATATGGATGGCTGTCAATCCAGTGGTAAGTTCAAGTTTTACAAATTATGGTAATACCAATGGGTAATTTAATAAAAACTAAACTAAGTAAACTAAACCAACTAAAAGAAGAAAATGTACACGTATCAATTCATGATATTATAATATGGCTTGTAAATGTAATACTTATTTTAATATAGTGTATCGTACATGCATTTAAACACGCATAATATAACAAGCTTGAACTTCACTTTTCTAAAAAAAATATGACATCATTTTCCCAATCCAAAGTCTTCCTGAACAATTCAAAACTTGGGTCACTCTTGTTGGTGGCAACTTGGATAAATCATCGGATCATGACTACCACAAGAAGAGTCGTCAAGAGGTCATTTGTGATGAGCATTACAAGGATGCAGACAGAAACCGCAACAAGCGGTTAAATAAATTGGTAATGCCTTGCCTACACTGTCTTTCACTAGTATGTATCCACAAGATTATCTTTCAGAATAAAAATAATATTATATTAGCCTATATACGTCCCACTGCTGGGCAGAGGCCTCCTCTCATGCACGAGAGGGATCGAGCTATAGTCCTCACACTGGCTCTAAGCGGGTTTGGGACTTCACATACACCTTTAAATTTCTCCGTGGATGTACGCAGGTTTCATGCTTAGAGACAATCTAATAGAGTTACCTTATCCATATCCATGCATACTTTTCCATAAGTACTAATATTGTAATTGCTGAAGTGTGGCCTATCTCTTACCTCTTCACGCTTAACCCGCTTAAGCAGTTTGAAATGAAAATAGGTATGGAAATTGTTTGAGTCCCGTCGAAGGACAATGGATAGTTTTTATCTTTTACAGAACAAATAAACATTTACATTAGTGAGCCAGCCTCTACCTGAAAGTAATGGGTATACATAAGACTGATCGAGCACCACTGCTGGCAGCATTACCACCATCCAATACAGGTAAGATTAAATAATAAGATAGGTAGGTACATGTGAAAGCCAAACGGTCAAACCTAATAACTCGAGATAAGTTTTCGTTGTAATAAAAACTACACATAGTTCTAATTTGAAAAATCTATGTGTTACATTTTTATCGGGTTTGATTGCTCAGGCCTCTCATGTTGCAATTCAGTTTACGTTGAGGTCTACTAATATTATAAATGCAAAAAAACTGCTACATGAAGGAGTAACTACGGAATAGATTAAGATGAAATTACCCTACTATGCTACGCAGAACATGAGTAGCTCGCAGTGGCACTACTTAGGTCTAGATTGATTTGTGGTAGATTGTCCCGAAACTTGTGCTGGCTGTTGCTACTTAGTTTTTATGTAAAGTGTGATCTTTTTCTTATTTATACCTGTACTAGCTTTTGCCCGCGGCTTCGCTCGCGTTAAATTCGGGGTAACAAACCATACAAACTTCCACCCCCCCTTTTAGGAAAGTGGGGGGTTAGAAAGAGACAAAAAGTAGTCACTCTCCATCCCTTCAACTATCTCCACTTAAAAAATCACGTCAATTCGTCGCCCCGTTTTGCCGTGAAAGACGGACAAACAAACAAACACACACATACACTTTCCCATTTATAATATTAGTATGGATACTTTTGTGCATAAAGAATACTTAGGTACCTACAATTTTTTTAATCGTCTTCACACATAACATTCATAATCATCATCCTCTTACTGTTTGTCTCGGCTTAATTAAACTTGGGACCCGTGCAAGTAGGCACTAGTATTTATATCGGACCTTCTAACTCAGAGGGGAACTGGTGCTCCGTTCGGATTAGGTTCGGTTTCCACACGATAATTTCCTTGATCGGCTACAAGCGTTTTTATTGTTAATTATCAGTAAATTGACACACTGTTTCTTCTTGTTTCAGATGCTTTTGATAAGTCGCCAGCCGCCAAGACGAAACAAAAAATGCAGAACAGTTAAATAGCAACAAACATAAAACACATCAACTACAGAACAAATCAAATAATGTTTTAAAATTTTTATTATTTTATTTACGCAGATAAGGATTGTGTTGTTTACTTAAGCCGATGGTGGTGTAAAATGTTATGCATTATATTTTACTTTTATACCAACTTGAAAGCAATAAACATAGAATTATCATATTATATTTTATTTCCATTCCATTATTTTATACCCCTTTCTACATAATATTAGGTCTGCTTGGGCAGTTTACAAGTCAATTTTGTGTTTGATTTCTTGTAAACAAAAAACTGTTATTTGTTACAAGAAATCAAACAAATTGACTTGTAAACCGCCCAAGTAGACCTAATATTATGTAGGCGGAAAGTACACGTATGGATGCATATGTAGTTGTGCACGCACACATATATAGTTAATTTCGGAAGCAAATCAGAGATGGTGCTTTCAAATGAATTTCCATAAAATGCTTCAAGAGGGCTCTCTTTACCTAACATACTTACTTTACTCTTTGGTATCTTCCTACACGAAGGCCGCAAAAATATGTGACACTCTCTTATTTGTAGGGCCAAATGAGCGTGTCACATATTTTCACCACCATATAGTTACCACTCCCACACTGTTAACTGCCCATCGGAGGACCTTATGCCTTTTGTAATTAGGTCCCCGATGTACAGTTAAGAGTGTTGCGGTTTGTACTAGATACATATTATTTAATCTGTGCTTACGAATATTATCCTTAAGTGCCTTTACTTATTTATTCTACGCTACTTAAAACCGACCCTAAACTAACCAAGCGCGATAAACTCATATAAAAAGAAACAGTGCTCTAAACTTGGAAGTAAGATAAACAGATACACAGAAAGGCTACGTAGTTAAGGAACCGTCTAATACTTATGAGTAACCCTAAAGATCTGCAACATTGTTGACCCGGATCTAAACGAATTCTACTAAATAATAAGGTGAGACTAATCCCCTATTCATTTGGTCACGTAGCCGCTATAAATCTTGTATTTTATGATGCACGTGTTTTTAAGCGTTTACGCAAATTAGACGCATGTTTCTTAACTACTCTACAACATTGTAACAAGTTAGTCATATGTAAAACTTAATATAAAAAGGTGCTGCGACACCCGCACCTCATTCTGGATTTACTCCTCTCTCTGAGCAGTTGTAGCTCTAGTTGATCAATAAAAGATTAATTCTACATTGTCTTTTATTTTTTTATTTTTTTTTGATACATGGAAAACCAACAGCGCTATACAGTATACATAAATTACAATAGAATCACAAAGCCAATTATAGGTTCTCACTTATAGAGATTTTATATTTGATCGCTCCATCTCCTTAACATCAGTGGAACGAGTGCAGTACGCTTCTCCCGATTCAAACGCTCGGGCAATCGACGTTTGTGGCGCAGCCGTTAGTGATCTTCTGAAGACCTCCAGGTGACCGAAGACATTGAAGTAAGTGACCAAACTTTATTGTCCCTGCCCCTGCGAGTTCGCTTCTTTCAAGAACTTATCAGAAGACCGTTCCTACAATTTTCTACACATATTATAAAACGCTACTGCAAGTTCATCTAAGTCTACAACTATTTGAAACCCATAGAGAGGGGGAATTTGGAATCGGGAGGATCCCAGAAGGTGGAGTAAATCACTCAAACACCGTTCCTTCCTTAACAAATTTATAAGAATTTATTGTTATATAAGAGATTTTCCTCGAGAATTAATTCTAAATTCTAATTATATTTCCGTAAAAGATTTTTTACATGTCTGTCTCTACTAGCGCTCAACTTTAATCCTTTTCAGAGTATACGTTAAATTCTTTTAATTATTACATAAAATACTTTTACATGTCCCGGGATCGTCTAAAAGGCAATTCCATTTTAAGGTATACTCTGAAATTTTAAAATTCAACTGTATTGGGCGAAGTTTTATAGAGGAAACCTATTACGATTTCCACTAGAATCTTAGGAACATTGTTCTTCTAAATAAATTCTATTCATCTAAAGTAATATCTTACTTTATAATTTTTATTCCAATGCTATAAAATAAAATATCCTTATTTTCATAGTATTCCAAAATTTAAAGTGTGATACTCATAACATTTTCATGAGTAATATATTACTTTATAATTATTCCAATTTTCGTAATTTTCTAAAAGCGATTTAAGCTAAAGTCTTTGTTGTGAAGCGGAGCAAATTGCTTATTTAATTAATTATATTGTCCTTATTTTCCATGATTAATTAAATCGCTTTGCGAAATATTTTATCTAATGTTCATTTATATTTGTGTATGTTGTAACGTGCATATAGTGTGAATGCCGAAGGGAACAATTACGCTTTTGAATAATACAGAGTATACTACAATACTCATAAAAATCATACACGATTTAAGGAGTCGTCCTTGTACTTTGATAGATTTTAACAATTTAAATTGTGCATATTCCTTATATCTTATTAAAATAATATTTCTTACGTCACTTAACAGATACGCCATTAAAGTGGAAAGAATAGATTTTTAATTGCAATTTTCTTAAAAAGCTATCTGAATTCAATTTATGGATTTATTGGCACAAGCCGCTGAAAACCAAGCCGCTATGGATCAAACCCAAGCTGCTGCTCAGGCTCAAGCCCATAATTTAAATGAAGCTGAAAACTTGCCTAGATTTGCTAATTTAAATATTGGTAATGAAGGAGAGAGTTATGAAGAAGGGACTGACGAGACGGGAAATTATTCCCCTTATCAGCCTGATCTTCCTTCTGCGTCGTACGCTAGAGTAGGATTTGCATACCCATCGCATGGTGCATCTATGCCTCCTCTAGGCATCCCAAGTGCTCCAATTATTCCTGAAAATCCTAATACTAGGAATCCTCATATGCCAACGTTAGGGGAAATGATGAAAATCATTCCAACATACAATGGAGATCCTAGACAGTTAGGTAGATTCGTAAGAAAATGTGATTTTGTGATACAGCAATACAGAAATGGGTCGGAAGATCGATACGCATATATATTAGAAGTAATAACTTCGCGGTTAACAGATAAAGCTGCGGAACTAGTAAGCGAAAACAATTATTTAGCGCAGGACTGGAGCTTATTAAAGGAACTTTTAATCCAGCATTTCGGAGACCAGAGAACCGAAAAGCATTTAAAGACGGAATTAGAAAATTTAACAATTAAAAATGGAGAAAAATTAAACGAATTTTGCGCAAGAATTCAATCAGTACGTAATCAACTATTCTCTAAATTAGCGGAACGTCATGACTCAACTACGATGCAAATAAAGATGAATATAATCATACAGCGTTAGATGTTTTTCTTTATAATATACCTGAAATAATATTACGCGCAATTCAAATGAAGGAGCCCACAACTCTAGAGCAAGCCTTGAAATACGCCTTAGAACAAGCTCACTTTGACGAGCATTATTATAAAAATCGCAAGGTGAATACTCAACATAAAAAATCTAATAATTATAAAAATAATGATTTCCAAACGCGTAAAGCTTACGCGGGTCCAAGTACGTCAAATCCGGACACTTCGAGTAATTTTAATAATCATTTTCAAAGGAACCACTTTTATAATTCGAATAGACCCAACCAAGGTCAACAGAATAGTTACCCCTACAGGCCATTTCAAGGGCAGAAAAATTATGGCCAGGAAAGTCAAAACTCGAGGCCGCACTTTACAAATAGAAATACAAATACCCCGCGACCAAATTCGGTAACGTCAAAAACAAACGCGGAGGATACCAAAACTAAGATAAATCACCATAGAATTTATTTAAATAATAAAATCTATTCGCATGAAAATAAATCTGTTTCCAATGGAAACCCGGAAAACAGCCAATCAAGCCCTATTCCATCAACATCGAAAAATTTTCAAATCAGAGCCTCAAAAACGGGACAGAGCCCGTAAGAACAGATTTCCTTCCTTACGTAATAATACCTGATCAAAAGTTAAAATTATTAATTGATACTGGTAGCTCAAAATGTTTTCTGAATAATACAGTCGTAAATCAGTTTTATTCAAATTATCGAAGCATAGAGCCTTTCGATGTCATAACAACACACGCCGTTACAAAACATAATACGGTCGTAAAAATTCGGCTCTTTAGCGTATTTAAGGAAAACCTTGATCATAAATTTTACATATATGACATTAATAACCAATACGACGGATTATTAGGTATAGACTTATTAAAAAAGTTAAATGTCATTCTCGACTTAGAAAGCGAAACGCTCATAACAGATAAAACTACAATTCCAATTCAGTTTTCAACTACTAAAGAAATAAAAATACCATTAATTACTTTAACGGTTCAACCGCGTACAGAACAAAGAGTAATAATTCCTACACAACTGTTACACGGCGAAGGACTCATTGACCGAGTTACTTTCTCAGAAGAACTCTCAATGCCCTGTGCCTTGTTACAATGTAAAGATGGTTATGCTCAGACCACTATACAAAATTCTGGTGATAAAGAGATGACAGTCGATATTTTCTCACCATTTGAAATTAAAACCTTTGATGATAACATACTATGTAATCACATAATTAATTCCAGTCAGGATGATCTTTTAATTAAAAACTTAGAGAAATTACGAACAGAGCATATGAATTCTGAAGAACATGAAGCAATCACTTCATTGTGTTACGAGTTTCGAGATATATTCTTCCATGAAGAAATTCCCTTAACTTTTACTCACGAAATCAAACACCATATACGAACTCAAAACGATACACCGATTTATATTCGTCCTTATCGTCAATCACCAAGTCAAGCCGCCGAAATTAAACAACAAGTAGATAAATTGTTGAAGGCTAATATCATACAACCGTCATTTTCACCATGGAGTGCCCCGGTGCACATTATTCCTAAGAAAATGGATGCTTCTAATGAACAAAAGTATCGAATGGTAATTGATTATAGGAAATTAAATGAGATCACCATAGATGACAAATATCCCTTGCCAAATATAAGTGATATTTTTGATAAACTAGGAAATAGCTCATATTTCTCGACTTTAGACTTAGCCTCAGGGTACCATCAGATAGAAATAAACCCAGAGGATCGATCTAAAAGCGATTCAGTGCAGTCAACGGTCATTATGAATTTTTAAGGATGCCATTCGGATTGAAAACGGCACCTGCTACGTTTCAGAGAGCTATGGACAATATTCTGAGAGGAATACAAGGAACCCATTGTTTAATATATTTAGATGACATTATAATATTTTCTGCAACATTTCCAGAACATATAACCAGATTAAAGAAAGTGTTCGAAACACTCAGAAAAGCAAATCTTAAAGTTCAATTAGATAAATCAGAATTTCTTAGAAAAGAAGTCTTATATTTAGATCATAATATTACAAAAGACGGATTAAAACCTAACGAAGATAAAGTTAAAGCAGTTCTAAACTATCCACTTCCTAGTACTGTAAAAGAAATAAAGAGTTTTCTAGGATTAGTAGGTTATTATAGAAAGTTCATTCCAGACTTTGCTAAAATAACTAAACCGATGACTCAAATGTTAAAGAAAGGGCAGAAAGTTGAAGCAACCGAAGAGTTCGTGAATGCTTTCGAAACCTGTAAAACATTGTTAACTAATGCCCCTATTCTACAGTATCCAGATTTCAATAAACCTTTTATGTTAACGACGGATGCTTCGAATACAGCTTTAGGTGCAGTTTTATCTCAAGGAACAATAGGCAGTGATAAGCCTATCGCTTATGCTAGCCGTACATTAAATTCCACCGAACAAAAATAAGAAAAGGAATAGAAAGCAATAGAAAAGGAATTACTAGCTATACTTTGGGGGGTAAGATATTTTAGACCTTATCTCTACGGTAGAAAATTCCAAATCTACACTGATCATAGACCATTAGCATGGTTATATTCACTAAAAGAGCCTAATTGTAAATTGACTCGATGGAGACTCAGATTACAAGAATATAACTTTGAAATCATATACAAACAAGGCAAACAGAACACTAATGCTGACGCCTTGTCACGAATAGAATTAAACGTTTTTGGTGTTCAAAGTAATGACAGTTCTGATCCGAATTATCAGAATGTACCGACAACTTCCGCCCCAGGTTCTGCAATGCGAGACACAATTAACAACGTTAATATCCCAGATAATATTTCTGAAACTACTATGAGTGCCTCCGAAAATGAATACGAAGGAGAATACGTAGAAATCCTCGGAGAGGAAGATTCTATTATTCCCATTTTACATGAAGCCGTAGACGTGAAATCAAATCAAATTCTATTAACGCATTGGTATAGAAACGAGATTAAGATCATAAGTAAAAATAAAGTTTTAGACGTTTTTCTACCATTAGACTCTAAAACAATTGAAACTTTTATTAAACTACATTTAGATCCAAATACAAAATACTTCGTTTACTTCCAGACTCCTCAAATAAAGAAATTATTTGGTGAGACAGTTACAAAATTATTTGATAAAAAATCAGTTCCATTTATAGAATGTACAAAAAGACTTACTATTTTACAAAATGAAGAAGAACAAAAAGATATCATACTTAAATATCATGAAGGAAAAACTTGTCATAGAGGAATTAATGAAACTTATAATAAACTAAAAAGATAATACCACTTCTCTAAAGTGAAAGAAGTAATTGCTGCTGTCATTAATAAATGTGAAGTGTGTAAACGTATGAAATATGATCGCAAACCATTAAATCCTTTAATACAACTTACTCAAACTCAACAAAAGCCATTTGAAGATTATTTATGGATTTATTCAAAATTGATGGTAATTTATACTTAACATTAATTGATGCCTTTAGTAAATTAAGTCAAGCCATCCTTATTTCAAATAGATCAACTCCTGAAGTAACTCGAGCTTTGATTAAATACTTTTCATTATATGGATTACCTCACAAAATAAGTTGTGATCCAGGATCTGAATTCAATAACGCATTGACAAAGGAACTATTAAATCTTTATAAAATTAATTTACATATTGGTATACCCAATAACCCACAATCTTTGGGATTGGTGGAGAGATTTCACAGTACAATTATAGAAACGTACAGATTAGCGAAATACGAACATAAAAATACAGATGCAGCTGACGTAATGACCTATGCAATCATGGCTTATAATAATAGCATACATTCCATGACTGGTTTTACCCCATTTGAAGTAGTTTTTGGTCATACAGATTCACGTAGTGTATTTGATATTAATTTTAATCAAACTTATATGAAACAATTAATTAAAGATCATAATAAAAAAACTAAGATTCTATATCAAAATTTAGCTGAGAAAATGTTACGTTCAAAAGAAAGTACTAGAGCAAGTCTAAAATTGACAGCTTCGACTACTCAAAACTTTCTTCCAGAAGAAGAAGTTTATACTAAAATGGTTAATAAGCGTTTAGCTAAAGATAAGCCTAAATATGAAAAGGCCCTTATCACGGCAACACCTGAACGGAATATTGCACCTATATTAATTAGAGGACGAGAAACCACCGTTCCGGTTCGAAATATTAAACGTCCAAATAAAGTTAAGAAAGTATTAAATTTTAGTATGCACAAAAGACAAGATGACGATTCCTAAATCACTAAATAATTAAAGTAATTAATTTCACAAAATATCCCTGACAGCATATATATATTTTTGCTGTTTTAATAGTATCAAAGTGTCAGTTAAGGAAGATTTCGATTGGACGATAATGTCAATCGTCACGATTTTATTATATCCAATCATTTTGATAATTCAAGACAGTGTCGTATTCGTTGTTTTGTTTATTTAACATTTTAATATACATTAAATGTATATATAAAATTCTCCATGAAAATGAATTATCAAATTAAAGAATTCGTCTACATTCTCGTGATATTCCACGGTAAACGAAATTCAATTAAAGACATTCGATAAGTATCATGTCAATTATGTGAAATGAGCCGTATACATTCTCGTCTAAGGACGGTATGCGTTGCTGTATATTTCTAAAGCGCTATATTTAGGGATCCCTTGACAAATAATATGGATAATAATCCTTGTCAAATAATATGGGTAATAATCCCTTGACAAATAATATGGATAATAATCCTTGTCAAATAATATGGATAATAATCCCTTGACAAATAAAATGGATAATAATCCTTGACAAATAATATGGATAATAATCCTTGTCAAATGATGAATTATGAATAAAATGCTAGCATTCTAATAAAAAAGGGAGAGTCCTTGATAAAAGACGTATGCATTCTCGTGAATTTCCACGGCATATCGTACTTAAGAATGATTTGTGAAAGTCTTATGCATTCTCGCGAATTATCGCGGCATACTGAACTATTCAACAATTATATGAAAGTCTTATGCATTCTCGCAAATTAAGCGGCATATTGTACTATTCAAATATTTTCACTCACAAATTGAGTTGATGTTAATATTATAAATAAGGTGCGCACCACTATTAAATGGATATCCTAGGAAATAAATTAATGGATAAATAATCCTGTACTTTATGATATCTCCTTATATTAAGAGTATCAAATAGCTTATAGAACCATATAACCATAGCTTACGAAAGAAGTTAATGATACGATATTGTAATAATCTTACTAATGAGGAAAATCATATATTTCCAATGTTTAAACTTATATTAAGTGAATCAATGTTATCCTTACCCTTCCCTTTTTCCCAAACGAGTGAGACAAAGATATACGAAGAAGTCGAATATCTATAACTACGGAGTAACCCGATACTCAAACAGATGAATCAGTATAACTATCTAACACGCGTTACTAAGCGATTACAGATAGAACTACAATTCTACACTTCATCGACGAGATAAAAAAGAGAAGAAAGGATAAAACGCTTTGTAATTCGTCACAGCAACCAATGGGTAACGATCAACTTCATTAGTTGTGTGGACAATTGCAAGATGTAGAGATCCTGATCCACGAACTTCAAAGAACATCTTCCGCGAGTGAAATGTAAAAGTGAAAAATGAGTGAAAAAGAACTTAAAAGTTCAATCATAAAAGTGTCGTGTCTATCGAAAGTTAGTGTCGAGCCGGGAATAGGGCAATTAAAGACATTTTAAGGATAATATTAATAATAAGTGTTTTATGTTATAAAAATATTTTTTGTAAAAAAAAGTATTTTTATCTTAAGGAGGGAGGAGTTAAGGAACCGTCTAATACTTATGAGTAACCCTAAAGATCTGCAACATTGTTGACCCGGATCTAAACGAATTCTACTAAATAATAAGGTGAGACTAATCCCCTATTCATTTGGTCACGTAGCCGCTATAAATCTTGTATTTTATGATGCACGTGTTTTTAAGCGTTTACGCAAATTAGACGCATGTTTCTTAACTACTCTACAACATTGTAACAAGTTAGTCATATGTAAAACTTAATATAAAAAGGTGCTGCGACACCCGCACCTCATTCCGGATTTACTCCTCTCTCTGAGCAGTTGTAGCTCTAGTTGATCAATAAAAGATTAATTCTACATTGTCTTTTATATTTGATCGCTCCATCTCCTTAACATCAGTGGAACGAGTGCAGTACGCTTCTCCCGGTTCAAACGCTCGGGCAATCGACGTTTGTACATATCTATTGACAAAACGTTTTGTATGCGTCTTCCCTACCACAACTTGACCCGTAGCTCGGTAGAGATAAACTACGATAACATGTCCTGCCCCTCCAAATTACTATTTCAATGTGTTTAGTCACATCCTTACGAAAGAGTGTTTTGTTTTTGTTAGACGGCTGTCTCAGCACGCACACATGCGTTGCGAGTCTTGGTGGTGCTTTATTTATGACATAGGAGGCAAACGAGCAGACGAATCGCCTGATGGTAAGCAATCACCGCCGCCTATAGACGCTTGCAACACCAGGAGAGTTACAAGCGCATTGCCAGTCGTTAAGATGGGAGTACGCTCTTTTCTTGAAGGTTTGAAGGTCGTATCGGTCCGTAAATACCGCAGACGACAGTTCATTCCATAGTAAATACTTTTCACTTATACATTGAAGCGTTTTGAATTTTGGAGGAGCGGGACATGTATCGTAGTTTATCTCTACTCGCGACATATGGTTTGCTGTTGCACCACCTGCTCTGACGTAGGATTTGGCAGAGTTCCCCGGAACCGCCGGACTACCACACCCTTCGGCCAGAAGTCCGTGCTCGCGATGGTCCCCAGCAGTAGCTGCGGCACGCGTACCACAAACGCGTGCTGAAGTGCACGTAATGGCCTATTGATATATAATAATGACAGATGGGCTATAAATTAAATTAAATATTTATTTACTTCCGAAACTTTCTATATCATGTTAGTAAGTACAGCTTTTATTATTAAACAACTTTTAAAATTATGTACGCTCCAAAAGAGAAGCACTTAAAATGAGTGAATTCAAATAATTGTCACCAGTCGCGCACCGGCCAGTGTGAGATGTGGACGTGCCAATGGGCTCCCAGCAACCGCGTGAAAAAGAGACAACTGTAATTTTCTAACAATGAGAGTGACAAAGTTGTAATGATTGTCTAAATAGATAAACATAACATAATCATTGCTAGGTTATGAAATAACTCTGCAGGAAGTATTTTTTGTGCTCCTTTTGGAGTATAACCCATCCATAGTAAATATAGTAATATATATATATATATGGTAATGGAACGGTGAAAATACTGGGGATGAATTGGGACACACTTTGTGTCTTAGTAGAATCTATTCTGGTGACGATTCTGAATATATATATCCTAAAATATCTCGGAAAGCCAACAACACCGAATCCTGATAGTACTTGGTAAAATGAAATCTCCTAGGCCGAAATATGTAGGTATGTCTCGCGCAGTAATTAAAAATACTTCACAAAATTTCCCAATCTTAAGTCGTGGAAGTGAAAGAGTGCAAACCACTTCAAGAAAACACATGCAATATTTTGAGAAATTATGTAAATAATTAGATTATATCATTGCCAAAAGTTTCTGTTGGGGGAAAGTAGTGCCAAACGACGAGTAATGTAATTCATAGTTTGTTACCTACAGTTTTTGTTTCCGTAATAACACGGAATGTTTTTTGTTCTAATATTAAAAAAATATAGGCCCTGTCCTTTATAAGTGAGCTAACACAACATCGGTAGTTTTTACTTATTTTGGTGTTACTATTTTCCAATTCAAAAATTTGGATAGTCTGTCACTCTGACCTCTTCTCATTAAAAGCTGCCAGATGTTCGGATCTAGCAATAAGGATAGTATAGCAATCTAACCAGACAGGTTTTGTTGCTCTCATTATTGTGCCATATCTGACGTGGCCAGCTCTTAGTCCATTATCTCTAATAAGAACGCATCGAGTGCGAGGATGACATCGCTCGCCTGAAGACCCTTCGAGACGAAAGGCGACCGCAGTCAACATCGACACCTGAGCCCGCAGCTGAGGAGCCCGCAGTTGAGGAGCCCGCGGTGGACCCCGGCAGCCAGCCCGGCCGTGTTCGACGTGTCGCAAAACCGGTGACCCACTACTAGCGTGCCATGTAGTTTTTCATTTTAATTTATTTTTTGAGGTACACACTTGATAAGCAACACAAGTTCGGTTCCTTATTCTTTAATGGTTCGGCAGTTCTCATATTGTAGTACAACCTATACAGACTTTCTCAGTTTTATATTCTCTTACCCACTTTATTGTTTCTCAATTTGTTTATGTTACTGTCCAACCAAATGTGCAACTCGATGTCATAGCTGTCACAAATGACAGTTAGACGAGTGTCAACTTAGACTGTTTGAGCTTCGTTTAATATCACCTATTTTACCATTAGATTTTTGGAACACATTCGTTTTGTATAAGAATTTGTTTGTTTGTAATCTCTTAAGGTAAACCGGCAGGATACGCAGATTTGTATGGCTTTTTGCGCTGATTATCAATGTAAAATCATATTGCTCATAGTATTAAATATTTGTGCTTAGTATATTATTATTTGTGCTTGTAACTGTATGAGGTGTGCAATAAAGAGTATTTATTATTATTCTCTTTATTATTCTTTTTTCTTAGGCTAGGTCATTTTATAATATTTTTACAAAAGTAAAATATAAAAATACATCTAAAACATACAAAAACAATAAAAACATTATAAAAAACCTAACCTAGGGTGCCCCCGGCAACGGAGCAAGGCCCAGGCTGCCGGTGGTCAGGGCCGCAGAGAGAGGAACCTTCGGACTATGCGCGCCGTGTCCAGGATAACCGCCTTCTGAATCTGACCCTCGATCCAACCACAACCCCGTAGCGAAAGTCTCTCTAGATGTTGGTCTAGACTCTTCGCTATGAGACCGTTCGCAGAAACAACTATCGGTACAATGATCGCCGAATCAACCTCCCACATGGCGGTTACCTCGTGAGCCAAGTCTAGGTACTTGCTGGACTTGTCCTTCTCGGCCTTCACGAGGTTCTCGTCACATGGGACGGTGATGTCGACGAGCATGGCCCGGCGTTGCGGTCGATCTATTACCACGATATCAGGCTTATTGGCTACAATAGTCCTGTCCGTGATAATAGATCGATCCCAATAGAGCGTGGCACGACCATTTTCGAGAACTGGTGCAGCTGTGTACTTGTAGTACGGCACTTCGTGGTCCACAAGACCGTATAGGAGAGCAAGCTGCTGGTGTATAATCCTGGCTACGAGGTTATGTCTGTGCAAGTACTCGCCGTTAGCAAGATGAGAACAACCGGAGATGATATGCCTGAGTGACTCTCCGGGACGGCGGCATGCCCGGCAAATGTCGACCGTACCGTCCTTCAGGATATATTTCCGGTAGTTATTCGTCATGATAACTTCGTCTGCAATTGCACAGGCAAAACCTTCGGTTTCTCCAAAGAGGTCCCCGAATCGTAACCAGTTCACCGACGCGAGCAGGTCTACGTCGGGTCCCGTGAGGACCCTGTAGAACCGCCCGTGTAGCTCCTTGCTCTTCCATACCGCCCTGCGATCCTCGGTGCTTAGCACCACAGGTTTGCGCCAGTTCTTGTTTGCCAAGGAGAGCGGCGTGAGACCCTTATCTACAGCCACCACATCACGATGCATCTTACACTCGTTGTTAAGGAAATAACTCCTGAGATTGTACACCTCACGGTTGTGGAGATTTTTGGCGTTTAAAAAGCCCCGACCTCCACACTTCCGTGGGATGTACAATCTCATAACAGACGAGCGTGGGTGAAGCATACGGTGTGTGGTGAGCAATAGACGGACTCTCCGATCCAGGGCATCCAGCTCGGTCTGTGTCCACCTTAGTATGCCAAAGGAGTATGTGAGTAGGGGCATTACCCAGGCATTGAAGGCGCGCACCTTGTTGCCACCTGACAAAAGACTATTAAGTACTTTTGTCAGCCGACTAAAGAAGCGCTCCTTCAACGCCCGTTTAATACCCACATCCTCAACACCCAAAGACTGTGACATACCAAGGTATTTGTAGGTTTCTGATTCAGAGATAGATCTGAACGTCATTGTCTCAGAAAGCTGTAGATTTGTTGAATTTACTACTTTCCCCCGCTGTACATGCATAACCGCACATTTATCAACACCAAATTCCATCTTGATGGAACTACTGAACACTTCAGTGGTGTTCAGTAGTTCCAACAGATCTCGGTTATTTGGTATTATTATTATTATTATTATATATTTATATATTAGTTAATTATCCATAATTTATGTGCGATGATGATACTTTTTACTCCGCCAGCAATGATAGTTAGCTCCTATTAGCTCATTCAACACTTCACACAGCTTAAATTCAATTTTAGCGCGCGAACTCAATTCTTCCTGTTTTAATGTTTGCCACATAAACGCTCAAAGTATACCGTCCCATTACAGTGACCTTGTTGATACGTTCCAAACTGATCTTATCCATGCAATCCTGGTGTCAGAGAGTTGGCTAAAACCTTCTCTAAATTCAACTTCATATGCTCTGCCCGGATATGTCTTAACCTCTCAGGATAATAAGGATTGATCGTACTGGGAAGGGTGGCGGAGGCGTGGCTATTTACCTCAGGAGCTCCATTCCGTACAAGTTATTGAATTCCACACAGTCTCAGTACTCTAGTTCTGCGGAATGGGTTTTCCTAGAGGTAAATGTTAAAGGAGTCAAGGCGGTTCTTGGCGTTGTTTATTGTCCTCCCTCAATTGACTATTTCTCGGACCTGGAACAAGTTCTGGAGTCAGTCAGTACGGACTACACACATCACCTGGTAATGGGAGATCTTAACACAGACCTTTGTAAAGACTCGCCCCGTAGCCGCAGGCTGACATCGTTACTTCAGTCTGTTAACATATCTCTCCTCCCTCTTGCTCCGACGCACCATACCGCCAGTGCGGACACGTATCTAGATGTCATTCTTTCATCATCCCCCGATCTTGTAGTAAAGCATGGTCAGCTTTTGGCCCCGTGTTTCTCCCACCATGACCTTATTTATGCTTGCTACAAACTTAAACCCCCAAAAAGCAGACCTGCTCTAGTAACCATGCGCAGCTTTGCTAAGGTGGACACTGACTCTCTTTTAAGCGACGCAGCGGCCATTGACTGGTCACCCGTGATCACTGCCTCCTCGGTAGATACCAAGGTATCTCTGTTTAATGCGTCCTTGTTAGGGCTTTTTGACAAACACGCACCCGTACGCACTGTTCGTGTGAAGCGTCCCCCGGCGCCCTGGATAACTGCGGGAGTGCGCATGGCCATGAGAAGAAGGGACCGAGCTTTCCGACTTTATAAGCGAGACCGCACCGACGAGAACTGGAAGCATTTCAAGATAGCACGAAATCGACGCAATCAGATGGTGCGCGCAGCTAAACGTCGATTCATTCATCAAAATGTTGCATCCTCTTCCATGGCCGACGTCTGGAAGTTCCTGAAGTCGTTGGGTCTGGGTAAACAAGTGAATGGATATGATAGCTCGTCCTTTTCACTAAATGATCTCAACAGATATTTTTCCTCTGCTCTTTCCGTCACTGATCAAGTAAAAGTCATTACCCTCTGTAATATTTTGTCTCTACCCTCTTCCTTGACAGAAACTTTTTCTTACCACCCGACATCTCAGACAGACGTAAAAAAGATTATTCAAGCCATTAAATCGAAAGCCGTCGGTTGCGACGATGTGAGTCGTTACATGATAGTCTCGGTCTTGGAGTGTGTGCTTCCTGTAATCACTCATATCGTCAACTTCTCTCTGATTAATGGCGAATTTCCTGCTCTTTGGAGAAAAGCTTATGTTATTCCTCTCCCAAAAATCAGTAATCCCTTGTCACCCAGTAATTTCCGGCCCATATCAATTTTACCTTTCCTGTCGAAGATTGCTGAAGCGGTGGCACACAAACAGTTCTCTCACTATATTCAGGTAAATAAATTGCTGAGCCCCGTTCAGTCCGGTTTTCGACCTGGTCATAGCACCTGTACTGCATTAATTAAAGTGACGGACGATATTAGGCGTGGCATGGAGAGTCAGATGGTCACAGTACTGGTATTAATTGACTTTTCTAACGCGTTTAATACAGTAGACCACGACATTCTCCTTGCCTTGCTTAAGCATCTAAATGTATCGCAGTCAGCGCTCAACTGGTTCCATGCTTACCTTGAGGGCCGTCAGCAAGCGGTGCGTGTCGACCGGTCCCTATCGGACTGGTGCGACCTAGTCACTGGCGTACCTCAAGGAGGTATCCTTTCTCCTCTTCTCTTTTCCATCTTTATTAACTTTATAACTCCTGACTTTCGCTGCGCTCACCATCTGTATGCGGATGATCTACAACTTTACGACCAGTGCAAAGTGACAGACATATTAACCACCATTGACAAGTTGAACAGAGATCTCACGCACATACAACAGTGGTCCGAAAAGTTCGGCTTATTTGTTAACCCTACAAAGTGTCAGGCCATTGTCATTGGAAGCTCCAAACAACTTGTCAAGCTCGACTTTAACACTATTGGGCCTGTGCATTTTAACGGAATTCCCATTCCTTTTAGTCAGAGTGTCAAAGACTTGGGCGTGCACTTGGACTGCACCTTGAGCTGGAGACCACAAATTGCTGAGATCAGTTGGAAGGTCACATGGTCACTTCACTCACTAAACAAGCTCAGGCACTTTTTGCCCATTAAAACTAAGGTCTTGTTAGTTAACGCGTTGATATTGCCAATTATAGACTATGGTGATGTGTGCTATCCCGATTTGAATGAAGAGCACCTTGACAAACTGGATCGACTCCTTAATAATTGCATCAGATTTATTTTCTGCCTCCGTAAATACGACCACGTGTCGGAGTTTCGCGCGCAACTTGGTTGGTTTCCCATTCGGCAGCGGCGAAATATCCGCTTGCTATGTACTCTCTACTCAATACTCAATGATTCGCAAGCCCCTGAGTATCTTAAAACCTCACTTCAGTTTTATGGTGTCTCTCGCGATCGTCAACTTCGCTCTTCGGGCAATCTGTCTCTCTCCATCCCTCTTCATCGGTCTGGTTTCATGTCCAATTCATTTACCATTCGAGCAGCTCGTCTCTGGAACAGTCTTCCCCCTAAAATTAGAAAAGCACCGAGCAAGTACGCTTTTAAAAAATCTGTGCGTGATTTCTTTGCTGGTGGATCAAAGAAATTCTAAGTACCTATCTTCTCTAACAAGATTCTTCGGATATGTATTTATATATGTATGGTCGTATGTATGTATGTATATATATGTACCTATGTATTTATGTATTGATTTATGTATTTTATGTATATTAGAATTATGTAGTTTATGTGTAAGAATTAAGGATGTAGTTTCGCATCTTTTTAAAGTTTTATGCTTCTGTCATATACTAATTTGTTTTCTGTATAGTTAGAAGCACCGCCTACAATCTTTCTGCTTGGCCCTAAGGTTGACTGGTAGAGAATGCCTCATGGCATTAAGTTCGCCTTTTGTACGATAAGTTTTCTTTTTGTGCAATAAAGATTAAATAAATAAGAAAGATTTAAACTTCAATTTTCGGTTGTATATATACCGGGTCAACTTTTACTGGTCGATTGGTTTAGTCTTTGTAAATTGCCCATGGAGGGTTTAAGAGTCCACTGCTTGTTTAGGACCGGTGTTTAGGACCGGGGTTCGATTGCCGTGTGATGCCTTTTATGAGTTTTGTTGATGAGAGTTTCAAGAGCTACCAATGGTTCGGTTTATACTGTATTTAGGTACCTTTCTTTATATGAAGCTTAATAAATATTTACATTTGTGATGCCTTTTAAATGTTACTTAGAAGCATTTTATTGTGGCAATCAAAGATGATAAAGAAATATAACAATCATCGACATAGTTACATGATCAAAACAACGATAATTGTTTCACGTCTCTACGAAGCATAACTGGTTACTTACTGAGTATATTGCGATTTTTCTTTAATAAACAAATAAATAATAGTAGTTTACGTCACACCTAGCCATAATGTGAGTTTTACCGCACGCTTCGCGTACGCTAAAACTCGCATTATGGCTAGGTGGAGACGTAAAATTGTGTACTCACCACGGGCAGTAAAAAAGAAAGCCCTCTATCGCATACTTACAACCCTCGCCTGCGGCTCGGGTCACAAATACCTGCGATTTCGGGCTTTCTTTCTTTTACAGTCCTTGGTAAGTAATGTACTATTATGCAACTGATACATAATGAGGGGCCTTAAAACACGAGTGGGGTTTAATGAAACGAGCGCAGCGAGTTTCATTATAGGATCACACGAGTGTTTTAAGGCCTAATTATGTACAGTTGCATACATTACTTTATCTACACACATATGGCAAGTACTCAAAGATAGGTTCAGAAGCCGAAGGCAATTGACCTGCATTACTAGGTAGATAGATACAAGTGCTGAAACATACCCACATGTGTAAGCTTAATAAAAATAAATAAATTAGAACTGATAAGGAAAGTATATTTATTTATTATGATATAGTTAATAGTAAACATTTACATTTTCGCAATTAAAAATGTTTCGACAAACAATAACTGACAAGTTGATTACAGAAATGGCGGCCGTACAAACTTCTGTCGCGAGTTTTTTTTTTATATTAGCCAACGAACGAAGTCCTTATTCTCATGTCATCCGAGATCAAAATGTCGTGCGGTTTATGTCAAAAAATATATCGTACTGACGTTTCGTATCGACAACATTTTAAAATCTATGGACACTAGAATAGAAACCCATTGAAATTGTGTTGGTTTTGACAGCTGTTCCAAATTTGAAACTCATAACTTAACAATATTTGAGCATGTAAAGTTAAAATTACATTACTGCCACAGATAATAAACTTATCATAGTGAAATCGTTTGTTGTAATGCTGGTCATTGCCTACGGTTTTTGAACGCATTTTAGAGGACTTACAACTTATATTATAGGACAATCGTACACAAATCGACATAGTCCCACAGTAAGCTCAATAAAGTTTGTGTTATGGGTACTAGACGTCGATATATATAATAGATAAATATATGGATAAATACTTAAATACATAGAAAACATCCATAACTCAGGGACAAATATGTGTGTGTGTTCTTTAACTTTGAATAGTACGTTATTATGGATTTTGTCCTACTGACAATACTCGGAGTATTTTATCTTTCTTTCAATTAACCATTCAAGGATGTTCATGATTTTGATGAACTAATGGCTTCATTCCTTAATTACAAACCTGAACTTGTCAGTTCAAAATCTGTGATAGTAAGCCGAGTATTGAATAGACATAGCACGATCCTCGCAACAGACCGCAAGCTATGATATATGCCAACAATAGTCAATGCCCAGGTAGAATGACCTACATACTGTCGAGAAAATGCTGCGTTTGTTATTGCTAGAGGGCGGAGTACCGGTGGCAAATTTCACACTAAATGTGTGGAGTCGCCTAAGTATTCTTATGATTAAATAAATAACGAATAAATGATTAATTTTGCATAATAATTTTTAGGAACTTATAGAAATTATCTTACGAGCATACAAATATAATGTAATATGTTGTTAATATCTATAATACATAATAATATGTTTTCTTATCAAAACATTATCATTAGGTACTAAATACTAGTCTAAGAAGTTATACCTGCCAAACGATATATTATTTTCAAGACCATTCAATTACGATTGAGGACTGGAATTATGTGTTCGAGGTCCTCCTCACAATCTACACTTAAGTGGGTATCCATGTTATAAAATGAATGGACTATGGCCACATGTTCCTGGTTTTTCGGAGTGAATCGGTTTCTTAATTTATTGAAGATCCATTTATGAGTGGAAAACGATCGCTCTACATCTACCGATGTCATGGTTGCATGTTTAAGGACTTGTTTATAATTTTCCATTGTAATCATATTCCTTAATTCGTCAGCATCTGGGTTTCTATCTAGAACCAATTCGAGTTTATTTCGCACGGTTTCACTTCCTTGGAGGCTTAAAATACTCCTAACTATATCTATTACCAGAAAACTTTCTTCTATCGGAATTTTAGTGCATTCTAATTTTTCTATCGATTCAGGTATAATTTCGTAACAATTTTTTATAAAGCTTAACTCGTTTTTTAAATTTTCATTTTCAAACAACTTCTGGGCTTTTCTAATGGCAATAGCTTCTTTACTGTTCAACTGCATCACAACATTTTTAATCACGTCAAAATGTCTATCGTAGTTAAAACTTGCATTTAACCAGGTGCCTCAACGAGTGATAATGGGTTCCGGCGGTAAAGGCACATTCTGCGCATGGTCCCTGAAAAATCGGACGCGGTGTGGTGATTTAAAAAAAATCTTCTTGACATTAGATATTAAAGAATTGACCAATTTATGTTCAGATCTTATCTGCTCCGCGACTCTGTGTAGTCCATGAGCGAAACAAGTTACGTGTCGTACTTTAGTGTACTTTTTCTTCAAAATCTTGCCGACAGCAAGCATGTACGCTGCGCTATCCGAACAGAATATTAAAAATTTGTTCATATTATCTGTAAAATTATCCTCCCACAAAAAATTCAAGCTTTCGTCAACCACCGCTGCAATTGAGTTCGCGTTTACAGTACTAACGACTTTACACGCTAACAAATATGGCCTTTGTAAAGCATCATCAAGTGATTTTATAATTACATTTACTACGCAATTACCGAAATTATCAAGAGTCTCATCCACCGCAAGCCATAAATTGGAATCGAAAAATGTATTTCGTATTTGCTTGACGGTCGCATTGTATATTCTGGTAAGATAGTATTTTCTCAAAACACTTTCTTCGGGAAGTTTTACGCCTTTATCTAAGTATTTTCCAAAGAACTTTTTAAATTCTGGATGGTTAACTCTTTTCCATGGGATGTTACACGCTATAAGGAAAACGCATAAATCATAGGCAAAGGTGCCATTTTGGTTTCCACAGTTAATTTGGTGTTGTTTACTGTTAACGTGTTTTTCGACATTATATTTTTTCAACTGCTTTAAATCCACTGAGCAAGAAATACAGTGAATGCTACATTCTTCTTCATTATATATAAGATTTTCGTACGGTTCTATCATCCGCAGAATTGTTGCTTCACATGGCTTATTCATCTTGATATTTTTCGGTTTTAAATATTTAGCCGACGCAATAATAATTCAGATAATATAGATGTAAAGCAGCTGTCTAAATTGACAATGTCAAATAATTAGTTTCTAAATGTCTCATAAATTTGTAAATTAGTAACTTTTTGAAAAGAAAGGTTGCATATGGTAAAAAATATTATATCGATGAATGGTGACTTTGTTAAAAGAAATTGAAAAATAACCCAAAACATTTACGACATAACATTTAGGTGTTCCTGAAATCGATTTATGAAAATGAATGTTAAGTACTTACTTCCAATTTACCAGTAGGTACCATACTAAGTACATTAGGTAAATGAATAATTTTATTATTCAAGCCTAAAATAATAAATATAAAAACGACTCCATACCTTTTGTGTGAAATTTGCCACCGGTACTCCGCCCTTATTGCTGTTCAAAATCTGGAATAGTAAGCCGAGTATTAAATAGACATCGCACGATCCTTACAGCAGACCGCAAGCTATGATATATGCCAACAATAGTCAATGCCCAGGTAGAATGACCTACACACTCTCGAGAAAATGCTGTCTTTGTTATTGCTGTTCAAAATCTGGAATAGTAAGCCGAGTATTGAATAGACATCGCACGATCCTTGCAACAGACCGCAAGCTATGATATATGCCAACAATAGTCAATGCCCAGGTATAATGACCTACACGCTCTCGAGAAAATGCTGCGTTTGTTATTGCTGTTCAAAATCTGGAATAGTAAGTCGACAATTGAATAGACATTGCACGATCCTTGCAGCAGACCACATGCTATGATATATGCCAACAATAGTCAATGCCCGCCCAGGTAGAATGACCTACACACTGTCGAGAAAATGCTGCGTGTGTTAGTGTAGTTCAAAATCTGTAATAATAAGCCGAGTATTGAATAGACATCGCACGATCCTCACAGCAGACCGCAAGCCATGATATATGCCAACAATAGTCGATGCCAGATATAATTTCCTTCACACTGTCGAGAAAACGCTGCGTTTGTTATAGCTGTTCAAAATCTGTGATAATGAACTGAGTATTGAATAGACATCACGTGGGTAGCAGATCGCAAGCTATAATATATGCCAGGTAGAATGACCTAAACACTGTCGAGAAAATGCTGCGTTTGTTATTGCAGTTCAAAATCTGTAATATTAACCGAGTATTGAATAGACATCGCATGAGCCTCGCAGACCGCAAGCTATGATATATGCCAACAATAGTAGACAGCAGATAGCATATGTCCTACATACTTTCGATAATTCATGGCAATGCCGAATGTGGAATGTTATACTGAATCCAGCAACGTTGAACGACTACAGCACTCTAAATAGTTGCACGATAATTAACGAGCGCTCTGGCTTTCCTATCTGACCTTGTCCCATGGCTGAGCGACCACATTGTGACGTCACTCGGTGCCAGTTCACACATAGAACGCTCTATAATAATGGCACGCTTATCGATCAATGTTTGGCCTGTCCTATCTGGCCTAGTCCCACGGCCTAGCGACCACATTGTGACGTCACTCCGTGCCATTCCACGGCCTACAGCAATTTATGGCAATTTGCTTACTGAGTCAAATGCCGAGTGTCAATTGCTATACTGAATCCAGGCTTAGCTTTGAATATGTAGCGTCTTGGTTAAACGATTTAGAGTCAGGCTAGATTCATCCCGCCAAATACATGCAGATTACATGTGCCTATGGCAGGATAGTTCTCTCTCCCCTTGATGCTTAGAACTGGGTCACCAATCACTTACCTATTACGCACAAGGACAATAAAAATTAGTCCCTTCGTACTTATAGAAAACTAGACGGGCCCGCGGCTCCGCTCGCGTAAGTAAAATAAAAAGTTTATCTTATGTTTACTCAAATAAACTTATATAGATGTCATATACAAAGGAAAAAGTGACCTCTGGTGCCCAGGGCTGGGATCGAACCAGCGTCTTCTGCATTCACGGCAGAAGCCTTAACCACTTGGTCACCCGGGTCACAGCAGCACCGGTCTAATTTTCCCGTGCATATGCAATCTTTGTAAATGCTAAGGCGCATTTTAGCCAATCATCTAAGGTAGAACATTATGAGTCCGTTCCGTACCTCCAATCCGAACTCTTAAGAGTTCATTGAAAGCGAGAGAGTTGGCGTTGCCGTCAGTACAACCTCAGTCAGTTCAGTTGTACCTTATTATGTTACTAGCTTTTTCCCGCGGCTTCGCCCGCGTACTAAAAGTACTAAAAAAGGAGGTTCTCAGTTAGACTCGTTTCGCTGAACTGATTTAGAAGCGGTTTTCGGAAAAGTATTCGTTACATTCTGGAGGTTTCGGTATACCACGTTTTGAAGACGGCTGTTCCCTCATTTTTTATTTTAAAGAAATTATTGCAATAATTGTTTAATTGTTACGGCATCAACGACTTACTACTGAGAGATTATGATTAATACAGATTTCTACTCTTGAATAGAAGCTTTTCCCCGCGACTTCATTTGCGTGGAATTAGTAATCCACCCTCCTTTTTACCCGCTTAAGGAACGACTTCTGGGATAATATAACTATTATATATCCTTCCCCAGAACGCAAAATATCTCCATACCAAATCATCTAAATAGGTTCAACGGTTATTAATTTCCCATACAAACTTTCAACCCCCGTTTCACCCCCTAGAGGGTTGATTTTCGAGATAAAAACTATCCTATATTGTTTACCGCGACTCAATCTATACAATATGTACCAAGTTTCATTTCAATCGTCTGTTCAGCGGTTAATAATTCGCCATACAAACTACCAACATGTTTTTTACCCCTCTAAGATTGATTTTTGGCTTAAAAAATATTCTATATTGTTTCCTGGGACTCAAACTATATCCACAACAAAATTATCTAAATCGATTCGCGGTAAAAAAATCTCCATACAAACCTCCAACCCCCATTTCACACCCTTAAAGATTGATTTTCGAGATAAAAACTGTCCCATGTCGTTTCCCGGTACACTATCTCTATACCAATTGGTTCAACGTTGAAAAATTCCCCATACACACTATCAACCCCCATTTCAACCCCCTTAAGTGTTGATTTCGTAATCAGCGACCCGATAAACCATAGAAACAATACCCATATTGATATTTAAATTTTGTCACCACATTTCCCCCTTATGGGTTGAATTCTCAAAAAAGCTGAAACACTTGTTTTCTCATTTATCGTTAGGAATACTCCTGTAAAGTTTCGGATAAAATACTTGAACTAATCTCGTTTCCCATACAAACTTTGAACCCCATTTCCCCCCTTAGAAAGGTAAATTTTTAAAAATTATTTCTAAGTGCATCCTTATGTCTTATAAGGAGCCTACGTACCACATTTGGAATCTCTAGAACCAGGGGTTTGGGCTGTGCGTTGATATGTCAGTCAGTTTCTTCTTTTATATATTTAGAAGAAGATTGCAATTTGGCACAAATACTTTCAAGAATTTTCATGTCCACAATATTAAATTTCAAAATCGATGCCATTTTCTTAATTAACGTACCAAAAATTCACAAAAACGACACCCATATGGATATTTAGACATTTCAACCCCATTGTACCCTAACAGGGGAGATGGTATTTCACGTCCGCCACGTCGGATTTTAAAATCGTTGTTGTTTTCGTAATCAACGACCCGATAAACCATAGAAACAATACCCATGTTGATTTTCAGACTTTTTGACCACATTTCCCCCTTTTAGGGGTTGAATTCTCAAAAAACCTGCAACACGTATTTACTCATTTATTGTTAGGAATACTTCTGTGAAGTTTCGAATAAAATAGACTAACTAATCTTGTTTCCCCATACAAACTTTGGACCCCCATTTCACCCCCTTAGGGGATGAATTTTGAAAAATCCTTTCTTAGTGCACCCCTAGACCTTATAAGGAACCTACGTGCCAAATTTGGAATCTCTAGAACCAGCGGTTTGGACTGTGCGTTGATAGATCACTATGTCAGTCAGTCAGTCAGTCAGTCACCTTTGAGTTATATATATATAGATTTATCATTGTTACCTAATGAATCCTTCAGCATTCAACCCTGTCAGGCATTATGACTGTCATACTTCTTATTTGCAACAGTTGTGTATGTAACTTAGTTCGCTTATTTCTCAATAAAAAAGGAAATATTGTATTTTTTCATCCACATATTTATTGAAGACTTTTTTCCAACATAAAATTATTATTTATGGAAGCCGCACGAATTTAATTTTACCTCTGTATCAGCAATCTTTGCCAGTATTGTCACTGCCTAATCAGATTTAAAATTAAGTGATTAAGATGACCCCCGCTCCGGCCGGCCTTCTACCTCAGTTAACGAACAAACCGTTGAAAAAATTGAAAAAATGGTTTTAGAAGACAGGCGAATCACTATCAAATATAGCAGAGACCGAATAATTTCATTTGGTAGTGTACATTCGATAATAACACATGTTTTGTTTTGAGTTTGAAAAAAGCGTCAGCAAGATGGGTTCCGCGAATGTTAACCCAGGCAAACAACGACTTGCGTGTGGACGTTTTCCCAGCGGGCTACAGTATGAGGTTCTTCAAAAAAGGAGTGTATAGGTTCTTAAAGGGTAGGCAAAGCGCATGCGTCACATCCTCTGGGGTTGCAGGCGAACATCGGCTACGGTAACTGCTTACCATCAGGCGGGCCGTATGCTTGTTTGCCACCGTGGTATTAAAAAAAAAGGTTGACATAGAAGTTTGATTTTGTTACCGCTGAAAGGTATCATAAACCTCAGTATTTGATATGAATTTCAATTTAATACCTCTACGCGTTTACTAGGAAGAAGGTAGTAAGTTTAAAATTAAAAAAAATATTTTTTGTATGATTTTACTAAAAATGTCTACTTTTTGTAATTTTTCCATTGTCTATGCTATATGACGTTGCTTCGTGCCAATTAATTAATTAATTCGTGCCAATCATGCTGCGCCGACCCCAAGTAAAAGGGATAAGGGCAAGAGGATGATGATGTACATTGTTAGTTTGGTCAAGAGAATTATTGTATTTAGTTTAGTGTATTATGTTAGTACTGTTAGCGTTGTAAAAATAAGAGTATTATTTGACCTTATCTTGAACCATTAGGTACCTTATAATGCCTATTTTACAAAAAAAAACGCCTCGATCGTTTGATGCCTGCTTCAAGTAAAAACGCTAAATTGATGATTGATTGTTTTTCGTGACCGTGACAAGCTATTAAGTTTGTTTCACTCTATCCGCATTTTTTTTCTTGAAAAAGCGTTATTTTTTTCGTGAAACAGGCATAACGTTAGCGACTGGTCAGTTAGCTGCGTCAATCATAGTGGATTGTTTTGATATAACGGTGTCACCTAGCGCGCGTTCTTCTTTTAAGAAACGAATACTTACAGTAGTACACACTTGATAAGGCGCGTCGTGAATCTTCGTTCGCGCAGAAAAGAAAATACGGCTCCGAAAATTAACGAAAGAAAACTTAAAACTTACAATCAACCGTAAGATCACAGCGCAAGGTCTATAGTACACTACAGGTGTTAGTTCCGTCTCACTCGCACGAGCCACGTCTCTCCGCAATATCTTCTGCGCAGGTACATCGACGCGCCTTATCAAGTGTGTTTACTGTACACCACATGAAGTTCGCTCCCGCTCCCGTCTCCGCCCATGACTTGTGGCCAACGCTATCTCGGCTAATGAAGAGCCGTGAAGTTATTTATGCCCGCTATCCGCGTCTGATCCGATACTTGTTCGCTCCGACCGGACTAATTTCGACTAATGCCATTACTTCGGAATTTTATATTCGTTTGCATTGTCAATTGTTACGACATTAGATTTTTTTATATTACTAATTGCGAGTTATTTTAACTAAAAATGATGATTGAAAAAATTAACCATAAACATTTGACCCAGAAAAATTGTGGTTGTTGATCCTAGAGGGCACCCCGGAGGTGCATAGGGCGTCCACAAGATCCTTCCACGCTTTTCTATCTTGAGCAACCGTTTTGGCCTCTCTCCAGCTCAGTCCTATGGCTCGCAGCTCGCTCTCTATGCTCCGCCGCCAAGTGTGTACGGGGCTCGCGTCCGCCGGCTCGCTTTCTATCTTTAGGCAGCCACTCGAAAGCGATACTGGCATTGTTCGATGCTCCTCTTCGAAGGGTATGTCCGATCCATCTCCACTTCCGCAGCGCTACTTCCTGGGCGATAGGAGACTGACGACACATACTCCACAAATCCTCATTTCTTACAGTCTTCGGCCAGAAGATGCGGACGATCGACCGAAGGAACTTATTGACACTTGTAACTTGTGTGTCAGCCCCTTTGTCGCTCTCCACGTTTCTCAGCCGAAGAGCAGCACGGACTTGACAATAGATTCGAAAAGGGAGATTTTAATGCGGCGAGTAAGCACGTTGGAATCCCAAACAGGCTTGAGTTGAGCAAATGCAGCTTTTGCCTTCTTAACCCTGATCTCAATGTCTTCGTATGCACTTCCTCGACATGTTATTGTACTTCCGAGATAAACAAACTTAGAAATCGATTCAAGGCGATTGTTTAGAAAAATAATTGTGGAAATTTATTACAAAAACTGGATACTAACATTTATTCAAAATTTCCGTATATATTTATGTAATTCAGTCATACCTATTTCTAAGTGAATACCTAAAAAAACAATTATTAATACTGTAACAGACCGACATCTGAAAACATCCAGCTACGCTGTAAGCATTAAATTATTTTGAACTATACTTTGTCTTTGACTTTGAAATAAAATCAATTTGCTACAATACGAAAATGAAGTGAGGGTAGCTTACAAAATTATGTTCCTTGATAGGTGACCTTTTTAATTTAGTCGTTGCCAGAGTCGTTCAGTTTCTCTATGGACAGATCTAAGCCTATTTTATAAACAAAATAAATGATTATTTACTTTTTTTATTGAAACGTAAAATAATAAAATTTACATAATTTTAGATTTTTTTTAAATGTTGGTTGTTTTAAGTTTGTTTTAGATTTGTCTTTAATCTATGGTTCACGATAGATTATAGAATAGCTCGGTAAAACACGCGGGAAAGATGGGAACCAATCAGAATCAAGCTGAGTTAGTTGGACCAATCAAAATAAGAGTTGTTGAATGGAATGAGAAACGTTGGAATTATTTTGGGGGTTCTCATCTGAAGACATGGAAGGCGATATAAGGTGGTGGTAGGAAAGATCTGGGCTTTTTCTTCAGCAGAGCGTCGCGTTTAACGGAGATCAGTGAGTTTAGGCTGTAAGGTGCAAATAGTGTTTGAGTTTGTTCACAGATCTGTTATCAAAAGAAATCCACGGCCCGCGCGCTTCTATGGTGACGAAGATGAGGGACCTTGTTGGAGCGCTGGAGACCATTGCATGAAGAATCTCGTGTTCCACGTGGCTCGCAAATATCAGCCACTACTAACTGTCTCGGTAAGAAATTTACATTTATTCGGGTTTTAATAGCAAGTGCGTATGACGGACTGTCGCGTTAATATTTACAGAATAGTGGGTAGTTTCGGGTTGAAACGTGTTGAGATTTTAAGTTTGTTATTCAGCAGATAATCTGATAGTCTTATCGAGGCGTGTTTATTTAACCAAAATAAAAAGTAAAATCATTGGTTTATGTGTAGATTGCAGTTGGTGAGAATTTCAGTTCGTTATTAAGTACGTCTATCTATTTTGTTGTGTTTCGCCATTTAATTGAGTGAGTTAGTAATTAGTCAAATGTATAACAAAAGAATGGTGATTACGAGCAGAGATTTGATAGACACCGGGAAAAGACTTAAAAACCTACAGGTATCTATAAAGGGCGTGCGAAGTGGGTATAGTTGAATATTATAATTAAAATGTAGAATAACAGTTTACTCGTATTGCATAGCATGGTGTCATTGCATTGGTGGTTGAATTATTTATAAAATTTGTAATCAGTTTTATTAGTATGAGTGGTTGTCCTTGTCATTTAACCAACTAAATAGGATGCATAATAGGAAGGTTAAATAATTCTAAGTGTATTGTGCGTCGGTATGTATACGTAAATATTTTATGTGCAATTTAGGTTCATAGTAATGAGGTCATTAAAGTATTGATTCACGGGTTTTATTTATTCTGTTTGTTACTATTGAATTGCGCCGGTGCGTATTTATGTTAATATTTCGTATATGGTAAATAAAGGGGAAGGCATACGTTATCTAAATTATTGTTAGTAGAAACAGTTAGATGAGTAAATACAATTGTAGGTCTTAAACATTAGCGGGTTGAGTTGAACTTGAAGGATTCACCGCATCGAGCAGAATTCGAACTTGCGACCTTTCGGAACACTGGTCCGATCGCTCTGACCGGCTGAGCCATCGACGCTTGCTCAGCCTCGGTGAATCCTTCTATCAAGTTTCTTCATTGCTTACGTCAGAGGGTTACGTATTTATCTAGTGTTCTTTAGAGTTCGGTTTCTGAGTAGACAATTTATTAGGTTTCTCTAATTTAATATGATTTCCTATCATATTTAATCCATTGGTTTATTCTATATAGTATGTTATTCAATCAAATACAAACACTGAAAACATTGAAAAAATAATCAACCCAGCAGGACTTGAACCTCGCATCGATACGCCTTACCGGGGCTCGATCGCTTTACCAATTAAGCTATGGGTTCAGTTACTGAGTTGACGAAATTCTCAATGCCTTCAATCATCTTTTTGCATTTATTTTTACATCGACTTTATAGCAGCCGTAAGCGACATCTAGGTGCTAACTACTAGAGTTAGATACCCTTCCCGCCGACCCTTTTACAAGTGTCACAACGGAAATAATAGATGGCGCTGCTATCAACTCATAATTATTTTACATATTTTTTAAAGTGGGGCATTCCACTCATACAATAGTATGTTATTCAATCAAATACAAACACTGAAAACATTGAAAAAATAATCAACCCAGCAGGACTTGAACCTCGCATCGATACGCCTTACCGGGGCTCGATCGCTTTACCAATTAAGCTATGGGTTCAGTTACTGAGTTGACGAAATTCTCAATGCCTTCAATCATCTTTTTGCATTTATTTTTACATCGACTTTATAGCAGCCGTAAGCGACATCTAGGTGCTAACTACTAGAGTTAGATACCCTTCCCGCCGACCCTTTTACAAGTGTCACAACGGAAATAATAGATGGCGCTGCTATCAACTCATAATTATTTTACATATTTTTTAAAGTGGGGCATTCCACTCATACAATAGTATGTTATTCAATCAAATACAAACACTGAAAACATTGAAAAAATAATCAACCCAGCAGGACTTGAACCTCGCATCGATACGCCTTACCGGGGCTCGATCGCTTTACCAATTAAGCTATGGGTTCAGTTACTGAGTTGACGAAATTCTCAATGCCTTCAATCATCTTTTTGCATTTATTTTTACATCGACTTTATAGCAGCCTATATAATTAACCGTCATTCATTCTCGAATTATATACTTCGAGTAAATTAGTACTTACCTTTGCATTCGTTTATTTTACAATGTTAACATTATTTATTCGTCGTTGTAGTTAAAGTTTTAGTTTCATTCTTGATAAATAAGTAATTCTACATATCCCACAATAGGGCGTAAAATTAGTAAGCCAACTATGGGAAAATACGTTTTGTTAATCCTTGTTTATTTCTCAAATTCCCGGTTACATCGACTGTGAGAGGGCGCCTTCACCGTAAGCTCCTGAAGGATCGTTGTCACAGAGTGAGCGCTTCGGTGGCGGAATGCAGCTTCGGCCGTACAGATCTTCCGACTGTCCAGTTGGACCCATCTTGAAGCCTTGACGAGCACTTCAGGGAGCTTCGGCAGAGCTGTTCCGGACCAAGGAGTCTATTGCGAGACTTCGGCGCCATTGCGAAGAGTCAATCCATCCAGCAGAAGTCAGTCTTCCCGGTGTGTTGTTTTTGATTTATTGTTTTATGCTCATCTTTATTTGTGCCGTATGCATCATATTTGAACATTAGTGTGCGTTATGCCGCCGTAATAAAATTCTACTAAGGTTCGATAAATTGAATATGATGGTATATGCATTGATTTCGTTTAATCACTATAATAGGTAATTACATTTTCTAGCTAGTCATGGTGGTGGCTTGCAGGTGCACATGGAAGCTAGTACCATGTTAGTTGTGTAACATATTGGTTAATCAATGTTTTCTATGTCTTGCATGCAAATACCATTGTACATTTCCAAGTAATGATTACGTTAAAGGTTTCTACAGCTTATTCAAATAAATAAACATTATTGAGCAGTTTGTTGCTCAATATACGGCTAAATAATTTAAGTGGTTAAATCCACGTAATTATAAACAGTAAATTATTAAGATATTTACTTTATCTTTTCTTGACGATGTTTGTTAAACACTGATTGAGAAACCTTTATTACTTATAGAGTCAAATAGTGAAAATTATGATTAGGTTGCCCAATAAATAAATGTAGATACTTTGAAAAGTTCAATATTTAGTACAATTGGCTACCTACCTAAAAATATATATATATATATATATATATACCATAGTACGGAGAAACACCTTTACTATTACAGTTATAAACTTGTACATGTATGTGTTTTCCGGTACACGAGCATCGGACGTACTACTGCTGCACGTGGCACGCTGCTCGCTGACATCGTGAGTTCATCACTGCCGGAACAACGGCGGCTATCCTGAGCAAACTCCAGAGGCCAGAAGCAGCAGCCAGTGATGATGCTTCTCCACGCTGCCACGTATGGTGATATACGAAAAGCGTTCTTGTGAGTTAGTTCCATACTTCTCTTTATTACACCGATGGGTGACAAAATAGGTCTAACGTTAAGTGTCAGCGAGGTTCCATGCTAGTACGGTTTCTAAGTACTTAGTACAGTTACAAAATATCCAATTTTGGAGTTTACTTAAATAAGAGATTGATATTTATAAATATAGACGTTCTATACCAATAAATAAGGCTTTATTATGTTTGATTCAACCATATTTGAATAACATGCAACTTACCTAGTAATTTATATCCGATTGTTGTGATTTCATAATGTGAGGATACACGAGTACGAAGGACTTATAATATATACATACTTCATGTTGACGTTTACTCTTATCATCTAGATTTAACAATACATTTTATTTAAGTATTATCGCTACTATTAACGAAGTTGACATCTTCAATAAACTATTAATAGAATATATAAGTCCTAAGTTACTCGTAATTCCTTTCCACTGATTTAGTTCAGTTGTTGGTTATTTGTAAATCACACGATCTTTCCACTGAAGGAATAGATAATACTTTATGTTGCACTAGTTAAATGATACCTGAAGTCACAATGGTTTTAATCCTCATATATGCCTTGATTTTGGTATGTAGCTCGGATTGCGTGAATCGCAAATGATTTGTGATATCCCATGGATATCATTTACAAAATGCTATTGTTGACATACATACAGATTGGTCATACAAGTAAAATTCATATTTATATAATGATTTTATATCATTAAGAATATAGACCGATAGTAATATAGTCAACAGCACCTTTCCATTTATATACTAAAATGTGTATATATATATAAATTATACACTATATTTATTTATAAAATCGTAGTCGTTGGGAACCTGTCACAATGGATATTATTTCAATAGTGATTGTTCCAACGATGAGGTAGTTATAATTGGAAGAGTCTACAAGTTATAAAGACTCCTTCCAGTTATGACAAAAGGTACTTGGTAACAAAGGGAACGGTATTACCCAAAACTATTTATTAATAATTATGCTAAGCAATGGTTTTGTTCCAAGTTGATGGAATACGCACCTGTGTTTTATTATAGGGCCTGACCGTGCTTTCAACAGTAGTCTTTTGCTTAGTAGAGAGTCACTATAGTGAACTTTGAAAAGGGCAATCTTTGTGGCTGGGATCTTTTTCCCACCAAAATAGACCACTTGAATAGATCTTGTATATATGATTCATACAAGTGGTATGTTTTACAAAAGAGGGTGCGCCTTTTAATTAAATCCAGAGAGATAGACTTCTTAAATGAGTCTTGTTAGATTTATATGAGAAGTATATTACAACAGGGTTATAACTATCACTCGCAGCCTCCCACCTACGAGACGTCCGTGTTGTTGTTTGCCGATTGTAAGCTGTTAAAGACTCCAATATATATAAATATATAAAGATTTATCTAACATATTATATGGATGAGATGATTTACATTGGAGTCAACAACGACCTAGACTGACTGCTTGATTCTACTGTGAGAGGACTAGTCATTGCTGGGTTTTTCTAATGTTAAGCTCAGTTATGCGGTCAATCTAGTTTATAAGTACAGTCACCAGCATAAATATATGACTGTGGGCAGCCCTGCAAAAATATCTGATTCTCCGTTGAGGGCAAAAGTATATGACGACACTTCCACGGTAAAAATATGAGATGCTTTGTGGCCGGCATAAACATCGTTTTGCATCGATCAGCATAAATATCGGATCCGGCCGCTTAAAAATATCTGATTACCCATCAAAATCAGAATTATGTGACTACTGGCACCGGCCTAAATATCTAACCACTGTGAAAGCTTTAACATCGGATGAGAGGTCGACCGCATAAATATCTGACATAATAACAAAATCAAAATTAAATCATCAATATATAAAACCAAACCTTATCTGGCTGGCATAGAGGTCTTAATTGTAAAAAGGTATTTGACAATTCACGAAAAGAGTGCAGACTTGTCATTGAAGTGTCATTGCATATGTCTATCTCACATTTTCTATCACGAATTTGACACATTCAAATTGATAATGTTTCATTGCATTAAAAGCTTCATTACAATATTTACGATTTATTCATACAGTTAGGACTCGGTGCGACTGCCGTCAATCTGCGAGAAGCGATATTTTACTTTATTAAATTAAAGAAAAAAATCGCGCCAACACTGTAAACGGTTGATTTACGTATATAGAGTAAATAAAATGTTAATATAAAGAAGCAGTACTGTTTATTTAATACATTACTTTGAACATTTACGAGTAGTATTTTTATAATATAACTTCCCGGCGACACAATAATATCTAACTAGTCACTATAATACCAGGTTAATTGTTGTTTTGTCAACGGTCCTTGTTACTCAAGTTTGCAATATTCTTACGAATTACACACAATTTTTTTCATCACTCTTGTGAAAAAAAAATTGTGTCAAAAAATATCTAAATAAATCATTAATAAATTAATAAATTTGTATTAAGTCCATAACTCCCTTGGGAACACTCACCACCGGGAGGTAAGTTAAATATTGCAAACGAAAATTAGAAATATATTATATGATTTCTAATTGAAAAAGCAGGAATGTCATAAAATATTCGCAGTTTCGCACATCCATTCGTAAATGTAGTCCTAAACCCATTCGCCCATTTGAAATCCGGCGAGTGACTGAGGTAAAGGGGTCTATACTCACCGCGACATGGCGCCAACTTGACGTCTGGATCGCCGTTGACCGTATTCGGCACTCCACACACTTGATCTGAATTCAGTTCTGAATTCATCAATTCGCAGAAAAAAATCAGAGGTAAATGCTTAAATTTGTCTATGGTAGCTAAAAATGGTTAATTTCTACGATTCGTGTGTGATACCAAGGTTCATTGGCTCCAGAGTTGGGGACTCATGATTGAAATCGGTGATTTGATTAAAAATTCTCATTATCAAATCATCGCTGATAACACAAAACAATTAAGTAATTTCGCCAAGAATATATCAATAACGACGGGTGCTGATTTAAACTAAAGTAACGCCAATCAACTTAAGTCAATCATGATTCATTTAATATGATTGACGAATATATGATTAGCATATTTTTAAGTTGATTTATATTACAAGGATATAAATAAGGCCTTTATCCTGAATTGTAGAAATTTTCGTTATTATACAATTTGCTTAGCGGGTAATTTAATAAAAAAATGTGATTTGTAAAAATCCTGTCAAGCTAAAAAGGTTTCCACAAAATATACTTATCCGATAGCAACTAAATTCTAATATAGGTAACGAAAAGTGTGGGAGGATTTTGTTAGTCTATCTCACTGCTTTATTTTTTATTTACCTACTTCTTTCAAATTGAAATCATTGAACAGTTTAATAGTGAATGCTCTATTGTGGACTACATATGAGGCTTCGTCATTTTTTTTTGTAAATAAATAATTTTAGGCGACTACTCTACAATACAGCTGTGATCAGATATTGAGGTAAACATCAGTATTCTCGATAAATTCTAGTTTTTATTGCAGTTACTAAAACGAAATTTTGATTTAATTTTAATACAAAACTTGATAGATTGAGAATTTACCACCTAATCTACCAAATTAAGTAAATTATTATTTTTGTCCAAAACCAAATAGAATGGGTAGATATTGTAGAACCGAACTCCGTTTTTTTATCGGGGATAAAAATAGACTTCGAATTAGCCTAAGCATATTAGGGTAACCGTCGGAATCAGAGATAATACGCTGGAAACTCTTATACACTTTCATTATGATGTTTTTAACGTTATCTCAAAAATCTCGGAAAATCTCGTGTCTGGGCCTGAAGTTATGCAAGGTATATTGGTATAAAGTATATTGGTTTTTATAACTCCATTTAAGTTGACATCTATTAGTAAATTGTAGAGCATTAAATTTGCAACAAGTTTTATTCTGAATATTTTTTTATGCGTTCAACTGTTTACAAGAACAAAGGGTTTCAACACTGACACGTTTAAAGATTCTCGGAGCGATTATTTTTGAAACTATGTTTAGCTAAAAATTGTTCAAAGTTTTTTTATAAGACCTATCTAATGATATGGCACACGTTGATAGTTCCTAAAATGTTTTTTTTTTTTTCATTTAGTTGCATGTATGGAGTGCCCCCCTTAAACATATTTTTTACTACAAAACTAAGTAGCGGCACATAAATCAGACCTTTGATTGAGATTTCTTGAATATACGCCGTATGCGACCCGCCCGTCCATCTGTCCGTTAATCTGCATATCACAGCCATATTACTCGGTATTAGCTTTTAAACTAGACGTTTTGACACATATGAGTCAAGGAAACAGCACTATACATATGCAAAACGCTATCTCGCTCGAACGTCATCGCCGCATGTGGAAACCGCAGCAGTGTGATAGTTACCTTAACCGTAACCGAAAACTGCAATGTAATCGAACAGGCCGTTTCAAAGTTTAATGGGAGCATTCATTTGTACACATACCAAAAAATTTACAAACAAATGTGTCGGTATTTTGGTAAAGGTAACATTTGGCAGCTGGCACATACTTTTTTTTTGCTCGAATACAATATTGAATCTGTATAATACATTTTATGACGTAAGCGCCAACCACCAAGTGATACCTTTACCAAAACATTGTCACAAATAGCCATTTATCCGTTAATTGAAAAGTAAAATAATGTAACCAAACACATTTACCTTCATTGCTTCACAATTACACTTTTTTAAAGATCAATTATGTTTTTTTTTGTCAATTCATACACAAACTTATTATTTATATATTTAAGTGAAAACAGATTTCTTTAATATTGCCAAATGCCTTTCTTGCATACAAATTCAGACATATTTGTTTACCTTATTTTACTTTTCTATTGACACTGACCTTACTCGTACCGCCTCTGTTCCACCAGCGAAAATATAATGGAGCTAGTAGCTATGCAAAATCTAATCCTGTTTAAAACATCATTAAAACAACTAATAAAGCGTTAGTTTAACTAAACATCTGTCTTACTAATGTTATAACTTCAGCTAAGTAAGCATGATAGAAACTGCAAATCGTCATGATTTACTCATATCGGTGCTCAATCTGATTGGAAAGCTCATGATTGAAATCGTAATCATGTTTATATAATAAAGATTAACGTTCTAATTTTTAACTTTAGTTTCAATACACAAATTTTTGCCCAACCCTGATTGGCTCATTGCTCTCCTGTCACTTGTCGGACAGGTGCCTTGCAACATGCAATAAAACAAGGTCAAGATTCAATAATTTTATTTTGCACTATTTATCTTCAGTATTATAAATTCGACCATTCTGGGCCCTCCAGGTTATATACTGAATAAGTCTTAAGCTGTATTTTCAAAAATACGGCCTAAATTTTTAGGATGGTCGATTTTGCATCTTCCACTTGCAAGTAATCCATGATTTCACGGCATTTATCTAAAAACAATATTAAATTACAAATGCATTATTAAGTCGGTAGAACCTATTGATTACGTAGGTATCATGTAAGTAAACAAGAAACAACTCACATAAACTCGCAATGGATTAATTATTTAATGGAGCGGTCTATTTTTTCGTATATTTAAACAATCCTGTGCTTCAATTGCTCGTAGATTTGATAAGACGCGCTATACATGGCATTGAATTAATCTAATTATTACGAGTTGCAATCTATGCAAAATAATAATTTAACTTGTTTATTTCTAATGTGACATGCCATATTGACGTAAAATTTTTACTTTTTAATGATAGTTTAGGATAGTAATAAGAAGGTTTATCACATCTATCAAACGTCATGATGAATATCAACCATACCATCATATACCATTTACTGCTTTATACCAGCTAGATAAGGTTTGGTTTTGTATATTGATGACATAATTTTGATTTTGTTATTATGTCAGATATTTATGCGGTCGACCTGTCATCCGATGTTAAAGCTTTCACAGTGGTTAGATATTTATGCCGGTGGCAGTAGTCACATAATTTTGCTTTTGATAGGTAATCAGATATTTTTAAGTGGACGGATCCGATATTTATGCTGATCGATGCAAAACAATGTTTATGCGGGCCAGAAACCATCACATATTTTTACCTTGGAAGTGTCGTCATATACTTTTGCCCTCAATGGAGAATCAAATATTTTTACAGCCCTGCCCACAGTCATATATTTATGCTGGTGACTGTACAAACTATTAGTATGATTCAACTTGGACATAAACCCTTATTGTGAACGCTAAGCAATTTGATTACATTATTGGGTAAAAGGTAACAAACCCTAATCCAACTGGCTTATAAAATGAAATAATAGTTGTGTTCATACTTCTTTCGAATAACAAATACAAAGAATGGCTGGTTTCATAATATTAGAGGCTGCCCTCACATTATTGACGTGTTTATGGCCGTGCTGGGTGCTATTGTCTATCAACTAACTAGAATAAGCCTCTGTGTCTGAACATACTCGTAATTCTTATCCACACGTGAGATGTTCCAATATGCAAGTCGGGCTGGTTGGTTGTGCATGTATGATTGATAGGGCCGGGTTAACCTAAGATAATGTAGACGAATGCAAGTCCAATTTATAAAGGGCTAACCCATTAGGTTATGCATGTCCAATGATAGGGCCTACCTGAGGGATTTGCTAATCAGCATTCCCATTAGGGTCTGCATGTTCGTCACCTGAGGGTTACGCATTCGTATACAAGTCTAAAAGACGTTTATCTTATGGTTTTGCATGGAATAACTCACGTTGGGACCTTTTGCGTAGACATAGCTTAGCTTATAGTATCGGCGTATGCTCGGTAATTTTATGAGGTATAAAAAGTAGCCTTATAGTTGATTGCAATCATCTATTCTATTTTAATGATAATCTTGATTAATATTAAGATTTTAATGAGCCAGAGTTCCATTATCCTATTCCCATATATCTATATTATGACATGATATTATGAGCACATTATTAATATTACCTACAATCTTTTAATAAAATTACTTAAATCATTATAACATAATATAATTACCTTTTATGTTTAACTTATTACAATTACAGGGTTTACTGCATATAGGAAAATCCTTCTGTTTTATCGTATATACAGTAGTATACAGTGTATACAGTAAAATTGTTCGTCACCTGAGGGTTACGCATTCGTATACAAGTCTAAAAGACGTTTATCTTATGGTTCTGCATGGAATAACTCACGTTGGGACCTTTTGCGTAGACATAGCTTAGCCTATAGTATCGGCGTATGCTCGGTAATTTATGAGGTATAAAAAGTAGCCTTATAGTTGACTGCAATCATCTATTCTATTTTAATGATAATCTTGATTAATATTAAGATTTTAATGAGCCAGAGTTCCATTATCCTATTCCCATATATCTATATTATGACATGATATTATGATCACATTATTAATATTACCTACAATCTTTTAATAAAATTACATCAATCATTATAACATAATATAATTACCTTTTATGTTTAACTTATTACAATTACAGGGTTTACTGCATATAGGAAAATCCTTCTGTTTTATCGTATATACAGTAGTATACAGTGTATACAGTAAATTCAATATTTTGCTTTATTCAATTCTTATGTAAGATTTTTACATAGTCAACAATAGCATTATGTAGGGAGTAAATATGTTTCACAATAGTAGTTAGTATATGATTGTGATGTTAAATATTGAGGAGGTTATAATTAAATACTTGTTTTAACAGTTTGTAGGTTAATGTAGAATATTACCAAATTTTACTTGTTTTATGTAAAATTATATTTATTTCCTTTAATTTCTGGTGTTCTGTGTTTGTTGAGCATTGTTCAGATTTAATTTTGTTGTTTAGCGTTTCTCACACCTCGGGACACCTTGGTTATTACTTATCATAATGTAGTCCAATATGTACCACTAGACAATCATGCCATTATTTTATAATTTTTATGAATTGTGTGTCTTTAATCTTTACAAAATTTATTATGTATGTGTGCAGGTTAAACTTGGGCGTTAGAGTTTTTTTTCACCGCTATAGTTTTTCTCTGGCATATTTTGGCTCTTGAACTGTAGCGGTTTATCTAATGTGACCTGACGGTTACATTAGATATAATAGTTTATAGAGTCATTTAATTTTCCATTGACAGTAATTTCTTATTACTTGAATAAATTTTCTTATTAACTTATATGTTGTTTAAATCCTATTATTTCCCTTAGTGATAAGATCCTCGCTTTCAAAGAAAAGTTTCAGTTAAAGCTTTAGGTAGGTTCAGCTTTAAAATCTTACTGGTTAGTATAGGTGTGTTTTTACAATACCATCTTCATGGCACGGCAGTAAAGGCTGGCTCGGCTGCCAATTCGGCCGAGCTCCTCAAGCGGCGCAAGTATGCAACCATAAATAGCGGTTGCATATTTGAGCCGTTTGGGGTTGAGACCCTAGGACCCTAGGGGGGATAGCGCCCACAGGGTCTTTAAAGAATGTAGCCGCAGGTTAGTCAAGTTGACGCGTGACCGGAGGGCTGGATCATATCTAGCACAGCGGATCAGCATCGCAATCCAAAGGGGCAATGCTGCCAGCCTTCTGGGTACAATGCCAATAGACAGCAATTTGGGGCAAATTAACTATTAATTTATAGTTTATCTTTAAGTTATTTTTATTTTTTATTTTTAGCATTTTATTTTTAGTTTTATAGTTTATTGTAATTTTATCCGTTTTTGATGTTTAATAAATTTTGGTAATTATTAGAGGTTAAGTACACATTTTTCTGATATAAATAAAATTTCCGGAATCGACCAATGAAAACATCAGCCATCACAAATGATATAAAGCCGTGAAACGAGGTGTAAGTTTACCTCACCGCCATGCAAACTTGCAAAGTTATTCATCGAGTCATTCTATGTCCGTCGCAAATTGTAGCCGACAGATGAACGCACTTCAAACTGATGCATGCCATATTTATTCATAGCTCACTGACAGACGGACAGACCAAGAATAGTTTATTTCAAAAGTACATAGGTGTTTTAGGCAATCCTAAATTGAGATAAAATATGCAAGGGCTAGGTACTCCAATACACGCATAGCTGACGTTGTTGAGAAGACTGCCAGGCTTAAGTGGGATTGGGCCGGTCAGCCGGTCACGTCTACCGTATAGATCCGGATAGATGGGCACGTGTAGCCACCAAGTGGATGCCACAAAAGAGGCGCTGACGAGGCCGGCCCAAACAGAGATGGCGGAACGATTTGGATGCCTTCCTTAGCATCTTAGTGGAGATCAAAGGGCAAAGCCTTTGCCCAGCAGTGGGACACTATTAAAGGCTAATTAAAAAAAAGGTACTCTAGGTTTACTACAGTAAACGGACGAGACAGTTCCTTTACCTAGAATTTTCATAACATCCCGGTAGCCGATAGTTCTACTAGCCTATTGTCCTTTAAAAATAAGATAAAAACGTTTATGTTAGAAAATTCAATATTTAAATAAAAATGTTATGTTTCATTACACGGGCCTACAAAAAAATTTTGGTTTGGTGCAGCTCTGTCTGTATCTGTAGTCGGTAAGGTAGGTGGTATAAACTTTATTGCTGCTACTAGATGTCAGCTGACAGCTCTGGTTTACCTACAATTCTTATTTTAATTTTTTTCCGGTTATATTCATATGATGGCTGATTATTGCTGGGGACTTATGCGTGATTGCCCAGGACAATCTCACTCAAGAAAATCACTCAAAAAATTTTCTTAATGTACAATTTCCAAATAAATTGATATTTTTTGAAAAATGTGTGTTTTTCTTCTTTCTCATAAACAAGAGCTGATGTGAAAAATGTGACTGATATTTTCGTATCAGCTCACAGAATATACCCAAAATCAGGTCTAAAATCTAAGACACCAAAATCAGTGTAGGCCAGTGTTATGAGCGTAAATACGAGTTTTTGTAGTATATTCTTGGTTTTTTTTTTATACCACGACGGTGGCAAACAAGCATAGGGCTCGCCTTATGGTAAGCAGCTACCGTAACCTATGGACGCCTGCAACTCCAGAGGAGTCACATACGTGTTGCCGACCCTTTACAAAAAGGAGGATTCACTGTGTTGACGGCTAAAGGAACAAGAGGGTCCCTCATCGTCAACACACTGGGTCCTCTTTGAGCTCTTTGGCAACCTTACTCACCAGCAGGAACACAACACTATGAGTAGGGTCTAGTGCTATTTGGCTGTGGTTTTCTGTAAGGTGGAGGTACTTCCCCAGTTGGGCTCTGCTCCAGATTTGAGCGAGATGACATTCGCTGAACGTGCCCTACCACACTTAGCGAGATGCCATTCGCAATGCCCATACCTCTCTTTTTGGCATTGTTTAAGGACATACCCAAGTCCGGACGTAGTTTAAGGACATACCCCGGGTCCAAAAAGTTGTAATTATAATACTTATAATATTTAGTTTGATAAGATACTTTTGTGATTGTAACATAGTAGATAAGGAAGTGTGCTGAGTGCTGCTGTTCACTAACAAACTGTTGCGTAGTTTGGCGAAAATTTATATTACTAAATATATTGTGTAATTACTGTTTAAAAAAAATCCTTGGTATGTAAGTTAAAATCTTCTAATTACAATATAACACAATCGAGGCCCCTAAAGACTGACATTTAGAACATATTCTCGAAATAATTTTGTATTAAGCAGAACGTCTGCTAACGATACCACAATGCTTAGAAAAAATGGAAAAGTAGAAAAATCCACTGCCTCAGGCGAGACTCGAACTCGCGACTCTGGGAGTCTCGCCTGAGGCAGTGGATTTTTCTACTTTTCCATTTTTTCTAAGCATATTCTCGAAATGTTATTAGGCTTCACTAAGAGATTTTTTGTAAATTTAACCCCTAATGGGGTGAAAACTAGATTGAAAATTTATACTTACTCTACGCGAAAGAATTTACTAGAGTAGGTCAGTGCTTCATAAAAGCTTAACACGTATCGAAAGAAGATACCAAGTCCCTAACACGACTTCTACCAAAAATGGCACTACTCATTAAAGTCGTAAGAACATTCTAAACCAGTTCAAATTTCGAATTTATTGCGCAAGAATATGAGAAACAATTGAAAGTGTTTACCTTTGCTGTGTTGAGTCAACCAATTTGATTCCTAGGCCACTCTAGAACCTTGTCACAATAGCTAGTTTGGTAGCGAATAGGTTACGTTTATACGTATCCACGGGCAACTGTCATTACGACAAGGTTCTACAGTGGCCTAGGAATCAAATTAGTTGACCGTACCATCGCACACATTGTTAACTGCCCATCAGTGGACTTTATGCCTTTTGTAATAAGGTCCACCGATGTACAGTTAAGAGTGTTGCTGTTTGTAGGCACAAAATTACATGGAATACATGTATTTCCTTGTATATTAATGTTAACTTAATTACAAGGCCACCATTTTCATGTTCCTTTCATGTCTTATCTTTGAAGTCCTGTTTGTGGCTTTTGTCTTTTGAATTTATGGTCTTAGCTAAATTATGTTAAATATTATTATAGGATTATAAATTCCAGTGCCTATTAGATGTATGTCACAATTTTATTTATCTACACCAATATCATAAATCCTCTATTCCGCGTTCGGAAACCGTATGTAATTACCACCATTATTGTAACCAGTAACGTAACATCTCTGACAGTGTGGTAAAAACGTATGAAAATCCATTACCCACGGTAACGTTACGAAGATCCGCGCTCTCCCCGACCGCCGGCACGCGCCCGCGCGACCGTCGACACAATCGAGTTGGTCATGGCGGTGCAATGGCGGTCATTCTACTGGTTTCCGAACACATCATTTAGGATTTATAATATGTGTGTAGATAAAGCAGTGTATGCACCTGTACGTAATTAGGCCTTAAAACACTCGTATGATCTTATTAAAACCACACTCGTATTTTAAGGACCCTTATTCGACGTAGAACTTCAAACAAACCGTCAGCGTGAAACTGGGAAACAACTCTATATACGCATGCTCACTACGCTGCCAATCAAACGCGTCAAAATATGAGTCTGTTTTCAATTACAACAATTACTTAAAATACGATTGGTCAATCGCAAAATCATTTTACTGTGATTCGTCGTAGCACTGACACTTGAAAATGACAAGGCAACAGTGACATTGGAAACGCATTATTAGTGGACGGTTTCAAAGAAAAAGAGAGAGCAATTTTCGAATGTATATTTTTTTGTTGTAAGAGGCTTGAATTTTATTTTAAAGTAAATAAGCAGATACTTGGTCACTTTACTGGTTACTTGCTTAATACGTTTGTCGCAAGACTTTTAGGCGGTTGTCACACTAGGCGCGGATCCAGGATTCCATTCAAGGGGGGCATTTGTATCCGCGCCTGTGTCACACACTGTTCGAGCGACTTTTAGTTTTGTATTGTAGAATCTAAATTTGTATACAAACTGCATTGTATAACACATGCGAATCGCACGACGATTCGCTCTTTCGGACGGTGATGCCGTGCGAGACGCGGGGTATGGCGGTTATCATACTGCTCCGCACTTCGCAAAGACATCCGATACTACGATTTTTAGTTTAGTGCTGTAGAATCTATATTTGTTTACAAAAACCGTATTGTATAACACAGTGGCTCCTCTCTTCCTCCGAAGTTTTTTTTTTCTTTATCTTTATTTTCACAAAAAGAGATACAATTTTAATCAATTTCACCTATCTGCCAAACTTGCACAGCAGTTTGTTGGCAGAAAACTTATTTTACCCTACACCATTGTACTATTAATTTAGGTACGTACTACGTACTTATGTGGCTGTGGGAGTGTCTGTTTACTTAATTTGCAATAACAGGTAGGTATTTGCAAACAGAGTAAGCAGGCACTCGCCGTGAGGCCGCTATGTGGCGAACGCACGACGATTCGCTCTTTCAGACGGTGATACGGTGCGAGTCGCGGGGTATGTCATACCGAGCTTCGTAGTGCCGCAGATTTTTGTGCAGATAGGACGTAATCAGAATGGATCTCGACATTGATAAATTTATTTTTGAAATTAAAAGTCTTCCAGCAATTTGGAACACGAAATGTGAGGTAAATAATGCAGTTGTCATACAGGTGCAATGAAAAAAAAACCGGCCAAGTGCGAGTCGGACTCGCGCACCGAGGGTTCCGTACAAACCTGTAGGTATATAAGTAAAAGTTCACCTATTGCGTTGACATAGAAGTTTGATTTTGTTACAGCTGAAAGGTATTATAGACCTGAGTATTTGATATGAATTTCAATTATATACCTCTACGCGTTTACGAGGAAAAAGGTAGTAAGTTTAAATTTAAAAAAAATATTTTTTGTATGATTTTACTAAAAATGTCTACTTTTAGAAATTTTTCCTTTGTCTGTGCTATATGAAGTTTTTTCGTGCCAAGTTTCAAGTTTCTGAGGTTACGGGAAGTACCCTTTAGGTTTTGAGTTTCTTGCGAGTACTCAGTTTCAAAATATGCGACTTAAATTGCTATTTCTTTTGATTGTGTTGACATAAAAGTTTGGTTTTGCTACATCTGAAAGGTCCTATAATCTTGAGTATTTGACATGAATTTCAATTTAATACCTCCACGCGTTTACGAGGAAAAAGGTAGTAAGTTTAAAATTTAAAAAATATATTTTTTTGATGATTTTACTAAAAATGTCTACTTTTTGTAATTTTTCCTTCGTCTGTGCTATATGAAGTTTCTTCGTGCCAAGTTTCAAGTTTATGAGTTTACGGAAAGTACCCTTTAGGTTTTGAGTTTCTTGCGAGTACTCAGTTTTAAAATATGCGACTTAAATTGCTATTTCTTTTGATTGCGTTGACATAAAAGTTTGGTTTTGCTACATCTGAAAGGTCGTATAGCCCTGAGTATTAGACATGAATTTCAATTTAATACCTCCACGCGTTTACGAGGAAAAAGGTAGTAAGTTTAAAATTTAAAAAATATATTTTTTTGATGATTTTACTAAAAATGTCTACTTTTTGTAATTTTTCCTTCGTCTGTGCTATATGAAGTTTCTTCGTGCCAAGTTTAAAGTTTATGAGTTTACGGAAAGTACCCTTTAGGTTTTGAGTTTCTTGCGAGTACTCAGTTTTAAAATATGCGACTTAAATTGCTATTTCTTTTGATTGCGTTGACATAAAAGTTTGGTTTTGCTACATCTGAAAGGTCGTATAGCCCTGAGTATTAGACATGAATTTCAATTTAATACCTCCACGCGTTTACGAGGAAAAAGGTAGTAAGTTTAAAATTTAAAAAAAAATTTTTTTGTATGATTTTACTTAAAATGTCTACTTTTTGTAATTTTTCCATTGTCTATGCTATATGGCGTTGCTTCTTGCCAAATTTCAAGTTTCTGAGTTCACGGGAAGTACCCCGTAGGTTTTGCGAGTGTCGAAAAACTCTAAAATATGCAGCATAAACGACTGTATCTTTTGATTGCGTTGTCTTTTAAGTTTTATTTTTTTACAGCTTCAAGGGACAATAGATTTGGGTATTTGATATAAATTTCAGCTTGATACCTCCATGCGTTCCTGAGAAAAATGATCTTGACAGACAGACAGACAGACAGACAGACAGACCGACAGACGGACAACAAAGTGATCCTATAAGGGTTCCGTTTTTTCCTTTCGAGGTACGGAACCGTAAAAATTATGAAATTTCTATTTTGACAGTGAAATATTGCCTTTATGTATATGGTTGCAGTACAATTTATTTTACAGTAATATGTGAGAAATCGAATTTTGACATTGTTTTATTTAATTTCGTTCGTAAAAAATCGTAAAAATTTAGCTTTTTGCATCCATTCAATTATTTTCCTAAATCAACAGAGAGTTTTCTTACACAAATAATAAAATATTTACATTGAAAATAGATGTCATATACTTCAGAAAAAGTGACCAAACACTCCGGTGCCCGAGGCCAGATTTGAACTGGCGTCTTCAGCTTTCGCGGCTGACGTCCTGACCACTAGACCACCCGGTCACGGCGGAACTTGACAAATTTTCTCATGTATATGCAATCTCTGAATTTGAAACGGCTAGGCGCCGTTGACCATACTCTAAGGGCATTCGCAGTACGTGCTTGCACCTCCTATCCGAATCTCTTACGTGATTCTGGTATAGCGAGAGAGATGGTGCTGCCATCTATGAATCTTGAAGCAAATCAAATTATTTTGTTTTAATTGGGGAGGTTGCTGCAAGTCCTCACTAATATCTCTTGAAAGAGCACAAAGAGCGGTGCTAAAGGTATCTCTGTCTAGACCGAGATGGTTTTCCACAGAACTTCTGTTCAGAGACACAGGCGTCCTCAGCGTACGCAGACTTTTCCTTATGAGGGTAGCAGTTTGCACGCATAACCTGGTGATTCATTCTTCGACCTACCCTAAAATGTTAAAACAGCGCGTTTTTAGACTGCCTGTTCCTCGAGCCCATAGCAGGTTCCGTAGACGTTTTAAGTCGTTTATCTTTCCATATATATATAATGCTATTCTAAAGGACTGTGACATCAAGCACTGCCACCTCTCTAAGGCAAAAACATTAATACGACAGTTCTTACAGCCCCTAATATACAAGGAGACCGAGGACTTACTCTCTTGAATACGTTGGTTAAAGTTTATTAACAAAACACTTATTATTATTTGTTTTACTTCTAGAGCTCCTTTTTCCTACATCTCACTTTACACATACTTAATTTACATCACGTCCTTACACACTACTTTCTCACACTACTCTTACACACTACTTACACTCTATACATATAACACACAAATAGTACATGAACTTACGATGTTCCGTAATTCACGACTCTCTCAGTTATAGAATAACCCATTGCATTCCCATTAATATTAATTTAATTTAGTTCTTCAATAGTTATAAGTCTGCATGCATTCTTGATTTCATAAGCCGCTATGTTTTTATTTTTCTGGTAATCAATCTTATGTTTTGACTTCCACGACACAGGCTTTGCCTAGTGTGGGAGTCGCTGATATGTTGTTAACTGTATATTTAAAAATTTTTGGTCAATAAAACATTTTTACTTTACTTTTTTTTACTTACTAATATTTTTTGATTTGCAATTTTTAAGTAGTTACACTACTATATATAAATTGAAAATAGATGTCATATACTTCAGAAAAAGTGACCAAACCCTCCGGTGTCCGAGGCCAGATTTGAACTGGCGTCTTCAGCTTTCGCGGCTGACGTCCTGACCACTAGACCACCCGGTCACGGCGGAACTTGACAAATTTTCTCATGTATATGCAATCTCTGAATTTGAAACGGCTAGGCGCCGTTGACCATACTCTAAGGGCATGCGCAGTACGTGCTTGCACCTCCTATCCGAATCTCTTACGTGATTCTGGTATAGCGAGAGAGATGGTGCTGCCATCTATGAATCTTGAAGCAAATCAAATTATTTTGTTTTAATATTTTTTGATTTGCAATTTTTAAGTAGTTACACTACTATATATAAATTGAAAATAGATGTCATATACTTCAGAAAAAGTGACCGAACCCTCCGGTGTCCGAGGCCAGATTTGAACTGGCGTCTTCAGCTTTCGCGGCTGACGTCCTGACCACTAGACCACCCGGTCACGGCGGAACTTGACAAATTTTCTCATGTATATGCAATCTCTGAATTTGAAACGGCTAGGCGCCGTTGACCATACTCTAAGGGCATGCGCAGTACGTGCTTGCACCTCCTATCCGAATCTCTTACGTGATTCTGGTATAGCGAGAGAGATGGTGCTGCCATCTATGAATCTTGAAGCAAATCAAATTATTTTGGTTTAATATTTTTTGATTTGCAATTTTTAAAATATTTACATTTTATTTTGAATACATTACTAACCGAAATTTAGCCTGAGGCTTAAGGCCGTTTTGTCAAAGATGTCGTCGCCAAACTTATCCCAGATAAGTACTTAAAATGTAAAATATTGTTCCAACTACAATTGAAATTTTCTAAATCTCTTTTTTTCTGCCTGAGTTGTGAGTAACGTTTGATCTTCCAATTGAACGGAAAGAAGAAAGAAAATAACTTTATTTGAAACAACACCAAACCGACTTATGTCGGTGAAACTTTGAATGTTTTGTTTAGTTTTATAACTAAACAAAACATTCAAAGTTTCAATACATTTTTGTTCCAAAAGGCATTATACCGGTTATGCCACTCTGTAAACGTCGGAGCACGTAGTTAGTTTACTGCTTTTTTTTAAACCAGGTATTCAAAGTGAGTCTAAGCTGCTTCACAGTGCGTAGTTGAAGTTAACCTATACCTGCTCCTAAACCCATTAAAGTCTAGCCTTTTTCTACGTACACTAGCCACACCGTTTAACTGACCTAAAGTATACCATAGCTCTTTGTAATAAGACTCAGTATCAGTTAACTGTGCCGAATGAACGCAAAAAGCAACGTTTACACCGAGCGATCATTCAAACCCGACAGTCACAGCTGTACTTCAAAGCTACACTTTGTTCTAACACTTGCTAATAGTATACCTTATCTGGTTGAAATACGGTCTATGATAGGTGAATTAAATGACGATGGTTAACTTACACAGGTTAAAATCGAATGACAAAGGCGTTCGTTCGAACCTGAGTTTGAGCCACTAATGAGTTGATTGCAAATAGTAACATGTCATAATTGTTAGGGTGGAGGGGTGTAAATGCCATAGCAGGTTTAATGCACTTTGGAATGCACAGGCACTCGAGAGCCAGGCAACTGACTTTTGCTTTGTAGCATCATGAGGTTTCTGCACACTAAACATAAAAGTTATCACAAATACCTTTTTTTATACCACGACGTTGGCAAACAAGCATACGGCCCGTAGCCTATAGTTGTATATAATATTTAAACACCTTCATTATAATCAACACTTATTGAACAATACATGACAGCAACTCGCGGTTCGGTTGGCCACATTTGAACTTGCCAAAATATAGATTTGATTGTAATTCAATAAATTAATACAGGAATCTTGCCTTTTCGCCGAATAACGTTTCCCAAACTGTTTCATTTGCCAACTGCATTTTTTTCTGAAACTGTAAACTTTTTAGAGCTTGTTTTATAATCATCGTGTAGAACCATATAGGTTAGGTTAGGTTTGTTTTATAACAATCCTGAAATTCTTATATATAGTTTCAGAAAAAATGCAGTATGCCAAATGACACAGTCGGCAAATGAAACAGTTTGGGAAACGTTATTCGGCGAACAGGCAAAGACCCACAAGAACAGTCACCATCAAATATATCGGAGCGGCCTCGCCTTGACAATAGAGGCTTTGTTCCGATATTTGTGCCCACCTTGACCGCTCCGATATATCTGATGGCGACTGTACATGAAAAATTGGGGCATGTGCAACAATACAAAAAATGTTCTTCTATTCCCGAAGGTTCAGGAGATTAAAAAGTTAACGACCCTATAACATAAAATCTGGTACATCGCCCTATCGCGCTAATGTATCCTTCTACATAAACTACTAATACGATCCTAAATCAGTTTGACGGTGTCTTATTTTCCCTACTACAGTACACATAACACCTAATTGTACTACGAAACACAAAAAATACCAATTTCTTCACATTCCTAATATATTACGCGAATCTCCGGCGCTATAAGCCCGATATTTTCGCCCCTCATTTAGATAGAGTCTCTTCATTGCTCCCTTAATGAGTACTGAAGTGGGCGCAAATTATCTTCAACTAGAGCTTTTTCATCCCTCTCCGACACGCCATTATGTTGCGGGGAGGAAAGAGAAGAAAAGTATATTTTTTGGAGCAATAGCTGTTAGTATAATCTGGTAACGTCTCCAGTAATAAAGCAAGATGGAAGGCCTTCGTTTGGTTTTTATGTCGGAGCATTAGCGTCAGATATTTTGACGGAATTGTGAGAGATTTGGGCGTAATGAATTTAGAGAAATGTAATGTAAGCTTGTTCGACAGGTTTGCTTTTAGCTGGTGAAGAGGTTTTAAAGGTTTTAGGTTAGTAGCTAAGTAGACTGATCCACTTTATTTTAATTTTGTTACCTCAGAGTTCCCCGTCAATAAGGGCCTCGCAATTCAAATCTCTACTTCAGAAAAAGTGACCAAGTTTCAAATTCAGAGATTGCATACTTGAGAAAATTCGACATGTCCCACCGTGACGGGGTCTAGTGGTCAGGGCGTCAGCCGCGGAAGCTGAAGATGCCAGTTCAAATCTGGCCTCGGACACTTTGCCTGAAGTATATGACATCTATTTCAGTTTATAATTTATATAGTAGTGTAACTATTAAAAAATTGCAAATAAAAAAATATTCAACAAAATAATTTGATTTGCTTAAAGATTCAAAAAAGTTTCTTAAAAAAATTTGAAAACGATAGCCATTGAGTTCAATTCAAAGAATATAATACTCTCAATTGCCGTGTTTTGGTTTTTACGACATTTTCCAGTGTCGTGTACAATTAAATTATGCAAATCACTAAAATCGAGTCACGTTAGATCTTAGCTTACGGCTAACCAAATTCTGTTTACACTCACGCGTAATCTCATATGTCAGAGCGAGATGCAAGCAATCTAATCATATAGAGAAATGCATTGGGCACGAGGCGTCGCCTTCCGGATCAGGTTAGATGTAGATGCAGCTAGATTTGCAATCTGAGCATGTTAACCGGGTCGTCTTAAGGTGAAATAGGTTTTAAGATGTACCACAGAATTAGGTACCGTAAAATGGGGTAGCTTTAGTGAAGGTTTGGGGCTACTTTGATTGATTTCTAACGTTCGTAAAAACAGCATTGTTTTCAACCGACTTCAAGATTTCGAAGGAAGAGGTTCTCAGTTCGTCGGGTTTTTTTATGTATGTGCACCGATTATTCGAAGACGGCTAGACTGATTTGAAAAATTATTTTTTTGTTTGAAATAGTATACTTCACAGTTGGTCCCATTGTAACCAGGTCAGGATCTGATGATGGGATCTTGGAGAAATCGAGGGAACTGTTCAAATATTATAGGCACACCTATATAGTAATTTAAATATTTTTTTACAGTAGCTCGGGCATTTCCTTTTGGAAAGTTGGAGTTTAAGTGAAGTCGGTTCTTTTTTGTTTAAAATTAATTATTTATTTGGTCTATTTTGGTTAACTGCTACAATAATATAAACTCCGTGTTACCAAAAATTTGGCAGAAAAAACGGTACTTTTTCGTATAAATCGATTATTTAAAATCGCCCCTGTATTTTAAAGCCACCCCGTTTTACGATATTCTGTATCGCAGTAAATACTATTCACAGTACAGAAATGTAAGCCAAGAAGGCAGGATATTTCTCCGTATGCTCGTGATCGCTTCGTCGGCGCTACGTGCCCTGTCCAGGAGGTCTATTCGATCTCCAGATATCGCAACACGATTTATTGCGCTATTGCTAATTGGTTGTTTTCAAACTGGACTATGAGTTGGCCACGTCAGATATGACACAATGATGAGAGCAGCAAAACCCCTCTAGTTAGATTGCTATACTATCCTTATTGCAAGATCCTGGCATCTGGCAGCTTTTAATGGGTGGAGGTCAGAGTGACAGACTAGCAAAATTATTGAAATGGAAAATAGTAATACCAAAATAGGTAAAAACTGCCGAAGTTGTTCCAGTTTTAAAGGACAATGCCTATAATTTAACATTAGAACAAAAAACATTGCGTATTATTACGGAAACAAAAACAGTAGACGAAAAATTATCAATTACATTTTACGTCGTTTGGCAATACTTTCTCCGAACAGAAACTTTTGGCAATTATATAATCTAATTATTTATATAATTTCTCATAATATTGCATCAAACCCAGAACTCTGGGATTTGTATTCTTGAAGTGGTTTGCATTCTTTGACCTCCACTACTTTACAGCTGCGAGATGTCTGGACATCTTGCAGCTGTAAAGTGGTGGAGGTCTAGAAATAATCATAGTATAGCAAACTGACTAGAGGCGTTTCGTTTCTCTTCCTCTCCGTCTAAACGGCGAAGTTACGTATTTGGGAAAAGAAGAAGAAGAATAAACCCCTCTACCGTCTGTCCTGAAGACGTATCTTTAAATATTAACCGATTTTTATTTGTATCTGGAAAAATATGAAAAAAGTATATGCAAAGAAAATATCTTAATATTGTTAAACAGTCAAGTTACTGCGAAACTGACAGACAACACACAGTGCCGTATTTTAATTTAAAAAACACAAACAACACATTAAAAATACAATATATCTCAAAAATAACTCCAACACACAACAAATAATCAACCAATATTGAAGTTGTATTGGGTTACGCATTACAATTACGTAGCGCAATAATTTTGAATCAAATTCTAATATTTCTGATTCTGACGGTTAGGCATCAGTTGTATTGCGTAGTTAACGCATTGGGGTTGTGTTGAAGTTGGATTATGTCAAAAGTTGATTTGAAGTTAGATAAGAATATGGTCCGCAGTCAAAAATTCGGTTAAGGTGCAGAGGGTCAATCTCGATTGCGGGGAAATTTCAACTAAATCGCAATATCTTAAGTGTTTTACATTATTAAGAGGCTGACAACACCCGATTACCTTACTGACTAAATTGACTTTACTCAAACAGTTTTTTATCGATAACTACTTGATTTGAAAAAGTAAAAAATATATGTTTAGTAAATATGTAGGGTGTACTCCTCAAATTAAGTTCTCCAGACCAGGAACCGACGTGGTTGTCAATGAAGAAACTCCAGGATAGTACAAAGCTTCTTTTAATTACTATAAAACTAGTACATGAGTAAAATAGGTAAACCTTTAGGTAAATCAATACAAATCAGTGTCGCCGTTTCGGCTGTGCGGTGCAGTCTAAAATGTAGGTATGCGGCGTGGGGAGCGACGTATGTGTGACGTCATGTGCCGTCAACCGGTCTTCGTGCGAGTACTTATGTTGCGCCAACATCCTCCCGCCTCTTAAAGCTTGGGCTTTAAGCTTCATCGTCGTCGAGGAAAGGACAGATCCTGTTGATGGTTCGACGAATTGTGCCCTTTGTTGTCAGTATGTCCGCGACTCGACTTGCTCCGTCGCTTCCAGGATACACTGCCTGAATTCGTCCCAATGGCCATTTAAGTGGTGGTGTCGCCTCATCCTTTATCAAAATCATTTGGCCGGGCTTGATGTCGGGGCGCCGCTGCTGCCATCGGGTACGCTGCTGCAATTCGCAGATATATTCTTGACTCCATCTCGTCCAAAAATGTTGTCTTGCTTGCTCAATTCTAGCATATCTATGGAGCCGGTTAGGATTCACTTCTTGCAAGTCTGGTGCCGGTAGCGATACAAGTGCTCTTCCGATCAGAAAATGCCCTGGGGTGAGAGGTGCTAAATCGTTTGGACAGGATGACATAGGATAGAGAGGTCTAGAGTTAATGACAGCTTCAATTTGAACGAACAAACTTGTCAATTGTTCAAAAGTTAAGTGAGAATTGCCTACCACCCTTTTCATGTGAAATTTCGCAGATCGGACAGCTGCTTCGTAAAGGCCTCCAAAGTTTGGAGCGTACGCAGGTGAAAAATGAAAGACTATCTTATCGTCTACAAATGAATCTGACACAGAACTGGAGGCAGCCTTGAGAAATTCGCCTAACTCGCGGTTGGCGCCTACAAAATTTCTGCCACTGTCGCAAAATATCTCTCGAGGCGCTCCTCGGCGAGATATAAAACGACGTAATGCCAAAATAAAGTCTCCTGTGCTCAGAGAACTTACAAGTTCCAAATGAACTGCTTTAATCTTAAAATCTATGAAAACACAAAGGTAACTCTTATGGAGTTTCGCACCACGACCTTTCCTATCACTTACAAAAACTGGGCCTGCAAAGTCAGTTCCTACCACCTCAAACGCATATCCAGGTGTAATCCGCTGGGCTGGTAAGTTACCCATGATTTGCTGAGCAACTTCTCCTTTCATTCTTTTACAGCGAGCGCAATCGTTGTAAGTACGTGTAGCCAGTACCCTGCCATTTAATGGCCAATAATGTTCCCGAATGACTGAGAGAAGAAGTTGCGGCGGTCCGTGTAACAATTTAAAATGATAATATCTAAATAACAATTTAGTAAAATGATGATTAGCATCCAAGAGGACAGGGTGCTTTTTGTTAAAATCATAATTAGAGTTATCTAATCTTCCACCTACTCTAATCAGTCTCCTGTCATCGACAAAAGGAGTTAATTTAGTTGATCCGGTAATCGCCTTCAGGTTTATTATCATATTTCGGAAAACTCTCTTTTTGTGATAAGTACGCTAGCTTGAACTCCGCCTGTTCAAGCTCCTCCACAGTTAATAAACTGTTAGCGTTACAATTTTGTTTACGCAGCAAAATATTGATGAACCGACACACGTACGCAAATATCCGTCGAAGCCCAAGAAAACTGGAATAATTAGACATGTCGATTATCGGTGTCGTCGGTTTTTCAACTCTCACTGTGTGTACACGTAGCTCAGGTAATCTCGTATGTGTCGCTTTGCTTTGCTCTGGCCACTGATCGATTGTGTCCTGCAGGAATGCAGGTCCCTCCCACCACAGTGACAACGACTGTATCTCGTCCGGGAATACGCCACGTGAGGCTAAGTCACTCGGATTTTGTGCGGACGGGACATACATCCACGCAGCATTTGAACATTTATCATTTATTTCAGCTACTCGATGCGAAACAAACGTACACAACTTATTCGTAGGAATGGACAACCAACCCAAGACTATTTTGCTGTCAGTCCAGTAATACCTTTTTGCAATATTGCAACGTAAAGCCTGTACAACCTTTTCACTTAGACGCGAAACTAGTAAGGAAGCACAAAGCTCTAATCGTGGGATGGTCGTCGCCTTCAAGGGTGCGACTTTGGACTTTGCGCACAAAAGTCGAACCGTACAATGTCCTAACTCATCAACTGACCTTAAATATATACATCCAGCATATGCCTTTAAGGAGGCATCCGAAAATGCATGGATCTGAATTTCAACCGCATTTTTACAGCTGGCGTGACGTGGAATATTTATTTCCTTTAAACAGTGTATACTACCAATAAATCTGGTCCAGATACAGTCTGGTGCCTGGGGTATTTACTGATCCCAGTCCAATTTCTGTGACCATAACGTTTGCAGAAAGATTTTACATAAAATAACACATACACTCAACAACCCTAAAGGATCAAATATACTTGAAGCTACAGATAGGACGTTCCTTTTAGTGTACTTTACATGGTTATCTACCGACTGCAATTTCGAGCATTTTATTAAAATGCTGTCTTCATTAGGATTCCACTCCACGCCGAGCGTGTTACCTTGGCTGGATATTTTCAAATTATCCTGCTGACTGTTGTTGGTATATATTACATTAGTCAGAAATGCTTTAGAATTACTTTTTAAATTTTCGCAGGTTAAAATGAGCTGAACTCAGTGTTTCGTTGACCCCCGATAAAGATTTATTAATTGGTTTTCGGTGTTCGCACCGGTTATTAAATCATCGATATAAAAATCATGAATCATAGTTTCCTTTATCAAAGGATCACTGCATTCATAACCTAGCTGGACCAGGCACCTTGTGCTTAAGAACGGCGCACTTGACGTTCCGTACGTTAATGTATTCAAGGTCAAATATTTCATACGATCGCCTTCATTTGCACGCCATAATATCATTTGAAGATGTCTCTGTGTAGGCTCCACGATCACTTGCCGATACATTTTTTCTATATCTCCTGTAAATATGAAATCGTGTTGACGAAATCGTATTAGAATAGAAAAAATGTCGTCTTGCACTGTGGGACCCACCATGAGAATATCATTGAGCGAGTAGCCTGAATCAGTGGATGCTGACGCGTCAAAAACTACTCTACACTTGGTAGACTCGCTCAGTTTTTTCAAAATTGGGTGATGCGGCAAAAAATATGCTTTTTCAGGCTTCTTGCTTTCTGATAAATGGTCCAACTCTTCATACTCATTAATAAATTCTACATATTGCGATTTTATATCAGGCTGCCTTCTAAAACGCTGCTCTAAAGAATCAAAACGCTTTCTTGCTATCCTATACGAATCTCCTAGAACATCTTGCTGACTTTTCATGGGCAGCGTGACACAAAATCTGCCATCAGTTAAGCGTCGTGTGTTTTGCTTGAAATGTTCTTCGCACGCTTCCTCTTCGGGGGTCAACACTGGTGCAGCTGGCACTTCCTCCAACTCCCAAAACTTACTTAACTGATCGCGTATTTCCCTACTGAAACCACAGTGGGTAGTTTTTATTTTATTATTTTTAGGTGTTACTACTGATTTTCCTACCACTAACCAACCAAATACTGAATTTTGCAACTTAGGCTTATTTTTACCTAGTTCTATCTGTCCACCTCTAATAAAGTCCCAAAATAGCTCGCCCCCTATTAAAAGGTCTATATCACCAGGTGTGTGCCAACCTGGGTCCGCTAACATGATATTTCTAGGGATATCAATATTCGACACATCCACTTCCTCTGACGGCAAAGGTTTCATTATTTGTGGCAGAACGTAGGCATCAAGTCGTATACATGGTCCCTTTTTACTACGATTACGTGCTTGAACTGATACCGCGCAGTGCTTTAATACATTAAATGACATGTTCTTTATACCGGTAATGCTGACAGCATCAATAACCTCACCCTGCATACCTAACTTGTCCATAAGCACCTCAGATATAAAGTTGGACTGAGCACCATTGTCGAGCAAACAACGGGCTTCATGCACTTTATTTGTGTTCTCGTTTTTAGGGTTCCGTAGTCAACTAGGAACCCTTATAGTTTCGCCATGTCTGCCCGTCCGTCCGTCCGTCCGTCCGCGGATAATCTCAGTGACCGTTAGCACTAGAAAGCTGAAATTTGGTACTAATATGTATATCAATCACGCCGACAAAGTGGTAAAATAAAAAGTGGAATTTTTTTTTTATTAGGGTACCTCCCCTATATGTAAAGTGGGGAGTGATTTTTTTTTTCATTTCAACCCTAACGTGTGATATATTATTGGATAGGTATTTAAAAATGAATAGGGGTTTCCTAAAATCATTTTTCGATAATGTAAATATTTTCGGAAATGATCGCTCCAGAAGTAAAAAAATATGCGTCCCCCCCCCCTCTAACTTTTGAACCATAAGTTTTAAAAATATGAAAAAAATCTCAAAAGTAGAACTTTATAAAAACTTTCTAGGAAAATTATTTTGAACTTGATAGGATGAATAGTTATTGAAAAAAAAATACAAAATAATTTCTGAAATAAGTTTGTAATTTAACCGTATAAGCAGGTGTTTATTGTACCTGTAATTTCTACAAAATTACAATGAAATGACGTGCTTTCAAATAAAGTAAAAACGGTGAAAATCGGTTCACGCAATAAAGAATTATCCCATAAAAATCATCTTCCATACTTTATGCTCGCGCGCAATAGTTTACTTAATTTGCCGATAGATGTCGCTGTACGTGGAACTCTCATATATCCTACATGGCGGTGTTATTAACTCTTAAGTGGGGACACTTACTGTGACGGACGGAAAACTACGGAACCCTACAGTGAGCGTGGCCCGACACGCTCTTGGCCGGTTTTTTAACTAATACAATGGCCGTGGACAGCAAAACTTCATTATCAAGGCAAGCCGATAACGATATAGGCGCAGACACATACTCCTTCTCTGACACGACATTCTTATTTGACGTTAATGTTTTGTGTAGAAGAGTGTTGTGTTTACGCTTACAAATGGCACACGGATTTGCCTTACATTGGTGTGCGAAATGCCCACCACGGAAACAATTAATGCAGACTTTCAATTTCCGTATCAATGTATTTCTTTCATCGACTGACATTTGATTTAATTTTTCGCAATTATAAATTAAATGATCACCGTCGCAAATACGGCAAACTCGTGAACTACTTACATTTAAGTGGCTCGATGTGTTAGAATCGGTTGCCGTGGCAACAAATGATTTTTGTAACTTATCCATGCGCTTATAATTATTTTGCTTACTTTCAGTTTTCTCGTTTTGGGTTGTTACCGAAATCATTTCCAACACATCGGCCCTTTGACGCAAAAACTCGTAAAAGTTATCTAAAGTAAGATTCTCAGCTAAGTTATTCCTATACTCTTCCCACTTCGTATCTGTGGCAGTATCCAATTTACTCGCAAACATAAATATAATAATTGTGTCCCAGTTATCAGTTTTTTCCCCTAAACTATTTAAAGCCCTTAAATGTTTTGAAACATGATCAATTAAAAAACGCAAAGACTTATCAGCCTCCCTTCCTGACAAAGACACGTTAAAAAGTGACTTAAGGTGAGTATGTATAAGCTGGCGTTTGTTATCGAATCTGTCGCAAACTAGTTTCCAAGCAGCATTGTAATTAGCCGCCGATATTTCTAGCGATTCAATAACAGACGCTGCGCTTCCTAATAAGGATACCTTTAAATATTGAAACTTGCAAATATCACTGAGACTTTCATTGTTATGCACAATTGATATGTAAACATCGCGAAACTCCAACCATTTGTTGGTAGAACCATCGAAGCTAGGAAGACGTATGGTTGGTAGACGGACAACACCCGCGTCCGCCCCACTATGGGACGAGCGCGCGTCGTCATCAGGGCCCCCAGCCAGCGAGGAGCGAGGCTCGTTAGCCGCGATCAATTCCTGCGCCTGACTAATCGCACAAAAAAATATTTTTTCGGTATTTTCCCGCTCACTAAAATCGGGCCCGCTGGCTGGCTGTCCATCCACTTTAATCTTTGATTCACACACTTCAATGCTAGTTTGGATCTTATCATAGTCCTCAAACAACAAATCTATTTTCCGTAATCTTAATTTAATTTCATTCAAGTGTACCTTAGATACCTGCTTTAATTTTCTAAATTCATCTAAATAATTTCTAAATGTAGTTAATCGACCCTTAATAGACGCTCTTTTCGCCTTCAATTCTGTGTCAGTCATGTTGTAACCTACTTACAAATATAGGTCAAGTAGATAAAAAGTGCAATAAATACCTTATGTACGCTTGCCTTATTATAAGAAACAGCTGTTCGTCTTACCGGTGGCGATAACCAGAACAATAGAACTCGGCGCGAGCGACTGCGGGGGCAGGCGCGGGCGCAGAGAAGGGGCAATCCTGGAATATTCGGCCGGCACACTATAATTCACGTTATAAACCTATATGAAAACAGCTAACGCGATAAGAGATGCAAAGTAGTTAAAAAGGATCGCAAAATTAGCAAGTTAACTTGGTAAAATAAATGCAGTATCTCGTTGCACAAAGGCGATGCAAAGTATCTATCTCGATAATGGTAAACAGCTTATGCAATCGCAGCTCGCACGATAAATTAAGAATTTTAAAATTGTATTATTTATTTGAAAGCTAACAGCAATGTAAATAAGGAAAATAGGCAACTAAATGCACTTTACGGTTAAATAGGCAATTACTTTTTCTTGCAATTTTATTAAGTGCGTATTTAAATGCTTTAGATAAATGGAAGTATAATTAGTTATGCAATTTAATATTAAAAAAATGAGATCTGTTCCCACAAACGAAGCTTTACAGGGCTAACACTAAAATTAGGATAAGGATATAGGAACGGTAACCTCCCTTTGTTCTAGAAGTCAGCTCGAGCGCACATCACTTGAATCCTTTGCACTTAGATATCACAACACAATGGCTGGTAGGTATTTTCACTTCGTCTTCATTCAAGTGGTGATAATGTAGCTCAATTTTTCTTCCGCTCCAGGCAAGTAGATTGCAGATTCATGCTACGTGTCCACATAGCAACTAGATCACGGTCGCCATCATGTAGGGTGTACTCCTCAAATTAAGTTCTCCAGACCAGGAACCGACGTGGTTGTCAATGAAGAAACTCCAGGATAGTACAAAGCTTCTTTTAATTACTATAAAACTAGTATATGAGTAAAATAGGTAAACGTTTAGGTAAATCAATACAAATCAGTGTCGCCGTTTCGGCTGTGCGGTGCAGTCTAAAATGTAGGTATGCGGCGTGGGGAGCGACGTATGTGTGACGTGATGTGCCGTCAACCGGTCTTCGTGCGAGTACTTATGTTGCGCCAACAACATATATTTTTTACTTTAATTATATTTGGAAGAACTTCCTTAATTCCGATACACGATTAGACGAATCGGCTCGATAGAAAATAATTCCAAAGTTATATCTGAAAATTAGCTTTAAACAGTCGTATGTCTTTTACGTCTGTAACTAAGGACGAAATTCCACCACACTAATATTAAAAACTTCGTTATTTTATATTTCTCAATTAATGCGTAGTTTTTTTATTCATCATTTTGCAAAATTTGCAATGAGCTCCCATACTAATCGTAACACAGTGTTTCTCTTTCACTCGCACTGTAAAAGATAGGGAGGGAATTTACCTGGTGTCAGCCCCTTAACTATATTACCATCTATATCCGGAAGCGGAAAAGCGCGTTTTCGCTCTATAAATGGCACTATAGTTAATTATGTTAAACACGGTATGATATTTTGATTGAGTTGACATTTTCCGCAGCCGAGATTGCCCCACGGCACCTAACTTGTTTTTTAATTGCGCTCGAAATGTTGTATTACAAGTAACATTAAATCAAGTCAATAATTCCGAAGTTCAGATAAGCCTCCAGTGCCGGACGTCCGGTATCGTTATTGAGAATATCGATAAAGCATTCTGCAGTTTGGACGTTCAGCGTTTTGTCGATAGTGTCCGTCTTGAAACGGTAAAGAAAACGGTGAACTCTGATGAAGGCAGGTACAGGTACAGTCGACGTCGAACATATGTTACTCGTTTCTAAAAAAGACAGGAGGTAGACAGTTGGTGCAAAGATGTGAGAATAGTTTTGACTTCTTCTATACGTGTTCTTCTATACACGGTGAATTTGAGTAACCCGACAGATTTTAACCATAAATTCCTGATCATAATTGGAGACTAAAATGTCCTATAAACTTTTCTGGAATACGCCTAGTTTCAGAGTTAATACCGATTTTTAAAAAATACACTTTTTATTATAACTCATCACAAAATGCCTTTCTAATGGCGTTGTTGCCACTATTGGACATAGTTTACACGTCCTTATTGACAGATATCACAGTGACAAGGAAAACTTTGCAGTAACTAAATTTTTTCAAAAAAAAAAGTACCAATATGTTTTAGGCGATAATTTTATTAATAACATTTGCTTTTCATGTGCAATAAACATTCAAAAAAAGAAAAAAAAAACATTTTTTTTTGGAGAAAATGACCTAAAGTCACATAACATTTTTTACTTCTTTTGGTCTTAGAAATTCGTGGTTAAGATCTGTCGGGTTATTCCAGCCCGTGGTGTATAGTATGTTTTTTGTATACTAGAATCACTTACTCTTTTCCTTTTTTAAATTCAAAATTTTTTTCTAACTGTTGATGATGGATCATTATAATTTGGAAATTTATGTAGAAGACACAGTTCAGGCAAGAAAGTATATCAAACTTGTGTGTAATTCATTTTCAAATAGTCAGATTTGGACTCATCTTTTTTCTTTGGTATTTTTCTTAAACTATAACCTTTTGTTGGTTAATCTAACCTTGGTTTGATATGTTTTCTTATAGAACAACGCATTTATATGTATTTTTAAGTTTTGATGTACTCTTGTTTTGAAAAAATAAGTCCCGCCGAGTTTCTTGCCGGTCATAATTGGGTACTTTCCTGGGTAAGAAAAATATAATTCTATTTAGTCCGTCAGTTAAATTATCAAAAAATATTGGACACGTATTTTTTATTTTGTCAATCAAACAAAAATTGGTGAAGATATAGCCCGTTAAAGTTCCGCGTGACGTCACATTTCACTACATTTTTTTGTATAATGAACTTTACTGTATATTGAACTTTAACGGGCTATATCTTCACCAATTTCTGTTTGATTGACAAAATAAAAAATACGTGTCCAATATTTTTTGATAATCTAACTGACGGACTAAAAATATTTTTGTAGGAAAGTAGCCAATTCTTCTCATGTCAGAGGTGTAGGGAACCGGTGTAGTTTGTTTTTTTAAATTTTTACTTTGTTAAACTATCTGACGTGTAAGTGCCCTTGTGCCTTACTTACTGAATAAATGTTTGAGTTTGAGTGTGATCATACTGTGAGATTTTTATAAAAAACGGTTGAAGTAACCACAAAACTTCCAATCGTTAGCCAGGTTTTGGAACATCGCGGAGATGACAGCTCACCTGTCATCGGACCGAACTGTCAAGAGAGATTCCCGCGCCATGTTTAGCGTCGCTCTTAGCATTGTCGTGTACTTAACTTAGAAATAAATCGAATATCTAAGGATCGATGCTTTTACTGCTAATACAATAAAAAAATATATTATAGTAAATTCTATGCAACAGTTAGTTGTCCGTAAATTATTGTGCTAAGACAAACAATGTTACTCCGCCATACAAAACAGTAGGGACGACTAGGAAAACATCTTCCTAGTAAGAAATCAATGGTGCAGTAGACCTTAATGCCGTAACTGTTAGGTCCCACCATTCCAATAAATCTTCAGATAAAGAGGTTAAGAAATCGGCCTCGATTTGAATAAATTGGTACATGTTGTGGTGCGCCGAATACGATACAGTCTTCGATAAGAAAGCCATCGATAGGTACTGCATAATGATTTTCTTAAGTATATATATTATTATTATTATAGCCTTTTTATTCCTTAATAAACAAACAGTATTTTAACATATTAGTTCGTAATTACATAATTGTATAAAATTAAATTATTATTTCATTTCATGCATTATTTTTTATATACTTAATATATTTTACGCTATCATTTAATTTACTTTATTTTATCAGTTTTTCATGCATTAATAGGTTCATATAGCATTATTTTATAAATTACACTTTCTTCTTTTTTAATTTATTATTCTCAACGAGTAAAGGCCTCCTCCATATCCTTCCATGTATCTCTATCCATTGCCTTTGCATTCCAGTCCTTTCTAGCAGTTCTAACTATCTCGTCTAACCACCTTTATTTCGGTTTTCCTTTACCGCGCTTACCGAGTGGTCCTGGCCACATAGTTATTTTCTTTGCCCATTTTTCCTTGCTCATACGTGCCACGTGACCTGTCCACTTCCATTTTAGTTAGGTATATATATATAGACATATAAAATAAGAAGACGCGGTGCCGTGAAGACCATACTAAAGACAAAATTGTGATTCCATAATAAGCCGATTTCCACGTGTTTACGCGCGACACGCACACATATACAACTCGTGGACAAGGTGATTGGTTCAAACGTCCAAAGTGAGTGTGTGTGTGCACGAGACCGCAGCTCTATCACAGTTGGAATCACACTTCTATCTTCGTGGGACCACGTCTTCCTATTTTATATGTCTATGGGTATATATAATTTTGTGTTATGTAACTGTCTTTACGAGAACAAAGTTACATGTCAGGCGCAACACACATTTGAGCGGAATTCAGCACAGATTTCAACTTTCATAGACAAAAATCAGACGGAAGCCGGAAAGTCTATGGTGAGTGACTTTTTGTGCCGCATTTCCGCGTTTCGGCAGTTTTTTGTCTATGATAGCTCAATTTCGCTAAGTGACCTGTGCGCCTTAAACCTAGCCAAAATAAATCTAATGATAAGAGCAAATCGTCCACCATTTGTTCATGTTGTGTGTTGGTGCGATAGGACAGAACGAGAAGCTTAGATAAGACAGCGCCATCTGTCCACGCACGACCGCATTTGTAGGAACGTAGGTTGACTATTTATTAGGGTTGGGATGACTGGGCATATTGAGAACAAAAGTGTGGGTGGTGTGAGGGATGAATTGTAGCGCATAATTATTTTGGATTATAAGAATAAGTATGTAAAACTACTTTTTGTGGACATGTAATGAGCATATTTTTGAAAATTACAAATTTAAAATATCTTTTAACGTCACGTGCTCCAAGTCAAAACGCCATTGAAGATTCTGATGACGTCACAACTCACGGTTGACACTGTTGACAGCACTGGTTGACAGTTAAGACAATGACTTAGTTGCGTTTCGTTATAAGTGTTATAACCAAATAGTTTTCCACAGGACAGAAGTACCCTGCATGACGTTTACGAAAAACTTTTTTTTTTAATTTACTAATACTAGACTAGCCAAGAATAAAATAGTTCTAGGCAATCTGATTTAGAAGAAACGGTGCAAGGATATTTTCATAAGTATCTGGTTATAACAAAACGCACTTATTCATTTGCAGTTAACAATTCAAATCTTCTATGTGTGTGTTTCATGTGCATGTAGTTATGTGTCAAAGCGTGATAGATATAATTACTTACTTGTGCACTTACTACTGTCATGTAAGAAGCTAAACACAGGCGTAGTGAGTGATTCGGTGATATTTGGCTGACATATTTGCCGAAGTGCTTGAGGTTACACAAACATGCTGCTATTCCTAACGCTCGTTGATGGACTTGACTGCTCAGCCAATCTATATATATAAAAGAAGAAACTGACTGACTGACTGACTGACTGACTGACATATCAACGCACAGCCCAAACCGCTGGGTCTAGAGATTTCAAATTTAGTTTAGTCTATTATTATATAGTTATAAGGTCTAGGGGAGCACTAAGAAAGGATTTTTCAAAATTCACCCCCTAAGGGGGTAAAATGGGGTAAAAGTTTGTATGGCGAAACACTCAAAACTTCAGAGGAGTATTCCTAACGATAAATGAGTAAACACGTGTTTCAGGTTTTTTGAAATTCAATCCCCAAAAGGGGCAAATGTGGTCACAAAGTCTGAAAATCAACATGGGTATCGTATCCTTTTTAAGTACTTATAGTACGCGGGCGAAGCCGCGGGAAAAGGCTAGTCCAGTATAATGGTACTATCACACTGTAGTTAAATAACGTAACTAATAAACATAGCGACAAGGATATCATTAATAATTATAACGGTGTCCTTTTTACGCTATGTTACATAACTTTATACATATGACTGCAGTGCGGCTAGGTGCGGATCCAGGATTTCGTTCAAGGAGGGACAATTTCCTTCATAAAAAATCTCGGGGGGGGGGGGCAATTGCGGCAGCACCATTACGGCCTGCGTGGCCACGACTTCACATAGCGGGGCAGCGGCAAACGGCGGCCATAATTAAGAATGAGACACCACGCTCCGACCTTTCATTTTTACCTAAAGCAGTGGTAGAGCGTCCATAGAACTAGATTCCCACCGGCTTGCCTAATTTTCAGAAAACTGAGCGTATAATACCTAGGTACATTGTTTTACAGAAAGCTCGACTCACGGCCTCAGCCAATCAGAACATTCAGCACAAACACGCTAACCAAACGCCAAACAACCGCAGCTGCGGTTTGTCGCGTATTGCATTAGGCGCCCGCGGCGCACGCGTGTAACCATTTACTGCCATACACCGTGTAATAGAAATACAGATAGGTATATTCAGGGTCCATAGGCAAGATGCAATATTTTTATTTTGGCTTTAATTTGAAAGAATTGCACGTAGAATAGACCACGTGTGTATTAAAAATGAAAATTCTGTAATTTGTAGTAAAACATTGCTGTTACAAACTGAATTTTAAAACCGCAGATCTTTAAAACCTCATCAAAATCCGTTGCGTAGTTTTAAAGATCTAAGCATACATAGGGACAGACAGCGGAAACTATGTATTTATACTATTTAGAGATAGTGATAGTGAAGTTTTTGTAGACCTTTTTAAGGTGTACAATACTGTTGTACGAGTACATTATTTTGATCTATGTCGTAGGGTTCAGCCAGCGTTTGAAATGTAAGCGCAAAAAATGTGTTTATTAACATCACATTAGAAACCTCAAAAATTATCAGTGTTTCTCTACTTTTTTATGCATGTATTATACATATAAACCTTCCTCTTGAATCATTCTATCTATTAAAAAAACCGCATCGAAATCCGTTGCGTAGTTTTAAAGATCTAAGCATACATAGCGACAGACAACGGAAAGTGACTTTGTTTTATACTATGTAGTGAAGTGATATTATTAGTCAAATTACCATCTTAATTTGTGTGTACCCCAAGATTAAGGGTGAAATCAGCCCCTGATTAGTTTAAAAGGTTCCAAAATAGGAGTCCTTTCTATAATTTTAAATCGCGATGATTTGAGTGTTCCTCCCCCCTGGGCACAATGTCGGCATAATGTTCGAAGGCAATTTCAAAAATCACCCACTTTCCGCCCTGGGAGTAATTAATATAATTACAGGAATCACTCGTGTTTATTATTTATAGATTAAGAGCTAGCCACGGAAAATGTGATACGATTACAGGAGGAACGAAATCCCTCTAGTTAGTTACATCACTCTGACCTACACCGATGAACAGCTGCCAGATTCCACGATCTAGAAATAAGAATAGTATAGCAAACTCACTAGTGGGTTTTCTTTGCTCTGGTGACATTTTACGGGGCTAATTGTCTGTCTATTATTATTAGGCTGCGTTTCCACCAGAGATGAGCGAGGATGCGTTGCGGGGAATGTGTTTGTTAAGAACCAATCACACAAACTATATACACCCCCGCGATCCTTAATGTTAAAGATATAAACCGCCCTCAAGTCCAAAGACGATTGAGGTGGACAAATGAGCAAAATGAAGCTATTATGCTCTCATATTATAGAATAACTGAACTTGAAACAAACAGAACTTCATACCGAAAACCTTTGTACGAAGCTTTTATTGATAGATTCCCAGAACTTGCGCATTTTAGTGAGCAAAGAATAGCCGATCAACGTAGAATAATAATCGATAGTAATTACATTAGCGAGACCAGGTTGAAAGAATTAAAACAACAAGTAGCTGATGAACTATCTCTAAATACGCAAAATTTAAGCAGCTATATACACACGCCTGATACAGTAAATTTTTGTGAAGTATCTGAAACTGAGACCCCATTTTTGCAAAGTATAGGGCTTAATATCCCTGAAGAATCTCCCCACACCACACAACATCCTGTAAGAGACTTATTAATCGATGAAACATTTAGACAGACGTTATTACATTTTAAGGATACTGACCCGACATGCAGATCATATATCCCTAAACAAAAAACTTCAAAAAAATTAGCTAATATACCTTAATAACATAACACTTCCCGAATATGTTAATGAAGATACAGATTTCAACAGCCTCCAAACCGCGATATACTGTGCAGCGTGGACTGCTGCCAAAATAAACGGTGCAAAAATATCACTGGAACCCTCGAATATGCCGCAATCACGTTCTGTAAGTAAAGATAAAAGGCCGCTATGGCAAAGACGGCTAGAGAAAAGAATACAAGATATACGAGCGAAAATAGGGAGAATAACACAATTCATTAATGGGACTAGAAGTAGAAACAATGATAAACACGTAAAAGATATAATGGAACAATACAAAATTCATTCTGTTCATGAAGAACCAAACACACAGCTCATACACACACTTGATACTCTTAAACAAAAACTTGCACTCTTATCAGGCCGGTTACACAGATATAAATCATGTACACTTAGGAAACTACAAAATAACCAATTTAATAACAACGAAAAGCAATTCTATAGAAGCGTCAGACAGTCTACAACAAATACATTAGAAAATAATAACATTAATACAGTTAACTTACCAGACCCCCAAGAGTTACAAAGCTTTTGGGCAGAAATATAGGAAAATCCAGTTAATCATAATAACGAAGCGGAGTGGATAAAAACTGAAACACTCAGAAACAGTAACACTACAATAGAAATGACTTTTGAATATATTCCCATAGACACATACAAAAAAGTCCTTAGTAACTTACATAATTGGAAAGCTCCTGGATCAGATTATATACATAACTACTGGTACAAAAAGTTTACACATATCCACCCCTACCTACACAGTTATCTCAATAAGTTTATTGACGATCCTAGTAAATTACCACTCTATATTACCTCAGGAACTACATTTATGATACCAAAAGACCAAAACGATCTCACCAACCCAGCTAAATACAGACCCATCACATGTTTGCAAACCCTCTATAAGATCTTGACATCATGTATTACTGATCTAATATACAAACACGTTGACGACAATACCATCCTAACTGAACAACAGAAGGGGTGCCGTAAGTTTAGTCAAGGTTGTAAGGAACAATTAACCATAGACGCAGTAATTCTGAAACATGTAAATAAAACGAAAGCAGATTTGTACTCAATGTATATAGACTACAAGAAAGCGTATGATTCTGTTCCTCACTCGTGGCTAATTCAAGTTTTAGAAATATACAAAATACACCCGAAAATAATTCACCTATTAAAGTCAACCATGACGGATTGGACCACACAACTTAAACTCAACACACCCACTGCAATTTTAGAAACTGACTCAATTAAAATACAGAGAGGTATATTCCAGGGAGATGCACTAAGCCCACTGTGGTTCTGTTTAGCTTTAAACCCCCTCTCCAATATATTAAACTCATCTTTTGCAGGATACCGTTTAAATTACACTGACATTGATAGACATACTGAGAACATTAACCATTTATTTTACATGGACGACATAAAACTGTATGCTGACAATGAAACTGACCTTTATCACCTAATTAACCTGACAGAACAATTTACGAATGATATCAAAATGGAATTTGGAATAGACAAGTGCAAAATTAACTCTATCAAAGGGGGACAGATATATGAACATAATTACACCCTAGGATCTGGGGAAATTATTGAGTCACTTGACGAACAGGAAACCTACAAATACTTAGGATATAGTCAATCACGCCAAATACATTATAAAGACACGAAACAAAAACTAAAACAACAGTTCCAACATAGACTTAACGCAATCTTAAAATCACATCTTTATGCCCGTAATACAATAAAAGCAATAAATACATTCGCTATACCCGTGCTTACTTATTCTTTTGGTGTAATAAACTGGACTAAATCTGATCTTAAAGCTTTACAACGTACCATCAACACCACAATGACCAGATTTCGAAAACATCATCCAAGATCATGTGTACAAAGATTGACACTACCGAGAAAAGAGGGCGGAAGGGGACTTATTGACATTTCAAATCTACATAACAGGCAGATAACAACTTAAAGACAATATTTTTTTACTAAATCCGCTAGTTCTACACTACACCAAGCAATAACAAAGAATGACCGCAAATTCACGCCGCTAAATCTGCAAAATATTTCAACACAAGGTAATGAAAACGTAGTAGACGGTAAGACAAAACTTGCTGAGTGGACTAGGAAGTCTCTCCATGGCAGACATCGTCATGACCTTTGCCAACCTAATGTCGACAAGGAGGCGTCGAACGCGTGGCTAAGTCGTGGCGAGCTGTTCCCGGAGACTGAAGGTTTCATGACGGCGATAGGTACAAGACCAGGTAATAGAAACCAGAAATTACAAACGATACATAACAAAGACTCTGTCTAACGATAATTGCAGAAAATGCAACAGCTGTTCGGAAACTATACAACACATTACAGGTGCGTGCAAAACTATAGCCCAGACCGACTACAAACATAGACACGACCAAGTTGCAAATATTATACACCAAAGACTATCTCATCAACATAAGTTTATTACTGATATAGAATCCTATTATAAATATAAACCAGAAAGTGTATTAGACAACTCTTCAACCAAGCTTTACTTTGACCGAACCATCCTCACCGATAGAACGACCCATCATAACCGACCTGACATTACGTTAATAGACAAAACTACTAAAACTGGATACCTCATAGACATAGCCGTACCTAATACCCATAATTTACAAAGCACGATAGCTGAAAAACTTACGAAATACATTGAATTAAAAGAGGAAATATCTCGTATATGGCGTCTTCAAAAAGTAACAATAGTACCGATTGTCATATCCACAACAGGCGTAATACCAAAACAGTTACATCAATCTTTGATGACCCTAAAATTACCGCCCAATACATACAATCTTCTCCAGAAAGCTGTTATTCTTAACACGTGCCGATTAGTAAGGAAATTCTTACAAACTGACCAAGCAAGTATGACCGCGACCACACCGTCCACACAGCTCATCTCACAGGCGAGTACGCTCGCTACCTCAAATACTGCTACGTCTGCACAACTAGCTTGTACGTAGAACTTGGCCTGAGATGCACTTGGCTTAGGCCCGTGCATATCAGTACACCGGTGAAAACCGAGAAAGAAAAAGAAAAAAGATAATAATAATAAATATTCTTTATTGTAAGTACACCACATGAAAAAAGAAAAGTATACAGTGATACAGTGATAAAAGCTAGGTAACAACAGGCGGTCTTATCGCTAAAAAGCGATCTCTACCAGACAACCTTTGGGTAGCAGGAAACTGTGAACTGTAAACAATGATCGGGTAGTGCCGATATGATTCTAGTAATTAAATAGTAAGCACTTACTTTAATTACTTATACCTAAATACATAAACAGATACTTAATATATAAATACACAATATATACATAAATACACAATAAATAAATACATACATGAATGAAGGCAACTTAAGGCAGCGAAAGGTAATGAGATTTCAAAAGATTTTTGAAGATGGGAAGAGATTTAGCACATCTTATATTCAACGGTAAAGCATTCCACATCCGAACAGCCCGAAAAGTAAATGAGTCGTCATAAAATTTTGATGAAGAAGAAGTATTCATATTCATATTCATTTATTTATTGCACACATGGTAGATATGATGTTACAATTATTGAAGTGGTACACATGAACCCTGCAAGGGCATCGCAATATTGAATATATACTAAACTATATACTTATAGCTAGATCGTATGATACTTATAACTATATACTTATAGTTAAATGTATTTAGGCTATGTTCACAAGAGCTGGCACGGGATAAATAAAGAATTGTTAACATCTCCATCATAAAAATTCGTGCAGTGATTCACAGGAGCCTGCAGATGCTCTTGTGAACATAGCCTAAATACATTTAACTTACTCCTAGGTACTTATTCAAAAAATTTAACTCGTTTAGGAGGACACAGTTTTTTTTTACTTACAGTGCATACACTTTAGTCTAATGTCTTATCATCTAGAAAATTCTCTACAAAATAATAACACTTTTTTATCAAGAAATCCTTTAATAAAGCTTTAAATTTAAAGCTTTTATGTTATTCTCTTTTGTCATGGATTTCGGTATTTTGTTATATATTTTTGGTGACATAGCAAATGGACCCGAATGAATCATCTCTAACTTTGAATCCGGTCGAGCTAACCTGTTTTGAGGGCGTAAATTCACAGGACGGGAATATTGTGGAAACATGTGATAGTTATTTCAGTAATTCTATTGGTGCTTAACAAACACATTCCTCGAAACACATCCACGCTCATCTCTGGTGGAAACGCAGCCTAAGCGTCATAGTTGCCAATGGCGTGGCATAATTTTTCTAAAAACGGAATAGGAAAAATGTCTTCATATCTAATTATCGTTCAATATGTATGTAGGCGACGCGCACCCTGATCGATACATTTTAATTTTGTATTGGCAACTATTTAGTTATTAAGCTATTAAAAATTAAGGTAGTTTTAAGATTTGGCTCTGTTTACCCTTTTTTATTTTTGTTAACGGCGGCCGAACCAGTCCGCTGCTAGACGCGAGCCATTCCGCTCGGCTCTGTACTCGATTTTCAATAAAGTTCCTTGTGACAGTTATTTTCGGCCTTTTCATTGCTCGCGCCAGTGCCTACATGTTATAAAGTGGTCTTCGAACTGGATCATGTTCCATACGCCAGGACCGATGGAAACTCGCAGTGCGAAAGCGCGTCGGGAACATGCCGAACACATGGCGCGCGAGCAACAAAGAGAAAGTGAGGTTATGCTACCAAGCAACGAGGCGATGGCCGAAAATAGCAAAAAACCTTTGAATCCTATGGTTAAAAAGTTTTTAACAACCAAGTTGAACGCGACAGGCAGTATAAAATCGGAACCAATGCCGCAAAACAAGCAAATTCCTGATATGAAGCCTGCCGCGTCATATGTCGGTGCACTTTCGAGCAGCAAGGGATCACGAAGATCGTCAGCCTCTAAGGAAGCCAAGCGGAAACAATTAATTTTAGAGGCCGCAAAGCAAAGGGCTGCGATACAAATGGACCTGATTGATAAAACCTTAGACGCACAGTTAGAAGCGCTTAGTGACGAAGAGGACCTAGAGGAATACAGTTCACAGTTCGATGGTGATTTACCTCTTCGCAGCGAGATAAATAAGTGGGTTGAGCACCAGAGCAACCACACGGAACCACAGGAGGAACAGCAACCCCACGACAATGGTGTCACATCGGGCGCGCTGCACATTCCGGTTCAACTTCAGATGCCTACACCTATCATACCCACTGCGTTCACCGAGCACGCTCAGCCAAGAGCTGCGCCTACCTTGGCACCGCCCGCTGCCGCCGATGGCCCCATACCGGCAGCGCCGCCTGTGCCCGAAGGTACCGTCAGCGCGCTCAACCAAACAGTGCAATTATTAGCTAGCGCCCTTAAGGACCTATCGACCGCCAGCAATCAGCAGGTACCTAATGCCAGTTTACTAAGCCGCATTAGCACGCCTAAGGACCTACCTGAGTTTTCAGGCGATCAGTTAGAATGGCTTCAGTTCAAACAGGCCTACCAGGAGTCTACAGAAGTCTGTAAATTCAGTGACAAAGAAAATTTATGGAGGCTTCGTAAATGTCTTAAAGGAGCCGCACGAGATGCTGTCGCTGCTTTGTTTATCAGCGCCACGTCGCCCGACCGGGTAATGTCGACATTGGAGCTACGTTTTGGAAACCCCGACAGCATCATTTCTCGCATTCTACAAGACATTAAGAAGCTACAGCCGTTACAACTCGAATATCATAAGGATATAGTTATGTTCGCAGTTAAGGTTCAAAATTTTGTGGAAGCCGTGCGGGCAGTAGGACGTCAGGAGTACCTACAAGGCATGAACATAGTCTCCATCATCCTGTCTAAGCTGCCCACTGTGCTCATCTCTAAATGGTCAGACTACAGTTTTAAACTAATTAACGACGCGCAGAAATCAAGATTAGTCATTCTATCGGACTTCCTTAATGACGAAGCAATGAAGATTTCTACTACAGCAAGTTTTTTAACTACTACGCGTAGCGATAACTACAAAAACAAGCCTAGCGATCATTCGTCTTCACGCACACAGACTAAAGCAACAACAAGACTACAAACTAAAGAAAGTGATTTAAAATGTTTATTTTGCCGTACAGCTGTGCATAAGTTGACAGTATGCAAACAATTTAGGAAGGCGTTGCGAAGAGTGCGATGGCAACACGTCAAGAGAAACGGTTTATGTTACAAGTGTATTATCTCTAAACATGAACGCGATACATGCCAAGCCCCTGCGTGCGACAAGGACGGCTGCGGAGCTCCACATCATCGCCTACTGCACTATCCGGTAAACAATAGGGCGCGTGACGTCACGGCGGCGCCCGCGCCGCTGTCGAGTGCAAGTGTACCGAATACGAGTAGTAGTTCCGCGATAAATAAACTCGTGCCGCGCGAATCCGAGTTAAAGCCAGTGACTGAAACTTTAACAAACATAAACGCGACCGACAGTCAAGTATTGTTGAAAGTAGTACCCGTGAATGTGCATGGACCGAATGGTGTATTTTCGACTACAGCCTTTCTCGATGATGGTTCCTCGGTTAGTTTACTTAGTTCGAGTTTAGCGCGGCGCGCGGGATTACGCGGACGTACTAGCACACTGCGCACGTGTGGTGCATTTATCGGTAGCGAACTAGAATGCAAATCTACTACTGTGAATGTGGACCTTACGGGTATAGACAATAAGGTGTATAATATAAAAGTTCGTTGTGTTGATGAGTTGAAAATACCGTTGCAATGCCTATCTGTTTTGAATTATATTAACACTTCTCACTTTAACGACATTACAGATAAGTTATGTACTTCTGATTCAAAGCCTGAGTTACTGATTGGTCAAGATAACTATAATTTGTTGTTGCCTTCACAAATAAGGTTAGGTAAATCTAACGAGGGGTGCGCTGCTCTTACTCCCTTAGGCTGGTGTGTACATGGCAAGGTATTAGTGCCGCAGGGCGTCCGCCCGCCCAGGCAGGTCGAGTCTAACCTCTTTATTTCAGAGATGGAAGAGATGATAGATGCCTCAGAGGGTCTCGATCTGTTACGACAGATCCACGAAGAGGTCCGCCTGTCCTTCAAGCTAGACACGATGGGTGTGACGTGCGCGCCGCGGCAGAACGCGGAGGACGCGCGCGCGGTGGCCCTGCTGGAGCAGTCCGCGGAGCTGCGCGACGGGCGCTGGCACGTCGGCCTGCCGTGGAAGGACGAGCACTGCACCATGCCAGACTCCTACCCTAGCGCCCTCAGCAGATTTAAAGGGATCGAAAGGAGAATGGCCAAGGACTCCGGTTTTGCAGAGAGGTACCGGGAGAGGGAAAGTCATTTGCTTCAAAATGATTACGCAATGGAGCTCTCAGATACTCAGGTGAGGCCTAAGACATGGTATCTTGCTCATTTCGGAGTAGATAACGTGAACAAGAAACGTCTCCGATTGGTCTTCGACTCAGCCAATAAGGTAAACGGGTTATGCCTAAACGATTTTTTAATTACAGGTCCCGATTTGTTGTCATCACTATTTGGTATTATGTTACGCTTTAGGGAAAACAAAGTTGGAGTAACCGGTGACATCAAAGACATGTTTTTAAGGATCAAGATTCGAGCTGAGGACCAACATGCCTTAAGATTCCTGTGGAGGGATAGTCCTACTGAGCATCTAAAAACGTATGTAATGACATCACTTCCCTTTGGAGCTAATTGTAGCCCATTTATAAGTCAGTTTGTAAAAAACTTGAACGCGCGACGGTTTGAGTCGTCCTTTCCAGAAGCTGTCGATGCGATTTGTAAGTCGCATTACGTAGACGACTACATAGGCAGCTTTCCTGACGAAGCCTCGGCCATCAAAATGGTAAGAGATATTAGTACAATTCACAGCGCCGGTGGTTTCGAGATGCGAAACTGGACTAGCAATAGTGTTACAGTTTTGAACAGTCTGCCAAATCAAACCTTAGGCACAGCGGCCGTAAGGTTTAAAGTCGAACATCAGCACGAAGGTGAGCGAACTCTCGGGCTAATATGGTTTCCCGCCGACGATATGTTGAAATTCGACTTATCGTTAAAGAGGATCTCCGAGAGTATCGTCAATGGAGATGAACGTCCTACAAAGCGTCTTATGCTTAGGGTAATTATGTCGATTTTCGATGTCCTAGGATTTTTATCTCCTTTCACCATACAGGGTCGCATTATGCTGCAGGACACCTGGCGGTTAAATGTTGAATGGAATGATTACATTCCAGACGATATTTACAACAAGTGGCGCAAATGGATTGACCTACTTAAGGTAATTAGCAATATACGCATACCTAGGTGCTATCAATCAGCCGCTCGAAATCACGATGGAGATGACGAGTCATCGCCAGTGCGAGTAAGCGAGACGCCAGATTCCACGATCGGCATGACGGGTGGTACCCCGCGCGCGACGTTGCCGCAGTCGGCGCTCGCGGCTGGCAACGGTGCGCCTACGTCATATGCTACGACGGCCTACGAATCCGTAGCGGAAACTACAAGGGCTACGCGGCAGGCAAAGGTAGGTTATAACAATTTACAATTACATTTATTTTGCGATAGCAGTACGCGGGCTATGTGCACTGTTGCATATTGGCGCTGGGAGGTAAATGGTCGTATTAAGGTTTCTTTTATCGCTAGTAAATGTAAGGTTATGCCTGTAAAGCCCTTAACTGTACCTAAAGCCGAGTTGCAAGCGGCAGTATTAGCGGCAAGGCTAGCTAATACTATAGGCAAGGAACACAAGCTGATTCCCGAACGGCGATACTTCTGGAGCGACAGTTCTACCGTGCTACTCCAGGTATGTAACAATACACGCACATATAAAACGTTCGAGGCGAACCGGCTGGGCGAGATTGATGAGTTATCCCGCGTAGATGAATGGAATTACATACCTACTAAATTAAATGTGGCAGATTTGGCTACGCGGGAGAGTTTTGATCACGCTCAGCTAGACAAATGGTTCGCGGGCCCGAACTTTTTATATCAAGACGTATCTTTGTGGCCAAAGGACATTATTTTGTCACAATCAGCTACCGCGATGCCAGAATGTGTTTCTGTCGTACAGGACCCCGCGATTGGACTGTCTGTACCGGACCCACTACGGTTTTCTTCTTGGCTTCGTTTGAAGCGGGCTACGGCTACAGTACTAGCGTTCATCAACAGATGTAAATGTATTTCGGGTCACGTGGACTGCAGTACTATGAAACGCGCCGAAAGATTACTTCTCCAACACGCACAGGGAGAATCCTTCGGCGAAGATATCGCTGCCATAAAAAGTGGTAAGGCATTGCCTCGCACTAGTAGACTACTCTCTTTGTCACCGTTACTTGACGAGCACGGTCTGCTGCGAGTGGGCGGCCGCATCGACGCTGCTACCGAGGTACCTATTGAAGTCAAGAGGCCGGTGATACTCCACGGTCGGCATCCTGTGGCGAAGTTGATCGTCCGAGATTATCACGTGCAGTTGGCGCATGGAAACCAGGAAACCATTGTCAATGAGGTGAAACAACGGTACTGGATCTTACGATTAAGACCTACCGTTAAGTCAATAGCGTCATCCTGTATGTTGTGCAGGATTCGCAAGTGTCAACCACGAGTTCCGCGAATGGGCGACTTACCTCGGGCTCGGATGGCACATCACCAGCGGCCATTCTCGTACTGTGGCTTGGACCTCTTCGGCCCGATGGAGGTGGTTGTGGGCCGACGTCGGGAAAAAAGGTATGGAGTTTTGTTCACCTGCTTGACCGTGCGCGCGATCCATATTGAGCTGGTCTCGTCCCTGACTTCGGACTCACTCATAATGGCACTGCGTCGAATGGCTGCCAGGCGTGGCTGGCCATCACACCTATATAGTGACAATGGAACAAACCTGCGAGGCGCCTGTACTGAGCTGCAGCGCTCGATGCAGGAGCTGGACGCTGAGGAGCTGAAAAGCTATGGTGTCAACAAAGGTATGAAGTGGACCTTTATCCCTCCCGCCACCCCCCATTGGGGTGGGGCGTGGGAAAGGCTCATCCGTAGTGTAAAAACGTCTCTTAAAGTCGTTTTAAATGAGCGTGCACCACGGGACGAAGTGTTAAGCAGCTTAATGGCTGAAGTGGAAAATATTGCAAACAGTCGTCCCGTGATGCACGTCTCTGTAGAAAATGGAGGTGTAGAATCTCTCGCACCTAACCATTTCCTCCTTGGTACGTCGTCGAATCTGCCTACTATCGGAGTCTTTGACGGCTCTGACCTGTACCTACGGAAACGTTGGCGTACAGCTCAGCGGCTGACTGATATGTACTGGCAGAGGTGGGTGAAAGAGATCCTACCCGACTTCTTACCAAGAAGGAAATGGCATGAAGAACGCAAGCCACTGCAAGTTGGCGACCTCGTCCTTGTTGTGGACCCAAACTCTCCTCGCAATATGTGGCCGAAGGGTTTGGTCACGCAGGTGTTCGCCGGGAAGGACGGACGTGTAAGGCTGGTGGAGGTAAAGACCTGTACCGGGACGTGGCGCCGGTCTGCGGCACGCGTCGCACCTATCACTCTGGTAGATGAGTGCTAAAGCACTAGGGTGGGGAATGTAGGCGACGCGCACCCTGATCGATACATTTTAATTTTGTATTGGCAACTATTTAGTTATTAAGCTATTAAAAATTAAGGTAGTTTTAAGATTTGGCTCTGTTTACCCTTTTTTATTTTTGTTAACGGCGGCCGAACCAGTCCGCTGCTAGACGCGAGCCATTCCGCTCGGCTCTGTACTCGATTTTCAATAAAGTTCCTTGTGACAGTTATTTTCGGCCTTTTCATTGCTCGCGCCAGTGCCTACATGTTATAATGTAATACTAGCTTTTGTCCGCGGCTTCGCTCGCGTTAAATTCGGGGTAACAAACCATACAAACTTCCACCCCCCATTTTAGGGAAGTGGGGGGTTAGAAAGAGACAAAAATTAGCCTATCTATATAGTAGTCACTCTCCATCCCTTCAACTATCTCCACTTAAAAAATCACGTCAATTCGTCGCCCCGTTTTGTCGTGAAAGACGGACAAACAAACACACACATACACTTTCCCATTTATAATATTAGTATGGATCTAATCAGCTGAAATGACGACCCATCGCTTGACGGAATATCGTATTTGTTCTATACTTCACTCTAATCACTCGTTCGGTCAATAAGGTAAAAAAAAACGTGATTAATCAACGATATTCAAAAATCTTCCAACAGTGGGACACCATATTGTATGCTAAACACTCTATACAGCCTTTCGTCGTTCAAATACCATTATTATCAAAAGACTTGCAAAACAAATCAATAACGTAAACGTCTGAAATCCTCCTTTCCAGCTACATTTCAAAACCGCACTGACGTCACCTGGGATTCGGCGTCTGCCACGCGATTGTCGGCCATCTGTGTATGTAATAAGGGTGAGTTTAGCGTGGAGATGGATGGTAAAGTGGTTATATTGAAGCGTCAACCGTCGGCAGACGGCATCAAAACAAATGCAGACCTGAGGGATACCTGCAGGGTTGGCACTACCAGGTAATGAATATACGTGTTCTGATAAATGAAATGAAATTAAAATTAAATGAAAAATATTTATTCGGTGCAAAGAGAAGAAAAGCATAACATGAAACATCATCATGACAGCTTCTTCTTCCTAGCATTTGTCCCGGCTTGGGGTCCGATTGACAACCTAATCCCATGAATTGGCGTAGGCTCTAGTTTTTACAAAAGCAACTGCCATCTGACCTTCCAACCCAGAGGGGAAACTAGGCCTTATCGGGATTAGGTCCGGTTTCCTTAAGATGTTTTCTTTCACCGAAACGCAGCTGGTAAATATCAAATGATATTCCGTACATAAGTTCCGAAAAACTCAGTGGTACGAGCCGGGGTTTGAACCCGAAACCTCAGGATTGATAGTCGAACATCTTACCGCCAGTCTACCAGCGCTTTCAGTACTACATCGGTGGTAAAAAACCATTCAGATACTCAAGGGATGACCACGCAATGCAAACCATTTAAAACCTGCACCAAGTAAATGAGAAAGGATTAAATACAAATGGTGAAAGACAAACTATGCACAAAAGAGACCAATAAAAAGTTCGGAAACACAAAAACCTGTAGATAAACACTAATAAATGTATAGGTACATACATATACCATACAAATACTTAAAATACGCTTGTGATTTGCAATGTATCGCAGGAGCTGTCAGATTACTGGTATTCAGTTAAAAATACTACTTTACAGTATGCTGGGGTCCTCCAAACAAACGAGTTTTAAAGGGTCGGCAACGCGCATGTATGCATTCATAGGTTGCGGTAACCGCTTATCATCGGGCTGTGTGCTTGTTTACCACGTACGTTGTATAAAAATTAGTATCTGTTGAGTTGTTTTTGTAATTCTTATTTCTATAATTTTGCTAATCGACAGTGACACATGAACCTAATTTTATATCACATAATTATTACCTAATTTTTTTAATGTTACAAAAAATGTATTATATGTTACCCTCCGCCCAATCCTTGCATCCGACAAACCTAGTCTGGGACCGGTCTGAAAACCAGCGCCGGGCATCTATGCCGAGCACAAGCTGAGACTGGTACCCTTTGCCTATTATCATGTGTAATTTTAATTGTTATTTTTAATTACTAATATTTATCATTGTGTTTTCCTTTGATGTAACTTTTTTATGTTATGTGGCAATGAATTATTCTTATGCTTATTCTTTAAAAAAAAATATCGGGGAATTAGTGTCGCTCAGCCCTGCTGGTACTATAAGAGCGTTCCCGTGTCGCGTCGCGCCGCGCGACAGCTGCGCGACATCGCGGAAATCATCTCACTCGCGTCACTATATTGCTAATTATTGCCGCGAAATAAATATAGAACACATCCTCGGTACCGTCAATTCCTACAGCATTGCTTACGACAACTTTGCCTGGTTAAAATTACTTATTATTCTTCACGAAACAGATGTTCTTAAAATATTGGACTGGGCAAATCAAAAGTGTAGCGCAATTCGTAGTGTAGGTGCTGTGCTATAATTATATTGTAGATTTTTATGTAATTTTTATATAATTGTAATTAAATTACATTATTAAGAGTAACACGAGATTTTTGTTTGTTTGTTACTAACACTCTATGGATACCAGGGGCAGATTGCATAACAACTTGTAACTAATAATATATGCGGAAGTCTCTTTCCAATCCCTTTTACTAGAAAGAGACTTCCGCTAATATTATTAGTTACAAGTTGTTATGCAATCGGCCCCTGGTTTGCCCGAAATAAAGATTTAAATTTAATATATCTTATTCGTGAGATGGGGCAAGGCTATTATTGCCCCCTATATTCATCACTTTCTTTCGTCCTCTCTCATTTTGACAGTTGTATTTGTTAGAAACAGACAAAACTTAAATTAACTAATTGAAGCCTGCGACACGTTTATGAATAAGGGGGTACGAATATAGTTATTTTTTTTACAATTCAGTGGAAATAGAGAATCACTGTACGCTGTTTTGATGTCTTCTTGAAGAACTCAAACCTGGAACAGAGCCCGACTGGGGAAGTACCTCCACCTTACAGAAAACCACTTCAATGGGGATCAATGTTACTTTGCGTCCGTAGGAAACACCTTAGACAACCCTACACGTGATCCCTGGGTGGTGCTAAAAGAGTAACAAACTTGGTAGATGCACTGTCCCATCTGGACCTCGCAGCACTCACTGGATTTTCTTCATCATCTGCTTTCCCACTACTACTACCCCAGGGAAGAAATGCCTATCTATATCCAGTCACATGTTGCCATACAATAAATAAATAACAGAAAACCACAGCCAAATAGCACTAGACCCTACTCATAGTGTTGTGTTGCTGCTGGTGAGTAAGGTTGCCAAAAGAGCTCAAAGAGGACCCAGTGTGTTGAAGATGAGGGACCCTCTTGTTCCTTTAGCCGTCAACACAGTGAATCCTCCTTTTTGTAAAGGGCCGGCAACGCGCATGTGACTTTGGAGTTGCAGGCATCCATAGGTTACGTTAGCTGCTTACCATCAGGCGGGCCGTATGCTTGATTGCCACCGTCGTGGTATATAAAAAAAAGAACTACGCATTATTCTGTATCTTTAAGATCGAATGTATTACTGTTTTGAAAAAATAAGTCCCGCCGAGTTTCTTGCCGGTCATACTCGTAATACTTCTCGGGTCAGAGGTGTAGTGTAGGGCTAATCGGTGCACATACGTAGATATGACCGTTTTAGGCGGCCAAAAATATTTTTGTTTCTTATTTTGTTTAAATAGAGGTATATAGTAAAAATATGATATATATTCATGAAAACATTTATTATTATAAAAATCATCATCATCATCATCAAAAATGATACAATATAACAATATTTTCATAAAAATGTAAGAAAATATAATGATTTTATTAAAAAAAACGTTTCTACATTACAAAAAAATTCATAAATATGTAAAAGCATACAATATAATATAATATTAATACACATTTTCGTATATATGTCAAATACTGCCAGGCAGCAACAGTTCTTGCTTCTCTTGAAAACGCTTTATGTGACTTTTTTTATTAGTCCTCATGCTGCTCACAAGAGGATCCGAAGTAAGCAAGAGTCTGTTACATATGTCGAGATTGCACTCTTCTCTCGAAAACTTTCTTGGGTAGTTAAGTCTATATGACCGGATATGCTTATTTCGGGCTTCTGCCGCCTCCTCAGACAGTTGTCCAATCGGCAATAATGCGTTTTCGATTATGGCTGCACCATGCAACAAAATCTTGTGCATTGTCGGAGTCATAGGGTGCCTACCATATTCCTCAACGTAGAGATTTGCTGTGTCTCGGGCATATGCATTGTATTTTGGAACATCAATATTGTGTCCACTTGAAATCACTTCCAAAATTACTTTGCACCTCTGAATTAATTCATGATTAATCCCTAAAATATCGGCAGCCAATTCGGTGTTTTCAAAAAATCTTCTACTTGTATTCTCAATTCTTTCGAAGGTCAGCTTCTACAAACATATTAAGGGCCTCAAAAGGGGTCAGTGGCGCTATTGTTTCACATTCCTTAGAACAGGATTTCCTGAATTTGGTGGCTTGCTCTGGACAGTTTGTTATTGCTCTGAGCACTTTTGATGCATTTCTTTTTCCTTCTGTTTGTAATATTACTTGGGCCGCATGAACTATGATTTCATCGTCTACCGTTGCACGAATCTCTTCCGTTTTCCTTCTTTTGGTTCGTTCACTCGAATCCTCGAATGATTTACATGGACGTCCTTGTCCATGCCGATCGGATTTCTCAATTGGAATTTCAAATGTTCCTTCTAACCAAGTCTGATTATTTTTCAGGAACTTTTCTTCACTTCTTTGTGCTTTTGTCCATCTATCTTTCATTTGTGCTTTAATCTGTGAAAACTTATGCTTGAGGCTTTTTTTACTCTCTTCACTGTGCCCATAATACTCCACAAGGTAATTTTCTAAATTGTTAAGTTTTTCACTAAAACTTGGGTAATTCTGGTCTTTCATCTTCTCATACAAATATATGCGAGTCACTACTTTAATACCAGAGGCATTGGAGGCATCTATAACAATAAAAAACAAAAAATTACTACAAATAAAAATATGTACAGTTTTTTTCTGATTATACCCGAACAACTTCGATTGACTCTAATTTTGAAAGTCGCACGTTAGAGCAGAGGCAATTAACGTTTATATAATGCTAAAGATGTGCCCAAACTATTTTCATATCCATTTTTTCTTGGAAATGCTTGGAAAAATTTCAAAATAGCTTTTTAAATTTTAAATGAAGGAAAAGTCGCATAAAAAAAGGTGTTCCGTTTGAATGCTAGTTAGATACAGTTAAGTAATACAAAATATCATACTTTCATATAAAATTATTAGATTCTTACCTGAATTATTGAAATCCATTTTTTCACTGCACTAGACCAAACCGTTTTTTTTTTGTGCAATTTATAACACTGAGTAAATTGAAGGGGTCGCGAACAGTTACGTACACTGCAAGTGACAACCTTATTTTGATGACCTGGTAATTAGTGCAAACCTTATCTAATGAGTCGAAAGTGGTAGTGATGTGTGCCCTGGAATGTCAGGAAGATAAGGAAGTCAGTTGTACATCCACGTGGTGTTTTTCAATATTTCGACTTATGGCCGCCTAAATCGGTCAAATCTACGTATGTGCGGTGCTAGCTTTTTTCTCTGACTTTCATAAGTGCATTGTAATGTGCCTAAATTGAAAAATAAATATCTTTTTTCTTTCTCTTTTACTGTTTTTCAAGCCAGGCAAAGTTAAGCATCATAGGCAATGTTGCAGGAGTTGACGGTAAACATACAGAGTGTAACAGAAATACTGGTGTAACAGAAATACTGGTGCTCCGTTTAAGGGCATAATTGGTATCGTATTGCGAGTAGGAAAAAGCAGGAGAAACATTTTTTGGACGCGACATAAAATATTTTTTGGACGCGACATAAAATATTTTTTGGACGCGACATAAAATATTTTTTGGACGCGACATAAAATATTTTTTGGACGCGACATAAAATATTTTTTGGACGCGACATAAAATATTTTTTGGAGGCATCATAAAATATTTTTTTGTATGGGACAAGTCGTCCCGGCTGGCCAATCCTTCATACAGAACCAATTTTTTTTTTCGCGAGCATGTTTTCAACCGACTTCAAGGTTTCGAAGGAGGAGGTTATCAATTCGTCGGGGTCTTTGTTTTTGCTATTTTTTTTATATATGTTCACCGATTATTCGAAGACGGCTGGACCGATTTGGAATTTTTTTTTTGTTTGACAGTGTATACTTCACAGTTGGTTCCATTGTAACCATGTCAGGATCTGATGACGGGATCCTGGAGAAATCAAGGGAACTCTTCAACTATTATAGGCACACCATATGGTGATTTGAGTATTTTTTACAGCAGATCGAGCATTTGGTGTTGGAAAGGTGGATGCTTAGTGAAGTCGGTTCTTTTTTGTTTAAAATTATTTTTTTTAGTTTTTCATTTTTAGAATACAATACCAATTATGCCCATAAAAGAATCGCCAGTTTGTTACACCCTGTATAAAGGGTATTTAAAACCAAGGTCGACCTAGCCAGCCAGTTTTCCTTAAGGTTGGCTTTTAGGGTCGCCATCATTAAAATCGATGACAGTTACCCTACCACCTTTCCCAGCTTTAAATATTATCCAGAATTATCCCGCTACTCAAAAAAAGTTGTGATCGATCATTCAGTTTTGATTGGCTGTAATAAAATGTTAAACGTTAAATCTAATGCACTTCTTCTCCCTGCCCTTACCCCCGTTATGTGGGGTCGGCACAACATGTCTTCTTCTTCCATTTTCCTCTATCTCCTCACTCACTCCTTTCTTCCTCATGTCCTCTTTTACACAATCCATCCATCGTTTCCTTGGCCTACCCATAGCTCATCGCCCATCCACTTGCATTTGTAACATTATTTTGCCTATATTACATTCATCCCTCCTCATGACATGCCCGAACCATGTTAAATCTAATGCACTGTCGTACTAAAATAAACACCTTCTTGTCATAGCTTGTATGCCCCGCCTCCAATGGCATATGTATGGTCAACCAATTTGATTCCTAGGCCACTGTAGAACCTTGTAACAGTTGCCCGTGGATACGTATAAACGTAACCTATTCGCTAACAAACTAGCTATTGTGACAAGGTTCTAGAATGGCCTAGGAATCAAATTGGTTGACTGTACATTTTGCTGACCGAATACAAGTTCCTTAGCTTAGCATAAGAGCGTTTTCACACTGTCCGATCCGATATCGGATGTCGGATGGCCCGAGGATAAAAGAAGCTGCTAGAGAGTACACTATGGCATTATGTCCACCTTTTTTGCGTTAGTACTTTCAAATACAATACAAATGCGTTTATTTCATTACTTTTTACAGTTGTTCTTAAGGTTAGAGGTTAGACACGTAAGTAGTCTATGTTAGTTATAAAAAGTTACGTAACAATTTCAAAAGCAATATGATTCATAAATCATATTTCTTTTGAGCAATAGAAATTTGCTATTTAAAAAAAATAGAAATCACTTTAAAATTTGTCTTCTTCGTGGTCCTATTCGACATCCGATATCGGATCGGATAATGTGAAAGCGCCCTTAGGTGTCGATCATTAGGACGTTTATTAGAAACACGATTGACCTGCGCGAAGTAGAAGCAATCACGAACGCAATCGTCTGTTGCGTGCGATCGCTATCGCTGATGAACGTTGTTTCTTGGAACACTAGCTATTAACTGTTAACTGAACACTGTTGGCATGCATATGCTGTGAAATCAAATATGTAGAGTCACTTGCAATATACAAACCGCGCGAAAAAATCTAACACATTTTTTTTAAAGCCATAAGAAGTGAGTCACATGCTGCTGCTGGGCGTGAGGAAACCCGATCGCGGTCGTGTCCGGATTTCGTGTAGACGTGTCTAATACCCGTTTCTGAACTACACGTACCAGGTTTTCTGACCCGATTGGCACGTGTACCCTGGTACACGGGTACACGGATCTTAAACTACACGCCGGTCGACTCATACTTCGTGTGTAGCGGAGATTCGAGCTGTGCGCTTTTAAAACTAATTACAAATAAAAATATGAGTTTCGGTAGTTCCGATCTTACGCATTCGCTCGTAGCTCTTAAACACCATTCGGATCTCCACTACATGGCACAAACGGGTCGGAGTGCGGGTAAATAAGATCCATGCCTTCGTGTACCCGTGCACCTGTGTACCTGTATACCGTACTGGCGGGTTTGTGTAAAGATAAAAGATATTTATTCTTCAATTTAGGCACATTACAATGCACTTATGAACGTCAGAGAGAAAAAAAAAACTACCACCGGTTCTAACCCTACACCTCTGACCCGAGAAGTATTATGACCGACAAGAAACTCGGCGGGACTTATTTTTTCAAAACAGTAATACAGTAATATTATATCTTAAAAATACACAATAATGCGTAGTTCTATAAGAAGACATATCAAGACAGCTTGAGAGACATACAATGTACGTATTGTTTAATTAAAATAAAATAATAAAAATAAAATCCAAATCTGATTACTTCACAAAACGTTTCATGTTTGATTGCTTGTAGTTCGGGTTCTTAGCACCGCCGGGCTTAAGAACACGGGTACCGTGTGTGCGTGTACACGTGTATCGGGAGCTCTCGTTAATACCTACGCTGTTTGTACAGTCGTGTTACAAACACGTGGCGTGTGAGCGACGCCGGAGGGCGCTGTGAGCTCAAAGGTGTCGGCCGACATATTGCTGTTTACTTGCGGACTATTTGCTAGAACGGACACCTATACCTACATGAATAGCCATGGCTAAACGTGCACGAGAGTTAACAAAGTTCTTGTCTGCGTAAAACTAAATATAGGACTAATAGTTGTGTGATATAGAGAGGCGCAATCGAGAGGATCTCTCTCCAGGCAGATGTTATACCTAAGGACCGAAGTCCGATGAGAGTTAGTTAGAAGCAGGGATGTTGCGAATATTCGCCTCCGCATCCGCAACTGCGGATCTTCCGCATCATTTTCAAAATCCGCATCCGCCTCGGCCTCTGCATCAAATGTGGATCGGATGCAGATGTGGAACAAGTCGGTAGGTTAAGTACTGCAGGCCTAAATTTATGACCCGATTAGAAATCGTTTTGACCCGGAAAAGTCAGCAAAATTAATGTTTATTAAGTATAACTCGCCTATATTTATGTTTAAATACTAACCTGTCCTTTTTTTCGAATAAATAATACGAAACTTTAATATTTGCGTTTTTTTAGTGTACCTAATCTTACATTCGCATCCGTATCCGCGGATGTGAGCCTTTTAGCATCCGTAACATCCCTGGTCAGAAGTTAAGAAGTTGTATTTATGTAACTGACAGTTGGAACTCGTTAGCGATGTAGGTCTTGTGTGGGCGCTTCATATAATATATGTTGTATTCGTACTAGTGGGGAAGATGACTGTGTGTCGCCATTATATCTGAAAATTTTGGCAGCATTGAGTAACAGGAGATGACATCCCTAAGAAATTCTTTGCGTCAAAACTTATAGTGAAAAGTAAAGGTGTATTAAGCTACTCTTTGATTCAGTGATAGCTGTCAACCGCCAAACATGGCGCTCAACATTTATTCTAGATAGCCCATCTAGTAAAATACATAATAAATCAATGGTGGCGTGACACTGGAATGGACAGCTAACAGATGAGACGCCATAGAGATTTTTTAAAGACTAAGGGTGGGTTGCACCAAACCGCCTGTTAAAGTAAGCCAAATGTTACGCTAATCGGAGGTACTTAACGATTGCTAACATGAATGGGTTGCACCAAGTGCAAAATAACAGAATGTAAGAGTTACGAGGGATGCCACTGTATAAACGCATTTCTAACAACATTTTCATGGTAGAATATTATTTTCATATGGCAACCCAACCATAAGTGCCAAACTAAACTTGTCAAAATCGTCAATTCGTCACACAAAGAAAAAATCTAAAGGAAAGAAAAGAGCGCGAACTAAACTTTGCACCCTGCAGCTTGAAAATCAAGAATATTCAACAATTTTAGCCATTCCTGAACATGTTTATTACTCAGTCAAAAAGTGGGCTATCCATAGCGCCCTACGAGCAAACTTTTTCAAAGGATAATGCAACTTGTGTTGCGAGTGGTGTTTAAAGAGAAAGCCAGAGTAGTCGGCTGGTGTATTATATTTTATATTATAGTGAGTAAATTATCCTTCTACTTTATTACTACTTACAGAACCCTAAGCAAGTAAAGCGGTTGATGGAAGCACCAAATGGCGAGAAGGTGCCCAGTCGCAAAACAAAGGCACCACTAGTTTTGAGAACTCTCCTTTCGAAAATTCGTAAATATAGGGCGCTGAATCCCTCCAACCTGGTTAATTATGGCTAGCATTGTAACCAACGACCAAAATATTGAACTTATTATATATGTACCTACTTATTGAAAGAGTGTTCTAAAGCATCTTTGTGAAGTACCTATAGCACATAATTATGATACATTCATAATACACAATGTTTTTTATTTCAGGTTTGAATTTACCTTTGGTTTTGAAGACAAGATGAAATCAAGGCTTATGCAACTCAGTGCTCAACTCAAGGAACTTTTAAAGTGAAAGTGCAGTGGTTTCAAGAAATTTGTAGAATCTCAAAGTAAAAATAAAGAATATTTTTTTTAACATGATCAATACTTATTTCAATTTTGTCAATAAAATACATAATATATTTAGTTACCCTACTTTGTTTATATATTATTCAAACTCTGGCATAGGTTTCCTTTGTAGATAGGGGCAAGACAATAACATGCAATGATTATTTTCACCATTTTTCTAGCAACTGAAGAACAAATCAAATTATTTTAATAAATATTTTGATTTGTTTATTTTTAAGTAGACACACTACTATATAAATTATAAACTTATATAGATGTCATATAAGGAAAAAGTGACCTACGCCTCCGGTGCCCAGGGCTGGGATCGAACCAGCATCTTCAGCACGGGAGGCCTAGGTCACTTTTTCCTTTGTATATGACATCTATATAAGTTAATTTTTCTAGCAGTTGACATTAATAATCAATATGAACATTGCCTGTTGTTACAGGCAATGTTCATATTGATTATTAATGTCAACTGCAGACTGCATTGTTATGCAGTCTCATACTTACTAAACTTGAAACTATTGAAGTATTTTAGGCCAGATCAATCTAAGATAGTATAAACCCAACCCGTGGCCAAGGTGACCCAGCTTGTTGACCGGAGAAAAAACTTCATATACTGAACCACAGATGGTTATCAACAATATGATACAGGTCAAAGTGACTATGGTCAAGTAATGTTTTATGAAACATTACTTATCAATATAAATAGATAGTATAAATTGCTGTAGTTGCTTAGTTTGGCTAGGTGAGATTGTCCCAAAGTCATAAGAGTAAATTTCAAAAATGTTTTATTATCACTTGTATCTTTGTAAAATACATGTTACAAGTCATACAAACAGCCATGTATGTACTGACTGTACTATTATGTTTTATTTGTAAATAGGTACCTATCCTGATTAGTAGAGATATATGACATTGATAAAAAGAGACCTATATTATTTATTACTAATGAGTTTTTAGGTACCTACTTATGTTAGAGTACAGTACATAAACTCTCATAGGATCTAACATTTTTAGCCAAAGCCCAAGGCCAGGTCTTTGCTTCCTTTTTAGCCCATCATGAAACAGATACAAAATGCAAATGCATGTATTTTGTGTACAATTTGAATGAAAAAAAGCATGTTCATAATAATGTCCGATATAAAAAATACTAATGGGGAATGGAGGAAGGCATCTATCAAAGGTTTGTCAGATGGTGCCAGCATAGCTTTGTACCTATCACTAGTTTTGTTCTATGGGATTTGGCTTAAAGGGCTATAATTAATGCCAGAAAATTCCAAGTAAAACAATAATTTGCCTCAGAAGAGCAACACACATGAAGTCAAATTAGCTAAACCATGCTATTACCAAATTTTCAGTAGATAATTATTTATTTATATGGGGTTATTGTCTCTTCAGATCTGTAAAATCTGTGCTGTGAATTTATTTCACAAATGAAACTGAAATACAGTGTAAACTATATAGCGGCACTCAAGGAACCGGAATTTTTTTCATGTTATTGCGAGTTGTCGTTAAACAGAGACCTACTGTGCTTGATTTAAGGCCTATATAATAAAATCAAATAAAAATACAAGATTTAAATGAATCAGTATAATAAATTTTCATAGACATTTCAATTTGTGGATACCAAACCATTGTTGAACTATTTTTGTTCCACAACACTTGACACTCTAATTTAGTTGATTGTATATTCCATATCACGCTTTATTTACATGTAGTTCTGAACATTGTTTAGTTGAGTAGAACATTGTCGAAGCTCGATTTCGGTGGTATTGGCGATAAATGTTTGGTGATATATATAATAGCACTGCTGCTATGGCATGAAATTATAATCTGGTTATCTGGCACCTTTTCAATCGTATGACGCTCCCATCGAGGCTTTCTACCGTGTCATAACATAAAACACGTGTTTCTTCTTGACCTGTTCACTCCACCGCGTCAGAGGTTTACGCTCCCTTTTGCTTTCTACCTTAAAGAACTTGCAGTATTCAAGTCTTGTAGTCAGTCATTCGTTATTTCCAAAGGTTTGGTCTTCATTGACAAAAACAGAGTGGTTTTTAAAATGATTATCATGATTGTTCTGCAGGTTTCGCTCGCTCTACGGCTGTCGGCTTTCATGACAATTACTGTAGGTTCTGGCATAGTTCTGGTATGTCTATTATAACAGAAGTCTGGTCTATTTCAACCTGAAGTCACTTGGCACTCGGTTTTAACTTAAAAGCGCACTTTTTACACAGAATTATATATTTATTATTAGATACACGAGTTGAAGTGTGAATAATACAAAACGTCAATCGTATGACCCTTTTGCGTTCAGAAACGTGCATATATTTATTACTGCGAACAATATTTTATTATTTTTCATCAAATATCGCTGTATTTTTGTCTAATCAAGCATTAATCTATGAAATACGAGACATTTTTGCAAATTGTCCGCCATATTTAAACGTAGATTTGAGTTAACCAGTGCTCGACGGCTGGTTAAGGTAAACGTAACTTTCTGACTGCTAAAGTGCATGGTGCAACAGAAAAACGAACTTGACGTCTACTGTAACCATGATGAGTTCGTTAAGTATGCGTGGTGCAACCCGCCCTTATTCAGATATTAATTGGTACTGGCTTCTCTTGCGAATGTCATTTTCTAATCATCGCCAGTAGTTGCGTAGGGCCGCTACGCCGTAGGCCCTCTACGTAGTCTACGTGCTACGCAGCTTACGAGAAAATTGTTCCGACTCATAACGATCATCTAATAAAAGCCACTAAGATGTATACCATCAGAACGTGTAGAATGGTTACCATTTTATCGTTTACCACGTCATGCGTCACTTTCGCACTTACAAACTTCGTAAAGCGTGACAACTATAGTGACAAACGATAAAAACCTTACCATCTTAGACTAGCAGAAAGAAAAAATGTTACATGCTCAAAAAGAGAAGCTCTTAAAATGAGTGAATTCAAACAATTGTCTCTTAGTCGTGCGCCGGCAATCGAGAGATGCAGATGTGCCAATGAGCTTCTGTCACCCGCGTAATTAAGAGACAAACTTTAATTTCCTAACAACGAGAGTGACAAAGATGTAATGATTGTAATAGATAAACATAATTATATTGTTAGGTTATGAAATAACTTTAGAAGTATTTTTTGTGCTTATTTTGTTTGAGTATAACCCATCCGTAGTAAATATCATTGCAGTATTTCTTTGACACGCTTTGCCACTGAAACAGCGTGACTTGAAGGTTTTAATATTCAATTGAACCTTCCGTGTTGTTGTCTAGTTCGAACGAATTGGTCCGCGTTTCGATGCATTCTTGTCCAAACTTGTCTTACCTCTATACAATTAAATTGAGCCAAGAAAAGCCACAAACTTCCCCCTTAGTTAACCAACTAAACTATTCAAAAACAAATACCTCCAGGGTCTGGCGTGGTAAGAAACATGGTTTATTTAGCCGATATTTGCAGCGCCAAGAGGAACAGTATAGAAGTTCTGTAAAACTGTTTCACATACTTCGGATCAACGATGATTAAGACATGGATTGACGATGCCTATACAAAATCGCGTTCCCTTATTTCAGGCTAAAGCACTAGCGTCATCTATCGGTCACCACAAACACTAAATTCCTACTTAACCTTTCTGTTAAGCCCATTGGTTGACTGGTAGAGAACGCCTTATGGCATTAAGTCCGCCATTTGTACCATCTTTTTTAGTGCAATTAAGATTAAATAAATAAATTCTAGTTTCTAATATTTTCTTCGGCGATTAACGCTGAATAACTCGACTCCAGACTCAGCAGATGGCGCTGTGGCACTCAGTACCGAAAACAGACGTATAGCCTGAAGGTTCGAGGAACGCGATTTTGTATAGGCATCGTCAATCCATGTCTTAGTCATCCTTGCTTCGGATATTCTAACGCACCAGCCGACTGTTTTTTGCAATGTTATTATATAGGTTTTATTAAAATCCTTTAGTAAAAGAAAGCCCCTATAATTGTTAATTTCTTAAAACAGGCCGTAAGAATGTATCCCATCAAAAACGTAACATGTATAAAAACGCAAGTCTCGCAACGCAGTTCTTCGACAGCAAAAAATATTGAAATCTAATGAAAAACCAAGCCGGTGTCCGTAGAACTCAGTTCCCGCTGGAGTTTACTAACAACATTTCATTGTGACCGTTTGAATATTATTAATAATATTAGGTGTCTATATTTTTATAATAAATCGAATCACCTGGCCCTGTAGTCAAGATGACAATCGTTTGCAGAAAACGAAACGAAACGCTACACGCTCTCGCTCACTCTTCCATATTAGTGCGATAGAGAGACGGATAGCGTTTCCATTCGTTTTCTGCAAACGATTGTCATCTTGGCTAAGCCCCCTGGCTAATGAAATTTCAAATTTCTAGTTTTATCCACAACAGAGTTAGATGGGGTCGTAAATGGCCTGAATGGCTTCGGGAAAGGATGTTACGGCCGTGCCTTTGTTGTTTGTTTTGCTCGACTTGGCGCGGGCACTGCCGTGCCCCCAAATAGTTACCTACTTATTTTTTTTAGTTTGTAGTGTTTGCAGTTAACGTATATATGCGGATGCTCCTAAGTAATGAAAGGTCAACATGTTAATCTGGTTGTATCTAATGGTTGAGCAGTGCTTTGTGAATCTCCTTCACCTCACCAGCAACCCGAACTTCGAACTATTTACTTTTAAAAACTTCCACCTTAGAGCGGGGTATGTTTGACCCCATTTTCACCTGACGCCGTGTATTTTAGCTAATATACGTACTTACTTAATCCGCTAACTTAGGGGCTGTTCATAAATTACGTGATTTCAATTTGGGGAGGGGAGGATCGGATGATGGTAGCATGACGTAGGAGGGGGGGGGGGTCATTCCGAAGATGACATCATCTCTCGCATCTTTAAAAAGTGCTTCAATGAGTAAGAAAGGAATGAAATTCGTGTTTCTATAAACTGTTAATGCTATAAGATATTATCTACTAAATAGTTTTATTGAACAATTAAACTAAAACGCATTTTTTGGAAATGACATCATTTTATTTGGCAGGGGGGGGGGGTCATTCCAATTATGATGGTTGGATGATTTTAGGGGGGGATCCTAAATCATCAAAAATTGATGACGTAAATTATGAACAGCCCCTTCAAGTGCTAAGGGCTTTTTACTAAATGAGTGAATAAACATATTTTTCACACCACCTGCTCGACAATGCCAAATTATATATCATGCAAACCTCACCGAAAGCAAATCATTATAGCCCTTGGCTTTAGCCGGGTTATAATGTTGTACTAAATCTCATTATAACCCGCTGGTTAATAATGTGAATTCACTTCCCATAGCTCTTATTGTTATGTGCTTAAAGTCTAATTTCATAAAGTCCGCACGGTGCACAGCCCCGCGACGCCAGCCGGAGCCCGCGCCGCCGCGTCGAGCTGATTTGAAAATCGAATTTATTGGGAAAATCGTGCTGGCCACCTCAATTTTAAATACCTAAAACAAATGCCGCGAGTGTCATAAGACGCTGCATTATACGGAGTAAAACTGCAGGTTCTATAAAAATAGAAGATAAAATTAGAATAAAATGGACTAATGTATCAAGAATCAATTTTTAGGGTTCCGTAGCCAAATGGCAAAAAACGGAACCCTTATGGATTCGTCATGTCTGTCTGTATGTCTGTCCGTCCGTATGTCACAGCCATTTTACTCGGAAACTATACGACGTATCTGAATAAAATTTACACATAAGGTGTATTTTGTATGCCGCTACTCAGTTATGTAGTGAAATTTGAAAAAAACAATTTTTTAAGGGGGGGGCTCCATACATGTAACAAAATTTTTATTTTTTATATTTTTGACTAAATATCAACATGTCACACATAAATCGATAGGTCTTTAAAAATAACACTGAGGTTTTTTGACCATTTTGTGATTAAGTGAATATTTTCTGAAATAATCGCTTCGAAAGTCAGAAAAATTGTTCCCCCCCTGTAACTTTTGAACCGTAAGTCCAAAAAATATGAAAAAAATTGAGGAGACGCGCCTTATCATATACTTTCTAGGAAAATTTTTTGAACGTTATTGGTTTAGCCATTTTTGAGTTATCTCCAAAAAACTTTTTCCATAGGCATCAGATACGACCTTTTGGTATTAGTTTGGTTCTTATTCCATTGAAGGTACGGAATCCTGCTATGTGTGGTCCGACACGCACTTGGCCGGTTTTTACTTTTGATTTACTTTAATAAAAATCCGTTTCTAGTAGCCTTAGCTATTTTATTGTCTCGCAAGAGGTGAGAAAAGTAGAGTATACTCCTCGGGGATAAAGCTGTTTTTGTCACGGGCGCGCTTGAACCCCTCACTGCACTCAGGACTCAGTCTTAATTCCCTCGCTTCGCTCGGGAATTAAATCATAACCCCCTCGCTGCGCTCGGGAGTAAAATCTGGAGTCCTTCGTTACGTTCAGGATTCAATATAGCGCCCGTGACATAAAACAGTGCTTTATCCCCTTGGTGTACAATCTACTATTATACCACGACGATGGCAAACAAGCATACGGCCCGCCTGATGGTAAGCAGTTACCGTAGCCTATGGACGCCTGCAACCCCAGAGGATTCACATTCGCGTTGCCTACCCTTTAAGAACCTATACACTCCTTTTTTGAAGAACCTCATACTGTAGCCCGCTGGGAAAACCTCGGCAGGGAGTACATTTAATAGTTTATTTTAGAGAAATATATTTAATTAGGGAGGTAGGTCTTTGTCATAACAGTTATAATTGCAGAAGGCACTCGACTGCGCCCACGGGCACCGAGCGGCAAACGCGCCGCATTGAACTGCATTCAACCGGCTCGAACTGCATTGGAGCGGTACGCAGCGGTAATGAGGCTTTTAACGATCGTTAGCGACCTTGGTGACATGGCGGTTATACTTTTTCATATCTCATGCTCTAAAAGTAATAAGACACAAACAGATAACTGTTTTGCGGTTGAAAAGTGATTCATTTCTGCCAAAAAGCTTTCATAGCCTGTCAATGAGTCTGGTTAACCTATGGTTGTAACTTTAAAACACATTAAAAAACGATCCAACTTTAATTGGACTAAGAGCTGGCCACGTCAGATATGACACAATAATGAGAGCAATGAAACCTGTCTAGTTAGATTGTTTTACCACCCTTACTACTAGATCCGGGCATGTGGCAGGTTTTAATAGGTGGAGGTCAGAGTGATAGACCAACAAACATTTTCAGTTGGAAAAAAGTAGTACCAAAATAGGTAAAAACTGCCGAAATTGTGTCATTTATAGAGGGCAGGGCCTGTATTTCAACATTAGAACAAAAAACATTCTGTATTATTGCGGAAACAAAAACAGTACCTGGGCGACTAACTATAAATTGCATTATACATAATTTGGCACTACTTTCCCCCAACAGAAATTTCTAGCTACGATATAATATAATTAATTACAATTTTTTATTTATCGTATGGCATTACGAGTCACTGGATTATTTTTATATATATTTAGATTATTTTTATATTTATTCTCAATCTATAGCTTAAACTATGTACTTCTAATATATATAAAAATAATCCAGTGACTCGTAATGCCATACGATAAATAAATTAATTAATTAATTACAATCATAATGTTGCATCAAACCCACAACTCTAGGATTTGTCTTCTTCCAGCTATTTGCATTCTTTAACCTCCACCAGTTTACAGCTGCCAGATGTCCGAATCTAGAAACAAGCATAGTAAAGCAAACTAACTAGAGGGTTTTCGTTGCTCTCATTATTGTGTCGTATCTGACGTGGCCAGCTCTCCGTCTAAATGAATTAACTACGCAATACAGCTAGCGACTAAACGTTTGCATCAGAAATATCAGAATTTGCTTGAAAATTATTTCGCTGCAACTTCAATACTACTCCAATATTGGTTGATTATTAGTTATGTGTTGGAGTTGTGTTGGGGATAGATTGTTGTTTTAATGTATCGTTTATATATTTTAAAGTTAGAATAGGGAAAAAGTATTTACTTCAAGTCAGCCTTTTTTTAGGCTGCCTTTTTAAGTTTTAATGTTTTTTATATTTACAATTTGCGTGAAGATTTGGTTTAAAGGGAATTTGTCATATGATTTTCAGTTTAATCATTTATCTACACCAATATCACATCTTCTCTTTCCAATAATATGTTCAGAAACGAAAAGCTAACGGCCAGAGATGTGACTTATTTGAAATACTTGTATTTAAAATGCAAATACAAAATACCTATTTCCTATTTTGTATTTAAATACCTTTTTAACAAAAGCATTTTGTATTTTATTTGAAATACTTTTTGGGACCCATTTTCTATTTTGAAAATACAAAATACTTTTTTTTTGTAATTTAATATAATGTTGGTAGAAAGGGTAGGTTTAACAGGTTATAGTTATTGCTCCTACGTGGGTGATTGGTAGGACAGGACACCGCGTAACAAATGGAAAAAGGCACTCATTCCTGACGATCTCGTCATTTTGTAACTAGTCGTCTGTTTTAAAATGGAGAGTTAAGATAAGTATGGAAATCATCATCGTCTTAGCGTTTGTCCCGGCTTGGCGAACTAATCACATGAACTGGCAGATACTAGTTTTTACAAAAGCGACTACCATCAGACCTTCCAACCCAGAGGAGAAACTACGCCTTATTGGGATTAGTTCCGGTTTCCGCAGGATGTTTTCCTTCACCAAAAGCGACTGATAAATATCTACCGACTGATAAATATATACATAAGTTCCGAAAATCTCAGTGGTACAAAGTCGGGATTCGATCCCGAGACCTCCAGATTAAAAGTCGGACGTCCTATCACCAGGATACCAGCGCTTATAAGAATGGAAATCGTATTAAATAGCAATCCATTTATGTACTGAATTTACAATGCATTGAATCCAAAAAAATTATACATACTTGGAAAGTAAATTCCCTGGAACGGAAATGAATGACATTTGGATCCATATAGATAAATATAACTCACTATGAGAGCATGAAAAAAAAACATTTAATTAAGTACATGTATCGAGTGCCGACGCTAAAAAATATTTTAACCATTTATCTACAAAACAAATAAGTGGCACACAAAACTTACCTCTCGTTAAAATTTGATTAACATTTGCTTTATATTTATTGGTTAAAATGGCTATGCTATGACTATGACATGGGCACACGGACATGACGAGATAAGGATTCCGTTTTTTCCATCTTGGCGACGGAATTCTAAAAAAAAACTTGAATTACTTTATTATTGTAGGAAATTACTAAAAGATTTTCTATGTTTGATATTATGAATCAAGTTCATTTTTTTAGTCTTTTTCCTGGTATATTCATGTTAAACACATTACAATCAGTCACCTACTTATTAAATTAAAATCAAATAAAAACTAAATCGTGATATGGGTTAATGATAAATCATTAACCTAGTCGAAAAGCCCGCCCCGAGCCACCCCCGGCGGAAAGGTGCCCATCACGCTCGCCGCGTTGCCGCGCGATGGACAGACGTTGCGCCAGGAATGACCCGGAACGGGGGTCATGACCCCTCTCCGCCAAACGACGCGAGAGAGAGATTCTAAAAAGCATTTGTATTTAAAAAAAAGTATTTTTAATACCTATAATACCTATTTAAGTATTTTTAATACCTATTTTGTATTTAGTATTTGAAATACAATTTTGCTAAGTATTTTGTATTTTGCATTTGAAATAGTAAATCATGAAAGTATTTGCATTTTGTATTTAAATACTTTTTCTAAACCATTTTGCACATCTCTGCTAACGGCCTATATTAAGAAGGTGTATCTGTGGTGCATCGTAAAATTTACTTTACAATATCGATAACCGATACTTTAATTACATTACAATTTCGAACTTCTTCTGGTATACCGATTCGAGAACATGTTCGAAATTTTAATGTAATTAAAGTATTGATACTTATGACAGGTGCAATGGCGGTCACTCTAATGAATCTTAACACGTTATTGAGGAGATATAATATGAGTTTAGAAAAGTAATGTATGTAATTTTATCTACACCAATATCATAAATCCTCTATTTCGCGTTCGGAAACCGTATATAATTACCACCATTATTGTAACCAGTAACGTAACATCAGTGTATAATCTGTGACAGTGTGGTAAAAACGTATGAAAATTCATTACCTACGGTAACGTTATGAAGATCCGCCCTCTCCCCGAGCGCCGGCATGCGCCCGCGCGACCGCCGGTACAATCGAGTTGGTCATGGCGGTCCAATGGCGGTCATTCTACTGGTTTCCGAACACATCATTTAGGTTTATAATATGTGTGTAGATAAAGCAGTGTATGCAACTGTACGTAATTAGGCCTTATTACGTAACAGTTACATAAACTACTATTATATAATTAGGCATGAAAACACTTGTGTGATGTTATAAAACTCGATCACCTCGTTCGTTTTATAAAACCATACACGAAGTTTTATGCCCTTCATAATGTAGTAGACACATAAATTACTATTAACTTCGATTTCATAAACGATTTCTAATTCTAACCCGTATTTTATAGAAAATGAAAGTAAAGATCCTAAGCGATATCTATCTATACATCTTCTATACATATAATAAAGCTGAAGAGGGTCGAAAGTCTGTACATGGAATATATTCGAAAAAAAGTTGGCTGGGGATACTTAGAATCGATAACAGAACACGTTCCAACAATTTTTAGAATTTTTGTCTGTTTGTCTGTTTATCTGTTTATCTGTTTATCTGTTTGTCTGTTTATTTGACCGCGCATCACGTGAAAACGGCTGAACGGATTTTTATGAAATTTTGTATAGAGATAGTTTGAGTCCCGGGAAAGGACAATAAATAGTTTTCATCCCGAAAATCAACCCTCTAGGGGGTGAAAAGGGGGTTGAAAGTTTGTATGGAGATTTTTTAATAGAAATTAGTATGGAGATAATTTGAGTCCCGAGAAACGACAGAATAGTTTTCATCCCGAAAATCAACCCTGGAGGGGGTGAAAAGGGGGTTGAAAGTTTGTATGTAGAATTTTGATAGAAATGAGTATGGAGATAATTTGAGTCCCAAGAAACGACAGAATAGTTTTCATCCCGAAAATAAACCCTTGTGGGGGTAAAAAGGGGGTTGGAAGTTGGTATGAAGATATTTTAACCGCTGAACTGATAAAGATGAAATTTGGTATAGAGATAGTATGGGTCTCAAGAATGGACAAAGGATAGTTTTCACCCCGAAAATCAACCCTAAAGGGGTGAAAAGGGAGTGGGAAATTTGTATAGGGAATTATTTAGGTATGGAGATAATTTGAGCTCTGGAAAAGGAAATAAAATAGTTTTATCTCAGAAATTATCCGTTAAGCGGATGCAAAAGGAGTGGAAGTTTACATGGGGGAAAAAACAATTTGGTATTGAAATAGTTGGTATTTTTTTGGTCTGTACTACACGAAACCTGGGCTGTACTACAATCTCTCCAGAGGTGCCAAGTGGACTATCGCTATATCGAAGTGCTGAAGTGTTTGTACGAGAACGCCACTATGTCAGTCCGACTCCAGGACCGGAACTCGAAGCCTATTCCGTTGCAGCGGGGAGTCAGGCAAGGAGATGTTATTTCTCCTAAACTGTTTACCACTGCACTGGAGGATGTTTTCAAGACTCTGGACTGGAGAAGGCTAGGCATCAACATAAACGGCGAGTACATCACTCACCTTCGGTTTGCTGACGATATAGTAGTCTTGGCTGAGACCATCGTTTTGAAAAAAATAAGTCCCGTCGAGTTTCTTTTCGGTCATAATACTTCTCGGGCCAGAGGTGTAGGGTTAGAACCGGTGGTAGTTTTGGAACGAAGTTCCTTATCGGACAGTTCGCGGATGGGGGCGAAAAAAAGTCGCGTGACCGTCACGTCACGAAAACGCGACACCCATACGATTGAGAAACTGAAATCAATGAAATAAAAAAAATATAAAATAGAATAAAGTGAAGTGTAGTGAAAAGTGAAAGTGAGAACCTAAAAGTAAAAAATGTCAAAATTTCAAAAATTTCAAAAATTTCAAAAATCTCAAAAATCTCAAAAATCTCAAAAATTTCAACAATTTCTAATTTTCCAAAAAATACATAAAAATTAAAACCACAAAAATTACGAAAAAGTCAAAAATTAAATAATATCATTTCGTTCCAACCGAGAGTTCCACGACACTCACGTATTTTTTTTTCTCTAGCGTTCATTAGTGCATTGTAATGAGCTTACGTTGAAGAATCTTCCGCGTTCGGAAACCGTATGTAATTACCACCATTATTGAAACCAGTAACGTAACATCAGTGTATTATCTGTGACAGTGTGGTAAAAACGTATGAAAATTCATTAAAATTCGTAAGAAAATTGTAAATTTGTATTGTATACACTAACATGAACTCTGTGTTTACTAACAACGATATTGGCCTGAAATAAACGTTTATTTTATTTAATTTAATTACCTACGGTAACGTTATGAAAATCCTGGCGGTGTAATGGCGGTCATTCTAATGGTTTCCGAACACGTCATTTAGGATTTGTAAAATGTGTGTAGATGAAGCAGTGTATGCTTCTGTACGTAATTAGTTAGCCTTATTACGTAACAGTTACATAAACTACTATTTATCTCTTTTTAGGGTTCCGTAGTCAACTAGGAATCCTTATAGTTTCGCCATGGCCGTCCGTCTGTCTGTCCGTCTGTCCGCAGTCTAGCTCAGTGACCATTCGCACTAGAAAGCTGAAATTTGGTATCAGTATGTGCATTAATCACGCCGCCAAAGTAATAGAATAAAAACTAAAAAAAATGTTTTTATTAGGGTACACATAAAATGGGGGGTGAATTTTTTTTTCACTCCAACCCTATCGTGGTGGGTATTATTGAATAGGTCTTTCAAAAAGAATAGAGGTCTTCTAATACATTTTTTGGATGAAACTGATATTTTCGTAAATATTAGATCTGAAAGCGTCTCCTCCATCTAACTTTTGTACCGTGGGTCCAAAAAAATAGAACAAAATAATGAATTATCAGTCAGAAACGCATAGTGAAAGGAAGTGCCGGATAGTAAAATGACGTAAGCGCCGCCAAATATCCCTTAATAAACGACTTTTTGAACTGATGTTTTGTAGCAGGGCGGCAACTACGAAACTCTACACTGAGCATCGCCCGACATGCTCTTGGCCGGTTTTTTTTGCATTGTTATCCCAGAAATCACCCCTTAAGGATTACCAATTCCAATTCAAGAAAATCCCCAGCCGTAGCCTATAAAAATTCAACGTCTAAAAGGGGGAGGTAGCCACTACACTCGATTGAGTTAAATTTGCATGGGTCATGGACATGCAGAAAAATCATTATTGACCCCCTCAAAAAATCATAAAATCATTACTGAACCCCCCAAATTTCAACCACGCCTGTTCGTACCTTTCATGCTTAAACTGATTTGACGGGAGGATCGATTTGGATGATATTTGCCGTGGACATGAACGTATACATACGAAAGTGGTACTGTATCGTCCAATATACACCTACGTGATATGTCGTTTAAATCATGGCAAAAAAAATTATAAGGGCAAAAATTGAAATTGCAAAGGGTATTGATTTTTGAGTGTAGTTTCATTTAGTGGTAATTGTAAAAAAATATATCAGGACTCAGCGAGCTCAGGAGTCCTCTAGCGTATCCATCTGTCAACTTTACTTCAAGTTCCACCTCCAGGGTAGCGGGAGAGAAATTAGGGGTGAATTAGCCGCTTACTGACACAGACCGAATTCCACGCGGGCGGAGCCGCGGGCTCAGCTAGTTTTCTATAAACTCCCTTTTCATTTGATACAGTTCGCTACATTGCTTGATTTTAATGACGAAGCAATTATTGTCAAGAATTAAATGGGATCTTGTTACGATTTAGATTTTTAACTCAAAAGTCTTTGAGAACATTGTGATAAAAAGAATTTTATTGAATTTAAAGGATACTTTGAATTTGAAGCGTAATAATGAAAGGCGCAAGGATTTATTAAATTACAGTCACACAAAAATACAAGCAATATTGGGTATGTATTTTAATATTTCAGTAATCTTTGTTCCTGTAAAAGCTTCCTGTAAAACATGACAGAGCGAAGAGGATAGTGTCTTAGCCGTCAACACTGTGAATCCTCCTGTTTATTAAGGGGTCGGCAACGCGCATGTGAGACCTCTGGAGTTGCAGGCGTCCATAGGCTACGGTAGTTGCTTACCAGGCGGGACGAATGCATGTTTGCCATCGTCGTGGTATAAAAAAAAGCAGCTTTGCAGGTGACTGCAATTTTACGATGAGTAAAACTAAAAAGTAATATCTTGCGTCGCTATTGCGCTATGGATTTTTAACTCTTAAATTTGCAAATTGAATTTTTTTCAACTATGTACCTCTCCTTTTTCAAAAAAATGGTTTCGTCTTCAATGCGATAGTCATATGTAAACGCAGGGCCGTTACATATTCCTACAATGTACTCAAATATGTGATAATTTTATAGAGCCCATTTGATAGCAGTCAAATGGTTATTGTTTATCGACATGATAGCGCGTTTACGACTCGTGCCGTGTTGGGCAACCAACTCTGGGCTCTTAGGAAAGAGCACTACTTGTATTTTCTCAAGAGTTTATACTGCTCAACGAAGGGGTTTGGTAAATAAGTAGAAAGTAACTTAGTTTTGAAATACAACTAATTTAAGTATCACGTTTTTCTTTCACTTAACCATAACACTAAACAACTTCATACGAGTAATGCAAAGCAGTAAAGTTCTTGCCAACCACCTCAGTTAAAAGGTAGATCTATCTATAGAAAAAAAGTAGTGTGTTCGTGGAGTGAATGTTCTGGTTAATGCTAATTCATGTCGCTGCTGCTGATAATGGTAAGGCCTTGTTTAGAACTAGGTACTTAAGATAATAAATAGATAACAATGCATTATATTCTGTTAGAACTGTTAGCTTCCGTTATCGTTTTGTTCAGATTACGTCCTCCTAGCCCAGTCGGTAGTGACACTGCCTACGAAGCAGGAGGTCCCGGGTTCGAATCCTGGTCAGGGCATTTATTTGTGTGGTTATCACAGATATTTGTACCTGAGTTATGGATGTTTCCTATGTATTTAAGTATTTATCTATATCTATATATTATATATATCGTCGTCTAGTACCCACAATACAAGCCTTATTGAGCTTACTGTGGGACTAGGTCGGTTTGTGTAAGATTGTCCTATAATATTTATTTATTATTTACGGTTTCAGAAGATGATCTACCAAGTCAGAAACCGAAGCTGTGGTACCTACCAACGGCCCCATACCCGGGTCAAAGAAACAAGGGTGCGCCGCAACGGAGGGCGTTTGACCTTGCTGGGTTATCACTATCACCAAATCAGAAGGCAACAGAACATCAGGATCTCTTCGGACCGGACCCTCTAGGTCCCGAAGACCAAACAACCGTCACCTTGCCACCTCAAATGCAAAAACATCGTGGCCCATTTGGTTCGCAAGCATTAAATCATGAGCCATCATCCAAAGAACAATTTTTCGAATTACCAGGTGTTCTTGATGGACCCCCAGCTTTCAAAGAGGCGGTCGCTCGACTAAACAGATCACCTATGCCATTTGGTCTGTATTTAAGGTCATTCGGACCGAATAGAATGATCAGACCAGGGGAACAAGACGACGCATATCAACCCTGGGAGCCGATGAACCAGTATAGACTACCAGGGTCTACTGCTGACGATATGGGGCCAGTCGCCCTGGGTCCGTACTTAGAACGAAGAGTGAGACTGATACGCGTTTCTCAAACAACCGTCCAGACACGACTTGCGCCACTGCGCGACATTGAGCACACCACATCGGTATTAGAATTAACCTTGAATAATGTCCTCCACCAACTACAAAAACTAAATTACTGGTATTTGGGAAGGGGTTTAAAAAAAATCAAAATACGTTTATTTACGAAACACTAGGCTACATGGCATGCATGGCAAGCATGGTTAGGTTACATCTACAATTGGCAGTATTTGTCTTATCCTCTTGTTCCTAATTTTGGTCATTTTGCTTCTCTACCTAATTTCCCTCGGTCTTACCACAGACATTTTACTTTGTTTCAGGCATTCGACGGCTGGCTCGACGCACACGTACGAAGCCGCGGCCGCACTAATCGAGCGACGCGAGAGTCCAACCCGCTCGCGCCGCCGGCACCTCCGAGCTTCACTCCGCGCGGTGCCAGACACTCCAAGGTACACTCAAACCAGAACTTGGAAAGCATTTACCAACTTGCACTATGAATTAAGTATATTAGTACCACACCAAGCGTCAGGTCAGGAAGGTTGATGATCAGTTCGGAGGCCGCAGCGTTACGCTGACCAATATATTAAGGCACTCAAAAAATGGAATATAGGAGGATACTTAGGTATGAGGAGCTAAAACCAACCACATGATAATTTAAGAACCAAAGCTTTTTTTCTAACCTACACAACACAACAGCAATGATCACGGGTCATATATTATTTGCATGACTGTGTGTATTATCTTTATCTTTAGGAGTCCGGTAAAGTTTTTTTTCGTTTCCGCTCAACTTTTTGATACTATTTTATAGTAACTAAATAATAAGACTATTATTAGTTTGTAATTGTATACATATATTGAAAGGTAATTTATTTTATCTACACTCATATTGTAAGTCCTCTAAAATGCGTTCAAAAACCGTAGGCAATCCAGCATTACAACAAACGATTTCACTATGATAAGTTTCTTATCTGTGGCAGTAATGTAATTTTAACTTTACATGCTCAAATATTGTTATGTTATGAGTTTCAAATTTGGAACAGCTGTCAAAACCAACACAATTTCAATGGATTTCTATTCTAGTATCCATAGATTTTAAAATGTTGTCGATACGAAACGTCAGTACGATATATTTTTTGACATAAACCGCACGACATTTTGATCTCGGATGACATGAGAATAAGGACTTCGTTCGTTGGCTGATATTAAAAAAAACTCGCGACAGAAGTTTGTACATATATATATTTCTCTATGGTTTGTACGGCAGCCATTTCTGTTATCAACTTGTCAGTTATTGTTTGTCGAAACATTTTTAATTGCGAAAATGTAAATGTTTACTATTAACTATATTATAATAAATAAATATACTTTCCTTATCAGTTCTAATTTATTTATTTTTATTAGGCTTACACCTGTGGGTATGTTTCAGCACTTGTATCTATCTACCTAGTAATGCAGGTCAATTGCCTTCGGCTTCTGAACCCATCTTTGAGTACTTGCAATATGTGTGTAGATAAAGTAATGTATGCAACTGTACATAATTAGGCCTTTATTATGTATCAGTTGCATAAACTACTATTTATCTTACACTCACATTGTAAGTCCTCTTAAACGTGTTCAAAAACGGTAGGCAATGGCTATCATTACCACAACCGATTTTACTATGATAAGCTTTTTATCTGTGGCAGTAACGTAATTTTAACTTTACATGCTCATATATTGATACGTTATGAGTTTAAAATTTCGAACATCGAATTTGATAACATATGTAAATTCTGTCCTCCTTCCTGACCAACGGCACGCGCCCGCGCGACCGCCGGCACAATCGAGTTGGCCATGGCGGTGTAATGGCGGTCATTCTATGGTTTCCGAATACTTCATTTAGGATAATATATAATACTAGCTTTCCGCCCGCGACTTCATCCGCGTATATACGGTTCCTCATATAGAGTTTGATATCCAATGTTATCTTCTTAACTAACTTTTGTTAATCCCCGAACCAACTTCTTAATATATTTATACTTATAGCTATTTTGGCGAAAAAACGGGTAACGTAGACATAGTTTCAGTGTTAATATGCAAATAATAACGTAAATATACCCTATTATTTGCGTAACTTCTTTGTGTACTATATCCTCGTAGTGGTGGTTTTATTTGGCGATACGACGACCAAACTATTGTAAGAGCTCACTCTGGAACATGGAAATGGAACGGAAATAGGAACAATAATTCCTAGTAAATCTCAAACCAAAGAAATACTAAATCTCTATACGAACTTTCAACCCCTTTTTTGCCCCGTTCTAGGTCGAATTTTGAAAAGCGCTGAAATTGCGTTTATTATTTTTTTATTATTAGTAAACGTACGAAGTTTCAAATCTCTAACACCAAATTTTAAACCCCACCGATACAAACGTTTACTCCCTTAGGGTTTGATTTTTTTTTAATCGATTCTTATTAGTTGTACAAATTGTAAATTTAACTCGTCCTGCAAATTATAATTTTCTAGCTTCAGTAGTTACGGCCTCCCTTTAATACAAACTTTTCAACCTCGTTTCAACCCCTCTTGGGTGGAATTTTGGAAAACGCTGAAATTAGTTTTTTGGCCTTGAAGTAAGTATCTTACAAACGAACTTTCAAGTCTGTCACAAAAAAAAAATATACAAACTTTCAACCCCTTTTTTCCCTGTTAGAGGTTGAATTTTAAAAAACGCCGAAATCCTTTTTATTGTTTTTTAATTATTAGTAAACGTACGAAGTTTCAAATCTCTAACTCAAAATTTAAACCCCATCCATACAAACTTTCAACCCTTCTTAGTGGATACTAACGTTATAAAAACTACCTATTGTGAAAAATTCAGCTCTCTAGGTCCAACGGTTCGGGCTGGGCGTTGATTTAAGTGAGTCAGTCAGTCAGTCAGGACTTTTACGTTTATATATATAGATGAGTGTAGATAAAGCAGTGTATGCAACTGTATGTAATTAGGCCTTATTACGTAACAGTTACATAAACTACTATTAAACTGCATAAATAGAACACTTTATAGATTTTGTTTCATTTAAAAATAATTCACCTTAATACAAAAGCTGTTTCGCGATTTTTGCTTGGAGAGGTGAAAAGAGTAAGATTTTTATTTATTAAAATGATGGTAAACTAGTATGTAAAATAAATATGTAATTAAGTTGGAACATGAGTCGTTTAAGGAATAAGTCGAACGGTTTTTTTTTTCATTTTCATACATATTTTATAAGCAAGAGTATGTTTACCTAGAGAAATTTTAATACAAAATTGCCAAAGTTTAGGTAGGATTTTCGGGAATGTGTTATAGTATTTTATGCAACAGTTGTATAAGAGGGGTCAAAAAAGGTGAGTGGCGTGGGTAACAATTTGAGTCGTAGGCGCAGCCGGAGGCGAAAATTGTTAAGAAAAACGCCACGAACATTTTTTGACCTACTTATACGACGTTGCATACAACACTTTTTCTACGACTACACATAGTTTTACAATTGAACACTTCATGGATATTGCAGTTATTTTGTCAACATAATCAACAATAATTTAAGTTTCACCTTTTAAAACACTGTATTTCAAGAATACTAACACAAACACACACCGTCGTTATTAAATCAATTATCAAAGAGCGACAGAGATTAGTAAAAATATATTATTTTCAAAGTTTGCAGTTTGCCATCACAAACGAATGGCAAACGTAAAAACTATAAAGTATGTCTGTGGTTCTTTTCATTTTTTCTTTTTTAAAGTTTTTTTTTTCTAAAAACGCTACGTTTATTTATGTTTCTTAGGTTGGCAGTAATGTATTTTCTTCTAAAGTCCTGATTGCACGCGATTCTATTTCGGCGGTTTTATTTAACAGTTGTTTTTTTGGGGAATAGACTAGATAGACTTTTCTTCGAGTATATTATCTATGTGTTTCTTCAACGATATAGATGATGACGAATGTATAAATGATAGATAAACGGGAGTAGAAATAAAAAAATTGTTGGGATCACAGGGCACCTCTGTTAGCAGTTGCATTATATCACATAATAACCCTAGGGTCTTTATGAAGAATAGACTAGATAGACTTTTTCGAAATTGCATAAGACATGCTTTTATATTCGTTTGCGGGACCATATAATTGACAGATAAAAGTACCGGAGTAGAAAAAGTATTTTTTGTATACATCTCATTTATTTATATTTGTTGCTTCCGCTAGATCTCTCTCTGCTTTCTGTGCTAAATGAAACGTGCATATTTTAATTAGTTTCAATAAAGTTAATTTTGAAATCGTTATTTGATTTATCCATGCGATTTGGTTATACAATGATAGATGTTGGCGGCCAAGTACCCCCGCACGGGACTCCCGCTCTCTTCTGGAGAAGTGTTCGTTCCTTCGTCGGCGCTCTCGCGGCCCACTTACGTGCCCAGTCGCCTGTTACCGGACTTCACTGTAAGCGCAGAATATTAGTAGTACAGTCGCCATCAGATATATCGGAGCGGCCAAGGTGGTCACAAATATCTTAACAACGGCTCTATTGTCAAGGCGATAAAGTGCATGTTCAGATATTTTTGAGTGCCTTGGCCGCTCCGATATATCTGATGGCGACTGTACTATACGTACAAAAATGTATTCAAGGTGTTTTTTCAAACCTGAGCCATATTTAGCGAAGTGATTATTTTGGGATCTCGGGGTTGATCCCATAGAAAAAGTTGTTCTGAATCACCTCACCTCGCATAGTACAAGCTAGGGGTTAATAAAACACCCTGTATTACAGACATTATTATTATTTAAGTCCGGTCAAGGATAGGGCTTGCAATGCGAATATTTCGAATATTTGTATGGAAATTATTCGAAATATTTGTATAAAGGTGCGACCACACCGCTGCCTAAAATACGGTGACGCTACGGAATCGCAGTGACGCATCGTATTCGTACCGTTTTAATCGCATGCCCTCCACACCGCTGCTCAAAATACGCTGACGGTACGGAATCGCAATGACTTGCCGTAAACGTCACGATTTTAACGCATGCTCTCCACACCGCTGCTTAAAATACGCAGACATTGTTGCTGCTGCGTCAAAATATTTAGTATGGGGCACGTCACGGCGTACACGTAGCGTCTGCGTATTTCGAGCAGCGGTGTGTAGGGCATGCGATAAAAACGGTACGGATACGATGCGTCACTGCGATTCCGTAACGTCGCCGTATTTTAAGGAGCGGTGTGGAGGGCATGCGATTAAAACGGTGCGCATACGATGCGTCACTGCGATTCCGTAACGTAGCCGTTTTTTAAGCAGCGGTGTGGAGGGCATGCGATAAAAACGGTACGGATGCAATGCGTCACTGCGATTCCGTAACGTCGCCGTATTTTAAGCAGCGGTGTGGAGGGCATGCGATTTAAACGGTGCGGATACGATGCGTCACTGCGATTCCGTAACGTAGCCGTTTTTTAAGCAGCGGTGTGGAGGGCGTGCGATAAAAACGGTACGGATACGATGCGTCACTGCGATTCCGTAACGTCGCCGTATTTTAAGCAGCGGTGTGGAGGGCATGCGATTAAAACGGTGCGGATACGATGCGTCACTGCGATTCCGTAACGTAGCCGTTTTTTAAGCAGCGATGTGGTCGCACCTTTATCCGGATAATTGCAAGCCTTAGTCACTGACTATAATAATTGCAAGCCTTAGTCACCGACTATAATAATTGCAAGCCTTAGTCACCGACTATAATAATTGCAAGCCTTAGTCACCGACTATAATAATTGAGCCATTTGGGGTTCACTTTATATTGGACTTTAAGTATGTTAAACAAAAGAAAAAAATTAAGGTACATACAATATAACTGCCTGCTGGTATCAAAGTACTTCAAACTTTGAATAATTTTTGTATACCATGTAACCTTAAGGTAGAAATCCAATACTCCATGCATGTAACTCAGTACATCAAAAAACTTGAATCTTCTTTGATATTTATTTATACAAAAACTTCTATATTATATACCTACTACATTTTGGTGACCATTAATCTATTGCCAGAAAAAAGTATGATAGACATTGAATTTCGTGAATTGTATTCACAAATTGTACCGGTACCAAAAAATAGGAATTTGTTGACCAAAATTCATATATTAATATCATTGATTCATACAAAAAGGGAGATATGGTACCAGGCGCTCGATTATGTGCCATCAAATATAGGTTCCGGGACCTATATTGAATTAGTCGTGTGGCAGATTCTCTCAGTCATGCGCAAAATATGGAGGTCTCCCTTGCATACCCGTGTTAACTATATAGGTTTATCTCTTTTGCCCATGATACACATACATTATAGCGGTGTGTAGCATTTAACAAGTGTGTAGGTGATTGTCCACATTTCAGTTCTGTTTACTATGAAAGTCACTCATCTTCCTTTTTGTTTATGTCTATGATTAATATTGATTAACGTAAAAAGATGGTAACGCCAAGGTAAATGCCTTATTTTCATATCAATCGCGAGACAATCAAGGACCACTGGGTTACTGTGATTAAGAATATTTACAGTTGTTATTATTAAACTAATCTATCGGGATAGCCTAATTAAGCTTCTCTCTCTCTAACAAAACAGCAAATGAAAGATGAAAGTAATGGCCAAGTATTCTAAAATAAGCATTTTATTTTCGTAGTGTCAAACATTTATGTAAAGCCTGACCAGAAATATATGATCATGCGCCATGTTGCGGAATTTCATTGAAACTAATTTCTTACACTGGCAATAATTATAATGACAGAATGATATGCATGTGTGAGTGCATGTGATAGGCTGTCACTGTTGTCAAGTGTCATTGAGACGGTTTACTTGAATAATAATAAAGTGTTGAATATGAAATAATAAACGACAAAAATATCCCAAAGTTATCCATATTCAAGAGCGAAACATTGTAAATAGTGTATATAATAAACTGCTGTAAATAATACAATCGGGAAATGAAACAATTTCGCTGTGAAACATTTTCAAATTAACATCGGAGCTGACAGGTAAACAAATCAAGATGTCACTATACCATAGACAATTATACGCTCTATGACTGTTGCCATATAAATGAGAATAATAGCGCCCTCTTGACAATAATCATATATTTCTGGTCAGGCTTTACAACAAAAAGTAGAATGGCCCACCCACATCAAAAATACTTAAACCTTCGTTATGACACCATATTCTTCAACAGGAGACGACTATGCGCCCGCCGGCACGTCTGCTGGGCAACGAGGACGGACTCCTGGAACAGCTGTCTCCCGAGTGGAGCGACCTCGGGTCGCTGTTCAGCAAGGAACGCAAGCAGCTGCCCAAGCTCCGCAAGGAACCACTACACACCTTCGATAATATACTAACAATTTGAGGAGAATATTTCACTACTCAACCTGAGCGGCTGCTCACATCCAACTTATCCCAGTACCTATCAAATGAAAGCAGCGTACAGTCACCGGCAATAGTATCTTCCTACACGAAGGCTGCAAAAATATGTGACACACTCTTATGGCCCTACAAATAAGAGCGTGTCACATATTTTTGTGGCCTTCTGTAGGAAGATTCTATGTGACCGTACAATCGATGATAATAGAGTAGAATCTTAAATTACCTCGCCAACACTGATTGACATGATACAGTAACACGCTGAAGAGTAGTCGTTCAGTTTAATAATAGTTTTAAGTTTGAATCAATTAATACTGTAGCTGTTTTCATTTATAAATAAATCAATTTAATTTAGAATGTTAGGCCGCGTAGATATAGAGGCAGATATGACATAATAATAAACCACTCTCGTTAGTTTCCTATACTATGCTTATTTCTAGATCCGGACATCAGGCAGCTGTAAAGTGGTGGAGGTCAAAGAATGCAAACTACTTTAAGAATACAAAACCTAGAGTTCTGCTGTTGATGCCGTATTATGAGAAGTTATATAAATAATTATATTATATCATTGCCAGGCTCCGTCCTCTATAAATAAAAAAACTTTCGCAGTTTTTAGTGTTTTTACCGATTTTGGTACTACTTTTTTCCAAATAAAAAAATTTGCTAGTCTGTTACACTGACCTCCATCCATTAAAAGCTGCCGGATGCCCAGATCTACCAATAAGGATAGTATTGCAATTTTACTAGACGGGTTTCGTTGCTCTCATTATTGTGTCATATCTAACGTACCAGCTCATAGTCAAGCGGACTCGATGCCCGCGAATGGCAGCGCGAACTGCGATGTCTGCAGCGCGAACTGCTACTGCAGAAAGGGGTACTAAGGGATTGACGGGACAGGTAGGACGCGAATATTTTCAGTTGCTACTTTGATTTTCTGGCTCAGGTAATCAGGTTGCTCTAAAAGTAGTTTTGTTATACTTTTAGACGTATTTTCTTATCTTGCGGCAACACGGAGTAGCCAAATTATATCATTAAAAAAAGTGGAGTAACTAGAAGTGAGAGGTGAAAGATATATCGCCTGGAGTGGAACCAGGGTTGCGGGGAGCGATCATGCGGATGAAGAGCGATGAATATAAGCGGAGAGTGAAACGGAACGCATATCGAGGCAAGCTAAATTCAAAATCCGAAGGCTTTCCCCATACAATTTCCCATCTCACCCTATTGCTATCACCACTGACTCCACAATGGATAATCATTAAAAAACTAAAATTCATATGGCCGGAACGATTTTTATGTACAAAAATCAATATGCCACATGTAAAAATACATTTTTATCGATGTTTTAATCCAACTCACCCCATTTTACGGTAAGTAGGTACATTAAAGTCTGTAGATTTTGATTAAGTTCGCGCAGTTCGCGCCACCTTTCGCATGCAAGTCCGCGGTCTTACGGGGTAATCTTTTACGATCCGACCTATTGTTTGTGCTTCGATAATTCACAAGTGTGATTTTCTTTTTTAGTTATATAATAATAATCTAATTACTTGTGGTAAAAAATATAATTTATAACTAAATTTAAAAATAAAACTATTTTCAGTGTTTAGTTGTGTAGCGCAATGCTGACAATTGTTACAAAATATTTTTCATTGGTTATTTATTGACTTATGAGTTATTTCAGTTTCATAGGTTAAAAAGGCGTTCCCGTACTCCACTAATACGGCGTCATCAGTACGAAAACAATTAACCACCTTCAGGATTAAATTTAAAAAAAAAATTGTTGGTGTGGCTCGGCAACGTTAGATTATTTTAAGGTTGAATTTAAAGTTTTGTGCGTTCCCTGGTAATATCTAAATAGGTATAAGAATCGAAACTGATAACTACAATAACATAGTTTAAATACTTTATTTATTAAGTAAGTACACAACTTATGGGAGGATAACGAAGAAGAAACAATACAAAACGCCAACGTTTCAACCCATCTGAGCTCCGGCACAACATTTTTTATACCCGCTGAGTGAGACCTCAGGAATAAAAGAACACGAGGGAAAATACACGGTGTAACAAGAGGAAACCGAATAATTTTAACAGCGTATTCCTCCTGATCATAAACGCTTTTTTGATGGCGATTTCACTCTTTATGGGGTCTAGTCTAGACATTCTTATTGACAGATATCAAAGTGCCAAGGAATACTTTACGTTAACCCTTTTTTTTCGAAAAAAAATGTACTAATTTATTTTAATCGACAACTTTACCAATAACATTTATGTTTTTATGTTCAAAAGCATTCAAAAAATCTAAAAAAAAAGCAAAAAAAAAAATTTATTTTGGCGAAATCCAGAAGAGTTTATACGACATTTTAGTCTCCAATTAAGATCAGGAATACGCTGTTAAAATTATTCGGTTTCCTCATGTACACCGTGTAAATGCGATCAGTGTGTCATGGGTCATGGGTCTCCACCTCAACGCGAAGCCTGCCGATCACCAGGACCCTCCTCGTCGCGGTGCGCGACCCGCGCTTCACCCCTGCCTCCGCGCCGCCGCCACTCCTCCTCGTGCCGCGACTCGACGTCCTCCTGCTTTGATTCCGAAACCTCTAGCTCTCGAGTTTGTTCCACACTCTCCTCACTCGCAGACTCCTCAGAACTACTGGAACTTCTGTCCTCCTGGTAACGCGACTCGGCGCTTTGTCCGTCTCGCGCTCTGAACTGAACACTATTTTCACCCTTGGAACTCTGGTGCTGCTGGATGTTTCCACCCTGCACATTGGACTGCTTAACATTCTGGCTATCACTATAATGAAGGTTATTGCCCTCGTAACCGCCGTTTCTATACAAAGACCTACCATGGTCATACGGCAGTCTACCATAGTTATCATTCTGATCATGTGGCCTGTCTTCAGTATCCTCGTTTCTGTATAGTCTATCTTCTACGTCGCTGAATTCATGTGTTTCAACATCATCCATCCAAGCCAGGCCATCATTGAATTGGTTTCGAAGCATCTGTTTATCGTCCATTCGCACTCTGTAGCGTTTGACGCCGTTCTCTTCAATATAGGACGGTTTTTCTTTCTCCTTATCTTCGTTTCTTTTTCTACTTTTATTTAGACCATGCGAGCTTTGGTTCCTAGCGTCGGTTTGTTCTTTACGCTGCAAGTACTTAGGTTCGAGCTGGTCTTCCAACTCAAATATACTCTTGAGGAAAGCTTTTCGATGCGAGTCTATCTGAAAAGACGAATTTTATGAAATAAGTAGATTGAAAATTAGCAGACGTTTATATCCATCAATTGGCTATAACTATAAAGATATTCGGTAAGCTTTAAAACTTTTAATACGTCGCCCAAGAGGGCGGCATAGTAGGAACAAGAATGTCTGCCGACTGACTACGACTACACCGTACTCCGTGACGAATGACTGCCCCGTAGCCCGCAAGGGACTGTAACGGCGGATCCTGTGTTTCCACCACGTCGGTTCACCGCGGTAAACTCAGCTACCGTGTGAATGCGCTTTCACATTATCTGATCCGATATCAGATGTCGGATGGCCCCAGGAGAAAAGAAGTTTCTAGAGAGTACCCTTTGGCATTTAGTCCGCTTTTTAGAACGGAAAATGTCTACATCATTTTCGTCGTTTTAGCTTTACGTTAGCGATGTCGCGGCAGCGGGGCTCCTATTTCTGTGCGGTTTGGCCTTCGGCCATTGGAAGATAACTAGCGATCCTAACCTACCTATGAGTGGTCATTTTGCGTTCTAGACCATTCGCGATGTAGACTAAAAGCGATATAGCCAAAATTACACTAGTCATTTTGCGTTCTAGACCGTCCGCGACTATACCAAATCATTAACTAGGTAAGCAGTCTGTCCGGAAAGAAAAGTGTCGTAGAATGTATGAGCTCCCATATAGACCACGACACTTTTCTTTCCGGACGGACTGATCTGATTGATCCGTGCGTTCCCGGAGCCCGTCGATCCCACTCAGTGGGATTTCACATTATTCGATATCGATTGTCGGATAGGAGGGTATAGTCGCGGACGGTCTAGAACGCAGAACAGTTACCTCGCCGTACACAAGCGATGCGTCGCGCGGTCGCTGCGGCGCGCCCGCGCGGGCCAGGTCGCGCCGAGAGATGCCGTTCTCGCGCGACGCCATGTCGTCCGCGACAACTTTGTCTTTGCTGTTGAGACCGTACTCATCTCGAAGGAGGGCACTGTTTTATAAAGATTCTCATTAGGTAGGCACGTATTATTAGGAACTTATCTATGTTACCAAATTTTATAAGTACCAAATCTTATGAAGTATGTTAAGTGTACGTTAACTAACTAACTTCGCTAGTGTGTAAAAGGATTTTGATAAGTATATATATAGAATATGGCTGTCACTTTTTGGCGATAAATAACCGTTAAAAATGATGTTACAGATATTCACAGCTTGTTGTAGAATAGAATAGAATATGTATAGTTTATACGTAGACACACACGCAGACATAATAAATTGGGAAAGAAGTATAAAAAAAGAAAGTGCCACGAAATGGTCATCTCAGCATGGTGCTAGCGATTGCTAGCTCTGCTCTTCCGATGAGACCATCAGGTGAGAAAATCACGACAGGTAACTCAAAGAGTAATACGATACAATAAAACTAAATTAATCAACATACAGTGAACAGCTTATCAAAACAAAATGCAACATGAAAATATAGAAGTTATACAGCAATAATGCATCAGTCCGAACCTGTCTTGGCCCAGCATTATGCCGATCGACAATGGCAGCTACACAAACTAAATTGACAAGACAAGTATGACAGGTCGGACAAGGTCAAAGAGAAGACATTTGAATACATTTGTAAACATTTGAATAGCTATAATAAGTTAAACAAAACCTACACTACTTATATAAAACATTAGCACAAATTGTATACAGATATATAATAAAAAAAATATTGTCGACATTTTTTGCCGTAGAATTCGATTGCCAGTCCAATCTACAACCATTACACCAGTTCACCTTTTTTGTATGGTTCTGGACATAGGGGCCTCTAGCTGCCAGAGGAGGTGACGCCGGGGGAACCAGACTACCGTTACTCGACACTTATCATCACAGCGAATTATTCATTGCAACCATGAGAAGTCACTAGCGACCTCTGTACCTACGTTCTGGAAGTTTACAACTTAACGACCTTGACTCTTGAGACAACTCTATACAATGTGTTTGGACACCTATGTTGAAGCCGTTAACCACGTATAACACTGGTGACACTCAAGACGTATTTAATACAATACGCAAAATTGAAGAACAAGAACATGATGTACTAACTCAGTTATTAAAATTCCTCATTATTATTTTTTTGAACAATATAATTAATTGTGTAGAATCTCGAAGTGTGGTCACGAAACCTAGGCCTAGTAACTTCAAATGTGTGTCCGTCTCAAATTGCATATTATTTATTTGACGTTTATTTCTTTCTTTATTTACACATAAGTTAACAGTATTACACCAAAACACTTACGTGGTAATATAACATGGTTCACATGGGTGACAGGCCGGTTATTTTTAATATTAAATAGGTAATTAATTATATTTTAAGTTTTATTTTTATATAATATAATAATGTAATTGTATGGTAATTTAATTTATTAATTTGACATTCTATTTATTCATTTGACATTGTCATTTAATTTATTTAATCTGTGCCAAATGTTATTGTTACTTCGAATTGGATAATTACACTAACAATTAGAAATAAGTTATTGTATTACTAACATGCCTATGGGCCTATAGAGCCTGAAATAAATAATTGAATTGAATTGAATTGAATAAAACGTAACAAAATAAAATATTAGAAAAAGTAAACTTAAAAGAACTGAAAACAATGAGATCATTATATATCCTATATAGTAACTCTAATTATACAATATTATGTATACACCTTAAAACCTTTCTGTAAAATACACCAGCATTATCTGCAAAAATGTCAATATCGTCCGACTCTATTACGATCTGGTTAAGAGTGGCTTGCGCTCTGGCGGTGGGAGCGTTGGCACCTCTCCGCGTGCGCACGTCGGCGACCGCGAACAGGCGCCGAGGCCTCCGCGCCGCCACCGCGCCGCCCGCGCCGCCCGTCACGCCCGCACAGCCACTCGCCCTCGGCACCCGCAACCCTATACCCTCGAGTGTAATCGCGCCATCTACTTTGTTGTGAAGTAACTGGTAATAGTGCATAATATGCAGCAGTTTTCGCCTAGTCTCTAGTGTTTGGAATCCGACCATACCTGTGACGAACAACGATGGATACATGTACGGGTAATATCCGTATAGACGTTTGTAAATATGCCTAGAAAATTTCTTTTGAACCCTTTCCAGCATCGAGACGTATTTGATCTCATAGGGATCCCAAACTATCGCACCAAATTCCAGTCTGCTACGAATGTAAGCATTAAACAGCATGACAGCCACTTTAATGCTAGAAAACTGTGAAGATATTCTTAATATGAATCCTAACGTTTTTGATACCTGTTTGCACATTGTGATGATATGATGTCTGAAGTCAAGCTGTGTGTCCAAGTTAAGTCCTAAGTCACGTGTTTCGTTGGTTTGTATTAGCGGTGTGTCATGCAGTCTGTAGGCGGTGGGAATCGGCGTTCGGAGTCTAGAGAAAGTAATATGAATGCATTTAGTCATTAAATTGTAATCGATTGTCTTCGCTCCATTTAGCTATAGCGTCTATGTCTATCTGTAGTAGTTGTCGGTCCTTGTCGTCCTTAATACGGCAGAAAAGTTTGATATCATCGGCGAACATTAAACACCTGGCTGTGCTAACAACGCTTGGCAAATCATTAATCATTATCAAAAATTGAGTAGGCCCTAAAGTACTGCCCTGGCTCACACCAGAGCGAGTATAATAAGTTGGAGATTCATATCCAGCGAGTTTGACGTATTGCTTTCGATCCTGTAGATAATTGGCGAAGAAGTTAAGAAGCCTAGGAGTGAACCCAACGTCTGCAAATTTCCGCAACAGGATATCATTATCTACAAGATCGAAAGCCTTACGAAAATCAAAGTACGCCGCATCTACTTGTATTCGAGCATCCATTGCTTCCGCGATGTAATCAGCTAAAACTATGTGGTTTGTCGTTGTCGATCGACCACGGCGAAAACCATGTTGAGCGTCATCCAGTTTGACTGCGATCTGTTGAGAGATAAGATGGTCTATGATTGATTCGAACAATTTGCCAAACACTGATAGCACAGCAATAGGCCGATATCCTGTTACTTCAGTTCCTGTACCACTTTTAGGAACAGGGGTCACTCTCGATAGCTTCCAGCACGACGGATAAACGGCGCATTGCATGGAAAGATTAAATATAGCTAGAAGTGGTGTCTCAAAGACTGATAGACAATCCTTTGCCAGAAATGTAGGAATCCCATCGGGACCGGCTGCGCTTCTCGTTTTGAGCCGCTTTGTGGCGCGCCGCAGGTCACCAGCACAGACGGTATCTATGGTAACCCGTGACGAGTCACGCGCATCACCGCTCCTTGCAGCACTATCTCGCGCTGCCTCTTCGGCATCAAGTCGTGGTACTTCGCTGTGAAACACAGAGCTAAAATATTCAGCAAAAGCATCCGCAGCGTCTTGGCCTGAAATGTTTTTGTCACGGTAAGGATAACCTTCATTACGAGTCATATTTTTGCGTTTACTCTTAACATATTGCCAAAACTTTGTAGGGTCGTTAGTAATGTCACGCTCAATGCCTGTTTTATATTTTTTGTATTCATTATCTATTAAATATTTAGCTCGTCCCCTATAGTACTTGAACAGTTCTTTATTAAATTCGGAACCAGTTTCTTTGTATTTTTTTAAATGGAAATATTTATTCTGTAGGGTGTGTTTAATTTCGGGTGTATACCAATTCGGGTAAATGTATTTGCCTATTGCTGGTGGTTGGTTTTTCTTTAATGGAACATGGTTAGAAACGCACATTCTTAATTTAGAATAGAATTCCTCAGTTGCTGTGTCGACACATACCGCGCTCAAAACAGATGTCCAGTCAATTTCGGCCATACTCTGATATAGTGCACTAAGGTCTGCCTTCCGAAAGTTCCATTCCGGCACAGGAGGAACAAGGGGCTGAGTACTTACAAAGATTGAATCGGCACGCGTGCGTGGTAACTTTAGAGTTACCTCCAAGGGCGGGTGGTAGTCGTCGGGCGGCACGAGCGCCCCGTCGGAGCGCGCCACGCTCACGCGCTCCTGCCCCAACCCACTCAGAACCAAGTCTAGCAACCCGTCTTGATTGTTACGAACACTGTTGTGCTGATGCATTTCACAAAACTCCAAAAAACATTCAAATTGTTGGCGTACCTGCATACTACACGAATTAAGATTAAAGTCACCAACAACTAATACATCGAGCTCAGAATATTTACATACGGCGTTTTCTAAACAGTTCAAAACATTTAAATATTGGTCGTCCTTATAGTTCGGTGGTAGGTAAACAACGCAACATAACAACATATTACACTTATAATCTAATTTCACTATTAATAATTCCATATCATCTGACATACCATCCACGTCGGTTATAAGACGCGCGGAATAATTATTTCGTACCGCAAGCAGCACCCCGCCCCACCCAGCGTCCCCCGCGCGGTCCTTCCGCAGCACAACATATCCAGGAGGAAACAGTTCTGCATCATTAACAGAACTAGTTAAGAAGGTTTCAGTGAGGGCAATAATCACGTTGTTACAAACCAGTACGTTTTTGTAAAATAAATCGGATTTGGACCTAAGGCCTCTTACATTTTGATAGTAAAGTGAAGTGTGTAGAAATGCTTTTTTTTTATTACTTTGCGCTTTGGGGACGAAAATTATCTTGCCAAGGTTTAATACATATATCTTGGGCCCAGTTCTTACAGTCTAGTACCTTATTTGTCAACCTAGGCGGTACGCCTATTTTAAATGAAGCATAATTTCCGCGCGCCTTGAGACCTTTAACAGTGCACGCATCTTTTTCACCACAAATATTATTTAAATAAATTCGAACTTGGTCCTCAGATGTACCCAGTTTGACATAACAGAGATGTAGGTACGAGTACGTAACCTTTTCTGAGGCTTGCAAAAAGGTGGTACCTGGTGCTGCGGAACCTTTCACCATATTGATTGTTGACCGACGCTTGTGCTTGGATACCACATCTGTCCAGTCGTCCTTGCTGTTACCTTCATCTTGAGAACGCACTGGATGATGGGAGCCAACTTCCCTCTCGTCCAGCAGGCTAGGAGTGGAAGAAGGCATGTCAACGACTGGTGATGGCGGTGTTGTCGCTCGTTCCAATCTATTAGGCACACTTGACGCCACCTTAGATTTTCGTTTTTTGCCAGTCGACGTTGTAGTTGGACTATTCTTTGATGATGATGGAGGGTAGTCTGAATCGTCTTTCAGCGCCTCAGTGTCCCGAATCTGGGGTAGCTGACATGCGTCAGCTATACGTGATGATAGCGACGAACAGGAAGTCGTAAGAATACTTTCAGCCGCTTCCAGTTTCCGTTTCGTTGATTGAATTTCGGAGCTAAATTCCTTTTGTTTTAGTTCAAGGTTTTCAATGCGTTCTGCAATAATATTGTGATTCAGTTGAAAATCTTTACTACTGCTGGTATTTAGGGTTCTAACTGTACCAAGTAGTTGATCTACACAATTTTTCAGGTTTTCATGTTTTTCACCTATGGAGTGTAAGGATGAATTTACAAGTCTAAAATGGAGTGAAATGTCACGTATCATCAGTTCTTGAGCATGAAAGCGGCTTGAAGTTTCTTCTCTGAACGCTTTGAGTTCCAGTAGTAGAGAGTCGGTTGTGCACTCACACCTGTTGTTTGTGACCTGCGGTGCTTTTGTCGGAAAGTCACTTGAAGCAATTATGGACACGTTGTGTTTTCCTTTTCCCATGGTTTTATTCATCTCATTGGGTATATTAATCGACACGTCTGACGCTGGGTCTGTCATAAAAGTGGAGCGCTGGTACTCTTGTGAGCTGGCAGGAGTTTCACTAGCATTATTTCTAGGCATTTTGGCCTTACTTTCCGGGCAAATCCTTTTCGCTTTATCTTCAGGTGTAATTTTGTCTAAACGACTTTTAGAAAGGTTGGAACATTGCAAGTTTTCGAACAGTGGGGGAGCTTGCCTGTTTGGTGAAGAAGCATCAGGTCTATTTGGTATGACAGGCTCTAAGTCAGCAGATGAAACGTCTACGCCAATGATTGTACTTGAAGCTGGCCTATAAGGGGTTATAGTTATGTCAGCTTGAGATGACAAATCACCTTGTTCACTGAGAATAAAACTGTCTAAGGTTTAGTTGACTGAAATTGAGTAACGCACGTGGTGTTCAGGTTGTTTCCTCGTCTTTTTGATACTTGAGGTTGGATTTACGGGGCGAGGCAATTTTGATGTGCCAGGTTCAGGCAGAGGAGTACCTAGATGTTTAGATTTAGGCTTTTCACAGCACTTTCGGCACGTCCAACGTCTCTTATTTTCAACGGTCATTAAAGTGTATTGCTTGATGCCTACTCCAGTACGTTCCAAGCAATCTACGCAGTACCTAATATCACATATGGAGCAGTCGAGAGAATGCCGGCTTGAAATTCTCGTATTGCATTCGCCACATTTCGCTGGATGGCCCATTTTTAAAGTAGCAATCTACAATTACACATATAATATTCGATAATACTGCCCTCTGTTGGTGGATAGAGAAACTGTCGTCATCCAGGCGGTATTATCGGTAAACACTAGTGCCCTCTGTTGGCGAGTAGTAATGTTGAATTAAAGAAGAGAAGACCGCCAGCAGTCATAGATGGCGTTGTTAACTTGCGCGTTATATTCTGTCGACGTGCAAAGAGTATTTTATCTGTGGTAGTGTTTTCTGATTGGATGCGTATGCTGCACTGTGATTGGATTTTATGGTTTGTTTACACTCGGTGCTTGGGTTTAAATTCGAATGTTCAACTGAAACTTATACGAAGTAACTTACTGTAAAATGCTATAAAAGTATAGGAAATAGGTATCGCCACTAAATACGCACTTTAATATATATTCTAAATGTGTCACTAAGTTTATATAACTGTTCTTATATTCGTTCATATTTTGTCTGTCACTGAAGTAATGGAATTGTTCTTCTCTCACAAACACTGTAATACTTAACAACTTAAGAAGATAACATTAATGGTTCATATTTACACTATTTTACACTTGAATTTAATGTTCACACACTTGAAAGTTAGCTTTTACTATTTTTTTAATGTGATAATACGGAGCCTAATGTTAACCGTGGCACTAGCGCCACTTAAAAAAACATATGTAGTGGTATGGTTTGAACTAATCGTTACCAGTACTAAATACATATTTTTTTATACATCAACATTGCTCCGAAATGTCTTTGTCTATACTGTCTTGCCAAGGTCTCGCCAAAGCCAAATTGTCACAACAAGCAACGGCGCAGCGCGGAATTCAAATACTATTTTGATATTATTATTCAGTGCATTTCTTTCCTTGGGAGTTTTATGTTTATTTGCTTGGTATTGGATTTTTTTTGCTTGGTGAAGGAACCATGAGCCCAAATACTTTTAAAAAATGTTGTAAATGCGGTACCTCACCTTCGGCTTCGATTAAGCTCCACCGTTTTCCCAAGCCCGGAACTTAAACTATTTTAAAGTACTTTTTTTATATAAGATATTCGAAACGTGTTTCAATATGAATGATCGTATCATTCCTGAATATTCAATAAATGTATAAAAAAATATTAAAATCAATTATATAGGTACCTAATACGAGAGAATAGTAAAATAACCAACAGGATTAACTTCCATGCTCAATCAATTTGTAAACTTACTTGCACGGTTATTTATGACAATGTATACGTACGATATTTCAGAGTAAACCCTTACAGCTGGATTTCCCAGTTGCTGGCTGTTCAGAAGAGCCAATCAGTCTGGCGAGTAGGGCAGTAACTCTGCCAGTTATAATTGTTGCTGATCCAACCATGTCAATGGTAATGTTTAATTAATTATATAGTATTAGCTAACACGAGAGGATAGTAAAAAAACCAAGAGGATTAACTTCAATGGAAACAGCGTTCAGAAAGAAATACCAATTAGTATTTTAATTTAGTATCAATGCGTTTTATTTACCTATCCTATATTGATGTAACATTTTTAGGATCTAATTGAAACAAAAACAACGAGTACCAAGAAAAAAACTAAAAGGAATTTTTAAACAACTCGATAAAAGTAAACAACGTGAGCTCTCAGAGACAAAGTAAAAATTGTATAATTTGAAGAAGCAAAATAACAAGTATACAAAGATTGAAAAAGAAAATATCGCAACGTTAACAAAATTATAAAAATTGTGATGTTCGTTCACTTTTTTTGCTAGAGAACCAACTTATTAATTTCCAATCCAAAGACCCAAGCAAGGCAGACAGTATAATTAAGATCAAAAGTGCTTTAACTTTATACAAAAAGTCACCATCCTGTTACTGTCTTCTAACCAATAATTTTTCATTGCCATGCCCGGCCACGCTAAATAAGATGCTAAGCAGCCACATGAAGCCAGGGATCAATGAACAAGTCTTCACCGGATTAAGAGCTATGGCTGAATCATTCACGGACGAAGAAAACGTGCGGTCACTGGTCTTCGAAGAAATGGCCAAAGAAGAGAAGGAAGCACCTGAATTACAACGTACAAACTGACCGTGTTGGTGGGTTCGTACTTCGTAGGCCATGGAATTAACCACGGAAGGACCGAGCAAGTAGCATGCAGCACTTTAGTGTTCATGCTATGTGGGTTAAGGAAAACGTGGAAGCAACCAGTAGCCTACTTTTCTGACAAAACGGCGACTTCGGTCAGACTTGGTGTATTAATAATAAAGGAGGTAAATGGTCGCTTTTATATTGTACTGTCTGTGGGTTTTTATCATCATTATGGGTGCTGATTTTTTTGTCTGTATTGCTCAATTCAGCAGCGGCGATTCAGTTTATGAGTGTGTCGCGCCCAAACTTAACTTTTTTCGACAAATCACGTGTCACGTCGCTTGAGCGGAGCGCGGGGGGCGAGAGCGGTTGCTAGGCGTTCTTAGAACTCAAATTCTGGCCGGCTTTCCTATTTTAAACACTGGTGGAAAAATAACTGTGGAGAACAGTTACATAATTAAGCTTTTAATCCTATGCGTACATAAGCTAATACATTATATCAGGATTGTATAAAAAAAGAGTATACAAGTACTTCAAATTGGATTGAATGTCGTAGCTACAATCTGTGATATGAACTCTGTAATTGTAAAAGCCTTACGTACCCTCGGAGCAACTGCAGACACCATATTTTAGACTCGATGACCGAGAAATTGTAAGTATTGTAACAATAGCGGATCCGCCCCATCTGTTGAAATGTCTAAGAAACATGTTCATGGCACATGATATTCAAATTCCCATAGATACGAATCCCGATGGAAATAATATCACTGAAGGTAGGTAGTGTCTACCTATTCATTATTTCGATCAATTTTTTTAAACGACCAAGATTTTCAAGGACGGGGTTTTCAATTAGTCGTGAACGTGGTCGTTTAACGATTAATTGAAGATAGTTGGACCGAATTAGTAAATGCTTCTTTGTTTAAAAGGGTATATTAACCTATTCCATTTAATTTGAACCCATTGCCATCAAGTTCAGGACCTGATAATGATATCTCATACATATCTCTTCAAATATTACACATATCAACGCACAGCCCAAACCGCTGGTTCTAGAGATTCCAAATTTGGCACGTAGGTTCGTTAGGCCTGGGGGTGAACTAAGAAAGCATTTTTCAAAATTCACCCCCTAAGGGAGTGAAATGGGGGTCCAAAGTTTATATGGGGAAACGAGATTAGTTGGACTATTTTATTCGAAACTTCAGGAGTATTTCTAACGATAAATGAGTAAACACGTTGTTAGCGACGTGCTCAAAATGGTGTTATTTTCTTTTATTCTTTTTTTATTTTTTTTATGTTGGTACTCCGACCATTTGTAGGGTATAGCTATAAGTTGAAATTCGAAGGTAGATTTAAGATATACGTGTGACGCAGCGACAAGGTTCCAACGGTTTTTGTTTTTGACCACTGGCCAGTCGGCTTGTCTATCCGCGCGCGACATACGTACATACTGCTCTCACTTTAAAATAAAAAACCGGCCAAGAGCGTGTCGGGCCACGCTCAGTGTAGGGTTCCGTAGTTTTCCGTCCGTCACAGTAAGTGTCCCCACTTAAGAGTTAATAACACCGCCATGTAGGATATGATATGAGAGTTCCACGTACAGCGACATCTATCGGCAAATTAAGTAAACTATTGCGCGGGAGCTTAAAGTATGGAAGATGATTTTTATCGGATGATTTTTATGGGATGATTTTTATGGGATAATTCTTTATTGCGTGAACCGATTTTCACCGTTTTTACTTTATTTGAAAGCACGTCATTTCATTGTAATTTTGTAGAAATTACAGGTACAATAAACACCTGCTTATACGGTTAAATTACAAACTTAGTTCAGAAATTATTTTGTAATTTTTTTTCAAAAACTATTCATCCTATCAAGTTCAAAATAATTTTCCTAGAAAGTTTTTATAAAGTTCTACTTTTGAAAGAAGATCGTCAATTCTGGGCCACCTAATATAAACCGTATACAGTTTGTACTTCAATGTAAAATAAATACTCATTTTATTATTAAAGTAGACAAAATATTACAAGAAAATGAAACGGGAATTAGAAATACTAAATAAATAAACATTATGTTGATCTTTCCGCTATTAAAATACAGCAAGACAAGTCGTTAACGTCCTTATGGCATTGACATAAAGTTTAACTTCACCTGGATTGAAACGGGTTTGTTTTTTGGTTTGACACTGTCAATGTCTACTGTTACATAATCTGCGTTTTGATACTGTTCGGTAAGTTAGAACATTGTAATATTAAAATAATATCTAAGCCTACGAATACGGAAGTTTAAATTAGAATTCGACTGTATTAATACGCCTAAAGATTAATAATGCATATTTTAGCATTTTTGATCGGAGTTTGAATATTAAAAGTGGGTTTCATAATGGCATAATATCATGCTCCTTCGATAACGAAACGCATCTTTTTTTCAATTTTGCAATGTCAGATACTAGTGGTATCGCACTTAACGGTGGTAAACCTTATCCCTTCGCAATAGATGTTAGGAATGTTCAGTTAATAGTATCAACGATGGTTTGACAACCGTCTTTGTTTACCGAAATACAGGAACTATAAATACGATCAAAATATGACTTTTTATTATTTCATCATGATTCCCGTTTTGTTTTTAAGTCCGCTTTTGTACATTTTATTTAAAAAACCGGTACTTTTTTTACATTAATATATAAATCATAGACATGCACGCTTTCAAAAATTGTCCTCGTCAGATTCAAGTTTCAAATGCATGATTTTTCAATTTTCCCATTATTTTTCGCAATTTTTTTACCACCGTCCTGATCTAGAAATTATGACGATTTTTTAAAGGTATGAATCATTCCTAAACGGTCCTAAATAATCTGGGCCAGATCACCTAGCAAAAATTGACGATCTCCTTTTGTTCATATTTTTAAAACTTATGGTTCAAAAGTTAGAGGGGGGGGACGCATATTTTTTTACTTCTGGAGCGATTATTTCCGAAAATATTTACATTATCGAAAAATGATTTTAGTAAACCCCTATTCATTTTTAAATACCTATCCAACAATATATCACACGTTAGGGTTGAAATGAAAAAAAAATCACTCCCCACTTTACGTATAGGGGAGGTACCCTAATAATAAAAAAAATCCACTTTTTATTTTACCACTTTGTCGGCGTGATTGATATACATATTAGTACCAAATTTCATCTTTCTAGTGCTAACGGTCACTGAGATTATCCGCGGACGGACGGACGGACGGACGGGCAGACATGGCGAAACTATAAGGGTTCCTAGTTGACTACGGAACCCTAAAAATGACGTGGTGTCTGTTTTTTATAGAAAATAAATAGTTTCTCGTGTTCGTTTATCCGCTCGTTGCACTGTGGACACACATCTTTTACACATGTGTTTCAGGTTTTTTGAGAATTTAACTCCTAAAAGGGGGAAATGTGGTGACAAAGTCTGATAATCAACATGGATATTGTTTTTATGGTTTATTGGGTCGCTGATAACGAAAACAACAAATCCAACGTGGTGGACGTGAAATACCATCTGTCACCTGTTGGGGTGCGATGGGGTTGAAATGTCTAAATATCAATATGGGTGTCGCTCTTATGGTTTTTTGTGACTTTTATTACGAAAATGGCATTGATTTTGAAATTGAATATTGTGGACATGAAAGTATTTGTGCCAAATTGCAATTCAATCGGTCCAGTAGTTTCGGAATAAAACGGTTGTATCAGAAGGACTAACAAACAGACACACGTGATCCTAAAAGGTTTAAATTTTTGCTCTTGAGGTTTGGAACGAGATCCGCTTTGTCCTAATAGATTTTTAAATATATATTTGGTGCCATCTCGATCGTCGACAATCGGTACCTAATAGTCGAATGCGGGCGACGCAGCGGGCAGAGAGTAGTCATCGGGAAACTTCCTGCATCCTTAATCTAGACACACGGCAGTGTGTCCGCCAAGTTCGAGCAAAAAAAAGCGACATACCGGCCGTGGGTTATATTACACGAACCATTTCGGGCCAATTTCGACCACCCTATAACTCAAAACATATTTTATCTACGCATATGAAATTTCGAGTTCTGTTGACATCCCCTTAATTGTCTAGAATACAAAATTTCATTATTCTACCTATAGCAGTTCTTGAGATATTGACGTCAGAAAATCGCTATTTTTACTATACACTCACTGACTCACTGACTCACTGACTCATCAAAAACCTAGACCACTTCCAAGGTCGAGATAGGTCTTAAGGTCAAAGTAAAGGGAAAAATCTGAAAACGGCCAAGTGTGAGTCAGTTTTAAAAATAGCGAAGGTGTAACTTTGTTCTACTATGAAGTCATAATGAACTAAGTGGGTCTATCTTCCAATGGTCGTACCTACCTGAAATTTGGCTCGAAGGTTTGTCTTTAGGTCGAAATAAAGTAAAAATCTGAAAACGGCCAAATGTGAGTCAGTTTCGAAAACAACGAATGTGTAATTTTGTTCTACTATAAGTAGGTATGGAGTGGAAATGAGATAAGACTTATTTAAATTTAGATACATACCAATTTAAGACAATACATGTTTGTCTTAAAGACAAGAACAATAAAATTGTTCACCACTCTGTGTGTGTCTGTTGCGGGAACCGAACCCACGATTTACGAAGTACAAAGCAGGTCACTAGGTACACTAGGTGCGCTAAATCAGTCAAACAAAAATGAAAAGACTATTTTTTCTCGCATAGTCTAAATAATTTCTAATTTTACAACTAATAAAATCGCAGATTCAAGAACATGGAAATCATATATACTCTAAGATGGATTATATATACTACTGCCCATCTCACCCTCCGATACGCCACGGAATGAGATGGGATGGTGCACTTCTAGGGCTACATAATAGGCCACCAATTATAATACCTACTGGTAGGTAGGTATTATCAAGTTATTAAGTATCTATGTAGGTAGCGTACTTACAAACAGAATAAAGTACGTTATTGATGGATGTAATTATATGTAAGTAGGTACATTTTATAGGTGTAGGGAGCCAGTTTATTTGTAAAAATCACCTATAAATAAATAGTAAAATAGAATTAGACGCTTAGTATAAAGGGTTATAGTATAAAGTACATACCTAAGTGGAATGAGACATTTCCTAAAGCAAAAGTGATAAAAAAATAATTAAGAACCTACACCTAACAAAAATAAATGAAATCCCATCAAAAACATAAATGTGAAAGGCTGCCAAGTTCGATACTATGGGAATGCTTCGCCTATAAAAGAAGTGAGATCTGAATAAGTACCAAGTTCCATAAAAATACCTCAAATCATAAATAGTTATAGGAATGCACACTTGATTTCCAGCAGTTTTTAAGGTACTTTTTGAATAAGTATCACGTTACATAGAAATACCTAAAATTATAATAGTCAGAGAAACGCACACCGGTTTTTTTAGCAGTTTCCTGATAACATTTATTATTTTCAGTACTTTTTAATGTTGTAACTTGGCAAGTTTTAATAGAAAATTATATACTTGACACATTGCAGTCCAAAGGTGTCGATTCATTGCATTGAAAAAGGTGTGTGGTGTGTGAAAACTTGCCAAGTAACATCATTAGAAAGTACTGAAAATAATAAATGTTATCAGCTTCGCCTATAAAAGAAGTGAGATCTGAATAAGTACCAAGTTCCATAAAAATACCTCAAATCATAAATAGTTATAGGAATGCACACTTGATTTCCAGCAGTTTTTAAGGTACTTTTTGAATAAGTATCACGTTACATAGAAATACCTAAAATTATAATAGTCAGAGAAACGCACACCGGTTTTTTTAGCAGTTTCCTGATAACATTTATTATTTTCAGTACTTTTTAATGTTGTAACTTGGCAAGTTTTAATAGAAAATTATATACTTGACACATTGCAGTCCAAAGGTGTCGATTCATTGCATTGAAAAAGGTGTGTGGTGTGTGAAAACTTGCCAAGTAACATCATTAGAAAGTACTGAAAATAATAAATGTTATCAGGAAACTGCTAAAAAAACCGGTGTGCGTTTCTCTGACTATTATAATTTTAGGTATTTCTATGTAACGTGATACTTATTCAAAATATGTACCTTAAAAACTGCTGGAAATCAAGTGTGCATTCCTATAACTATTTATGATTTGAGGTATTTTTATGGAACTTGGTACTTATTCAGATCTCACTTCTTTTATAGGCGAAGCATTCCCATAGTATCGAACTTGGCAGCCTTTCACATTTATGTTTTTGATGGGATTTAGAGTTAACAGCGTGAGCTGCCTGTCTAAAACGTTATAATAATAATAATAAATAATATATTCTGTGCATGCATTAATCAACGTTACAAAATCTTCTTTTGCAGGCAGATGATACATATTTGATAAATAAAAAAGGAAAATATTGTCCTTATTGTGGAAAATACACCATAAGAGTGAACAGTAAGTTAACTAAGTACATATATTTAATTAACTTAAACTTATAAAGACAAAAGACAATTAGTATTTGGTATGTAACGTTAGCGCCTCGACGCTCTCTGAGTGGTGAGTCATGTCATAGGGGATTTCATAAATTAATATGTAATAATATGGAACATTAAGAAAAAGCGTAACACTAAATAATTAATACTAAATAGAACGTAAAATCGGTGTCTAACTAACTAAGCAAATAATACTACAGTAAATTGCTGCCGCGCGCCGTGATGCAGGCGTTTGTGTATAAAACGTCCAAAATGGAAAATTCCAGGGGCTCGCCACCTACATCTCTAACACTGGCTCCGGAGTCCACGCGCTAACCCCACTGACCAGTGAAGACCTGCAGACCGTGACGTCACCGCAGTGTTGCCAGGTGCGTCCAAGTGGATTATCGTACCAACCTTTAAAAATTATCGTACCAGACGCAAAATTATCGTACATCTATAAAAGTGACACTATCGCTTATTTTTCATTGGAAATCAGCTGAAATATGAAAAGAACACACGCACTTTACATACTACAAGGTTATTTTAACTTAAATTTTGTGAATGACGGGGATTTTTTTCTGACAATCAATGGCATGAATGGCAAAACTCAGTTTTTCTTAAGGCCTAAAAAGCCACATGCTGTCCCTTTCCTTAGGGTCACTAAAAAGAGATGGCAGTTGGGACATGCGAATGTCATTTCTGCTCTAGTCCGTCATATTTCTTAGTGGACGATGAATGTCAAAATGGACCAAATGGACCAATAGCATATCAGCCTGGTACACGATGCCATAGAAAGGATAGTTTTTTTTTAAAGTGTAGTACACTACACTGAAACCTTAATATTATCGTACTTTTGCGTACGATAATCAACATTGGAACGTACATCGTACGGAGGTGCAAATTATCGTACATGTACGACAATTATCGTACGCCTGGCAACGCTGCGTCACCGTGTCCATGCGCACCTCCCACCTCAGCACCGAGCGCACAGCAGGAAGGTGGCACTCGTAAAAAAGCGTGTACAAGTGAATACGGACTCATTTGTAAATAAGGACCTACCCGATCTTTTCTGAATCTAAAGTCTACCCTACATTTAGTTTTTTTTAATTAAGTTATTTTTTTAATTGTACCAGTTGTTTAACTTCCTAAAAAACAAAAAAACATTCAAATCGTTACAGGAATAACAATAATAACTTTTTGTAATCGTTTTCAGCTACTTGCCCGCACTGCAGCAAACTGGCCCTGAAGAGGACGGTGTTACAGTCAAGTGTAAAAATATGGGTGTACTCATCTTACTCAAAAATATGTCCCATAGTATCTTATTCCGTTGTAATAAGTGCGTAGTACCATATTTATGAGATGATTATTTCGATACGTATTTTTGCACTTGACTGTACAATTGCGAGGCGGCGATTGATCCCGAGTTGAGCTATGCGAGATCTGTGGGGTGGAGACGGCGCGGGCTCAGCGGCTCAAACGAGCCACAATGCTGTCCCACGGCGCAAAACTCCAGAAAGTGGCCCACTGGCAGCTACCGCCACCGTCACCATGTCCCAAGTCGCCAGATCTCTTCGGGCCGGGCCTTGATATTGAGGAGTTAGATTCGATTGAATCGACGCTCAATAGTTATGACCAACATTTGGAAAAGACGCCAGCAACTGAGTCCACGAATGTCAGTGACTACGTAGAAATTGGTGTTGTTGCTGACGGTCTATATGATAAACAAATAGCTACATATATAAGGACAGTAACTCGATTTATTGTATTGTAACTTGGAATAAGTGGGATATATATGAAATAAAACAATTAAAAACGGATTTTATCGCGTGTATTGAGTTTAAATTACATCCCGACGTTTCAAACACTTTACAGCGTTCGTGGTCAACGGGTCGACTGAGGAAAAATGTACAATTACCTCCGTTCAAAAACTATCTCAATATGCAAACCTACACCACAATATGCATACATATGATAGACCACATTCACATTCCAGCCTGTAGACCCCTGCACTCTGTAGAGGAGTATGTAGGCCAGACTAAGCGGAGCATCTCTACTCGGGTAAAGGAACATATAGCCGATGTAAAGCACCGTCGACCAAGGTCAGCAGTCTGTGAGCATGTCATGGATAGACCCAACCACTCAGTTAAATTTGACAAACCGCAAGTCCTCGTCAAGGAGAAACGATACATTCCCCGGATGTTGCGAGAGGCAATCGAGATTAAAAAATATCCAAATTTCAACAGAGAGGATGGTTTTTCGGTACCACCAGCTTGGGATCCAGTTATTCATTTGGTTAAGGAGCAAGCTAGACATAGGACTGTGAGACCATAATGGTGGACAGTGTGGACACTAATAATAATTTAATACTAATTTAAAAAATTAAAAATAAAAATGAAAATAATAATTAATAATAATAAAATAATTTGTTTAATAATTTGTTTTGTAATAAAAAATAATTTGTTTTTATAAAGGCCCCTCCGGCATGTGCAAACACTAAATTTGTTTAATATTTAATATGTGGGAAGGTTTGCATATTGAGATAGTTTTTGAACGGAGGTAATTGTAAATTTTTCCTCAGTCGACCCGTTGACCACGAACGCTGTAAAGTGTTTGAAACGTCGGGATGTAATTTAAACTCAATACACGCGATAAAATCCGTTTTTAATTGTTTTATTTCATGAATAACTATCGCGGCAACCGAAGACAATATTTTGGGATATATATGTTTAGGTACATTAATTTCTATGTTAATATAATAGTACATTACTTACCAAGGACTGTAAAAGAAAGAAAGCCCGAAATCGCAGGTATTTGTGACCCGAGCCGCAAGCGAGGGTTGTAAATATGCGATAGAGGGCTTTCTTTTTTACTGCCCGTGGTGAGTAAAGAATTTTACGTCTCTACTTGGCCATAGTGCAAGTTTTACCGTACGCGTAGCGTGCGGTAATACTGACATTATGGCCAGGTGTGACGTAAATTGCTATAACTTATCATCAAAGTTCGAAATGAATATTTTTTTTTTTTTCATACCAAATCGGTTCATTTTAGCGCACAGCGCAGGAAAGGCGCGGCAATAGTGTAGCGAGGCGTACGCGGGTGCGGGAGCCTTTTTAGATCTATTAGTTATGAGATATTCGGCACAGAAAAAATTGCATTTACAGTTCGTGAACAAATTGTTAATTTTGTTGTACAGCACTGGGATGAATTCCGTATCATTTCCGTAGTACTATGTCCGACAATGGGCGATGTGACAATTACAATACATCTGGTACTCTATGTGAACTGGTGGCAGCAGGAAAAATATTCAACTTTGTGTTTGAAGTTTACCGTGATGTTGTACATTAAAGTTGGTTCGCAAGGTTGTCCAGTAGGGCGTCTTCGACTTTCTGGGCATCTAGCAGGGGGCCATTTCGAAGCCGATAACTCTATGGCCAATAAAATAACGTCGAGACGAGTTGAAGTACTGGATGCCATTTCTTTGTCCTCGACCGATTCAGACTCGGTTTCTTCTGCGGAATCGTCCATCATTCTGTCGGATACACCTACGTTACCGACAAAATGTACCAAAACTAAAAAGAGTGTAAAACGCGAGGATATACAAATAAAATAAGAAAAAAACAAATTAAACATGCGTAAAAAAATCCTACACCACAACGGAAGCTGTATCTAAATATGATCAGGCACACCCAGATGTGCACAGGCAGGCTGCTGATGTTTATCAGCAAGCCCACCCAGACGTGCACAGGCAGGCTGCTGATGTTTATCAGCAAGCACACCCAGACGTGCACAGGCAGGCAGCTGCTGGTTATCATTCTAGATGGTCTAGAACTTAACCTACAAAAAAGTTGATGACAAACTTCAACGAAATACCGATTGTGATCGAAAACACGGAAATTGAATACGTAAAAGACTTTGTGTATTTAGGTAAACAACTTTCATTTAATCAAACAAACAACTTAGAAGAACTCGACCGAAGAATTAAGAAAACTTGGAGTACGTTCTGGAGTATGAAAAGGGGTTCTAAAAAGTTACCTTCCACTAAAATTGAAAAAGGAATTGATAGACTCTTGCCTACTCCCTTCTATGACTTACGGCGGCCAAACTTGGAAATACTGTACTGAAGACGCAAAAAACTAAATTTAAAAATACCAAAGAGCCGTAGAACCACAGTATAGTATTAAAGTGCGATAGCCCACAAATTGGAAGCACCCAAACGCAAGGACATTTTTCCTATCACACGTAAGTTATTTTCAAATTATATTATGCGTAAATTCATTTTAAAACTATTTTTTAAGTATTCCGAGGTGTGATTGCAAGACTGTACCTAAGTAACTATAGATTATCGGTAAGTAAACTATGTTCATATTATATTGCCGCGTTTGCTTTGAGCGTTTAATTTGACGTTGTGTGTTAAGAGACGATGAATATCAGAACAAGCGATACTGTCGCGCATCACTTGGAGTTCGTGGTACAAAGGAACTTATCATTCGTCTGTCAAATCTAGCAACTAGTGTTGTTCGTTCTACAACATTATTTCGATGATCGATTTTAATCGATATCGGACAGACGAATGATATTAACCATTTTAAAAACGCCAATTTTTTTTATACTACGACGGTGGCAAACGAGCATACGGCCCACCTGATGGTAAGCAGTAAAAAATAGAGAGATATGGAGGTAGAAAACTTAAAAAATTAAAAATTTCAACCATTTCAAAACAAAGCGAGGTCTACAGCTCACAGAGCTAATAGTCTTACTAGTTTTATTTTTAAAATGTAATTCAAATATCCTTTATTTAATAATTCCGTTTAATATCATTCGTCTGTCTACATCATTCGTCTGTCTATATCATTCGTCTGTCAGAAAATCGATGTCATTCATGTGAATCGATTAGTGATATTTAGGTTATCTCCGTCTTTGTCGCTTGAACTAGCAAGTGCAACAGAGAGGGAGATACACGAACGGAGTTCGTTTTCGTTTCGCGGTAAGCCCTCTGGCCGCACACGCACGGAATTGTCGTTCGGGTTCCAAACGGAATAACGTCAAAAAGTGTCTCTGTCTCTGTCTGTCATATGGAAACCGTACCGATTTTCCGTGCATCTGCGGCCAGGCTGAATCAAGTCGAGCCGAACGGCGCGTGCGGCGGCGGCGTCGCCTTTGAATCGATTTTGTGCGGACAACGGGCAATTCACATCACTAATTCGCCCTTGTGACGTCACAGTAGGTAGAAAAAAAGTGACACGGTTGGTTTTCATACAGATTGAGGTGTTTAAGTTATCTATGTATATTTAGATCTGTGCGTAGAACGCAACATTATGAAAATAAAACTTAAGGATAAGATAAGACATAGCGACATTAAAAAAAAGATAAAAGATATTTATTCTTCAATTTAGGCACATTACAATGCACTTATGAAAGTCAGAGAGAAAAAAAACTTCCACCGGTTCTAAGTCTAACCCTACACCTCTGACCCGAGAAGTATTATGACCGGCAAGAAACTCGGCGGGACTTATTTTTTCAAAACAGTAATACAGTAATATTATATCTTAAAGATACACAATAATGCGTAGTTCTATAAGAAGACATATCAAAACAGCTTGAGAGACATACAATGTACAATTAGAGCAAAGACTAAAATAATAGACGCATTAAAATATAGCTTAAAGTCAAAATGGAAATGGGCCGGTCATGTAGCCAGAATACACGCCGAGAGATGGACAAAGGTGGCCACAATGTGGAAAGGACCAGACGGCAAGCGCAGACACGAGAAGCCCGACGCCAGATGGTCTGATGACCTTCAGAAAATCGAAACAGATTGGCCTAAAATTGCACAAAACAGGACGAAATGGCAAGAGCTGGAGGAGGCCTTAAGTAAGGGAACATTAAAAACCTAAACAAAATACCTTTATTAATAAAAATGTTTAACTAATTTAGTAAATTAATTTTAAGTTATGCTTTCTACTTTATGGAATAAATGGGCTTTTTATTTTATTAACATACAAGCACAGAATATTGTTTCTACTAGACCAAACATGCCTAGAATAGATCTTTCAAGAAGAATAAGCCTTAAACAACTTTTGGATAAAACGAATACTTTCGTAAATAATATTAGCTTCGAAAGAAAAACATGCTCTTTGATTTTTGAACCGTGGGTTCAAAAAATTTGGAAAAATTCCTGGAAGTGAGGCCATTGAAATACTTATCACGTATTTTCAATAAAAACTATATGGAATAAAATCGGTTGAGCCGTTTTTGGGTGATGCCTATAGTAAAATAACGTAAGTGCCACAAAACATCTCTTTATAAACTACCTTTTGAATGGATGTATTGTAACAGGCCGGCAACTACGGATCCTTACACTGAGCATAGCCCGACATTCTCTTGGCCGGTTTATATGTAATCCTTTGCAGTTTACTTCGCAATTTCTTGATTTGATAAATTAGTATAAAGTATAACATTAAAAATTGTGTTTAATCTTTAAAAAAAAAACGCATATTACTTTCGTTTAGAACACGGTATTCTTAAATAAATATGTTTAAATAAATTCGGTGCTTCGGAGTTTTTATTAAATTGATTATTACTCTATTGTATTGCAGTACTAGCAGATTTCCACAACTCGACGACTAACGCCTATTTTGCGTGATGCATTAGTCTACTAAAACATAATAATTGTAGTTTACTTACATGACCAAATTTGTTTTCGGAGAATTATGAGATTCATGATTTTTGTTTTTTCCTCCATTTTAATTTTATTTGTTTTTTTACTTGTATTATAATCTAAATAAAATACACTTTTTATACGAACGTACATAAACATGCATACGAGAACATTATATTAAAAGATAAAACGTCTATACTTTATAGATTTCGGGAAGACACGTTATGTCCGCATCGCATGAACCCTCTGCAGTTATTTAGTCTTTAGGCACAGTAAGTCCGATATTATTGCTCACGGGCCAATCACAAGTATATGTAGTACAAGGGAAGCACGGAGCGACGAGCAACACAGCCTCCTCGTCTCAAAGCTAGCTCACGACTGCCAGCAACGCCGTTTTCGGGCTACCAACGCACGAAATGTGGAATTATGATCAATTTGTTTAAGAAAATTTATCAATTTAAATATCCTACGTTGAGTTTGTAGTGTTTAGTAGTACACATTTTTTAGTTCAACAATATTTAGTTAAATCAAATAAGCCGTTCAGTAGATATAAGCAAAATTAACCGTAAAACGACATTTCGTTACATTTAAATAACGGAGAAACTATACGTTACACGAGTTATTCAAACATTGACAATGTTGTACATGAAATGGTAATTAACATATATTTTTTCAAATTTTTTGAATGACTCGTTATTGAGATATATCCCTTAGAAAGTAACAGTTTTCGGCCACATTCAGCGCCTAGCGCCTTAAAAGTCTCTGCTTATGGTGACGTCGTTGATCGGGTCGCCACTTTCCCGAAGAAAGGTTGAGGGAGGCGATGGCTGAGAGATGCGTCATACTCGTGAACGGGTGCTGTTTGTCGAGACCGGTCTGTTTAAGCTAACTGGGGCTACACAATTACACAACTTTTTATTGATCATAATTAATTTTAGTTTCATTGGCTTTAGAAACAACATTCGGTGCTTGTTTATCAATTTTTTTTAATTATCTATATCTATATACATATAATAAAGCTGAAGAGGGTCGAAAGTCTGTACATGGAAGATAATCGAAAAAAAGTTGGTTGGGGTGGAGATACTTAGAGTCGATAACAGAACACGTTCCAACAATTTTTAGAATTTTTGTCTGTTTGTCTGTTTATTTGACCGCGCATCACGTGAAAACGGCTGCACGGATTTTGATGAAATTTTGTATAGAGATATTTTGAGTCCCGGGAAAGGATAATAGATAGTTTTGATCCCGAAAATCAACCCTGGTGGGGGTGAAAAGGGGGTTGAAAGTTTGTATGGAGAATTTTTAAGACTTAGATAGAAATAAGTATGGAGATAATTTGAGTCCCGAGAAACATCATAGGTTAGTTCACAAACCCTTGTGGGGGTGAAAAGGGGGTTGGAAGTTGGTATGAGGATTTTTTTTACCGCTGAACTGATTTAGATGAAATTTGGTATAGGGATAGTATGGGACTCGAGAAAGGACAAAGGATAGTTTCATCTTCAAAAAAGGGTGCCCCCCCCCCATCTTACTTTTGAACCGTAGGTCCAGAAAATTGGAAAAAAATAATGGAAGTGAAGCCTGAAAGGTACTTTCAATAAAAACTATAGTGAATAAAATAGGTTCAGCTGTTTTTGAGTTGTCAGTCAAAAACGCATAGTGAAAGGATGTAAGTGCCGGATAGTAGAATTACAACGCCAAACAATTAACCCACCACGCAATTATTAGTTTATGATGGAAGCGCCGCCAAATATCCCTTAATAAAGAACCTTTTGAACGGATGTTTTTTAACAGGGCGGCAATTACGGAACCCTACACTGAACATGGCCCGACATGCTCTTGGCCGGTTTTTTTTGCATTGTTATCCCAGAAGTCACCCCATAAGGAATACTAATTCCAATTATCAAGAAAATCAAGGTATAGGTAGGCTATAAAAGTTCAACCTCTAAAAGGGGGGTAGGCACTACACTCAATTGAGTTAATTTTGCACCTGAATCTTATGGCGCTACTTAGGAAGGAGGTGCAAACTTTTTTTCAAATATGTCCTAAGACTAACGAGTACCCTGCATAACTAACTAACAGATGGCGCTGAAATTAATACGTTGTGACATGAATAATCCACTTAGGAAGGATTTTGCCAAATTAACTCTAAGTTTAGAAGTGGGGGTACGGATATCAACAAATTTAAATGAATTATGACTTAATAGTACAACCAAATTAAACGACAATAAATTAATTGCCACACATTGCACAGTGCATGTAAATAATCAGAAATAACGATTTTGATATCTATTCTCCTTTTCTCTAATCTTACTTCTAAGTCTTCTAACTAATATTAGACCTAAATTCGTTGTTAGTAAGTATATTCGTTAACTAGCTGTGCCCGCGGCTCCGCCCGCGTGAAATTCGGTCTGTGTCAGTAAGCGGCTAATTCACCCCTAATTTTTCTCCCGCTACCCTGGAGGCGGAACTTGAAGTAAAGCGGTCGGGGGGGCGGATTTTCATTACGTTACCGTAGGTAATGAGTTTTCATACATTTTTACCACACTGTCACAGATAACACACTGATGTTACGTTACTGGTTGCAATAAGAGATCAAGATATTTATTCTTCAATGTAAGCACATTACAATGCACTAATGAACGTCAGAGAAAAATAAAATACGCGAGTGTCGTGGAACACTCGATTGGAACGAAGTATGTTATTTAATTTTTGCCTTTTTCGTAAATTTGTTTGTGGTTTTGATTTTTTTTGTATTTTTTTTAAATATTGAAAATTTTTGAAACTTTGAAATTTTGAAATTTTTGAAATTTTTGAAATTTTTGAATTTTTGAAATTTTTGAAATTTTTGTAATTTTTGAAATTTTTGAAATTTTTGAAATTTTTGAAATTCGAAATTTTGCCATTTTTGACATTTTCGACATTTTTGACATTTTTTACTTTTAGGTTCTCGACTTTTTGACGACTCGACGGGACTTGTTGTTTTTGAAAACAGTAATACATTATTAGATCTTAAAGATACTAAATAATGCGTATTCTTCAAGAAGACATATCAAAACGGCTTGAGAGACAGATAATGTATCCATTGTTTAATTATAAAGAAAAATAAATCCTAATCTGACTGCTTCACAAAACGTTTGATATGTTTTCCTACCTAAACGGTGTCCTATAAATGTTAGATGATTTTGTAGTAGTTTTTAGGTATGGGCCATGCATATGTATCCGTCATATATAGTCCTCGAACCTGCAATAACTCTTTGACATTCATGACATTTTCAAATATTTCTTAAGAGCGGGTAAAGGTAAATTTAAAGCATCGACGGGTAACATGTTATAAATATGAACACCTTGACCAAAAAATTACAAATTATCTCCATACCAAATTTTATCTACATCGATTCTGCGGTTAATAATTCCCTATACAAATGTTCAACTCCCTTCTCACCCCTTTATATGGGTTGCTTTTGGGGGTGAAAACTACCCTATGTCCTTTCTCGAGACCCATACTATCTCTATACCAAATCTCATCTTTATCAGTTGTTCAGCGGTAAAAAAAATCCTCATACCAACTTCCAACCCCCTTTTCACCCCCACAAGGGTTTATTTTCGGAATGAAAACTATTCTGTCGTTTCTCGGGACTCAAATTATCTCCATATCTATTAAAAATTCTCCATACAAACTTTCAACCCCTTTTTAACCCCCTCCAGGGCTGATTTTCGGGATGAAAACTATTCTTTGTCCTTTCCCGGGACTCAAACTATCTCTACACAAAATTTCATCAAAATCCGTTCAGCCGTTTTCACGTGATGCGCGGTCAAATAAAAAGACAAACAGATAAACAGACAAACAGACAAAAATTCTAAAAATTGTTGGAACGTGTTCTGTTATCGATTCTAAGTATCCCCACCCAGCCAACTTTTTTTCGAATATATTCCATGAACAGACTTTCGACCCTCTTCAGCTTTATTATATATATAGATAGTTTTTATTGAAAGTACCTTTCAGGCTTCACTTGCATTATTTTTTTCAAATTTTTTGGACCTACGGTTCTAAAGTAAGATGGGGCGGGGGGGGGGGGCTGTTTTGAAGATGAAACTATCCTTCGTCCTTTCTCGAGACCCATACTATCTCTATACAAATTTTCATCTAAATCAATGCAGCGGTAAAGAATCCCTCATACCAACTTCAAACCCCCTTTTCACTCCCACAAGGGTTTGAAAACTCTCCTATGACGTTTCTCGAGACTTAAATTATCTCCATACTCATTTCTATCTGCATCGTTTCAGCGGTAAAAAATTCTCCATACAAAATTTCAACCCCATTTTCATCCCCACGAGGGTTGATTTTCGGGATTAAAACTATATATTATCCTTTCCCGGGACTCAAACTATCTCTATACAAAATCTCATCAAAATCCGTTCAGCTGTTTTCACGTGATGCGCGGTCAAATAAACAGACAAACAGATAAACAGACAAACAGATAAACAGACAAAAATTCTAAAAATTGTTGGAACGTGCTCTGTTATCGATTCTAAGTATCCCCAGCCAACTTTTTTTCGATTATCTTCCATGTACAGACTTTCGACCCTCTTCAGCTTTATTATATGTATAGATAGATAAATATTAGACTGATAATTCAAAAACGGCTGAACCGATTTTATTCAATATAGTTTTTATTGAGAGTTCTTATCAGGCCTCACCAAATTTCAGCTTTCTAGTGCGAACGGTAACTGAGCTAGACCGCGGACAGACGGACGGACATGGCGAAACTATAAGGGTTCCTAGTTGACTACGGAACCCTAAAAAGAGATAAATAGTAGTTATGTAACTGTTATGTAATAAGGCCTAATTATGTACAGAAGCATACACTGCTTTACCTACAGACATATTAAAAATCCAGGGGGGGGCGGGCGTGCCGGCGGTCGGGGGTAATGAACTTTCATACGTTTTTACCACACTGTCACAGATAAATCAAAATATTTATTTATCAATGTAAGCACATTACACTGCACTAATTAACGTCAGAGAAAAATAAAATACGTGAGTGTCGTGGAACACGCGATTGGAACGAAGTTATGTTATTTAATTTTAATTTTTTTTGTATTTTTTTGAAATTTTTGAAATAGTTGAAATAGTTGAAATTTTTGAAATTTATAAAAGTATTGAAATTTTTAAAATTTTGGAAATTATTTGAAATTTTTGAAGTGTTTGGAGTTTATGAAATTTTTGAAATTTATGAAATTTTTTGAAAATTTTGCCATTGTTTACTTTTAGGTTACCGACTTTTTTTAGTTTTTTCACTTTTATCACTTTGTCACTTCTCACTTTAACTTTTCACTACACTTCAATTCACTTCACTTTATTCTATTTTATATATTTTTTATTTCATTCCATTTTACATGTTTCTCAATCGTATGGGTGTCGCGTTTTCGTGACGTGACGCTTTTTCGTGACTTTTTTTCGCCTAGCCTCCCATCCGCGAACCGTCCGATAAGGAACTTCGTTCCAAAACTACCACCGGTTCTAACCCTACATACACCTCTGGCCCAAGAAGTATTATGGCATTTATGACCGAAAAGAAACTCGACGGGACTTATTTTTTTCAAAACAGTAAGTAATACATTATTAGATCCTAAAGATACAAAATAATGCGTAGTTCTTCAAGAAGACATATCAAAACAGCTTGAGAGACAGATAATGTACCCATTGTTTAATTATAAAGAAAAATAAATCCTAATCTGACTGCTTCACAAAACGTTTGATATGTTTTCCTACCTAAACGGTGTCCTATAAATGTTAGATGATTTTGTAGTAGTTTTTTGGTTTGGGCCATGTATCTTTGTCTGTCAATATAGTCCTCGAACCTGGAATAACCCTTTGACATTCATGACATTTTCAAATATTTCTTAAGAGCGGGTAAAGGTAAATTTAAAGCATCGACGGGTAACATGTTATAAATATGAACACCTTGACCAAAAAATTACAAATTATTTCAATACCAAATTTCATCTAAATACGTACAGCGGTTATTGGTTGTTTCTTCCCCATTGTAAACTTTTTGCATCCGCTTAAGGGATAATTTCCGAGATAAAACTATTTCATTTTCTTTTCCAGAGCTCAAATTATCTCCATACCAAATTTTATCTAAATCGATTCTGCGGTTAATAATTCCCTATACAAATTTCCAACTCCCTTTTCACTCCGGTTGATTTTGGGGTAAAAACTATCCTTTGTCCTTTCTCGAGACCCATACTATCTCTATACACATTTCCATCTAAATCAGTTCAGCGGTAAAAAATTTCTCATACCAACTTCCAACCCCCTTTTCACCCCCACAAGGGTTTGAAAACTATCGTATGACGTTTCTCGAGACTCAAATTATCTTCATACTCATTTCTATCTAAATCGTTTCAGCGGTTAAAAATTCTCCATACAAACTTTCAACCCCATTTTCACCCCCACCAGGGTTGATTTTCGAGATTAAAACTATATATTATCCTTACCCGGGACTCAAACTATCTCTATACAAAATTTCATCAAAATCCGTTCAGCCGTTTTCACGTGATGCGCGGTCAAATAAACAGACAAACAGATAAACAGACAAACAGACAAAAATTCTAAAAATTGTTGTAACGTGTTCTGTTATCGATTCTAAGTATCCCCAGCCAACTTTTTTTCGATTATCTTCCATGTACAGACTTTCGACCCTCTTCAGCTTTATTATATGTATAGATAGTTTTTATTGAAAGTTCTTATCAGGCCTCACCAAATTTTATCTTTCTAGTGCGAATAGTAACTGAGCTAGACCGCGGACAGACGGACGAACATGGCGAAACTATAAGGGTTCCTAGTTGACTACGGAACCCTAAAAAGAGATAAATAGTAGTTTATGTAACTGTTACGTAATAACAATAAGGCCTAATTATGTACAGAAGCATACACTGCTTTACCTACACACATATTAAAAATCCATTGAAACCATTAGAATGACCGAACCTTATTGCGCCGGCGGTCGGGGTTTTTTACCACACTGTCACAGATAATACACTGATGTTACGTTACTGGTTGCAATAATTGTGGTAATTACATTTTTGTCATTTTTTACTTTTAGGTTTTCGACTTTTATCACTTTGTCACGTCTCACTTTCACTACACTTCACTTCACTTTATTCTATTATATATATTTTTTTTATTTCATTCCATTTTACATGTTTCTCAATCGTATGGGTGTCGCGTTTTCGTGACGGTTTAGCGGTTAAAAAATCGTCATACCAACTTCCAACCCCCTTTTCACCCCCACAAGAGTTTATTTTCAGGATAAAAACTATTCTGTCATTTCTCGATACTCAAATTATCTCCATACTAATTTCTATTAAAAATTCACCATACAAACTTTCAACCCCCGTTTCACCCACTCCAGGGTTGATTTTCGGGATGAAAACTATTCTTTGTCCTTTCCCGGGACTCAAACTATCTCTACACAAAATTTCATCAAAATCCGTTCAGCCGTTTTCACGTGATATATGTATAGATAGATAGTTTTTATTGAAAGTACCTTTCAGGCTTCACTTCCATTATTTTTTTTTAATTTTTTGGACCTACGGTTCAAAAAGTAAGATTGGGGGGGGGGAGGGCTTTTTTGAAGATGAAACTATCCTTTGTCCTTTCTCGATAGCCATACTAATATATCTATACCAATTTTCATCTAAATAAGTTCAGCGTTAAAAAAATCCTCATACCAACTTCCAACCCCCTTTTCACCCCCAATAGGGTTTGAAAGCTAACCTAAAACGTTTCTCGAGACTCAAATTATCTCCATACTCATTTCTATCTAAATCGTTTTAGCGGTTAAAAATTCTCCATACAAACTTTCAACCCCATTTTCACCCCCACCATGGTTGATTTTCGGGATTAAAACTATACATTATCCTTTCCCGGGACTTAAACTATGTCTATACAAAATTTCATCAAAATCCGTTCAGCCGTTTTCACGTGATGCGCGGTCAAATAAACAGACAAACAGATAAACAGACAAACAGACAAAAATTCTAAAAATTGTTGGAACGTGTTCTGTTATCGATTGTAAGTATCCCCAGACAACTTTTTTTCGATTATCTTCCATGTACAGACTTTCGACCCTCTTCAGCTTTATTATATGTATAGATAAGTTGTTAGGTTATGATATGAAGTATGGATTTTCATGTGTATATTTCTTACCCAGCCACGGTCCGATCGGTCCGATGGGGTAGGGGGGTTACATGGGACATATCATTTCTGCATTAGTGACCCCCCAATTTCTTAGTACCCCCCCCCCCCCTCAATTTTAGGCTGCATCCGCGCCTGTTCTTACCTTTTCATTCTTAGACTGATTTGACTGGAGGATCGATTTGGATGATATTTGCCATGGACATGATATGAATAGGTACAGTCAAGGATTTATAAATACAAAAGTGGTACTGTATCGTCCGATATACACCTACTATTCTATGTCGTTTAAATCATGTCAAAAAAAATTATAAGGACGAAAAAAACTATTGATTTTGGAGTGTAGTTGTATGTAGTGGTAATTGTAAAATATTTTATCTGGACTACTGTCCTCTAGCGTATCCATCTATCAACTTTACTTCAAGACCTTCAAGTTCCGCCTCCAGGGGGAGGGAGAGAAATTAGGGGTGAATTAGCCGCTTACTGACAAAGACCGAATTCCACGCGGGCGGAGCCGCGGGCACAGCTAGTATAGAATATATAGATCAAGACACTTGGAGACCTTATACATCTCTAAGCATAATTTGGAAATAGTATGGTTTTTGTATACTAGAATCACATTTTTTTATATTTTTTTAATTATATAATTTCAAAATATGTTTCTAACTGTTGATGATGGATTATTATAATTTGGAAATTTAAGTAGTAGACACAGTTCAGGTAAGAAAGTATATCAAACTAGTATAAAATTTATTTTCAAATAGTCAGATTTGGAGTCATAATAGTCTTTTTTCTTTGGTATTTTTCATAAACTGTAACCTATTTGGTTAATCTCGCCTTGGTTTGATATGTTTTCTTATAGAACAACGCATTTATATGTATTTTTAAGTTTTATGTACTATTGTTTTGAAAAAATAAGTTCCGCCGAGTTTCTTGCCGGTCATAATTCTTCTCGGGTCAGAGGTGTAGGGTTAGAACCGGTGTAGTTTGTTTTGTTTCTCTTTTACTTTGATTACTTTGAACTATCTGACGTGTAAAAGTGCCCTTGCCTACTGAGTGAATAAATGTTTGAGTTTGAATTATTATTATTTATTACATCCAGATGTGCACAGGTAGGCTGGTGCTGTTTATCAGCAAGCGCACCTGGATGTACATAGAGCAGCTCAGCTGAGACACAATAATCGACTACCATGGCAAAACACAACTTTCAGGAATGTCTTACGATTCTGACATAGCTTACGATAGTGATAAAATTGGAAAAATTGGTAGCATGAGTTATAAGTGTCAGTGGTGTACTGCACTCAAGTGGAAAGATGAAACTAATAGAATTGTGTTGCAGTAAAGGTAAAGTGCAGCTCGAAACATTACAAACTCTTCGTGAATCGCTTTACAGTTTGATAATGGATCTTCACCCTGATCATAGACATTTCATAAACAATGTCCGCAAATATAACAATTGTTTCCAGATTACATCTTTCGGCGGAAAAAAGTGGTTAAAAGATGGTTTATCTACACTCACATTGTAAGTTCTCTAAAACGTGTTCGAAAACGGTAGGCAATGGCTAGCATTACCACAACCGATTTTACTATGATGCGGTTTTTATCTGTGGTAGTAACGTAATTTTAACTTTACATGCTCAAATATTGATGTGTTATGAGTTTTGATAACATAATGTATACCTGCACGCGCCCGCGCGGCCGCCGACACGCGCCCGCGCGACCGCCGGCACAATCGAGTTGGCCATGGCGGTGCAATGGCGGCCATTCTATGGTTTCGGAATACGGCATTTAGGATAAATAATATGAGTGTAGATAAAGCAGCGTATGCAACTATACGTAATTAGGCCTTATTACGTAACAGTTACATAAACTACTATTTATGCTTACATTCAAAGTCCAGGCGCAAGTATATCATAGAGTTGGAAGTTTACTGCCAGAACCCACACAGCCAGCACGCTTTTTGCAGGTCTACTTCATTGTTGACGATGATAGAGAGGTAAATTTACGACCCTCAAACTACCTTAACGTGAAATGAAACAATTACAGAAAATTCTTCACGACGTAAACCCATACATAAAGGATTTGAAGAGTACCCTCGACAAGGTTCCATCCTCTTGTAAGTCATTTAAGGTGATCATTCAAGCTGAAAAAAACCGCCAGAGGAGCACAGGTCGTTTTAATGCTCCAACTACCAATGAAGTTGCGTTAGTTATGGTGGGTCAACAGTTCGAACATCGTGATATAATTATAGAAAGCCATGGTGACACATTGAAAAGAATAAGCGAGATTCACGGGTCTTACGATGCCTTACAATATCCTTTATTATTCCCTTACGGAGACGATGGTTACTCTATTGATGTTCCTCAACGTGATCCCAGCCCTAAAGAGCTTCTCAAGAAAACAGTTTCTGCGGCAAGTTTTTATTCTTATCGGTTAATGGTTAGAGAAGGGGAAGAAAACCCGCTGGTACATTTCTGTGCTCTCTTGAGCCAATTTTTAGTTGACGAATATGAAAAAATAGAGAGGGTAAATTATATTAAAAATAATGAGGGGAAATTGCGCGCTGACAGCTATATTCATCTTAAGGACGCCATTCGTAGGTCAGATGCCGATCCTAATTAGATGGGTCAGTTGATTGTATTGCGAACTTCATTTACAGGTGGACCAAGATACATGCATGAGCGGACCCAAGACGCCATGACATGACGTATGTTCGTCAGTATGGTCGACCAGATCTTTTTATCACTTTTACATGTAATCCTCGATGGGCAGAAATACCTGTACAATTATTTCCAGGTCAAAAATCACATGATCGCCATGACATTACAGCTAGGGTGTTCCGTGTTAAAGTGAAAAAAAATTACCGACTTATTAATTAGGGGAAAATATTCGGAGTTGCTTTATGTATTCCGTCCGTAGAGTGGCAGAAACGTGATCTTCCGCATATTCATATATTATTATGCGTATCACATCATACCACTCCCGATGTTATACTTAGGTAAAATTATTTGTGCAGAAATACCCGATCCGCAAAATAACCCCAAACTATTCGAACTGGTAAAGTCGAACATGATACATTGGCCATGCGGAAGTTTTAATTATAAGTCCCCTTGTATGAAAAATAATAATTGCTGTAGAAAAGGTATCCCAGGCCACTACTTAGTGAAACACAAACCGGTGACGACGGCTACCCGCGATATAGAAGACATTCTACAGACGAAGGTGGCTTTACTTTAGATATTAATGGAGGAGAGATCGACAACCGTTGCGTAGTTGTATGTAATCCAGTTCTTTTGAGAACATTCAACGCGCATATAAACGTCGAATTTTGTCACTCTGTTAAATCAATATAATACGTTTGCAAATACATGAATAAAGGCTCCGATCAGGCCACTTTTGCTTTAGAAAATGAAAAAGATGAGATAAAGATTTATGAAAGGGGAGATACATAAGAGGATTAGAGGCAGTTTGGCGAATTCTTGGATTTTAGATTCATGGGGGAGCGCCCCCACCGCGTTTCATCTTGCGATTCACCTGGAAAATGGCCAAAGAGTATATATCAGCAATACCTCGCAGACAAACTTACAAACCCTCCAAAAACGACACTTCTTGCCTTCTTTGAGTTGTGTAGTACTGATGATCTTGCAAATACCCTTTTATATTACCAAGTACCAGCATATTATGATTGAGCCAAATCACGATTCGAAAGGAGGAAACGTGGAGTGGACGTGGACGTAGATGGATGGCCTGGCGTTAAAAAAGAACATGCTCTGGGCAGAGTGTCTACAATACATCCTACTAATATGTAATGTTTTCATTTCGAATGCTTCTCCATGAATCCCTGTCATGTTTCAGATAAGTTAACAAACGCTGACAAAGCAGCTTCTGGGCAATAATGCATTTCTTGAATCTTCGGCATTGGTGACTACTGCCTAGTAACAAACAATTCATATATCGTATACAAATACAATTGCTGAAGCCTAGTCACAAAGAACTCGCCGACAATACAGTACTACAAGGCCACATTTTATTAAGTCATAAAAGACGGACATCATAAACCACTCCCATTAAAGGGCTCAACTGTACAATATGTGACATCGAGTTCAGGCTTCATATTTTTTTTGTAGCTTCTACTCGCCAAAAGACAACGCCTCACCAAATTTTAAGTTGCGGAAACGCTTGGTTTGCGAGATAAAAAATAATCAAAGTTCCATATAAAATCCCGATTTTACACCGCCATGACACAATATTTTGCGTTTCGTTAAACGTGTTGAGAAAAACTAAAACGTGATGATTTGTTTTATGTTCAGTTTTTACATAAATACAGTTTTTTCGACTTATTTGTGTACAATAATAGTTACATGATATTTATTCAATGATTCTTTTAATTTCCCAGGTAGCAAACTGACGTCAGCGACGCACAAGCGACGTCATTTTTATGTCATATTAAGGTCTGTCATTTATTCGCTGAAAACGTACGTTATAGTGACGTCAATTTAAGGTCAGGTTAAAAAGTGGACGTCGTACTAACGTCAATTAAGGGTCATCATCTGGACGTACCATATTCACCGCAAAGTGGACGTCTTAATAACGTCAATTTTAGGTCAGCATCTGGACGTACCGTATTCGTCGCAAAGTTGACGTCTTAATAACGTCCATTTTGGGTCAGCATCTGGACGTACCGTATTCATCGCAAAGTGGACGTCTTAATAACGTCCATTTTAGGTCAGCATCTGGACGTGCCGTATTCGTCGCAAAGTGGACGTCTTAATAACGTCCATTTTAGGTCAGCATCTGGACGTACCGTATTCGTCGCAAAGTGGACGTCTTAATAACGTCCATTTTAGGTCAGCATCTGGACGTGCCGTATTCATCGCAAAGTGGACGTCTTAATAACGTCCATTTTAGGTCAGCATCTGGACGTACCGTATTCGTCGCAAAGTGGACGTCTTAATAACGTCCATTTTAGGTCAGCATCTGGACGTGCCGTATTTATCGCAAAGTGGACGTCTTAATAACGTCAATTTTAGGTCAGCACCTGGACGTACCGTATTCGTCGCAACGTGGGCGTCTTAATAACGTCAATTGAGGGTCAGCATCTGGACGTACCATATTTACCGCAAAATGAACGTCTCAATAACGTCAGTTTAAGGTCATCACCTGTACTATGTACGATGTACAGTAAGACGGGATAGACTTTCCATTATGGACCCACGCTTTAGAAGTTCATATTTTTTTTATGAATAGTACTCTTAATTATTAAGCGTTATCTGAATTTTCAGCTTTCGGAAATTCACGGTTCACGAGATATTTTTTTTTTAAGTTTCTATACAAATCTGAAAAGAACACGATTATGCATATTTTTAGGTTGGGTATTTTGTCATGCCAGGCGTCAAAGTTGACATTTCACGTTTCGTTTACCGTCAACGGTGTATTTTGATTTATTTTGTCATGTTTTTTAATAAAATATTTAAAACAAATATTTATATTGATTTAGAATTCTAATCATCATGCAGTATTTTGTTGTCAATAATATATTTGGCGCTGTTTTAACAATTTAAATTCACTTTTTACACTTATAATGAATAAATTCGTGTTTCCTTTGTGTGGAACAAAACGCGGTGTGACGCCATTTTGTTTCATAGCGTTTTGTTTTTGTCTGCTAGTGTCATTCACCGTTTGTCGCCGCTCCTACAGTCGAGGTCGTTTTACGTACTCCTGTTAGTGAAAATACAACGTGTGAGTACCATGGCGTCCCCGAAGCCCTTAGCTTCTGTGTCTGAACAGTCGAGTGATGTGCAAGTGTTGGACTCAGTTGAGCCGCTTGTCACGGCCTCCTCTTCTGTGCCGTCTTGTAGTGCGCGAGTTTTGGACTCAATAGAGCCGCTTGTGCCTACTGTGTCTGTGTTCGACCTCGAGGAACCAGTTGCTGGTCCCAGTGGGTTGGCTGTCCCTAGCGGGATAGCTGGTCCCAGTGGAGTAGCCGCTGGCCGTAGTAGCAGCCCTCCAGCTGCTACTAGTTCTTCGGAGGACGATGACGACCTGTATACTAATGGTACGATGATGACCAGACCTTGTGGGTCATCCGGCAGGCGTAAAAACCTTTACTCGGAGGAGTTTATGTAAGTATCCAAGTTTTAACATTTAGTTGGTATTGATTTTCTATGCAATTTTTGCAATGAATTAGTCGGTCAAAGTTAAGAGTATTATATTGATTAGGTTTTTTTTTCAATGTAGAGAAAGATTGGTACTTATAGTCTGCAGTGGTGAAATGAATACTTATAGTTCAACAAGTGACCAAAAAAACTTAATGACTGTAAAATGCAATTTTGATACATTTTAGGGTCATCTTATAGCTTGAAAAATAGCTAATTATGTTTATCCTCCCCGCCCCCCCCCCCGAAAATCCTTGATTATTCATGTGTTTTGTTGTTGTTGCAGAGGCATGTGGACCTGGTTTAAGCTTTTCACGTTACTGGGAACGCACGGACAGTGCGTGCAGTTTTCTGAAGAGAGGGGCCTTGTTCCACGCCAAAAAATTTGCACATATCACAAGAAGCCGATGACCCTGACATCGGAAGCGGGGCAATTCGACAAATTTAGATGCCGGAAAGGAAACTGCCGAAACAAATCATATTCAAGAGCCCTCGGGACCTGGTTTGAAAATGCTCGATTGTCACTTGTACATATTTTTCAAATAATGTACGCCTTCTGTGAGGGTCATTCGTATGATTACACAAAAAAACAATTAAACAATGGTCACGTAGTGTCAAGTCGAACGGTGGCCGACTGGTATAGTTATTGCAGGGAAACTATTGCAATTTTTGAATTAGAGTGTCAAAGGGCCCAAGGGAAGATAGGGGGCCCTAACAAAGTTGTCCAAATAGATGAGTCGAAATTCGGGAAAATAAAATATAACAGGGGTAGGCACATTGAGGGACATTGGGTATTAGGGATGATAGAAGATTGCCACCCATTTAGATCTCACTTCTTTTGTCGTCAAAGTCAACAACGAAGGCATATATAATATGTATATTGAACTTGGCTCTCATTTCACATTTATGTTTTTGATGGGATTATTGTTATGGGGCTATTGGTTCCCACTGTCCTTTAATGCCTCTTTAAATATAGATTATACTACTTACATAGCGTTTTTTAGTTTCATCCATAAGTCCTAGAGTTTGTTCAGGGTACGTAGACAAAATGCCTGCTATGCTAAGCGCTAAACTCTTTTCTACTCTTACGCGTAAGAATTTGCGCGGGGAGAGGGAACAGGTATAGATTAGAACGCATTATAGCGTAGGCGTCTTGTCTAGGGCGCCTGGCCAATAAGTTATAACCGTCTTAGAACTTAAATCTAGCACGTTGTTAGTTCACTCAACAGCCAGGTCGGTTCTATTTTTGAACAGACTACCCACCCATCCTAGCTACGAGGAGCATATTGCCGTGCTTACGATATCAGCAGTGTGTTTTGAGAGATGTTATTTAAATTTATATAATACCCGCCTTAATAAAATTAAAAATCGCTAACTTCTACTGCTGATATCGTGAACACGGCAGCATAATGCAGCCCTCGTAGGTCCTGACCTGTGCCTATGCAGGAGTGATTGTGGCGTTACTATGTCCTAGTAACGCCACAATCAATCCTGTGTGTGACGTTATTCGAACATACTGGCTGCCCTAATATGTACGGCCCAGAAACGTCCGTATGAATTCAGCATATGACGTCTCTCCAACGTCAGTGGCTGCCCTAATATGTACGGCCCAGTAACGTCCCTATGGATTCAGTATATGACGTCACTCCAACGTCAGTGGCTGCCCTAATATGTACGGCCCAGTCACGTCCCTATGAATTCAGTATATGACGTCTCTCTAACGTCAGTGGCTGCCCTAATATGTACGGCCCAGTAACGTCCCTATGCATTCAGTATATGACGTCTCTGTAACGTCTGTAAACAGACGTCTTGAGGCTGTGACAAATTGACGTCATCTGCTGGGACCCCCCGACGTCGAGAAATGACGTCTCTTACGTCGAGCAGTACCGTAAACGGACGACATAATGACGTATAAATGCTACCTGGGTTATAAGCATTATTTTGTGGAAAATTGTTGATTAATAATTATCAAAAATGGTACGATTTTATTAAAACGCGTAAAACAAAACGCAAATAGAATTGGCGGGGTCTGTGGGCGGGGGATACGACATGACACTTTGTAGGAACTTTTTAGGTTAGTTCAAAGTAGTTTCAGACAGACTCTAAGGCAGCTCGGTGTAGGTACGACGACGAGCGTAGCGAGGAGGAGTGTTAGGTAGAACTGCGACCCTACAGCGCGCGAGCCGAGCGAGCGAAGCGAGCGTGCCGCGGCAGCGGCCGGCGAAGCGCCAGAACCTAACACTATCACACTCCCCCCCTCTCGTCTGCAAAATATTGTGTCATGGCGGTGTAAAATCGGGATTTTATATGGAACTTTGATTATTTTTTATCTCGCAAACCAAGCGTTTCCGCAACTTAAAATTTGGTGAAGAGTTGTCTTTTGGCGAGTAGAAGCTACAAAAAAAATATGAAGCCTGAACTCGATGTCACATATTGTACAGTCCTTCCCATTAAAGCCCCAAACCATTGAGTAACAGGAGATGACATCCCTAAGAAATTATTTGTACCATGAGTTGTAGTGAAAATCACTAAAAGTCTGACATTGGCTGTTGGACCACTGACATGATTACACGCAAGTGTCAAACTTTAAAAAAAATCAAATACTAAACATAAAGGCTTCTTGCATGATAATAAACTGTAAAAATAATTCTAAAAATAGTCATAATAGCCAGGGAATTACATTCCATAGGTAAGTAAGTGCAAAGTTTGGTGTTACATTAATTCAAAATATTAATGTTGGCGGTGCGACGCCATATTCCTTGGCGCACAGATTAATGTCGCAGAAGTAACAACATATGTGCCTACACTTGATTTACCTACATTATTGTTTAATAGTACTCAGCATAAACATATTTACGTAATAAACATGTTTTAGATAAGTACGTTAGGTGATGTTTAGTTCATTAATCTTATTTTTATTTTACAAAAAGGTTTTGTTAATGTGAGTAACATACAAAAGATTTTTATGATCTGAATTTAAAACTTAAATATCGAAATATCACCCATGTTATACCTACATACACAATGTTTTTTTTCATCCGTGCGAGGAAATCAATGTCATTTTAAGTAAATATCAAGGATCATTAACCCTCAAAGTTCGTATTGAAAGGAGCTTGTCGGCAAAAATAGTATTTAGCTCTAGGGTTAGGAGCAAAATAAACATTAGGTAAAAATAAAACAATCATTCGGTTAATTACGTTTCCTTACAAAATTTGTTTAGGCAGAATATGAATTTTGTCAAAACCGTGTCACGTCTCTTTTGTTAAAGCTACACTTTGATTCAGTGACAGCTGTCAACCGCCAAACATGGCGCACAGAATTTGTTCTAGATAGCTCATCTAGTAGAATACATAATACATCAGTGCCCCAAACATTTTTTTTTAGATTACCCAAATTCATTTGTTTTGCAATAACAGCGCATAGTTATATTTCTGATTCTGGACATTTGTGTAGCAAAATTCAAGGGTCAAACAATTTCAATAAACAAGTATTTCCATGGATAGATGAACAGAACATCTCCTGACGGTTAGAAAAGTCTCGTTGAGAAGAGCTAACCAGAAATTCAACAAACAATCACTGCGAGAACCGAATCATATACTTGAAATGCACACTTCTATGCAGGTACGCTTAATACTAGCAACGGAGTTATAAAATAAAAAAATTAGAAACATTATTACCAACGGTATTACTCGGATTATTTCGAATATTATTGACAAAGATGCAGTGATATATTAAGAAGTCTTGATTTGCTTAGGCTTATTATAAAACGATTTCCTCTTGTATAGAGTTTCGAGTTCGACTATCTTGCTTATTGCAGTTATTGCTTAACTGACTTGAGAAATATGAAATGAAAATGGTATGGTAGCCGGGTGGAATGGAATGGATAATTTGACAATGACAATTAACATGATGGATGGACGGAAATGACGCAACGTTCATTAAAGGGGTCCATACTCGCCGCGATATGGGCCCAACTTGATGTCGGGGTCGCAGCTGACCGTACTTTAAGGGTCTATACTCGCCGCGATATGGTGCCAACCATGAAGTTATCATTTTAAAGCGAGGGTTATAAGGCTCAGAGAAATAAACCAAATTATCAAAGTTATAAGGGGACTGTGTCTCGTTTTGGCTAAGGAGGTAATGACGTCATCAGACAATTAAAATGTCAATATGTGTCAAATGTGACCATTTTGTAACGAGTGCGAGTGAGACACCGCCTCCTACATTATGCTCTCTATTGGAACGATTTACTACTTTTTATTAGTCGCCTATGAACGACTGTTTTGCTCGGTAATAAGGTTCAACTGTGGTTAGAGAAATAGAGTAATGTCCGGTTTCTCTCATGGTCCGTAGTGCCAACTTGACGTCGAGATCGCAGTTGACCCACGGACCAGACATTTCGACATTTCGTTATCTCCGCCGTCTTACATCTATGGGAGCAGCCAGAGCTACCCCAGTCAGATATAATTATACCTACTACTCTTTGGGCGTGCCTATAGTATTTGAAGAGTACCTACCTCCGCCGCTCCGATATATTTTACTGTAGTACTATACTATAAGTAGTTAACGGCTCCAACATAGGTGTCCAAACACATTGTATAAAGGTATATGCAGACATGATACGCACCCGTCTCTCCGGCCGTCTGTTGTCGTGTCGATGCTGGTGGGACGCGCGGGCGGCGGCCCGTAGTCGTAGCTGTCTGTCACCAGTCGGCGACGGAAGTCTTCCAGCCACTTGGCGCTCACGTCTACGCAATAGTGTACAATGGGAATGGATTATGGGAACGCGCGACTGATGCGGGCACAGATGGGAATACACCAATACAGCGATGCAACCTTTGCACTACGTTTAAACCGATATTAGACTTGCAATATGTAGGACCCAATCTGTTGTGTACCCTGCAGAGGCAGAGCCCTACCATCCTTCAGCTCCCTAACTCTTATCACACCTTCCAACCTTACAGATTGGACCCTACAAATTGCAATGTCTAATACCGGTTTTAATGGGGACCATGTGACTCCTCCTTCGAAATGTTGTAGTCGGTAGATAAACTGGGGGCTTAGCCAAGATGACAATCGTTTGAAGAAAACGAATTGAAACGCTATCCGTCTCTCAATTGTAGTAATGAAGAGCGAGCGAGAGCGTGTAGCGTTTCGTTTCGTTTCTGCAAACGATTGTCATCTTGGCTACAGGGCCTGCACGGCGAGCACGTCTTGCAAGAGCGACTTAAGCCGCGAGTAGGGAAAACCTTACCGCGCCTGTCAAAAATTTCGCTTTCCGGTAGCATAACACGTACCCGCGGCTGCAACTTACACGAAGAGAACTCGAAAGTCGTGCTAAGGATTTAGTTCAAAGTCGCGAGTCACTGTCATTTTATGACAGTGGCATTTGATTGCGAGTCTGTCGCTTCTTTCACGCGGAAGTTGTGCTGCCAACTAGCGACAACGCATGAAGTCGCGCAGATCTGTCTCTTGTCGCGTAAGACGTGCTAGCCGTGCTGGTGTTTGTTTCCATACCGGGCGTGGTGCCGGTCCCGCCGCCCGCGCCGCCCACGCCGCCCACGCCGCACACAACACACAGCGCCCCGAGCACGAGGCACGCGCGCATCGCTCCGCCGCGCCAACACTCGTACCGTACACGCGATAACGCGATAAGCCGCGGCAGTTAAACTTGCCACTTCCGCTATTACAGCCTTACCTACTACCTACAGTTACACTAACTCGAAACTAAGCCTGAATGGCTCGAAGCCGATTTATGCCAAAGATAATGTATAAATAACGATTTATGTGCTATAACTTTGATAAGATTACGGCGATTACTAGATGGCGCTGTACGGCCCAGTACATTAAATAAATAAATATTATAGGTCAAGCTTACACAGATCGACCCAGTCAAACAGTAAGCCCAATAAGGCTTGTGTTATGGGTACTTAGCCGACGAGTCATAGGTATAATATAATAGATAAAGTGGATAAATACTTAAATACATAGAAAACATCCATAACTCAGGAACAACTATCTGTGATAAACACACAAATAAATGCCCTGAACAAGACTCGAACCCGGGACCTCCTGCTTCATAGCCAGGGTTACTACTTACTACCGGCTGGGCTAGGAGGCCGTACATTATGCTGTAACTCTGGTTTGCGCTTGTTCAGATGGCGCTTCAGAGTTACCGAGGGCAGAGTTAGGGAGGCCGTACAGCGCCATCTAGTAGTCGCCGTAATCCTATCAAACTTGGACACAATCTTAGACTTATCCTTCCCCTCTATTTATACATTCGCTTTGATTTAGGCGCAAAACATGGTGAATGAATATTGAGATGTCGATATAACTTGAAATTGTATTCTCTACAACTTTTATTCTATAGATTTTTCAACAGGAGTCATCTGTTTCAAAGATATGTGGTATGGAAGTCAAAATACGAGTTTTTCAATTAAATGAGACATTTTCCCCGTTTATATCTTTTGATTTCGGCTGAACCGCTGAACCGAATTAGAAGTTAAGTTACTCGCTCAACGCAGAATTTAACCATCTTTAATATTCATAACCATGGCATTTTCCGTGACGTACTGTTTTCGAGCTACAAGCAAAAACCTGACAAAGGACAAAAATTTCGCTAAAAAGTTATGCACACCTCTTGGGATTGGGCAAACTCGGATTGCATGCATTTAGGACCACACGAAGGTATTGAAGCGATTTCCAGCCTGCTGGGAATTAATTCTTCAAAACACTTTTTATAGATCTTATTTGCTTGGCCTATAGATCTTATTTGCTTGTCCGCTCTTCCCTGAGTCCCATATACGTCTAGCCTTCACAACGTTAGTCATAAAATACAAAATTCTTTATTTCGTAAATTTAGGTGTACAAAATGATCTAAGGGATCGAGGGAAAAAAAAGTCAAAATAAGTAATTACTTGTATGGAGTAAGCATTCTATGCTTACTTAATTATCTATGCTTGAGCGGGATTCAGCCGGAAGGCGGGAGAGACAATGTCGGCTGAATTAAGACTGGACTCCGTACAAATATTCATTCACCAAGTCTAATTTTCTTGGCCTATTGGTACAATGTATTAAAATCCTACTAGTATTTTATTTTCCTACTCTTACACATTTTTTTCTAAATATACAAAGAGGTTGAAATAAAACGACATTTACAACTTACGAGTCATTTATTAACCTAAGCCTTATATTACTTTACACGCGTCTAGTACCACCGACACATTATGGTACAGTACAGACGACCACTCGTCGCTCTTATTGCTACCACATAAGAACTACCAATGATCAGTCATTTGCTGTTCACCAAGGAGATTATAACTTATAGGGTTTACATGGAAACAAAGACTGAAGCGCGAAATTTATAACGTCACATTGGTAATTCAGTATATTCTTTTGAGTAGCTACGACACTACTGTTTTTAATAGAATTACGGGTGAATCTTGAAACGGTTAAAGAATATTCTTCTTTAACCGTTTCAAGATGCAAACTAAATAAGATATAATCTCCTTGTTGGTTTTTGTTACTCTATCACTATCACACCCATTCTTACGTTTGGCAACTTCTTAACCTCAAAATAATGATTTTGATCATTTAAAAGTAAATTAATACAGAGTTCGAACGTCCTTACAACCGCGTGGCTCGTGACAGCTTTGTGCGAATAAACTTTCTACTATTTATAACTTCGAAACATACAATAGGACTTGCTTGTTCTGTCATTTCATGTGCCACATGATGTGAGATGCTCCGATATATTTATGTTGAAACTCTTTACGTTTATTCATTATGTATGTTTCGGCTAACTTTAATGAGGGTTAGACATTTTCCCTAGATGGCAGCACCGTGGCGATAGGTCTAGCTGTCAAAATCCACCAATCACGTTTAATCATATTATTTTGATTGGTGGATTTTGACAGCTGCTGTCAAAGAGACCTCTCGCCACGGTGCTGCCAAACTAGTGAAAAACTCGATCGCGAAAACCCTCATCTAACGTAATTAGAGTAATCAACTAATCAAGGGTGACAAATACTGTTTATCTACACTCATATTGTAAGTCCTCTAAGATGCGTTCAAAAACCGTAGGCAATGACCAGCATTACAACAAACGATTTCACTATGATAAGTTTCTTATCTGTGGCAGTTATGTAATTTTAACTTTACATGCTCAAATATTGTTAAGTTATGAGTTTCAAATTTGGAACAGCTATCAAAACCAACACAATTTCAATGGGTTTCTATTCTAGTATCCATAGATTTTAAAATGTTGTCGATACGAAACGTCAGTACGATATATTTTTTGACATAAACCGCACGACATTTTTAACTCGGATGACACGAGAATAAGGACTTCGTTCGTTGGCTAATAATAAAAAAAAACTCGCGACAGAAGTTTGTACATATATATATTACTCTATGGTTTGTACGGCCGCCATTTCTGTTATCAACTTGTCAGTTATTGTTTGTCGAAACATTTTTAATTGCGAAAATGTAAATTTTTACTATTAACTATATTATCGAACGAGCGAAGTGAGTTCTTACAAACAACTTCGGCTACTGGGACGTTTCAGCATTTCGATGGCTTTTTGATTTTGAAAGTTTGTTCCGCGATAACTTTAGTAACGTCTTTCTGATCTTTATGAAATCTGTTGGGGTTGGAGCAGAGATACATAAAATTTGTGAGTTCGTATATGAGCAGGATCGTTCAAGGGGTTGTGGAGCTAGAAGGCGAAAAAAAATCTTCAGAAAGGTCTTGTTATATTGGTCATTTCGTTTGCAAGGAAATCGCGAGTTCTGAGTTCGAGGCGGACTACTAGTAATAAATAAATATACGTTCCTTATCAGTTCTAAATTATTTATTTTTATTAAGCTTACACCTGTGGGTATGTTTCAGCACTTGTATCTATCTACCTAGTAATGCAGGTCAATTGCCTTCGGCTTCTGAACCCATCTTTGAGTACTTGCAATATGTGTGTAGATAAAGTAATGTATGCAACTGTACATAATTAGGCCTTAAAACACTCGTGTGATCCTATAATGAAACTCGCTGCGCTCGTTTCATTAAACCCCACTCGTGTTTTAAGACCCCTCATTATGTATCAGTTGCATAAACTACTATTCAAATGCTATCTAGAATTAATGACTACTTTGAGGTTAGAAAGTTACACTTGTGCGAGTAACTCGCATTCGACGAGCGAGTAGCTCGCATGCTCCGTCGATGACGTCACTGACCTTGTATACAACTTACTTCAAATATATAAGTTCCACAAATCAAATGGTTGTACAGTCAGCGTCGAAAGTAGCTTGGCATTTGAGGTGTTCAAAACTACCTTCACAAATTACTTATCACTACATAGTATAAAACAAAGTCGCTTTCCGCTGTCTGTCTGTCCCTATGTATGCTTAGATCTTTAAAACTACGCAACGGATTTTGATGCGGTTTTTTTAATAGACAAGAGTGATTCAAGAGGAAAGTTTATATGTATAATACATGCATAATATAGTAGAGAAACACTGATCATTTTAGAGGTTTCTAATGTGATGTCGTAAATAAACACATTTTTTGCGCTTACATTGCAAACGCTGGCTGAACCCCTACGAGATAGATCAAAATAATGTACTACAGTATTGTACACCTTAAAAAGGTCTACAAAAAAGTCCGTGATGGTATATGTCTATCTCTTACGGATAACCCACAATAACCATTTTTATCCCGTCCGAAACCGGGCCGGGTCGCTAGTTAAAAGTTGTGACAACATCATTTTAAACCCTTCAAATGTTTAGATACTTCTGCTGCCGACTGTACACCACGGAACCATCACGATTAATTTCCATTGCACATAGGGTAGACCGAGGTAAATCGGATCGCAGGGAAAACGGATCCCTCCAACACGCTTGTAGTGTCGTATAAAATTATAAATGTCCTTATCATTGATTCTGCCAACTACTATCGCGATCACACGTCTTCATAATAGGCATGGTGAATTTATTTCATGTATGGTATCAATCGATTCGTTTTGTTGTGAGGATCAAATGTCTATATGGGGCCGATTGCGTTAAAGCAACACAAAAGTCAGAAATGGGACTTAAAGTCCGAGATTTGCATTTGTTTCTCAAAACGCTCCTAACAAAATGACGTGCAAAAGTGACGTCACTGACGTCACGATCACATAGTCGCCCTGTTTAAAGTATTAGTCGGTGGTGCACACGACAACAAAGGGCATTATACGGATTTTAGTGATGATGGGATCTCCTTTTGCATAGTGAGACTTTAGGACCCATATGCCATTTTAGGAAGCAGAGCCACCTAAATTTATGGTGCGGTGGGGGTAAAAAGGGGGGGTTAAAATTTTCACGACACAGATTGAAAACTATAAGTCTTAGCAACATACTTCACAGGCAAGAATTGTAGAGAATTTTATGAAAAATATTTTCTTTATTGAAAGTTTTGTGGTAACTTCAACCGTTTTTGAAAAAAAAATATGAATGTTCCTACCTTTGTGGGAAGTGGGGAAAATAATTGTTATATTTCTAACACATTATAGTTCAGAGTTTAGATTTGGCTTGAAAGTCTCGTATCCAGGCCATAAATAAAATAAGTAAAATAATTATTTTCTGTTAATAGTACATTATGATACAAGTGTGCTAAGTTGATCATGACATACGAAGCGATATTGTGCGCACTAACGCATGTGAGTGCGCATAAGGAAGCTGAGCTTATGTAATGATCAAGCACACGCGTTTCATACGACGTTTTTCAACACACTTGCGAGGAAATAACAGAATAGTATAATTAATAACTTTTGATAAATACATTAATTGTCAGAATGTTTACAGGATAGAGGTACTTACGAACCTAAGATAATTAAATTTAACTAACCTTTTTTGTGATGTTATTGATTATCTGGAACTCTTCTTCAAGTCATTTCATACAATTAAACACTTCACATTTATTGTGAAATAAATTATAGTATTTTTTCTTACGTATTGCTCACTAGATTTTTATGATGACATTTTACTAGTATGTATCACAATTTTGAATTACCAATATATCCAGAGGTTAAATTAACGCTAAAGTTGTCTTTATATTCATTGAAAATATAATTTGTTTAAATTAATAAAACACGACGAGAAAAATCTAACAAATAAACAACGATTTGAGGTTAACTTATAAATGGCGCGCAATTTTTTGGACCCGGGGTATGTCCTTAAACTACGTCCGGACCTGGGTATGTCCTTAAACTACGCCAAAAAGAGAGGTATGGGCACTGCGAATGGCATCTCGCTAAGTGTGGTAGGGCACGTTCAGCGAATGTCATCGCTCAAATCTGGAGCAGAGCCCGACTGAGGAAGTACCTCCACCTTACAGAAAACCACAGCCAAATAGCACTAGACCCTACTCATAGTGTTGTGTTCCTGCTGGTGAGTAAGGTTGCCAAAGAGCTCAAAGAGCACCCAGTGTGTTGACGATGAGGGACCTTCTTGTTCCTTTAGTCGTCAACACAGTGAATCCTCCTTTTTGTAAAGGGTCGGCAACGCGCATGTGACGCCTTTGGAGTTGCAGGCGTCCATAGGTTACGGTAGCTGCTTACCATCAGGCGGGCCGTACGCTTGTTTGCCACCGTCGTGGTATAAAAAAAAAAAAAATTTTCTTTTTTGGATGTGCGTACAGCTTGAGGCAAAGGCGCGGACGTATAATGCCAAACAGCCAATATTAAAACAGAGTTAAGTCAAAATACACCAAAAGGAGGTATTGAAATTATTAAGCTGCCTAGACGTGAACAAAGCTAGTGGTCCTGATGGAGTTCCAGCGATTGTACTGAAAACTTGTGCACCTGAGTTGTCTCCAGTACTAACATGCTTGTTTCGTCTCTCCCTGAGGTTGGGTCAAGTCCCCGAGTCGTGGAAACTTGCAAATGTACAGCCTGTACCTAAAAAAGGTAGTCATGCTGACCCGTCAAATTATCGGCCTATCGCGATCACCTCCATACTTTGTAAGACTATGGAGCGTGTATTAAACACCAAGCTCTTGGCATATCTCGAAGGTAACGATCTCCTCAGTGATCGGCAATACGGGTTTCGCCGGAACCGGTCTACTGGGGACCTTTTGATTTACGCCACTCACCTTTGGGGCGAGGCTATTGAGAGACATGGTGAGGCTATCGCCGTGTCCCTCGACATTTCTAAGGCTTTTGACAGAGTCTGGCACGAAAGCCTATTAAGCAAGCTACCCGCGTATGGGATATCCTCTGGCCTGCGCTCCTGGATCACTGACTTTCTGAGGAACCGATCTATTCGAGTTGTCCTGGATGGGTGCTCGTCTGATCTTTTGGCTATTAATGCCGGGGTGCCTCAGGGCTCAGTCCTCTCCGCGACTCTTTTTCTGCTGCACATTAACGATCTGCTCAAGCCCGGTATCTTTGGGTATGCGGATGACAGCACGGTTACGGAGATATATCTTTCTGGCGCGAGGGCTAGTATAAGTGATAACGAAACCCTCAGGGAGGCCATGGTGGAGCGGATGAATTTGTCTTTGGTCGCCGTGTCCGATTGGGGAGAGGCGAACTTGGTTGGATTCAACGCCACCAAAACTCAGGCGTGTTTATTCACCGCAAAACGGAGCCAGTTCACCTTGGCTCCCACTTTCCAGAATGTGTCCTTTCCCGTGACCAACCATCTTGAGCTTCTTGGTCTAAGTTTAAAATCCAACTTAAACTTCGGGTTGGCTGTCGAGTCCAGGGCTAAAACTGCTGCCAAAAAACTCGGTGTCTTATTTAAGGTGAGACGATATTTCACGCCGAATCTGCTTCTAACCCTATACAAAGCACAGGTCCGTTCGTGTATGGAATACTGTAGCCACCTATGGGACGGTTCCGCCAAGTATCAGCTGGCGACCCTGGATGCGATAGAGCACCGGGCTCATAGACTTTTTGGCGATGACCCAGCTGTCAAGTCAAAATTACAGAGCCTGGAGCATCGCCGTCGAGTCGCTTGTCTATCGGTGTTCTATCGGATACATTTTGGGGAGTGCACACAAGAGCTTCATGACCTGAATCCACCTTCCCCTTTCCATCATCGGACTACCAGGCGTGGGGAGCAAATGCACCCGTTCGTTGTTAGCATTCCCTTTGTGCGCACGAAACGATTTGCTTCATCTTTTTTGGTGCGGACTGCCAAGGAATGGAATGCGCTCCCGCTATCTGTATTCCCTGATAAATACGATCTCGGTATTTTTAAGGCAAGAGTGAATAGGCTATTACTGAACCGGTGAGCTCCATCTTAGGCCCTGTCTTTACTTTCCATCAGGTGAGACAAGGGCCAATCGCTGGTCAGTCCCATAATTTAAAAAAAAAGACAATTCGTGTTTAAAACACGAATTATTGTGTATTACGAGTAATATAATAAGTTGAAATGATTCTTATTCACAATCAGGATTGTATAATTTATATTATATCGTAAATGTGTATATTTTTAATATATTTACTTTTTTTACTTTTTTAGAATGTAAACTCATAAACAGTTAAAAAAAGTAAAGGTAATACCCGATTAAATTACAACGAGTCGTCTGCGTACGTACAACTTGGTACTAGAGTACAAACGTCACTTGATCGGATTATTAAATTATTCCACTAGTTGGATAATAATTGTGAAATGCACGCGTGTTTAATATCTAGGATTATGAGCATAAAAGCGGTGGAATAAGAACCTCGTTACGAGCAGGTGTGTTGAAAAATATTATTATTGGTATGGTATTTATGGTATACCATGTATATTTGAGTAGTCACCCCGTTTCTAATAGTAGTTAAATCAGTATGTTATACGTCGTATATTAAACGGTTTAATTGAAAATAATGATGCAAGTAATGTACTCAAGGCTAAAATAATCGATAGGTTCTAGGTACCATTCATCACACCACTAGCGTAGCGTACCTAACCTAAGTTCATATATAATTTAATGATATTAGGCGTTGTCTGTTGATAAAAGATTCAAGCGCCCCACGATTTTAGTTTTTTTGTCTTTTCAATGCTCTAGCTACGAGTACATTGATGAGAAGAGTGGTGTGATGACTGGTACCTAGAACCTACCGAATTATTTTATAGCTTTTTGTTCATCATCTATAGCATTGTTTATTTTCAATAAAAGCTTTTGAATTTACCTAAACAATACTTATTTTCATTTCAAGTTGTTATGTTACTAAAACTGTCTAAACTTCGCTTACTTTATGATCCGCAATGCACTGTGTTAGAACACAGTGCATTGCGGATCATAACTACTACGGATATTACTAGTAGACTAGTAAATCCCTTTCATTTTATACTTGATTGAGGGGGTTGTTAAGAAATATGTAATACGCGGCATTCTGTAGCGGCAGCCATCTTGGAGTTACAATGATACTGAATCTATTAAAATGTAATTGTCATCAGAACTTAAGGTGTGCACCAGATATCGGATCAATTTGTCAACAGGACGAGGGTAAAATTTCAACCACAAAATTATGGAGATGTGGGATGAAGCATGTAGATATGCAGACTTGCATTTAGTTATGTAAATATTAGTAGTATAATAAATTAACAAATTTTCAAATACGTTTGTGTAATGTCTAAGTAGGTATAACACAAAATTGTTCTTTTTATTTTAGAGCGCACTATTCGCTAACAGACTGTCCTCAGTTGAAGATGTATACCTACCACTTAAGTTTTCTCTCTAAAAAAATGAACGGACCCTTATTGATAATCCCCAATGATGTACCTTTCACTTGAAAACGTCACTAGATAACAGGGACCGAAGAACTCCTCTATTTGATAACTCTTTTCGATAGGGTCACCCTATTATTTGGTTAAAATATTATTACCCTATATTCAATGTTATGTCCCTGTCTAATGTCTTATCAATAGAGATGAAATTAGCTTGATAGGTAAACGTCATTTTGGACTTTCATTTCGGTAAGCGCTACATTATCATTATTAGCAGCAGCAGTAGCAGCCAGTATCAGTCCACTGCTGGACATAGGCTTCTCCCATGGCACACCACTGTGCTAGATCTTCTGCTCTCCTCCTCCAATCCGTACCCGACAAGCGCTTACCTATGGGTAACGCAATGATGTGCTTACTAAATTGATAGTTTTTAAAAACAACCCTACCAAAAACTAACTCGATCTAATACCCCTTAATTGGTAACCGGTTCCGGTATCTTCTAAACGATCTCTTTATTTCACTTACGGATTATAACAAGCATACTAAGGTAAGGTAAATAATAGCGTTTAAAATTGTTGACGTCCATTTAGTTGTGAAAGATATAATTAGGCAAGCATTAGAGCTCGAACCACATCGTTTTTCCTACATAATTAGATTGTGGTTGATAACAGGCCTATTAATATTATTATTTTTCGTTAAATATATTATAACCAATATAGGATTTATATACTTTTTATAAAGGGGAATAACAGGGCTTTATCATGAAAATATATTTTTTATGTTACGACCATAAATGAAAAAAATATAGGCATTTATTCAAAAAAATATCAAACATTGATTTCATATTTTTTATGTTTTCTCAGTTTTCTTATATGGAAAGTTATAAATAAAATACCAAAAATGAATTCGGCATCCTTGTTTTACACGAAAATGATATCAAACTTGACTATATAGCTCTATTTCATTTTTAATTAATTATGGGGGGCACCCCCCACTTCGTCAATAATTTGCATCAGAAATTTTATTGGCTCCCCTTCTTAAATTAATCTTAGAGCCTAAAGTATTAGCTCTGCAAATGGAAATTCCATCATCATCATTTTCCGTATAAATAAGTGTACACCACCATTTTCCATATGGAAAAAATATGAAATTGCTCTTTTTACAGTGAAATGTTGCGTTTATGTATATGGTTGCCATACAATTTATTTTACAGTAAAATGTAAAAAATCTAATGGTATCATTGTTTTTTTTTTAAATTTCGCACTTTTAAAAATCGTAAAATTTTTAAATTGTGCAGTTTGATATCTTTGAGCCATTTCAATAGAATTTATAAATTTTCACTTTAGTTGGATATATTGATCATTTTGCATCCTATCAACTAAATTTTATCGCATATCGCATAACGCATATCGCATTCAACATGTGTCATCATGCCTATTATGCTCCGACACTTCCTATGCCGGTATTTCCGACGTTCCGAGTATTCCGATCAAGGACACCGGCCTCTCCCTGCTGCTACCATCCTTGTGTCACTAGTGGAAGCCACACACTACATGGCGACCCTGCCAGTGCCAGTGCCAGTGCCAGTGCCAGTGCGGCCTTGTGCTTCAGTGGCGGCGCGCTACGCCAGCCAAAGGAAGACGTAAATAAAACTCAAAAATTCAATTAAATCCTCCTCCTCGGGACTCCAGGATCGCAACAAGCACACACTACATGGTGCGGATCTTTTGAATTTGACAATGCTTAACTTGGTCTGTTTTGCTTTGCGATCGGATTCGCATCGGTATACCTTAATTAATGGAACAATTTACGAATTGCACGTATAGAGTTTGTCCAGAAAGAGAAGTCCTGTGGCTTATATGGAAACTCATACGTTGTACGGGACTTCTCTTTCCGAACAGACTATTATAATAATACTCTAAACACAGGAGTCGTATCGGAACTATTTCTTAAAATCACAATAAAATAGCACTATGTCAAAAATATCTGAACATCGAGTCGGTTACAAAAGAAATGTAACGTAAATTCAAATTATCAGTGCTTTTGAGTGTTTTCATCTTTCATTAAAAATTTCTTAAATGAAATCATACTAGAATCTGAAACTTACAGCGCTGATATAAAATATCAAAACTAACCAAATTGTTAATTATGTCAAACTTAGTTATACCATAGCGCTGCCAAAAATATGTGCATGTCAAACGTCTTGAAAATAATCGTGTTCAGATAATTGTGAATACGGTGTTTGCACAAATGAGCAATATCTGATAGGGTCTGTATGTCATTTAATGGGAGTCGAAATCCTAGAGACTGGGACTAATTGATCCTACGGGACGTACGTAGTCGCCATCAGATATATCAGAGCGCCCAAGGTGGTCACAAATATCTGAACAACGCCTCTATCGTCAAGGCGATATGGTGCATGTTCAGATAGTACATTGGTCGTCGTGCTAAAACACTAATTGGCGAAAAAACATGGTTGCCATAGAAACATGGACATTTAATCATATCTGCCCCCTTTTATTAGTAAATTTCAGGCTGATAGTAATCGTCGTTCAGCAAATTTAACTCGCGGAATTTAAACTGTTGGAGAAACTAGATCAATTTTAGAACACCAAGTCCCCTTTTCTGAGTTTTCGCCAAGTCCTCGTTGTGTATAATTGGGTACTTTCCTGGGTAAAAAAAATATAATTCTATTTAGTCCGTCAGTTAGATTATCAAAAAATATTGGACACGTATTTTTTATTTTCTCTATCAAACAAAAATTGGTGAAGATATAGCCCGTTAAAGTTCCGCGTGACGTCACATACTAAAAATTGTACTGAAATGTGAAGTCACGCGGAACTTTAACGGGCTATATCTTCACCAATTTTTGTTTGATCGACAAAAAAAATATACGTGTCCAATATTTTTTGATAATCTAACTGACGGACTAAATATATTTTTTTAGGAGAGTAGCCAATTGTGCCCGCCCGGGGACAGAGGGGAATAAGTTATTCCCTCAACAACGATTCTCATTCGTCCCGCCATACCGAACCGCAGCGAGGAGAGGAGGGGAGAAGTTAGAGCGCCATCTTGCGGCCCTCGATGGAGATGTCGACGGCGCGGCGCGAGCCGCTGCGCAGGCGCTTCTGGTCGATGAACCGCTTCATCTGCTTCTCGTAGCGCGTCATCTTCTTCTTTGTTACCTATACAAGAAAAAAAACTTTTCTCAAACATGCTCGGAAATGGTCGCATTTTGTTCGTAAATTGAAAACGCAAAGAGCTTAATTTTATTCTTTTCAAATTTAAAAAGTAAAAACGCAGCGGAATAAAATGAGTTTCCATAGAATCATTTTACTCCCAGGAATAAAATGACTATATGAAAATCCATTTTTATCCGCTGCATGAACTTTTCAAATTCTACGATTGCAAATAAATGACTAAGGAAATGTTTCATTCAGCCAAGTGAAACCTTCGTTCAACCAGAGAAATGTCAAAATAATCGCAAACACGTTGTCGCGATTCGAGATGCGCGCGCATTGGCGCATGCGCGTATCGGACGATTGTTGTCTGTGGTAATAATTTTAAAAAATATATGCAAAATAAAAGGCGGCAATTCGTTGTGAAATAAGTTATCGTTTTCTTTAAAATTAATTAAATAGTAAACAGTATGAGCTCAAATGACGAAAGTGAGATGGAAATACACGGCACACAGCATCATTTGAAAGAAGAAGCAAGCTTGATAATGAACAACTTGCTTCCTGCTAAGTCGCGGGACAAATATAACAGGACTTACGACATGGTACGTTCATGCTGTGGAAGGACAGCCAAAATGCTAGAAATACCTTTTCGTTCACAAGTTGCCCCGGAATGTCTAATATAACATTTAACATTAACTAATAACATGATGTCACTTAACCCTTATTAAAAACTTATTACTTATAGTTGAAATTTAATTTCTTTGATTTCCTCACATAATTTGAGAAAAGCACTATACCTCAATGGAAACAGGCATTTTCCATCCCTCGGCAACAATGTACTATTTTTTATTTTATAATACAATCTTTATAAACGAGTTCTTTTTTTGCCAAAGTCATCTACTAACGATGGTACTAAAATATTGTATTGTCATTCAAGTTACACAAGCAAGTTTGCTAAATTACAGCACAATCTGACACAATGAAATGTAATAATCTAGCTTTCAAGATTTTACTAAATAAAAAACCGGCCAAGTGCGTGTCGGACCACGCATAGGAGGGTTCCGTACCTTCAATGGAATAAGAACCAAACTAATACCAAAAGGTCGTATCTGATGCCTATGGAAGAAAAATGGCTGAACCGATAATGTTCAAAACAAAGTATAATAACCACATGCATTCTCATCAACGTGTATATTTTTCTATATGCATAGTTACATATATTTGTCGTCAGGCCCGTCATAGCTTTTCTTATCTGACGAGTGCGTTTACATCTAACCTCTGTTTACACATACTTTTTACTAGTCTAAGGATCTGGTTAAACTAGGAATGAGCCTGTCGTTGAAAATAACTTCTTTGAACAGGTAATGTGCAGGTTAATGATAATGACACTAGATAAAGCTTATGTTTTAGTGCTTACAAGTAACTTGTTCTTGACTTTCAACGACATTGAGTAAGGTTACAAATAAGTAAGTAAGTAAATAAGAAATTAAACACTTTATTGCACAAAATGGAAATGAATACGTAAGCTGCCTTGGAATAAAACAACACGTTCAGTCATGTAGGTATAAATGCACATAAATTGTATGGTTTTAAGAGGCGTAAAACGTGGTGCTGATGGACGACTTAAAAAAATACGCAATAACGTACGTCGTTACCTATACTTACGTTTTTTCACCATTGCGGTTTAAAAAACGACGTACCTCCGTGGTAACGTACATTTTAATCCGCTGGTATAATTACACATGAGACGAAGTTTCTCTGCTCTCGCGCAGTGAAAGAGAAAGTGATCATTGTTCGCGCTTTATTGACGGTACCGGTAACCATATCGATACGTTCCAACGTTACGGTAAACGTGTATAAGGAAGCCGAAATAATCGGTAAGTGTGATTAAAGGATGACTCACAGAAGACCGTTCCCGGCACGACCGGTGCCCGGTATTTAAGACTGAGTTAGGGCCGCTTGGATCAACTACAATCAACCGATGCACGTAGGTAATTCAGCAGAGAAATATGAACTAAAATTAAATTTTATATATATACATACATAAACACATTACAGCGTCCAGAGTCTATGCCACGCTTATCCATATACTACGCTTAATCCGTCGATAAAAATCAGTAATGTGACTAAAAAAGTCGTATTTGAGGTGCTCCACAATCACAATTGACGGACTAATAACATAACTCAGAAGAGAAAAATTAAATGAACATTTTAACGTTGACATACCTACGCTACAGTTTGGTGCAAGCGACCCTCAGTATAAGTTTATTAAAAAGTATCTTTTGCCCGCGGCTTCGCTCGCGTAAAATTTTTTGTATGTACATAAATCTCTTCAAATTTTTTCATATTTTTTTGAACTTACGTTTCAAAAGTTACGGGGGGGGACTACACAACTTTTCTGACTTTCGAATCGATTATTTCAGAAAATATTCACTTAATCACAAAATAGCCAAAGAAACTTCAATGTTATTTTGAAAGACCTATCGATTGATGTGTCAAATTTTGATATTTGGTTATTTTTTTTTTTAATTTAGTTACCTGTATGGAGCGCCCCCCTAAAATATTTTTATTTCAAATGTAACTACATAATTAAGTAGCTACATACAAAATACACCTTATGTGTAAATTTTATTCAGATACGTCGTATAGTTTCCGAGTAAAATGGCTGTGACATACGGACGGACACACAGACAGACATGACGAATCCATAAGGGTTCCGTTTTTTGCCATTTGGCTACGGAACCCTAAAAATGACAAATATTGTGAGTTGAATAAAAGCTTGTAAAAAGGAACGTCAGAGTAGTGGATGTATCAGAATTACAAAGTTAGGATGCAAAATGAGTAGCTGTTCCGACGGCGGTGACCGACTTGCGCGTCCGGCTTCAAAGTATACAGTCGGGCTAAACCCGATATTAACGCTTTCACTACTGGGCGCCCTTATAGCATAACGTCGGGTTCAGCCCGACATTCAGACCGAGCTTCATTCGTTCTTATTTTATATTTTTATTTATCGTATGGCAAGTAGGTACACTGTCTAAATTACATTACTTATATTCTAAATTTACATTGCTCCAAGTAGTTAATAGCTGCGCTCGTTACTTTCTTAAAATCTTCCACTGGACCATCATACTTTGTAAACGGGCACTCCAAAGCGATACGCCAAACCGTTTGCTTTGGGCATCCACACGCGCAGCATTCCTGGTCGCTCCATCCCCATTTTTTCCGCAGGTAGGCACAGTGACCGACCCCTGTTCTCAGGCGGTTGAGCATGAGCATGCACCACACACGGCGCGATTCGCTGAACCCAGGAGCGCGTTCGCGCGGGTTCAGCTCAAAGAGATCCGTTGGAGTGTCTGCCTGCCACTGGAGGCGCGGCTGGTGAGTGAGTAGGGCTGGTGGATTTCGGGACTTCAGCCTTGTGTGGATGAACGTGGCGAGGTCTCTGTTTAGAGGCAGTTCCGGGTGTTTATTAGCTTTGTCTATCTCTCTGAGCAGGTGTTGTTTACGGCGGAGGTGGGTTAGTTTATATTAAGGTTTATATCAAAAGCAGGGTTTCTTGCTGGCTGCTTAAGCTACATTTACTCAGTATACTATGAAGTAAACATATTCTATTTTCTATACTTCACTTAATTACTAATTGACGGCTACAATGTTTTATTGTTGATTATAAAAATATTTTTATTACGGTGTTATTTCTCAACCGAAATGAATAGATCCCCTGCGCCACTCTGCCCATAACCCGTTCATTTGAGGCGCCTTCGTCCTACATATTAACTCGGGTCAAGCCCGACATTGGGAAAGCGCACCTTTATGCTATATAGAGTATACGTACGCGGGACATGTCGACCTCGGAGGTGGACTTGGGCCTGACGACGTAGTCCTTGCTGGACGGCGTGGGCACCCGCGCGCGCGCCACCCAGCCCGGGTCGCCCGGCCGCAGCGGTCTGCGGGAAACGGACTCGTGTAGGTACATATCCTACTAAACTAAATGATTATCATTGAATATAAGATATGTACGCCTGCCGCTCCTCGCGCGTCATGCTAGTCAGATGTATAGATGTGTAGGTGTATAGGTGTGTCACTTGCCCGGGCGCTCGGAGTCGGGTCTGGCCCGCTTGTCGGAGGGGTCCCGGCTCGTCGCGCGTCATGCTAGTCAGATGTATAGGTGTGTAGGTGTACAGGTGTGTAGGTGGTGCCTCACTTGTCCGGGCGCTCGGAGTCGGGTCTGGCCCGCTTGGCGGAGGGTCCCGGCTCGTCGCGCGTCATGCTAGTCAGATGTATAGGTGTGTAGGTGTACAGGTGTGTAGGTGGTGCCTCACTTGTCCGGGCGCTCGGAGTCGGGTCTGGCCCGCTTGGCGGAGGGTCCCGGCTCGTCGCGCGTCATGCTAGTCAGATGTATAGGTGTGTAGGTGTACAGGTGTGTAGGTGGTACCTCACTTGTCCGGGCGCTCGGAGTCGGGTCTGGCCCGCTTGGCGGAGGGTCCCGGCTCGTCGCGCGTCATGCTAGTCAGATGTATAGGTGTGTAGGTGTACAGGTGTGTAGGTGGTGCCTCACTTGTCCGGGCGCTCGGAGTCGGGTCTGGCCCGCTTGGCGGAGGGTCCCGGCTCGTCGCGCGTCATGCTAGTCAGATGTATAGGTGTGTAGGTGTACAGGTGTGTAGGTGGTGCCTCACTTGTCCGGGCGCTCGGAGTCGGGTCTGGCCCGCTTGGCGGAGGGTCCCGGCTCGTCGCGCGTCATGCTAGTCAGATGTATAGGTGTGTAGGTGTACAGGTGTGTAGGTGGTGCCTCACTTGTCCGGGCGCTCGGAGTCGGGTCTGGCCCGCTTGGCGGAGCGTCCCGGCTCGTCGCGCGTCATGCTAGTCAGATGTATAGGTGTGTAGGTGTACAGGTGTGTAGGTGGTGCCTCACTTGTCCGGGCGCTCGGAGTCGGGTCTGGCCCGCTTGGCGGAGGGTCCCGGCTCGTCGCGCGTCATGCTAGTCAGATGTACAGGTGTGTAGGTGTACAGGTGTGTAGGTGGTGCCTCACTTGTCCGGGCGCTCGGAGTCGGGTCTGGCCCGCTTGGCGGAGGGTCCCGGCTCGTCGCGCGTCATGCTAGTCAGATGTATAGGTGTGTAGGTGTACAGGTGTGTAGGTGGTGCCTCACTTGTCCGGGCGCTCGGAGTCGGGTCTGGCCCGCTTGGCGGAGGGTCCCGGCTCGTCGCGCGTCATGCTAGTCAGATGTATAGGTGTGTAGGTGTACAGGTGTGTAGGTGGTGCCTCACTTGTCCGGGCGCTCGGAGTCGGGTCTGGCCCGCTTGGCGGAGGGTCCCGGCTCGTCGCGCGTCATGCTAGTCAGATGTATAGGTGTGTAGGTGTACAGGTGTGTAGGTGGTGCCTCACTTGTCCGGGCGCTCGGAGTCGGGTCTGGCCCGCTTGGCGGAGGGGTCCCGGCTCGTCGCGCGTCATGCTAGTCAGATGTATAGGTGTGTAGGTGTACAGGTGTGTAGGTGGTGCCTCACTTGTCCGGGCACTCGGAGTCGGGTCTGGCCCGCTTGGCGGAGGGTCCCGGCTCGTCGCGCGTCATGCTAGTCAGATGTATAGGTGTGTAGGTGTATAGGTGTGTAGGTGGTGCCTCACTTGTCCGGGCGCTCGGAGTCGGGTCTGGCCCGCTTGGCGGAGGGTCCCGGCTCGTCGCGCGTCATGCTAGTCAGATGTATAGGTGTGTAGGTGTACAGGTGTGTAGGTGGTGCCTCACTTGTCCGGGCGCTCGGAGTCGGGTCTGGCCCGCTTGGCGGAGGGTCCCGGCTCGTCGCGCGTCATGCTAGTCAGACGTATAGGTGTGTAGGTGGTGCCTCACTTGTCCGGGCGCTCGGAGTCGGGTCTGGCCCGCTTGGCGGAGGGGTCCCAGCTCGTCGCGCGTCATGCTAGTCAGATGTATAGGTGTGTAGGTGTATAGGTGTGTAGGTGGTGCCTCACTTGTCCGGGCGCTCGGAGTCGGGTCTGGCCCGCTTGGCGGAGGGTCCCGGCTCGTCGCGCGTCATGCTAGTCAGATGTATAGGTGTGTAGGTGGTGCCTCACTTGTCCGGGCGCTCGGAGTCGGGTCTGGCCCGCTTGGCGGAGGGGTCCCAGCTCGTCGCGCGTCATGCTAGTCAGATGTATAGGTGTGTAGGTGTATAGGGTGTGTAGGTGTTTAGGTGTGTAGGTGTATAGGTGTGTAGGTGTATAGGTGTGTAGGTGGTGCCTCACTTGTCCGGGCGCTCGGAGTCGGGTCTGGCCCGCTTGGCGGAGGGTCCCGGCTCGTCGCGCGTCATGCTAGTCAGATGTATAGGTGTGTAGGTGTACAGGTGTGTAGGTGGTGCCTCACTTGTCCGGGCGCTCGGAGTCGGGTCTGGCCCGCTTGGCGGAGGGGTCCCGGCTCGTCGCGCGTCATGCTAGTCAGATGTATAGGTGTGTAGGTGTATAGGTGTGTAGGTGGTGCCTCACTTGTCCGGACGCTCGGAGTCAGGTCTGGCCCGCTTGGCGAAGGGGTCCCGGCTCGTCGCGCGTCATGCTAGTCAGATGTATAGGTGTGTAGGTGTACAGGTGTGTAGGTGGTGCCTCACTTGTCCGGGCGCTCGGAGTCGGGTCTGGCCCGCTTGGCGGAGGGTCCCGGCTCGTCGCGCGTCATGCTAGTCAGATGTATAGGTGTGTAGGTGTACAGGTGTGTAGGTGGTGCCTCACTTGTCCGGGCGCTCGGAGTCGGGTCTGGCCCGCTTGGCGGAGGGGTCCCGGCTCGTCGCGCGTCATGCTAGTCAGATGTATAGGTGTGTTGGTGTATAGGTGCGTAGGTGGTGCCTCACTTGTCCGGACGCTCGGAGTCAGGTCTGACCCGCTTGGCGAAGGGGTCCCGGCTCGTCGCGCGTCATGCTAGTCAGATGTATAGGTGTGTAGGTGTACAGGTGTGTAGGTGGTGCCTCACTTGTCCGGGCGCTCGGAGTCGGGTCTGGCCCGCTTGGCGGAGGGTCCCGGCTCGTCGCGCGTCATGCTAGTCAGATGTATAGGTGTGTAGGTGTACAGGTGTGTAGGTGGTGCCTCACTTGTCCGGGCGCTCGGAGTCGGGTCTGGCCCGCTTGGCGGAGGGTCCCGGCTCGTCGCGCGTCATGCTAGTCAGATGTATAGGTGTGTAGGTGTACAGGTGTGTAGGTGGTGCCTCACTTGTCCGGGCGCTCGGAGTCGGGTCTGGCCCGCTTGGCGGAGGGTCCCGGCTCGTCGCGCGTCATGCTAGTCAGATGTATAGGTGTGTAGGTGTACAGGTGTGTAGGTGGTGCCTCACTTGTCCGGGCGCTCGGAGTCGGGTCTGGCCCGCTTGGCGGAGGGTCCCGGCTCGTCGCGCGTCATGCTAGTCAGATGTATAGGTGTGTAGGTGTACAGGTGTGTAGGTGGTGCCTCACTTGTCCGGGCGCTCGGAGTCGGGTCTGGCCCGCTTGGCGGAGGGGTCCCGGCTCGTCGCGCGTCATGCTAGTCAGATGTATAGGTGTGTAGGTGTACAGGTGTGTAGGTGGTGCCTCACTTGTCCGGGCGCTCGGAGTCGGGTCTGGCCCGCTTGGCGGAGGGTCCCGGCTCGTCGCGCGTCATGCTAGTCAGATGTATAGGTGTGTAGGTGTACAGGTGTGTAGGTGGTGCCTCACTTGTCCGGGCGCTCGGAGTCGGGTCTGGCCCGCTTGGCGGAGGGGTCCCGGCTCGTCGCGCGTCATGCTAGTCAGATGTATAGGTGTGTAGGTGTACAGGTGTGTAGGTGGTGCCTCACTTGTCCGGGCGCTCGGAGTCGGGTCTGGCCCGCTTGGCGGAGGGTCCCGGCTCGTCGCGCGTCATGCTAGTCAGATGTATAGGTGTGTAGGTGTACAGGTGTGTAGGTGGTGCCTCACTTGTCCGGGCGCTCGGAGTCGGGTCTGGCCCGCTTGGCGGAGGGTCCCGGCTCGTCGCGCGTCATGCTAGTCAGATGTATAGGTGTGTAGGTGTACAGGTGTGTAGGTGGTGCCTCACTTGTCCGGGCGCTCGGAGTCGGGTCTGGCCCGCTTGGCGGAGGGTCCCGGCTCGTCGCGCGTCATGCTAGTCAGATGTATAGGTGTGTAGGTGTACAGGTGTGTAGGTGGTGCCTCACTTGTCCGGGCGCTCGGAGTCGGGTCTGGCCCGCTTGGCGGAGGGTCCCGGCTCGTCGCGCGTCATGCTAGTCAGATGTATAGGTGTGTAGGTGTACAGGTGTGTAGGTGGTGCCTCACTTGTCCGGGCGCTCGGAGTCGGGTCTGGCCCGCTTGGCGGAGGGTCCCGGCTCGTCGCGCGTCATGCTAGTCAGATGTATAGGTGTGTAGGTGTACAGGTGTGTAGGTGGTGCCTCACTTGTCCGGGCGCTCGGAGTCGGGTCTGGCCCGCTTGGCGGAGGGTCCCGGCTCGTCGCGGCGCCGCGCGCCCGCCATAGCTTCGTCGCGTGCTTGCCGCTCCTCGCGCGTCATCGCTAAAAAGAATTGATACAGGAACTTTTAACCAATGCATGGATAATAAAATAGGAATATATTATTAAAATTAGTTAAAAAATAAATTCATCATAATACACTTTAAATACCTTTAAAGTCTGTGGAGAGGTTGAAGATAGGTCTAGCCCACTCGGATATAAGCCTGCCGGCTCGCTCGCGGTTGGCCTTGGTCTCCTTGGGGTGCTTGTAGAGGTACATGACCGCCTTGCCGATGCCGGACTGCTTTAGTAACGACTTGTCTATCGATGGGAACTGTTACAAATAGAGACAATGTAAAATAATTTATTTAAAACTGAGGAACCTATAATGAATTCTATACAGCACAGCAGCAGATTATTTGCGGGAGCGAGTTCTTGCAAACAAATTCTCCCGTCGCGTGTTATGTGTAAGCGCGCGGCAGCCTCGCGTACGGCATGATAATATGGGGAAGTTCCGCTTCCGATATGTGATACATGTCAGTATACTCACGTCCTGCAGTAGCTTCAGTATGGAGTCCCGTATGAGTAGACACGGCAGCGCCCTGTTGGGCATGGGGGCCAGCCAGTCGCACAGCACGTGACACATGTCAGTATACTCACGTCCTGCAGTAGCTTCAGTATGGAGTCCCGTATGAGTAGGCACGGCAGCGCCCTGTTGGGCATGGGGGCCAGCCAGTCGCACAGCACGTGACACATGTCAGTATACTCACGTCCTGCAGTAGCTTCAGTATGGAGTCCCGTATGAGTAGGCACGGCAGCGCCATGTTGGGCATGGGGGCCAGCCAGTCGCATAGCACGTGACACATGTCAGTATACTCACGTCCTGCAGTAGCTTCAGTATGGAGTCCCGTATGAGTAGACACGGCAGCGCCCTGTTGGGCATGGGGGCCAGCCAGTCGCACAGCACGTGACACATGTCAGTATACTCACGTCCTGCAGTAGCTTCAGTATGGAGTCCCGTATGAGTAGACACGGCAGCGCCCTGTTGGGCATGGGGGCCAGCCAGTCGCACAGCACGTGACACATGTCAGTATACTCACGTCCTGCAGTAGCTTCAGTATGGAGTCCCGTATGACTAGGCACGGCAGCGCCCTGTTGGGCATGGGGGCCAGCCAGTCGCACAGCACGTGACACATGTCAGTATACTCACGTCCTGCAGTAGCTTCAGTATGGAGTCCCGTATGAGTAGACACGGCAGCGCCCTGTTGGGCATGGGGGCCAGCCAGTCGCACAGCACGTGACACATGTCAGTATACTCACGTCCTGCAGTAGCTTCAGTATGGAGTCCCGTATGGGTAGACACGGCAGCGCCCTGTTGGGCATGGGGGCCAGCCAGTCGCACAGCACGTGACACATGTCAGTATACTCACGTCCTGCAGTAGCTTCAGTATGGAGTCCCGTATGACTAGGCACGGCAGCGCCCTGTTGGGCATGGGGGCCAGCCAGTCGCACAGCACGTGACACATGTCAGTATACTCACGTCCTGCAGTAGCTTCAGTATGGAGTCCCGTATGAGTAGACACGGCAGCGCCCTGTTGGGCATGGGGGCCAGCCAGTCGCACAGCACGTGACACATGTCAGTATACTCACGTCCTGCAGTAGCTTCAGTATGGAGTTGCGTATGAGTAGGCACGGCAGCGCCCTGTTGGGCATGGGGGCCAGCCAGTCGCACAGCACGTGACACATGTCAGTATACTCACGTCCTGCAGTAGCTTCAGTATGGAGTCCCGTATGAGTAGGCACGGCAGCGCCATGTTGGGCATGGGGGCCAGCCAGTCGCATAGCACGTGACACATGTCAGTATACTCACGTCCTGCAGTAGCTTCAGTATGGAGTCCCGTATGAGTAGGCACGGCAGCGCCCTGTTGGGCATGGGGGCCAGCCAATCGCACAGCACGTGACACATGTCAGTATACTCACGTCCTGCAGTAGCTTCAGTATGGAGTCCCGTATGAGTAGGCACGGCAGCGCCATATTGGGCATGGGGGCCAGCCAGTCGCATAGCACGTGACACATGTCAGTATACTCACGTCCTGCAGTAGCTTCAGTATGGAGTCCCGTATGAGTAGGCACGGCAGCGCGCTGTTGGGCATGGGGGCCAGCCAGTCGCACAGCACGTGACACATGTCAGTATACTCACGTCCTGCAGTAGCTTCAGTATGGAGTCCCGTATAAGTAGGCACGGCAGCGCCATGTTGGGCATGGGGGCCAGCCAGTCGCATAGCACGTGACACATGTCAGTATACTCACGTCCTGCAGTAGCTTCAGTATGGAGTCCCGTATGAGTAGGCACGGCAGCGCCCTGTTGGGCATGGGGGTCAGCCAGTCGCACAGCACGTGACACATGTCAGTATACTCACGTCCTGCAGTAGCTTCAGTATGGAGTCCCGTATGAGTAGGCACGGCAGCGCCCTGTTGGGCATGGGGGCCAGCCAGTCGCACAGCACGTGACACATGTCAGTATACTCACGTCCTGCAGTAGCTTCAGTATGGAGTCCCGTATAAGTAGGCACGGCAGCGCCCTGTTGGGCATGGGGGCCAGCCAGTCGCACAGCACGTGACACATGTCAGTATACTCACGTCCTGCAGTAGCTTCAGTATGGAGTCCCGTATGAGTAGGCACGGCAGCGCCCTGTTGGGCATGGGGGCCAGCCAGTCGCACAGCACGTTGAGCGCGTTGTGCTCGAGGAAGGCAAGCTGCAGGTCCTTCTTGATGAGCTGCGACATCGCTGCTTTTAGCATCGACACCTGCAGATCATAAGTTATAACTTTACATACTGTTTATTCGGCGTCAATCCATACTAATATTACTAGTAGTCCGCCTCGAACTCAAAACTCGCGATTTACTTGCAAACAAGCTGACCAGTATAACAAGACCCATGTGATGATTTTTTCGCGCCTTCTAGCTCCATAACCCATTGACCGATCCTGCTCATATACGAACTCTCAAATTATATTGATCTCTGCTACAACCCCAACAAATGTCATAAAGATCAGAAAAACGTTACTAAAGTTATCGCGGAACAAACTCTCAAAATCAAAAAGCCATCGAAATGCTGAAACGTCCCAGTAGCCGAAGTTGTTTGTAAGAACTCACTTCGCTCGTTCGATAAATGGGAAAGTGTATATGTGTGTTTGTTTGTTTGTTTGTTTGTCCGTCTTTCACGGCAAAACGGGGCGACGAATTGACGTAATTTTTTAAGTGGAGATAGTTGAAGGTATGGAGAGTGATATAGGCTACTTTTTGTCTCTTTCTAACGCCCCACTTTCCTAAAATGGGGGATGGAAGTTTGTATGGTTTGTTACCCCGAATTTAACGCGAGCGAAGCCGCGGGCAAAAGCTAGTAGAAAATAAAATAAGGTAAACAAATATGGCAGCGTTTCTAGACATAACAGCATTTGACACATGACAAAATATTATTAAAGAAATTCGTTTTTACTGAAATATAAGTAATTAACGGATACTTTCACTAAAAATGAATATAAATAACAAGTCAACGTGTATAAGCTGACAATGACCATTGTTGTTCTTTAAGGCGACGATATATGCAAACACGTCAAATCGAGGTGTTTTTGTGCAAGGTTTTTGAAGAAAACAAACCACTTTGGAGCATGAATGTTACATTTTCTGTAGGGGCATATAGTTGTGTTCGCTGTACCGATACGTGCTTGATCTTGTATAACATAATTAGGTATATATATCATCGTTAAGAAACTGTTTTGAAGAAAACTTGTCGCAAGTTTTATGTCGGTCAGAAATAATTCTATGTTGCGAAATTAAACATAACTACGTCTTAGCACATTACTAATGTTCGGCAGATACTATAGTCGTATTAAGCGCTTAATAAAGGTTTAAGACGCAAAACCTTGTAAGAGCCTGTAATAATCAGAACTATGCAATTGCTAATAAAACTTATAGGCGTTTATTCTATTGCAGCCAGAGACATGTTTCATGTGTCAAATTTGAGTAATATGATTAGTAATTTTGAGTGCGGAAATTCGTTCCACATAGCTTAGGTTATAGTACGCTTGCTTACTAAGTAGATATGTCCGAGTTCAAATCTAGGCTGATGTTAACTTTTTTGTTTATTTTTTTATCTCATTTCTCATTTATATTTTCAATCCTGATCCTAAGCGATTTATAGGTATTTTTGGACAAAAAAAAGTCAAATCATACTATAGTATAGTCAAGTTACTAGTTAGTTTAATCTTTTTATTTTGACTTTTTTACCCAATATATTTAAACTACCAACTTATAAAAGAGACTAATTCATTATTCAATTTTTACAGTGGGTATGGGTACTTTTTACCATAGACGGCTTCGTCCATGTTTTTACCATAATTTGTATTACAAGAGCGCGTTTGTTCGAGCAGTTTCCATCCGAGGCGACGTTGCCAGCTTACTTTCATTTGCTCATTTCGCTTCTTGCTTTGCGCTGTTGCAAGCTAGATCTATATTATGATATGAATGACGGATTCATTGAATAGAATCAAATGCGCTTGAAGTTGAAACACATTCGTGCATTTGTCAATGATTTGTCCACATCATCGTGATAGGTTATATATCTCTCTCTTTACTATGGAATAAGAAAGAAATAATCGGCTCGGCTGTCCCGGTACTCTGCGATGTCTGGTCGCGCCATTAGGTTTATATGGCTTATTGTATGTTCGTTTTCGTACGATTTAAAAGATATAGTGAATTATTAATGTTATTATTAGGTAGGTAAGTAGATATGGAATTAATTTAATCGTATAAGTATATATACCAATATAATTTCTCACAATCCCTTAAATGAAAAAACCAATAAGTACTCGTAAGGTACGATGGGGTAAGATCGGACCATTTTTTTACCTAGTTGGTCAGCTTTCAGGGCTGACTTTTATGCTTTACCTTTGTAAAAATTTCTCGAAATATTAATCCTTGTTTCAAATCAGTATGAAGTGTACCTAAGCTGTTTGTCGTGTATAAAATTTCAAAATCTACTCCTTCTACTTAAGATTGGACTATTCAATAAAATGTACTCTTAGTAAGTTTTTAGGTGCTAGTTTTCTTCCACTTATCGATTTTGCCAGCTTTGTAATGCAATAATAAATTTTGAAGTGCCCGTTCTAGAGCTTATATGATCTTGTTTAGATTAATATTATACGAAAATAAATCATACTCGAAAGGTTTTTTATACTAAAACATTTTTTGTAAAAGTGGAGTATGTGTCAGTTTTCCGTCCATACTTATTGATATATTGATATTCAAGTTTTTCAAATTAAAGCTTATAATTAATATATCAATTAAAGAATAAATAATTATTATCAATGGCCAATTTGACCTCAAAAAGTTTTTTCCATGTAGACGGAGAGCTGGCCACGTCAGATATGACACAATAGTCAGGTTTCATTGCTCTCATTATTGTGTCATATCTGACGTGGCCAGCTCTTAGTCCAATAAATTTGTAGCAGTTTAATCAGGTGGACGGCAACCCGGACGGGAAACTAGCATAAGCACGGTTTCAAATAATAGATATAATTATAAACCGCCTGTATTATGTTCATGTCAACCTTTCAGCATTTTCTCAAACTTTCCAAAAACGAGTGAGTTAAAAATATTGAGAGTGGAAAGACAAGATGTTTCAAACCTTTGAAGCAAGATGTTTCAAAATTTTAAAAAAATTAAAAAACTCTTTTGGCTATAATTCTTTTTTTTTCCCCAGCCTACTTGAAGAGATATATTATATGGACGTATCCATACTAATATTATAGTGTGTCTGTCTGTTAACTCTTCACGCTTAAACCGCTCAACTAATTTAGATGAAATTTGGTATGTATAAGGGGGTGAAAACGGAATGGAAATTTATATGAAATTGTTGCTCCCTGTTGACTTGAAATAGCATACGTACTAGTTTTATATTTGCTCTTAGATTTTACTAGCTAGTAACTTTTATTTTGCGTTTTATTATGTAATTCCATATCGCTCATGTTAATTTCGCGCAGACGAAGTCGCGGGTAAAAGCTAGTATTTTAATATTGTAATGGATTTTGATATGGTAAAACTTTTGAAATAGATGGCAATTAACCAAAACTAACCCAAAAATGTACCCAAAAAACCGTGACGACCCTATACACGACACGATACAACCAATCCATACTAATATTATAAATGGGAAAGTGTACGTGTGTGTTTGTTTGTTTGTCCGTCTTTCACGGCAAAACGGGGCGACGAATTGAAGTGATTTTTTAAATGGAGATAGTTGAAGGGATGGAGAGTGACATAGGCTACTTTTTGTCTCTTTCTAACCCCCCACTTCCCTAAAATGGGGGGGGTGGAAGTTTGTATGGTTTGTTACCCCGAATTTAACGCGACCGAATCCGCGGGCAAAAGCAGGTATTATATGTTATTAACTTACTCGTGCTGACTTTTCATGTTTTTAATTATTTTGTGTAATTTCAATTCATAATTCTTATGTGGGACGACAAACGCTTTTATATTTGTATTTTTTTTAGTAAAGAACACTTATGGTATATGTATAAATGAAAATGATTAAAATATGTTAAAAAATTAATCTTAAACTTTAGGTTGAATTAAGTTATTTGCTTTTTGGCTATGGTTCTCTGTGAGGTACTTCCCCAGTCGAGCTCTGAGCCAGGTCCAGATTTGAGCGTGATAACATTCGCTGAACTGTGCCTTACCACAGTTAGCGAGATAACATTCGGAGTGCCCATACCTCCCTTTTGGACGTAACATACCCGTGTCTAAACCTGTTCCTAATAACCAACTAGGTACACATTTAAAAAATGTTCACAGCAACAATTAATAAGATCCAGTCTTAAATGCCACGGAAAAACAAATCAAACCATTTTTTGTGACAAACAATTGAATTTATAGAACGAAACTTTTTTGTCTATAAAGATCACATGTATGCGTGACTTCGGCAGCAGATAGCATACATCCTCCATGCGACCCTCTTGAACCTGATGTTTATTCAGTGTTGGGCGTAATTTATTAGATGGTACCTACTTTTGTAATGTATTAAATTGCTAATTAAATTACAAGAAAATCAATTATATTAAGTAATTTAAATTGCTTGTAATTGAGATTACATGTTAGTAGTATTCCCGATTACATATAATTTGTAATTGCAATTACTTTTATCTTAACTACTTTTACTTGTAACTTTGATAATTTGAAATAATATACAAGTTCAATTTATTTTTGGGTCAGTGGGGGCAGCTACCAGATCCCTCGCTGCAACGCGAAAATGGTCTTAGAAGACCTTCCCTCAATTTCAAATTAATAACGTTACGGATTTTGGAAAAAACATACAGGATGCGAGAAAGAGGTCACATTTGGTAAACTTCTTTTTGATGCCAGTCGATCCCATTCTTGTATGGGATCAAAAATAATTTGCGGCTAGAAAAGCCACAAATTGAGAAAAACTTTTCCCATACTTTATGAAAATTATTTATTTTTATTTTTCACATGCTGCTTTTTTATGCCAATCGATTCCATTCCTATCGTTTCTAATAGTTTCCTATTAGGGTTCAACTTACGGTAATGTACTAAAAAGCTACAAATTAAATATTTTCCATACATTTACTACAAATAATAAATAAATAAATAAATATTATACGACAATCTTACACAAATCGACCTAGGCCCACAGTAAGCTCAATAAGGCTTGTGTTATGGGTACTAGACGACGATATATATAATAGATAAATATGGATAAATACTTAAATACATAGAAAACATCCATAACTCAGGAACAAATATCTGCGATCAACACACAAATAAATGCCCTGACCAGGATTCGAACTCGGGACCTCCTGCTTCGTAGGCAGGGTCACCACCGACTGGGCTAGGAGATCGTCAAATAAAGAATAAGTAATTTTTAGGGTTCCGTAGCCAAATGGCAAAAAACGGAACCCTTATGGATTCGTCATGTCTGTCTGTCTGTCTGTCCGTCCGTATGTCACAGCCATTTTACTCGGAAACTATACGACGTATCTGAATAAAATTTACACATAAGGTGTATTTCTGTATGCCGCTACTTGAAATTTGAAAAAAAAAATATATTTTAAGGGGGGGCGCTCGATACATGTAACTAAATTTCAAAAAATCTTTTTACCAAATATCAACATGTGACACATCAATCGATAGGTCTTTAAAAATAATATTGAGGTTTGTTTGATCTTTTTGTGATTAAGTGAATATTTTTTGAAATAATCGCTTCGAAAGTCAGAAAAATTGTGTAGCCCCCCCTGTAACTTTTGAACCGTAAGTCCAAAAAATATGAAAAAATTTGAGGAGATGCGCCTTAGCATATACTTTCTACGAAAATTGTTTGGCCATTTTTGAGTTATTTCCAAAAAACTTCTTCCATAGGCATCAGATACGACCTTTTGGTATTAGTTTGGTTCTTATTCCATTGAAGGTACGGAACCCTCCTATGCGTGGTCCGACACGCACTTGGCCGGTTTTTTTAACCTTTCAGTTAACCATCAGTCGTTGTTATTAAGCATACCGGAAGAAACATTTAAGTAAAATGTGTAGGTACCTGAAAAAAGCGCCATCGCCATTATATCAAAATGCAACTAGGTAGAGGTACACAATAGTGTTGGAGGATGTGTGGTTTGTATTTGCAACTAAAGGCTAATTTTCCAGATAGGTAATTGAATTATCCGATGTTCTCCCGATGCGGTCTTATCCCAACGCACTTCACCGTCCTCATTGAAAGCGTTTTTGACCATCTCTAATTTCGTTATAGATACTAAAAACCTGGATTTTTCAGGGCAGAAGAGGACATAAAAAAAATTAGTTACAAATAATATTATCTTCAGTTAAGTACATTTTATTTGAACTTTTATTTTGAAAGACTTGACACTTACTTGACACATAGAAATATAACCGCCACGATGAATGCTTATTTTGGATATTTAGAATAAAACATTATAATTGTGCGATTATGATACTGTAGGTAATGGCGTGCGTTGGCCAAGTCGTTTTATATTATAGGTAACTTAAATTATTTCGTCATACCTTTTGATTGATTACCTACATACAATAGTAACTTTAATTAAGTAAGTACACATAAAATGAAATTATTATCAAAGCGCCATCTTACTGTAAAAGACCGCGATTGTTTGACTATTTAAACATGTCAACATTGAATTGTCATAGTTCATCTCAAGTATACTAGATGGCAGAAGCGAAAGCTGCGATTATAAAAACGCAAAATGCAGTCGTCAACCGTGATACCTGTCACCTTAAAAGTGCGCGATTGCGAAGCGACTAAGGTAAATACGTTTGTTTACCTCATGCCTCATCTGCTGCAGCAGCGCCGGCTATGAGGTCGTCGTTATGTAGACAGAGAAGTCAGTAGGGTCGGGGAGAACATGAGTTACCTTCCTGACGGCGGGCTGGTTCTTCCTGTTGAGCTCGCGGTCCTGCTCGGCGGCCTGCCTCATCTGCTGCAGCAGCGCCGCGATGAGGTCGTCGTTATGTAGACAGAGAAGTCAGTAGGGTCGGAGAGAACATGAGTCACCTTCCTGACGGCGGGCTGGTTCTTCCTGTTGAGCTCGCGGTCCTGCTCGGCGGCCTGCCTCATCTGCTGCAGCAGCGCCGCGATGAGGTCGTCGTTATGTAGACAGAGAAGTCAGTAGGGTCGGAGAGAACATGAGTCACCTTCCTGACGGCGGGCTGGTTTTTTCTGTTGAGCTCGCGGTCCTGCTCGGCGGCCTGCCTCATCTGCTGCAGCAGCGCCGCGATGAGGTCGTCGTTATGTAGGCAGAGAAGTCAGTAGGGTCGGAGAGAACATGAGTCACCTTCCTGACGGCGGGCTGGTTCTTTCTGTTGAGCTCGCGGTCCTGCTCGGCGGCCTGCCTCATCTGCTGCAGCAGCGCCGCGATGAGGTCGTCGTTATGTAGACAGAGAAGTCAGTAGGGTCGGGGAGAACATGAGTTACCTTCCTGACGGCGGGCTGGTTCTTCCTGTTGAGCTCGCGGTCCTGCTCGGTGGCCTGCCTCATCTGCTGCAGCAGCGCCGCGATGAGGTCGTCGTTATGTAGACAGAGAAGTCAGTAGGGTCGGGGAGAACATGAGTTACCTTCCTGACGGCGGGCTGGTTCTTCCTGTTGAGCTCGCGGTCCTGCTCGGCGGCCTACCTCATCTGCTGCAGCAGCGCCGCGATGAGGTCGTCGTTATGTAGACAGAGAAGTCAGTAGGGTCGGGGAGAACATGAGTTACCTTCCTGACGGCGGGCTGATTCTTCCTGTTGAGCTCGCGGTCCTGCTCGGCGGCCTACCTCATCTGCTGCAGCAGCGCCGCGATGAGGTCGTCGTTATGTAGACAGAGAAGTCAGTAGGGTCGGGGAGAACATGAGTTACCTTCCTGACGGCGGGCTGGTTCTTCCTGTTGAGCTCGCGGTCCTGCTCGGCGGCCTGCCTCATCTGCTGCAGCAGCGCCGCGATGAGGTCGTCGTTGTCGTTGATGATGTCGATGTCTCGTCGCCGCCGCCGCCCCTTCCGCTCCTCTCTCTTGCGCGCCAACATGATCTCGAAGTCTGACATGCCGCCCGCCATCTCCTCCCTGGTCAGATTACATTATTTTTATGTTAACACCGAAAAGTAGCCTTATCCCTTTGGGCACCTAGACCAACTAAAGGTGTCAGGAGTGGTCGTTCCCACAGCGCCAAGAACGCCTGTAAAGCTGGCTTGCCACTGAGATGAAGATGAGCGGCAGGTGATGTGATAGCAATGGTGGAAGTTGATTCCCGCACGTCTCTTTTTACCCGACTGCGCGACACAAAGGAGGGTAATTTGTGACCCGATTTTGATGATTCATACGTCAATCGATTCATCTTGATTGCGCGAGTAACATAATAGCAATCCAAATCTAAAAATATAAATTGACGCACCATGGTGAGTTCAGTCGATGTGGATTTGAAAATAATGAGATTTCTTGTATCACTTTTCATTTATAATTACTACTAGTAGTCCGCCTCGAACTCAGAACTCGCACTTTCCTTGCAAACGAGATGACCAATATAACATGACCCGTATGATGATTTTGTCGCGCCTTCTAGCTCCATGACCCGAAGGTCGATCCTGCTCATATACGAACTCTCAAATTATATGTAGCTCTGCTACAACCCCAACAAATTTCATGAAGATCAGAAAAGCGTTACTAAAGTTATCGCGGAACAAACTCTCAAAATCAAAAAGCCATCGAAATGCCGAGACGTCCCAGTAGCCAGAAGTTGTTTGTAAGAACTTGCTTCGCTTACGCTCCGCTCGTTCGATAAGTTATTAATGCAGTGAACTAGCGACGAAAGATGTAGCTGAGGAATGAAGAAGAAGTCGTTTTAGTCTCAAAACACACTTAACCACTCTTTAGTCAAAACCAAGTAGGTCAATTTTGATGATTCTTACGTTAATGGATTCTTCTTCATAGTCCGAACTCCGAAGGTCTCTAATGCCAAATAAGCAATTAAGAAATCAAGTATGGCAATAGGACATCATTATTGTAAAACAAATGAAAATCGAAGTGCTATGCCGAGGTTATAACGATAGGTTTGAAAACGATTATTAGATTTGTTTAATCATTTATGGTTTTCAATGATCGTTAAAGAACGATTCTTAATAAACAATGATTTGATTAGTAAATGGTCGTACTTAAAATTTTGATTAAATGTGAGGAAACTGTAGGGGGCAGCTCGGGAGCTCCTTATCTATTGGTGCGAACTGCCTGTGCCTGCATTCAGTGCTTTTAAATAAATAGGAGACAAAAGGGTGATAGACTCCAATGGGAAAAAAGCCTCGGGCAAAAACATAAATAGCTGATCAAAATTATGGCAGCCATTTTGTGGCTTTATGAGAAGATGATGGTCTGGGGTCTTCTGATTTTTTAAGCTTTTGGAGCAGCCAGATAACCTTTTATGAATCATATTTTTTAGCATCCGCTCTACAACTAGCCTCGATTGTGGTTCTAACTTTTTACTAATAAGTCTGTTACTTAGATTTCTATGGCTGTTACGCTGGTAAGGACGTGGTTTTACAAAAAAGATCCATCCCTAAAATTGTATCATCCAAATAAATGATTTAAGTTTTTGACAGAAAGTTTACATTTTACTGACAGATTTTTGTGGGCTGGATCCTTTTCAACCGACTTCAAGACTTTGTAGGAGGAGGTTGTCAATTCGACGGGATGTTTGTTTTTGCTATTTTTTTTTGTATGTTCACCGATTATTCGGCGACGGCTGGACCGATTTGGAAACCTCTGTTTTTGTTTGAAATATACTTCACAGTTGGTTCCATTGTTATCAGATCAGGATCTGATGATGGGATCCTAGAGAAATCGAGGGAATTCTTCAAATATTTGAGTATTTTTCGAGCAGCTCGAGCATTTGCTGTTGGAAAGGTGGATGCTGAGTGAAGTCGGTTCTTTTTTGTTTAAAATGAATGTTAGGTCCTGTTCACACTCACGTCTTGGAGTCGGGCGCGATGTCGTCGTCGGAGGAGTCGTCGCGCGCGGGCGGCGGCGCGGGCGGCCCCTCCCCCTCCCTCTCCCCCGGCCCCGCCCCCTCGCCGTCCTCGTCGTCGCTCGCCAGGCGGACTGTGCGCCGTTTCTTGGCGTCTGAATAGGGAAGGTGGTGGATACTTGTTATTTATGAGATGCATTTTACCTATAAAGTACCGCGTGATATATGGATGAGTCCATTCGTTACGAGTATGAGTAAAGACTTGCCTGCGCGCGGCGACCCCGAGCCGGAGCGAGAGCGCGAGCGGCCGCCCGAGCGGGAGCGGGAGCGAGAGCGGGACCTGCAACACAAACCACTATACTCACTGCAACACACTTCATTCACCAATTCTCTTTACTGACCAGTGGTATACCTTATCATGATGCAATAAGGGTCACAATGATTGAAAACAATAACTTTTTACTTTTATATGGACTTTGTATCAGATTATTCAAATGTTATTAAAATGAAATTCACTCACCTAGATTTGGACTTAGCAGAGCCCGAGCGAGATCTCGATCTCGACTTAGACCTCGATCTAGACTTGGATCTCGACCTGGATTTGGACCTGGAGCCGGAGCGCGAGCGCGAGCGGTTGCCCGAGCCCGAGCGAGACCGGGACTTGGATCGGGACCGAGACTTGGAGCGAGATCGGGACTTCGAGCGCGATCCAGACTTAGAGCGGGACCGGGACTTGGAACGCGATTTAGAGCGGGATTTTGAACGGGATTTAGAGCGGGATTTTGAACGGGATTTAGAGCGGGATTTTGATCGAGATTTGGAACGGGACTTGGATCGCGATGCAGACTTGCGGCCGGCGGATTTGGAGCGGGAACGTGTTTCTCTTTCAACCTCTGAGAAACATCAATTAGTGATTATGATTAGGCTTGCCTGAATTAAATTAAAATAAGGTAGTTTTTACATACTTCGAATTTCGATAAGATAATTAAACTTTTTATTATTGATTCGGAGATTAAGAAGCTACAACTTACGTGTAAAGGTTGGCGACTCCGGCCTGTCTCCGGCCTCGTCGATCTCCATGCGCGCAGGCGAGCCCGAGCGACTCCGAGACTTTCTCGGCGAACCGCTGCGCGACCGGGACTTTCTCGGCGAACCGCTGCGCGAGCGAGATTTTCTCGGCGAACCGCTACGGGACCGAGACTTTCTCGGCGAATCGCTACGGGACCGAGACTTTCTCGGCGAACCGCTACGGGACCGCGACTTCGCCCGAGAACCACTTCGCGATCGAGATTTGGCGCGAGAACCGCTACGAGAACGGGATTTTGCTGGAGAACCACTTTTAGAGCGAGATTTAGCACGAGATCCGCTTCTTGAACGAGATTTGGCCCGAGATCCGCTACGAGAGCGCGATTTATCCATCGGAGATCCGCTTCGCGAGCGACTCTTCGCTGGAGATCCACTTCTAGACCTTGACTTGGCAGGCGAACCACTCTTCGAGCGAGATTTACGCGGAGACCCACTTTGATCCATCGGGGAAACGCTTCTTGACTTGGACTTGGCTGGCGAGCCGCTCCTAGACCTCGACTTGCGATCTCCAGCGTCAGAGCGCGCCGCGGAACCGCTGCGGGAGCGCGACGAGCGCGAGGAACGCGAGCGGCTGCGAGATTTAGATTTGCGACTAGCTGCCGAGCCACTGCGGCTTCGAGACTTGGATTTGTGGCTGGCAGCAGAACCGCTGCGACTGCGGGACTTTGACTTGCGACTCGCAGCGGAACCGCTACGACTGCGGGACTTGCGGCTCGCAGCGGAACCGCTGCGACTGCGGGACTTGTTGGACTTGCGGCTCGCAGCGGAACCGCTGCGACTGCGGGACTTGTTGGATTTGCGGCTCGCAGCGGAACCGCTGCGACTGCGGGACTTGTTGGACTTGCGGCTCGCAGCGGAACCGCTGCGGCTCGACGACGACGACGCGGAGCGTGAGCGGGAGCGGGACTTCGACGCGGACTCCACCTGCAGAGATTACAGTCTTACAATTACATTTCATGAAGGCATGTTAAATACGCATTCAGCTTCGAGTGTTTCTGTATGGCCTCTAACATTGAATCTACTTTTATTTTACGTGATTTGTTCTATGACAATTATTTTTACTTAATGGTCAGGAATGTGGTATTTATGAGATATGTTGTAAAAGCAAACAGCAGCATATAATACCTAGGGTAATGTACATAAGTTTGCCAGATAAGATAACAGACATGTTAATATGAGTTTAGTAAACTACTCCAGAGTTGCAATTGATCTTTACACCCCAGAAAGAATAGAAGTTGATTAGTCATGGTATATTGTTTCAAACAACTTCCTTCACATTTATTCACCTTAGTGTCATTTTTTAGGCAGTTTAATGTTACAGTTTGACATAGTATGAAATTTGGGATGCGAATTAAAGTAGTAATAATGTTTAGATAAATTTATATTAATCTAAAGATTATTACCACTTTAATTCGCATCCCAAATTTCATATGCTGGAAGACAAAATATGTTACTTCTTAACCAAAGAATAATTTGACAATTTAAAATTACACCTTATTGACAAGTTTTTTTATAGCAATATTGGAACTCATGCAAATAAGCAAGATGCAATATTTTCATTTATGCTTTCGTTTGAAAGCATTGCACGTAGATAAGACCACGAGTGTATAAAAAAATTAAAATACTATAATTTACAGTCAAAAATTGCGGTTACAAACTGATAATTTAATTTTTTGCGCCTTGAATGTACAGTTCCTGTGACGTAACTCATGTGTCACTCGCCATATTTGTTCGTCCTTGGTTCGTCCCTGTCCCTACCAACAGTGTCAAATTCTTGTTTTTTTTTTACCTGGACGCCAGCCTTTATGGCCAAATCCCATAGAACAAAACTAATGACAGGTACATACCAAGGATGTAACAGATGTGGTTTTATCGGAACCGAAAGTGGAATCAGATGTTTTAAATTAAGTTTCCACTCCCGTTTTCGGTTCCGATTCCGTTTCTGGTTCCTATAAACTACATTTGAAACATCTGATTCCGCTTTCGGTTCCGACAAGTAACCACATCTGTTAGATCCCTGCCCCTGGTAAATACTATGCTAGCGCCATGTGGCCATGCCATCCCACTGACCTTTGGGCCAAACCGTTGACACTTGCCAACCCCGTTTTCATCACATGAGTGATGTCACCAGACGCTGATTAGTGGATTAAATAAAACACGTTCCGTTTCATATTACTTCAAATCGTAATTATTGTTTGAAATTAGTACAAACTAAATTAAAAACGTTTCAATAGCAATTTTTTTTTTCAACATTTTGATCACAAAATAATAGTAAATATTATAGCTGCATCTTCCCTATTACAATTGTTTTGAGTCTTATGTAAGAAGAATATGGCTAATTATATAAAAAAATAAATTAAGAGACATACAGAGAACAGATATTGGAAAATAGTAGTTTACAAAAATTACATGATTAGCCTAGCCCATAGGGGACTAAAACTTCTCGTTCACACTTGCATGGCCATAGCAAGCGTGGAGAGATTGTAATTATATGACTCTGGTTGTCAGTTTGGTTGGATAATACTGAGATATGTTGATAGTTGGAGGGTCGAAATGGAGTAAAGTAAAACCAGTCATTATCGAAGATGTGTTGTATTGTCGGTATCCAATATATAAGAGCGTTAACAAAACTAAACACTTCCATGTGGCGCTCGATGTCTGCTCCCGATGACGATGATGGGCCGGGATAACCCTGGACTCCCCGGAACATGGGCCGGGATAACCCTGGACACCTCTTGAATTGCGAGCCGGGAAACCCTGGACAACGCTCTTCTTTCTTCTTACTTGGCACTCTTCTTAATTTGTTTCTAGATTTTCGGTCATCATCTTCTTTCTTCTTTATTTTTTGGGAATATTTGCTTCAATAGTTTAGTCATCTTATTCTTTCTTCTTAATCTTCTTGAAAATTGTACATATTTTTCTTTCTTCTTTATCTTCTTTCTTGAATAATGGTTCTTCGGTTCCGATCTTCATTAGGATATTCTTGCATTGATTTGTCTTCATTTTCGTACACGATGCTCCGTGGTTTTCTTCATCTTGGTTCTTCTGGTATGGGTCGCCATGAGATATGTTGATAGTTGGAGGGTCGAAATGGAGTATTTAAGTAAAACCAGTCATTATCAAAGATGTGTTGTATTGTCGGTATCCAATATATAAGAGAGTTAACAAAACTAAACATACCTTATTTATATGTTATTATTGCTTACATGCTATTTTATTCAACCACGTGTGTCACATTATGTCGCAGGCAGTAACGTGAAGTTACTGTTAATATGTTAATTAGGGATATACTACAATACGGTAAATCTAGCGATTTAATTGGCCACAACTTTCACCTCCAAGTAATACTATTTTATGTATTCCATATGTACCAATAATATATAGTTCTTGTTCATGTTATGTAGTTAGAATTTATAGTAGTACTAGCTTTTGCCCGCGGCTTCGCTCGCGTTAAATTCGGGGTAACACAGTTCCCCTTTCCTGATTTAAAACACAGAAGAGACCTCGGAACAGAATAAACCGCACACAAATAGTCCGCATAGTCCGCATACCAATTTTTAGCTTTCTACCTTGAAAATTGCGGAATGCTCCATACAAACTTCCACCCCCCCATTTTAGGGAAGTAGGGGGTTAAAAAGAGACAAAAAGTAGCCTATGTCACTCTCCATCCCTTCAACTATCTCCACTTAAAAAATCACATCAATTCGTCGCCCTGTTTTGCCGTGAAAGACGGACAAACAAACACACAAATACACTTTCCCATTTATAATATTAGTATGGATATAGAATTTATATATAGCTAGGATCTAGTCTAGCTTTATGTCGTAGTTTTACAAATTTGGCCAGTAATAGGCCATTTACCCTACCATAACTAAATCCCAGTAATATAAAGAAGCATTTGTATAAATACGACTAGGGGATACATGGTCCTGTCAACGCGATTTCCCGCCAGCACATGTGCTTGGACCCCAAATCCATGAGGTATATTAATAAATGGAAAGAATCACTTGTCTGTGTGTAAGTGCATTGCAAGGAGTGAACATTGAAGATCCTTTGTCTTTATTCTGTGCATGCATGTTTTGATGTGGGTACTTACGGACTTGCTGCGGGAGCGCGAGCTGCGGCCGCCTGCAACAATAGTTTACTATGCATCTATGATTGACACGGTCAGACAACAATAACATTACAAGGATTGTAGTATCCTACAAGTGCCACAAGTCTTCTAACTTGCCTGCGGAGCAAAATTTCCTCAGCAAATTGTCTCACAATCAGCAAATATAAATAGTTTATTACTGTGTGCTTTAATGTTTAAGTAAGGTACACAAAGAAACTGGGTAATTTTGGATAGCATTACATCATATTTTGACATAATTTATAGACGCGCTTTACAAAGAGGCCCCTGTTGGCGAACATCTTTGTTTTCAGGCAACATACTTAAGTGTAGCCTTAGGCATCTTACTGGTTGTGTGAAAAGCTCACGAAATGTTCATACATAGCGGTACTTCGGGCCAAGCTTACCACCATTAAAGAGATTATTGATTGATAACACAATGTTTGCTAGATAAACCCACGGCAAACCTAGTACACGAGTGCAATGTTCACAATTCTAGAAATACAAGAGGTTATGTGCCTACTGCAAATAAAACAATAACATACCCGTGTCCACGTCCATTGTCGACTCGAATTATTATCACTCGTCAATATCTGGTCCTATTTTCAAAATGATATCATTAAATACTCATTTTACACGTTAGAATAATAAAAACGAAGCATTTTTCGGTTTTACTTAACCGATTTGACATGTAAAAAATAACGCCGATTGCCAATTTACTAGTCAAACGAGTCAGCAATTAAGCCGCCGAGAGTAGTATTTCGGCTCTAATCGGTAGACCCTGTTAGTGGTTTTCCTATGTACTGGAATAGCTTGCTTGACTTAATGTCAATGTCAGAGAGACATATGTTTGACACGGAACAGTAAGGCACATTCTGAAATCTTATATTTTCTCTTCAAAACGCGAGAATATGTCTTTGTAGGTTCATTTAAAATAAAACTGAAATATCTAAACTTATTTTTAACGTAATATCTATAATTCATTTTGATATTAGACATCTACTCTGGCTAGATTTTTGTATATTGAAACGTAGAGTCTTTAAATTGCTTTTCTATGGATTCTAAATATTTGTTTCTAAACACACCTGTCTGTATTGACATCTTTGACAGACATACATAACATACATTGCCCTGTCGCACAATCAAATCAGTATCTTTGTTATTGTTGTTCTTCGCTCAGTATTTCTTAGATGTAAAAGAATTGTATTGTAAAGATCCCAGTAAAATAATGGAAGACGATAACCAGTTGCCGCTGAAGCGGGTGGAGCTGTCGCTGTCCAAGTTCAACGACGTTGCGATCCCACACCACCTGGAACTGCTTCGACAGCACAAAGCTAACATTATCAAGGTATTGTCCGACCTTATTTCGTGATATTTCAGTTCAGAGGCAACGTCTACAACGCAATATCAGCGGTCTATCAATTAGAGACAAAGACAACTCTCAACGAGTCATTTTCGGTGGCGACAAATGCGTAATATTTTTTTTACTGTGACGTCGTTCGTGTAAAAATAAACTGATTTACAAAACGAGAGTTCCCCGAGCTTTGGATAGACTCGTGTATTACACAATCGTTTGGCTTTGTTTGAGTTCATACAACTTATGCTGTAAATATTTATTGTATGTGACACTTTAGTTTTGTATGATTAAAAGTACAGTATGTAGTAGGTCACTTACTTATAATAAGATGTAATTTTTAAATTGAAAATAAGCTTTAGACACCTAGCCTTGCTGAGTAAAAGTTAGTTTCACATTCCCAACAAAGTTACCCTTCACAGTTTGCTAACCCACAAGTAACATATTCTTCCCTTTTTCTTCTAGTAATGACCAAATTCTCAGATATGTTTATACTTCTTCACCTTGTAATTTAAAAAAAAAATTGAGAAAATTTATATTTGGTAACAATTATACAGGGTGTCCAGTTAATGGTGTCAGATTCTGATCTTTATCTTGTTTTAGAATAAACAAATACATTTACCTACACTCCTTTTTTCAACCATTGTAACATATTTAAGATGCTTATTTTAGCCATTATCTTGGCAATAACATCAAAATGAGTGCAAAAGGCAATGACAACCAGACAACATAAGCATATAATTATATAAGCATTCTCTACCAGTTAATTGTAGGGTGAAACAGAGCTTAAAATAATGTAAAAGGGAAATTATTACAAAATAAATAACAAGGGAAAATAGCTACTAATTCTAAATTTTATTTGATATTTGTGTTCTTGTGCCATTTATGCACATGAATGCCATACTACATTATATTTAATATATGACATATTAATGTTAAAGAACTAGGAATATCTCCAAAACGAAGCATCTATCTGGTTTCAGTGTTATTTGGGCACCAGTACAGTATCTCTGTTGACAAGTAGCATTTATATTTACCACAACGGCAAATGGCAAACAAGCATACGGCCCACCTGATGGTAAGTAGCTACCGTAACCTATGGACGCCTGCAACTCCAAGGGAGTCACATGCGCGTTGCCGACCCTTTACACAAGGAGGATTCACTGTGTTGATAGCTAAAGGAACAAGAAGGTCCCTCATCGTCAACACACTGGGTCCTCTTTGAGCTCTTTGGCAACCTTGCTCACCAGCAGGAACACAATACTATGAGTAGGGTCTAGTGCTATTTGGCTGTGGTTTTCTGTAAGGTGGAGGTACTTCGCCAGTCGGGCTCTGCTCCAGATTTGAGCGAGATGAGATTCGCTGAACGTGCCCTACCACACTTTTGTATTGGCTTGTGCATTGTGCAGCATGAAGAGGCGGGGCAGTACGCGGCGGTGCGGCGCGAGCAGGCGGGCGCGGGGCGCGCGGCGGCGCGGCTGCGCGCGCTGCTGGCCGAGCTGGCGGCGCTGCGCGCGCGCGTGGCCGCGCCCGACCGCGCCGCCTTCGACGCGCGCACGCAGCGCTCCCGGGACCTCACGCTGCAGGCCATCATGGACTATCTAGGTAGCTCATCTTTTCTAAATTCAAATATGCTATCCCTGAATCTTCGAACAATTTAATGTTTAATAATGTAGTTACATGTAGACGTGTGAATTTATTTTGAAATTATAGGGTGTTGCACTATTAGCAGGAGCTTACAATTTTGAAAACTGTTTATAATCCTATTATGAATGTCTGTAAGTTTACCCCATTCTATTGTATAAACTATTTCAGGGTAGCTTTTGTAATCGACTTTTAAATTATTATTACTTAAATGATTATCGGGTTATTTTTTTATTGTTAGGGCCTGTTTCACAATCTCCAGATAAACTTATCTGCCAGTTAAAATTATTGCTATCCTTTTCTCTAGTCATATAAATGAAAAGGACAGCAGACATTTATCTGACAGATATGCTTTAACTGGAGATTGTACAACAGGCCATTAGTCAGTTTGCAATATTTTTTCGGATAAATAGGCAGGTACACACCTGACGCACCGCCTATTCGTTTTGGTCGTGCAATTTTTTTTGCTTTGCGCTATTATATCAGCATTCTATTGTGAATTAAGCCATTATCGATTTTCGCCATAGATAAAATCGATGAGTCGATAGATCGAATCGATATCGAAGTTCCCTCTGTTGAAGGACTCATAGAGCGCAGCTGCACGGGCCTGGCGACGCCCCAGCCGTGCCGTCGCGGTGAGCGTCGTCCATCGACCATCATTCTAATATCTATTTATGGTGCTCCCACTTTGCAGTTTTAAAACGATATATATATATATATATATATATATATAACTGCCAGTGTAGGAGCACCAATTAATACTATCATCAGATCATGTGTGAATTTTATGTTTGTTATGCAACCAATCTTACAACGAAGCAACGCTATATTTTTATAGTTTAGACATTTATTAACTTACATACCTAACAATATTATTTACCGTTTGTATTTTCAAGCATGCGATGTCTGCTTTTTTACGGTGCACACATATGTTATCAAATAAGCTTGTTTCTATTTGTTGTAATGTATGTAGTGTGACACTCAGTTTATATACCATTAATAAATAAATAAATATTTAAAAAAAAACCGGCCAAGAGCGTGTCGGGCCACGCTCAGTGTAGGGTTCCGTAGTTTTCCGTCCGTCACAGTAAGTGTCCCCACTTAAGAGTTAATAACACCGCCATGTAGGATATGATATGAGAGTTCCACGTACAGCGACATCTATCGGCAAATTAAGTAAACTATTGCGTGCGAGCTTAAAGTATGGGAGATGATTTTTATGGAATAATTCTTTATTGCGTGAACCGATTTTCACCGTTTTTACTTTATTTGAAAGCACGTCATTTCATTGTAATTTTGTAGAAATCACAGGTACAATAAACACCTGCTTATACGGTTAAATTACAAACTTAATTCAGAAATTATTTTGTAATTTTTTTTCAAAAACTATTCATCCTATCAAGTTCAAAATAATTTTCCTAGAAAGTTTTTATAAAGTTCTACTTTTGAGATTTTTTTCATACTTTTAAAACTTATGGTTCAAAAGTTAGAGGGGGGGGGACGCATATTTTTTTACTTCTGGAGCGATTATTTCCGAAAATATTTACATTATCGAAAAATGATTTTAGTAAACCCCTATTCATTTTTAAATACCTATCCAACAATATATCACACGTTAGGGTTGAAATGAAAAAAAAAATCACTCCCCACTTTACGTATAGGGGAGGTACCCTAATAAAAAAAAAAATTCCACTTTTTATTTTACCACTTTGTCGGCGTGATTGATATACATATTAGTACCAAATTTCAGCTTTCTGGCGCTAACGGTCACTGAGATTATCCGCGGACGGACGGACGGACGGACGGGCAGACATGGCGAAACTATAAGGGTTCCTAGTTGACTACGGAACCCTAAAAACTTTGGTGCTATAAACTATGGTTTGCTGTGCTAGTGCTTTTCTCACGGGCCACCAAACCCAAGCCAAACCCTATTTCTGGTTCCAAGGTGAATTAGAATGGGCTCAAATATTCAGACTATTAGATATCTAATGATTGTGGTGTATCCACAATCGCGCTGAAACGAATATTTCAACCATTTATTTGTTTTTCAATGAAATGTTTTATAGTTATAGTGGAATGTTTAGATGTAGGAGGAAACTTCAACTAACACATTGAAAGATCCAGAGTTTTTGTTACACGTGTCTATTTATAATAATTAACAGAATCATCACCAATGAGCATCAATCGCTCAGACAGAACAGCGGCGGTGGCGGGCAGCGCCGTGTCCACGGACTCGGTGGGCGTGGTCGCGCACGCCAGAGCGAGAGCCGACACGGACCAGAGCGAGACGGACGACTGTGACGTTCCCGTGTTGCAGCTGCAAGTGGACGACCGGGTGGGTGTGGGTGCTCGCGTGGTCTATCTGTATCTGTGCCGTCTGTATTATGCACGGTGCCCTGCATTAAACTAACTAAAATGTCTAAAATCGACTATCACAAAGAAATATATAACTAAAAATAGTACGTGATTATCAAAATATTATTTTAATTTTTTGACGTGATAACGTCTTTAAAATCGTTTTAGTCGGGTGACATGTTCAGAAACTTGTGTCACACCAAAACCTCACGAGCGCGATCGAGAGAGACGGCCCGATCTCCCGTCTCATCTCGAGCGCTGCCAGTCATTCCGTGAAACTTGTCACGCGGAATCCTCACGAGCGGTTAGACGTTATCACGTAAACATCTCGATCGTAAACCTACTTTACAAACAACCAATTTTTTTCTTTATGTAGTACCCACAACACAAGCCTAGCTTACTGTGGGGCTAGGTTGATTAATATTGTCCCATTAATATTTATTCGTTATTTATTTTTGTTTAAAAAAACGAGGCGAGTCAAAAGTCTAAATTAAGTTATTTGAATTGATTTGATGAGTGATCAATTTATGTGTTTTATCAAAGGAATTAAAATATTACCATATTTGCATATTAGTTTTTTTTGTTAATGACAAAAATTAAAACCACTTCCTCATTGGATTCATAAAGCTACACTCCGTATTTTTTTTGAGTCAGCCTATGAATATAGTAGATTGTTAACCGAGGGTTGAAAGTGACCAGAGATGTGCAAAATGGTTTAGAAAAAGTATTTAAATACAAAATGTAAATACTTTCATAATTTACTATTTCAAATGCAAAATACAAAATACTTAGCAAAATTGTATTTCAAATACTAAATACAAAATAGGTATTCTCAAAATGCTTTTTAGAATTCCTTCGCCTAGATGGAAAAAGCGGAATCCTTAGCTCGTCATGTCCGTCTGCCCGTGATCATATGTCATAGTCATAGCATAGCCATTTTAATAAATAAATATAAAGAAAATGTTTTGTGTGCCACTAATTTGTTTTGTAGGTAAATGGTTAAAATATGTTTTAGGCTCGGCACTCGATACATGTAATTAAATGGTTTTTTTTTCATGCTCTGATAGTGAGTTGTATTTATCTATATGGATCCAAATGTCAACCATTTCCTTTCCAGGGAATTTACTTTCCAAGTATGTATATTTTTTTTAGTTTAATGCAATGTAAATTCGGTACAAAAATGGATTGCTATTTAATACGATTTCCATTCTTATAAGCGCTGGTATCCTGGCGATAAGACGTCCGACTTTTAATCTGGAGGTCTCGAATACCGACTTTGTACCATTGTGAGATTTTCGGAACTTATGTACGAATTGTTGAATAGTACATTGTTGTAGAGGCTTGAAAGTAAGCTATAGGTGGATCGAGTTAGTTCGAGGGCCGACCCGCCAGGGGAGGCCCTCGAAAATACGAGTCCACCTATAGCGCTTTCGGCCGAGATATTACATAGTGCTTTTCACGACTACTGTGAGGAAATAAAAAAACATTTGTCATAATAATATAAATGCTTTAATAGAATATCCAATTCAGTATTACATTCTCGCCTTTTTAATTATTTTTTTCACTTTCAAGAAGCGTTTTTCTGTTGTTTGCTTTAAACCGACTCATTACTTAGAGGCGTTTTTGATAGAAAACCACAAACGGTTAAAAAAGTAAAAACGACTTAAGGGTGAATCATGAAGTTAAATACAAGGGTGAATAAATGATTTTGAAGTTTCTTTTTTTTAAACAGGTAGTTGGCCCGATAAACAACCTTATTTTATTTTTGAAACATAAAGTTGTGCCAAAAAAAGACCTTTTAATGTTTTTAATGAATGCAATGACATAACTGGACAATTTACTTTCCAACTAATGACATTTCATCGCTACAATAATATTGCTGTAGTGGTGGTTCAGGTGCTACAGCAAATGCTTACTTTCCAGTTTGGATTTTGACCATCTTTTGTTACATTTCCGAACAGGAGATGAAAAAATATGTACGTGTAACCTTATCCGCAGGAGTTGGCCCTGGCGGAGCGCTCGGCGGCGCTGCGCGGCTGGTCGGAGCTGCAGGCGGAGCTGCGCGCGCTGCACGGCGCGTGGGCCGCCACGCACGCGGCGGCGCGCGCGCAGCGGGAGCCCGTGCTGCGCGCCGCCGGCCGCGTGGGCGTGGCCGCCGACCACGCGGCGGCGGCCAGGGCGCATCTCTCCACAGCCGAGAAGTTTGGCACATTTTATTTTTAGTAAAAAAACCGGCCAAGTACGAGTTGGACTCGCGCACCGACGGTTAACTTAAAAATTATTAAAAATATTTTTATAATATGATTTAACTAAAACTTAACGGTTTTCGCAATTTTTCCTTTATCTGTGCTATAACGTTGCTTATGCAAGATTCTGAGTTCACGGGTTGTGCCCTGTAGGTTTTGATTCCCTTGCGAGTTTCGAAAATTTGCGGCATAAACGACTGTATCTTTTGATTGCGTTGGCCTAGAAGTTTGATTTTTTCACATCTCCTAGGGACTGTAGACCTGAGTATTTGAGGTAAATTTCAGCTTAATACCTCCACGCGTTCCTGAGAAAAAGGGTCTTGTTGGACGGACGGAAAACAAAGTGATCCTATAAGGGTTCCGTTTTTTCCTTTCGAGGTACGAAACCCTAAAAATAGTGGGACACGAGATAGGGACGGAGGAAGGCCTTTTCCCAACAGGTCCTATAAACTAGTAGTCCGCCTCGAACTGAGAACTCGCGATTTCCTTGCAAACGAGATGACCAATATAACAAGACCCATATGATGATTTTTTTCGCGCCTTCTAGCTACATGACCCCTTGGTCGATCTTGCTCATATACGAAATTATATGTATCTCAACCACAAGAAATTTCATGAAGATCAGAAAAACGTTACTAAAGTTATCGCGGAACAAACCCTCAAAATCAAAAAACCCCTTCGAAATGCCGAGACGTCCCAGTAGCCAGAAGTTGTTTGTCAAAACTTGCTCCGCTCGTTCGATAAAAGAAAGAGCGAATCGAAGGCAAGTTTAAAGACGTTGAAAACAATCAGTTTTTGTGTGGTGTACCTATAATCATGTTTACAAGCGAGACGCACACCTCACACCTTTTCGTGGCAGAAATTCAGAGTATTCTTCAAGGCCAGCAGTCGTTTACCTTAACACTTAAATTTACATGGCGACCCTGAAACGATGTCTAAGCTCAAATAGGGATGATGACACATGTTGAATTATGCAATACAATTTAGTTGATAGGATAAATATATCCAAATAAAGTGAAAATTAAAGAAAGCTATTGAAATTGTTCAAAGATATCATGCTTCAAAATTTCATAATTTTTCCACACTTTAAACGGCGACGATGTGATCGTGACGTCACTTTTGCACGCCATTTTGTTAGGAGCGTTTCGAGAAACAAATGCAAATCTTAAACTTTAAGTCTAATTTCTGACTTTTGTGTTGCTTTAACGCAATTGGCCGCATATAGACATTTGATCCTCACAACAAAACGAATCGATTGATACCTTACATGAAAAAATTCACCATGCCTATTATCCAGCGTAGTATTATGGTTCTGGATGGTACTCGTACATTATTTGAAGCTTGGGGTGGTGTTGTACAGAATCCGCGCGGGCGCGTGGGGCGCGGGCGGCGCGTGCGCGGGCGCGCTGGTGGGGGGCCCGCTGGGGCTGGTGCTGGGCGCCAAGGCGGGCGCCGCCGCGCTGCTGGCCGGCTCCGCGCTCGGGTACGTGGGCGCCCGCCTGCTGGGGCACAAGCGGCAGGAGCAGCTCGCTATCAAGGTCATTACAATGCTCTATTAATAAACCATTTTAGAAATAATATTTTGAAACAACGCATACACACACTGCAAACATGTGTTATAAGCAGAGTTGGGCACATTTGATTGAAATCGGTGATGATTACTAATCATCAGATTAGAAAGCTCATGATTGAATTCGAATCATGTTCATATGATTATGAGTAACGTTCTCATTTTTAACTTTAGTTTCAATCACGTTAATTTTTGCCCAACTCTGCCATAGCTATAGATGCCATAGTATTAGCGCAGTTTACTTTAATAATTTGCATTCATAATTATGGGTGAGATGTACAAAATTAGCTTGACTTTATTGTTAAGAGAATAATAGCGTGTAATAGTACATTACTGCAGAGACCAGTAAGTAAGCTTTCCTGGCTGAGTATTTAGTAGCCGTCCGAGTCGAAGACGAGGACGGCTACAATACGAAGCCAGGTAAGCTGATTACGGTCGAAGCATGTATAGTGCTTTTCTCAAACATGTAAGGAAATAAAATTACTTGTTTAATGCTTCAGTTACTGGCTGAGTGATTTAATGTTGTATGAAAATCCTTTACGTACGTCGCGCTGAACCTGCCTTGGAATAGAGTCCCTACTGGTCTCTAATTACTAACGTAACAGGAACATTTCCGAGCATGTTTGAGAAATAGTAGTTTATGTAACTGTTACGTAATAAGGTTCATAATAAGATCACACGAGTGTTTTAAGGCCTAATTACGTACAGTTGCATACACTGCTTTATCTACACTCATATTATTTATCTTAAATGCCGTATTCGGAAACCATAGAATGGCCGCCATTGCACCGCCATGGCCGACTCGATTGTGCCGGCGGTCGCGCGGGCGCGTGTCGTCGGCCGCGCGGGGGCGTGCAGGTGTACATTATGTTATCAAAACTCATAACACATCAATATTTGAGCATGTAAAGTTAAAATTACGTTACTGCCACAGATAAAAGGCTTATCATAGTAAAATTGGTTGTGGTAATGCTAGCCATTGCCTACCGTTTTCGAACACGTTTTAGAGAACTTACAATGTGAGTGTGGATAAAGATCATTTTAAACGCCTCACCCGGTTAGCTACTTCTGCTACTAACTGTACAAATCATTATAACAATACAAAAGCATGATCCGAATAAAAGACATGTAATGAACAGGACCGGCCCGCGAGCGAGGAGCCCCCACAGGAGGAGAAGAAAGCGCAATAGCGACTGCGGTGCGTCTGCTTCTAGGCGACGCACGTGCCCTCATCTCTAACTCACCTGAGTGACATTTTACTGCAGTTAGTCCTCGAGTCTTATGAATTATTATTTTTATTATAAGAGTTTAACTCTTGCAAGACATGAGTCGTGAGACGAGTCCTTTTTTAAACTTGGTTTTAAAGTATTTACTAACAGTAGATTTAACAAAATGTCTAGTCGTAAGATCACAGCGGTTTCACAAAGTGCTTGCTGCTATGCGTCAAAGATACTTTTACAGTTCGGCACCTTACTGCTTTGTAATAAGGTGCATAAGTGTGAACATATTTTAGACGTCCACTATATATAGTGACGGAACGTCTCATATTTGAGAGGGGGGGGGGGGGTCACTAATGTAGAAACGATGTTTTGAAGCGGTTTGTTTTATGAATAGTTCAATTTGACGTGTAAGATTTGGGAGGGGTCATGCCCTATTTGAATACACCCCCCCCCCCCCCCCCCCGGACTTTGCTTAATCGGATACTATTTCCACGGGTCTAGAATATAAGCAAAGCCCAAAAAAGCTACACTACGTATATTTCTGACGCGTCTTCACTGCTGGTGTTCATTCATACTCGTAAATATGTAAGGGATTGCAGAATCGAAGCTCAAAGCTTTTGCTTTGCCGAAACTGGCACGAATAAATGTAGGGACTTCAATTTAGCTCTACATATGTACAAGAATCTTGTACAGATTTCGTCTACCCTAATACTTTTATAGATAATTCTAATTAATTTCTTACCTTTGTATTTTTTTTATTGTGTAGTGTGATATGTGAATAGTTTTAATTGCAAATTATAATAAGATAATTAATATATTTTCACAATGTAAGTTTAATAAATAGATCTCGAAATGCATATGTAAGTGTTGATCAGAACGAAATTATGTAGATACGTAATACAATTAAAACTTATGCAGTTTAGAGTAATCGCGGCTGCAGCTAATAAACTAATGTGTACCCAGGTAGCAAACTGACGTCAGCGACGCACAAGCGACGTCATTTTTATGTCATATTAAGGTCTGTCATTTATTCGCTGAAAACGTACGTTATAGTGACGTCAATTTAAGGTCAGGTTAAAAAGTGGACGTCGTACTAACGTCAATTAAGGGTCATCATCTGGACGTACCATATTCACCGCAAAGTGGACGTCTTAATAACGTCAATTTTAGGTCAGCATCTGGACGTACCGTATTCGTCGCAAAGTTGACGTCTTAATAACGTCCATTTTGGGTCAGCATCTGGACGTACCGTATTCATCGCAAAGTGGACGTCTTAATAACGTCCATTTTAGGTCAGCATCTGGACGTGCCGTATTCGTCGCAAAGTGGACGTCTTAATAACGTCCATTTTAGGTCAGCATCTGGACGTACCGTATTCGTCGCAAAGTGGACGTCTTAATAACGTCCATTTTAGGTCAGCATCTGGACGTGCCGTATTCATCGCAAAGTGGACGTCTTAATAACGTCCATTTTAGGTCAGCATCTGGACGTACCGTATTCGTCGCAAAGTGGACGTCTTAATAACGTCCATTTTAGGTCAGCATCTGGACGTGCCGTATTTATCGCAAAGTGGACGTCTTAATAACGTCAATTTTAGGTCAGCACCTGGACGTACCGTATTCGTCGCAACGTGGGCGTCTTAATAACGTCAATTGAGGGTCAGCATCTGGACGTACCATATTTACCGCAAAATGAGCGTCTCAATAACGTCAGTTTAAGGTCATCACCTGTACTATGTACGATGTACAGTAAGACGGGATAGACTTTCCATTATGGACCCACGCTTTAGAAGTTCATATGTTTTTTATGAATAGTACTCTTAATTATTAAGCGTTATCTGAATTTTCAGCTTTCGGAAATTCACGGTTCACGAGATATTTTTTTTTAAGTTTCTATACAAATCTGAAAAGAACACGATTATGCATATTTTTAGGTTGGGTATTTTGTCATGCCAGGCGTCAAAGTTGACATTTCACGTTTCGTTTACCGTCAACGGTGTATTTTGATTTATTTTGTCATGTTTTTTAATAAAATATTTAAAACAAATATATATATTGATTTAGAATTCTAATCATCATGCAGTATTTTGTTGTCAATAATATATTTGGCGCTGTTTTAACAATTTAAATTCACTTTTTACACTTATAATGAATAAATTCGTGTTTCCTTTGTGTGGAACAAAACGCGGTGTGACGCCATTTTGTTTCATAGCGTTTTTGTCTGCTAGTGTCATTCACCGTTTGTCGCCGCTCCTACAGTCGAGGTCGTTTTACGTACTCCTGTTAGTGAAAATACAACGTGTGAATACCATGGCGTCCCCGAAGCCCTTAGCTTCTGTGTCTGAACAGTCGAGTGATGTGCAAGTGTTGGACTCAGTTGAGCCGCTTGTCACGGCCTCCTCTTCTGTGCCGTCTTGTAGTGCGCGAGTTTTGGACTCAATAGAGCCGCTTGTGCCTACTGTGTCTGTGTTCGACCTCGAGGAACCAGTTGCTGGTCCCAGTGGGTTGGCTGTCCCTAGCGGGATAGCTGGTCCCAGTGGAGTAGCCGCTGGCCGTAGTAGCAGCCCTCCAGCTGCTACTAGTTCTTCGGAGGACGATGACGACCTGTATACTAATGGTACGATGATGACCAGACCTTGTGGGTCATCCGGCAGGCGTAAAAACCTTTACTCGGAGGAGTTTATGTAAGTATCCAAGTTTTAACATTTAGTTGGTATTGATTTTCTATGCAATTTTTGCAATGAATTAGTCGGTCAAAGTTAAGAGTATTATATTGATTAGGTTTTTTTTTCAATGTAGAGAAAGATTGGTACTTATAGTCTGCAGTGGTGAAATGAATACTTATAGTTCAACAAGTGACCAAAAAAACTTAATGACTGTAAAATGCAATTTTGATACATTTTAGGGTCATCTTATAGCTTGAAAAATAGCTAATTATGTTTATCCTCCCCGCCCCCCCCCCCGAAAATCCTTGATTATTCATGTGTTTTGTTGTTGTTGCAGAGGCATGTGGACCTGGTTTAAGCTTTTCACATTACTGGGAACGCACGGACAGTGCGTGCAGTTTTCTGAAGAGAGGGGCCTTGTTCCACGCCAAAAAATTTGCACATATCACAAGAAGCCGATGACCCTGACATCGGAAGCGGGGCAATTCGACAAATTTAGATGCCGGAAAGGAAACTGCCGAAACAAATCATATTCAAGAGCCCTCGGGACCTGGTTTGAAAATGCTCGATTGTCACTTGTACATATTTTTCAAATAATGTACGCCTTCTGTGAGGGTCATTCGTATGATTACACAAAAAAACAATTAAACAATGGTCACGTAGTGTCAAGTCGAACGGTGGCCGACTGGTATAGTTATTGCAGGGAAACTATTGCAATTTTTGAATTAGAGTGTCAAAGGGCCCAAGGGAAGATAGGGGGCCCTAACAAAGTTGTCCAAATAGATGAGTCGAAATTCGGGAAAAGAAAATATAACAGGGGTAGGCACATTGAGGGACATTGGGTATTAGGGATGATAGAAGATTGCCACCCATTTAGATCTCACTTCTTTTGTCGTCAAAGTCAACAACGAAGGCATATATAATATGTATATTGAACTTGGCTCTCATTTCACATTTATGTTTTTGATGGGATTATTGTTATGGGGCTATTGGTTCCCACTGTCCTTTAATGCCTCTTTAAATATAGATTATACTACTTACATAGCGTTTTTTAGTTTCATCCATAAGTCCTAGAGTTTGTTCAGGGTACGTAGACAAAATGCCTGCTATGCTAAGCGCTAAACTCTTTTCTACTCTTACGCGTAAGAATTTGCGCGGGGAGAGGGAACAGGTATAGATTAGAACGCATTATAGCGTAGGCGTCTTGTCTAGGGCGCCTGGCCAATAAGTTATAACCGTCTTAGAACTTAAATCTAGCACGTTGTTAGTTCACTCAACAGCCAGGTCGGTTCTATTTTTGAACAGACTACCCACCCATCCTAGCTACGAGGAGCATATTGCCGTGCTTACGATATCAGCAGTGTGTTTTGAGAGATGTTATTTAAATTTATATAATACCCGCCTTAATAAAATTAAAAATCGCTAACTTCTACTGCTGATATCGTGAACACGGCAGCATAATGCAGCCCTCGTAGGTCCTGACCTGTGCCTATGCAGGAGTGATTGTGGCGTTACTATGTCCTAGTAACGCCACAATCAATCCTGTGTGTGACGTTATTCGAACATACTGGCTGCCCTAATATGTACGGCCCAGAAACGTCCGTATGAATTCAGCATATGACGTCTCTCCAACGTCAGTGGCTGCCCTAATATGTACGGCCCAGTAACGTCCCTATGGATTCAGTATATGACGTCACTCCAACGTCAGTGGCTGCCCTAATATGTACGGCCCAGTCACGTCCCTATGAATTCAGTATATGACGTCTCTCTAGCGTCAGTGGCTGCCCTAATATGTACGGCCCAGTAACGTCCCTATGCATTCAGTATATGACGTCTCTGTAACGTCTGTAAACAGACGTCTTGAGGCTGTGACAAATTGACGTCATCTGCTGGGACCCCCCGACGTCGAGAAATGACGTCTCTTACGTCGAGCAGTACCGTAAACGGACGACATAATGACGTATAAATGCTACCTGGGTATGAATACAGTGTCTTGTTTGAACACTAAGAAAGTCAAAGGTTTACACCTTTGACTTTCTTATTGTTCATAATGAGTTAAATACGGCCCCATCAGCTAATTATCCAAACAGTCACGGTGGTCACAAATATGAGCAGATTGTATCAATACTCACATGTTTTTGAGCATCTTGAACGACATGGTTAGGTACATGTCTTGTGGTGACAATACAAATACAGTAGAACTCGCTTAAAACGATTTTGAAGGGACTGTTTGAGGGACCTCAATTAAGTTGCAGTCATATTAAGCGGGGTCTACTGCAGCAAGTTCAGTTTTAAGTATGTATACTCTTATTTTAAATACATAATAGCTGAGCAGTTTGCATATGAAAGGTAGGAAAGAAAAGTATCTGTTATTTAACTGCATAAATAAATATAATATTTTTGTGAAATAGATTATTAGTCTTTATGCTGTGATGTTAGTGTGCAATGTCAATGCAAACAAAAAGCATAATATACATTGTTGCCATTAATGATTTTTTATACTACCAAGTCTACCATCATTCTATGGACACCCTGTATATTCCTTCCTTACCAGCAAAACATGGTAGCTTCCGCGTCTCCGTTGAGATTACCTATTAAGATAGAATTCATAATTGAGTGGAGTAATTTGACAGCACCTTACATATATTTTCAATCAGCGTTGTACGGCAGAAGATATCGGAATACTCCACTCAATTAAAAAATAATATTTACATTATACGATTGATGTATACAAAAAGGGAGATACGGTACCAGGCGCTCGATTCTGGTGCCATCAAATATAGGTTCCGGCAGTTATATTGAACTAGCTTCTGCCCGCGGCTTCGCTCGCTTTAAATTCGGGTAACACGGTTCCCCTTTGCCCCCCGTAATGCTCCATTTTAGGGAAGTGGGGGGTTATAAAGAGACAAAAAGTAGCCTTTGTCACTCTCCATCCCTTCAACTATCTCCACTTAAAAAATCACGTCAATTCATCGCCCCGTTTTGCCGTGAAAGACGGACAAACAAACAAACACACACACTTTCCCATTTATAATATTAGTATGGATTAGTCGTGTGGCAGAGTGTCTCAGTCACACTTTGTGCAATGCGCAAAATATGGAGGTCTCCCTTGGATACCCGTGTTAACTATATAGGTATCTCTTTTGCCCAGGATGCACATACATTAATTATAGCATTTTACAAGTGTGTAGGTGCTGGACCACATTTCAGTTTTGTTTACTATGAACGTCACTCATCTTCCTTTTTGTTTATGTCTATGCATTATACCCCATTTTTAAGGATTAGGAAAATAACGGTCAAATTTGCGTTTTGAAATTTCAGTTATCTCAGAGATATATGAAAATAAGTTTATTGGTTTCCATTTTTAAAGATACGCATAAAATAAGAGTCATTTGAGCCAGTTTCTAATCATACTTGTTCCTACATTTTAGCGCCATTAGATTGTAGGTATTGAATAATGTAAATTATGTACTTAAATAAACACGTGGTGCTTTATTTATACAAGTGTATGGTCAATGTGTGGATCTGCATAAAGCAACATTTGACAATTTCGTTTTATTTATTTTACTTCCTAATCTTACCTACTCTAGTCTATGCGATGCGCATTGATAATTCAATCAATCCTGAGATGGGCAAAGTGTAATCGACTAAAGATTAACAACTACGATTAATTTAGTCGATTAAAAATGACTATTAATTTAATCGTAGTCGTATGCGTTTCAACAAATTTAGTTATGATTAATTTCCAGCTGCATACATTTTATTTGAATAATCAATTAGATTTCTCGATTAAAATTAGGTACACAATTCCTAAGTATACAAGATAATAAAACCTGAATCTATCTGATTTTGAACAACTGACTATGATGTCAACTTTGCGGGGGGCACTATAGGGTGATTGTAATAGTTTTCGTCCACTCTTTGACAAGAGTGGACGAAAACTTTTCCGTTCATACTTAGTTATACATTTATCTTCAAGTTTTTCCCAAAATAAAAGCTTAAAATAAAAAAAATCCGCTAAAGAATAAACTATAAATATAAACTATGTTGACCTTAAAAAGTTTTTCCCATTTATTTGCAGCAGTTTAATGAAGTGGACGGTAAACTGGGCCTGGACGGGAAACTAGCACAATTACCCTACTTTCCGTGCGCGTGATTTGACGTCTTGTAATTTTTAAGGACCCTGACTTTAACCGGTATTAGACCTTGCAATTTCTTACCCCTTACCTTACCCCCCTCAGCTCCCTGAGTGCCCTAACTTTTATTACAAACAGTTAAAATTATACTACTCTTTGATAAGAAGAGAGATTACTCAATCTGCCAAATTGGGCCCGAGAAATTGCAATTTCGTAATACCGGTTTCTCCGTGCCCCTTCGTCGACTCCCTAGCTTTTATTATTCGTCTCGTCTCTAACCTCTAACTGACAGATTGGGCCCGAGAAATTTCAATGTCTCGTCATAGTACTATTATATTATTTGCTCGGTGGTCTCGTACTGGTTAAACCAGAATTAGACATTACAATTTGTAGGGCCCAATCTATCAGGTTGGGAGGTGTAATAAGAGGTAGGGAGCGGCAGGGTACACAACAGATTGGGCCCTAAAAATTGCAATGTCTAATACCCGTTTCAAAGAAATAAAAGTGTATGCTATTTGAGTCAATAGAAAAACTGATTGGCATGCCTGACCGTTTTGCGATAGTAATGGCATTTTTTAACTATCTGTGGTAGTTTTTAGAAAAAATATGGCCGCCTATTTGCTAATCGTGGTGGCTCATTACTGAACATAAGTTTATTAATTTTTAGTGTCGTGAACGACGCTGTGACGTTACAATCAGTGATATTACGAAATAATACACTACGAATTGATATAGTTTAGGTTACTGGGGTCGAATGTGTTATTAGTGAAAAGTGAGTGTCGGTTTTGTGTTGCGTGTGTAGGGCATGTCGTTTCCGCCGCGGCCGCCCCTCGTGCCGTACGGGCACGGGCTGCCGCCGGGCGTCGTCACCATGCCGATGGCAACGCACGTGAGTACCGCTGCGCCATCGAAGCGTCAGCCGGGTGGGAAGCGCCGCCTGCTGACTGACTAACCTAAACCTAACTGTCACTATTTGCTTCGTATTTGATCCTTGCCGTTGATCTGAGATCCTATTGTCTTTAAGCTTCAGCTTCAGGGCTGCTTCAATTGCAGGTGCCATGGAAACCGAGATTCACTGATTTTGTCATTAATTCAATCAAAAATCCATACCCCAGTCATTGACCTTTGCTGTCAGCTTGTCATTTTGAGGTGCTGTTAATTTCATCTGTAGTCTGAGGTTCAAGCAAGGGTGTTCATCTCTGTCAATAAAATTGAATTTGACAACTAGGTCAGTCAGACCAAGTGCGCCTACGGGGCAAGCGCACCTACTATATCGAAATGTCCAAAAGTACAGATATTATCTGTACTGTACAGATTAAATGAATACTTTCAGAAATAATCGCTTCTAAAGTCGGAAAAATTGTGTCCCCCTTATGTAACTTTTGAACCGTAAGTCTGAAAATATGAAAAAAATTTGAGGAGATGTGGCTTATCACCAGAGCTCGGATTTTTCACGGCAAAACAAAACACTAGCGTAATTTAGCCAGTGCTTGAAATATTATTTTATCGACACCTATCGAGTCTTACTAGAGTATATGACAGGTATTGCCTCAGTACATTTTTTCTTTTTTTATTCGATGGTACACCTATCAGTGTGAATGTCAAAATTTAAAAACTAACAAACGTGCGAAAATTTCGAAAAACAGGAGACTTACTAGAGCTCAAAATCAATATTTTTGACCAGTCTAAGGTGACCTACTGGGGGTTAGAAGGTTGTGCATTAATTACCGGACATCCTGTATAAGTAATAAAATAACTTTTCATTTTAGCTTTGCCATAGTCGAGCAACAAAGAGGTAGGTCTGCATGTACAACTTAGAACGAAGTAACTATACCACCTCATTTAAAATGATAGAAACGACTGCAAATTTCATCTCACATGACATATGACATTCACACTTTAACTGTCGTTACGTACAAAACGTAAATTGCATCTAGGTATTATTTTTGCAACGCATTGAATCCGACGTGTTGGATATACGTATAATAACTTAATATTGCAAGGTATCAATTAATACAAAAATGAGTAATGTACAAGATCGGATCAAAACGTGGATTGAAAATCACCCTGAGTTAGTCTATAATGAAGTGACCTCCACTATATACTGCTCTATGTGCGATATGCATCTAAAACTGAAGAAATGCAATATTGAGAATCATGTGAAAAGCAACCGCCACAATAACCGTTCGGGGCAACCAAATAGGAAACATCAATTTTATTTCGATTTAATTATTTTTCTTATTTCATGCAACATACCATGGGCAACAGTCAACAACAATAATTTTCGTCATTTTTTTAACAAGTATTTATGTTGCGACTGCTCTATGACTTCTTTACCGGACGAATCGACCCTGCGAAAAATTTATTTAAATCTTGTGTACAAAAAAACTATACAGGGTATAAGAGAGGTAAACAAAACCAATTATTTGTGGATATCTATAGACGAAACACCAGATTTCATGGGAAAATGTGTGACAAACGTGGTGATTCGGTCTTTGCAAAAAAATTGTTCTGAGCAATTTTATCTTTTGGGGTCGAAGGTTTTAGAGAAGGTAAATGGGGAAACAATAGCAAACCTAATAATAAACCAATTAAAATTTTTGTTTCAAAATTCTTTCAATGACAACGTAAACAATTTGCTTTTACTTTGCACAGATAGTGCCGCATATATGCTTAAAGCCGGTCGTATTTTAAAAGCAACGTTTCCTCGTATGAAACACATTACGTGTTTAGCTCATGGTCTGCACCGGGTTGCCGAAGAAGTGCGAGATAATTTCAAAGGTGTGGATGGGTTGATATCGAATGTCAAAAAGATATTCCTAAAATCTCCAGAGCGTGTACGCCTTTTTAAGGCAAAATATCCGTCCATTCCCCTACCTCCCGAGCCAATTATCACCAGATGGGGAACTTGGATATCTGCTGCGGTATATTACGCTCAATACTATGAGCAAATACGTGATGTCGTCTCCATACTTGCTAATGACTCGGCAGCTATAAGAGCTGCAAAAAAATGTTTTCAAACACGCAAACTACGACCGGAGTTAAATTTCATTCGCGACAACTACGAAGTAATAGCCTCTTCAATAGAACAATTGCAATGTTCGACTTTATCCATTGCGGAATCCTTCCTCATTCTGGATACTGTTCGTTGCTACGTAAACTGGAGTAAACTTTTACCAGTGATACGTAAATTTGAAGCCGTGCTCGAACGAAATCCTGATTACGAAATTTTAAGAGACATATCTGAAAATATTACCCGAACTGATAATGAATTCTATAAATTTGCTCCCTTGACGTCAACTGAAGTTGAACGTACATTTAGTGTACATAAATGGATTTATAGTGATAAACGCAACTGTTTACTCCCAGAGAATGTTGAAAAGATAATGATCATCTACTCCTATCACTATTACCCAAATAAAATGTCTTGTGCTGCTGTGTGTACTGACGTAGATTTTGAAGAAGAAATTGCGTCTGTTTCTAATATATAGTAACTTTATACAAATGTTTTTATTAGTTTTATTACATATTAATTTTATTTGGTGACTTTTATTTCTTCTAGTTCTGAATTATCGATATCGATAAAATAATATTTCAAGCACTGGCTAAATTACGCTAGTGTTTTGTTTTGCCGTGAAAAATCCGAGCTCTGCTTATCACTTGCTTTCTACAAGAATTGTTTTTGAGTTATCTCCAAAAAAATTCCGTCCTTAGCATCAGATACGACCTATTCGTATTAGTTTGGTTCTTATTCCATTGAAGGCCGGTTTATTTTTGGTAGTTTGTTTAGTATAGTGTGTTGTGGTGGTCTTGCAGGTGATGGTGGGCGCGTACGGCGGCGCGGGCGCGCGCGCGGCGCTGCTGCAGGCGCCGCCGCCCGGCGCGCCCGGCCCCGGCAAGGCCGTCATCTCGCGCCCGCCCACGCGCGCCAACGGGGCGAGGGAGAACGACCCGCCGCCCATCACCGTCTTTATAGGTAAGTCTTATCTTATCTCAATCACTGCAGAATCATTCCGTAGCCATTTCCCAAATAATCACTAAATGAGGGTGGTCAAATTGGCCTATTGACCAATAAGGACAAGCGATATGTCATTTGAAAGGTTTTTTCATATTCTAAAACTTTTTGTATGGCGGGAAATCTTAAATCGCTGTATGAAACAAGTTATGGCAAAATAAAAACATCCCCTCAATAAGAAATTTTTACTGATATATCTAGGGTTTAAGTTCTATACAACGGTGTTTAAATGTTTTTACATAAATACACATAAGAAAACAACTAAATATCAATTGATATACCTTAAAACAATGACTACTATTCTTTAAGCAAAAGGTTCATCAATTATGAGCTGTGTTAAGTGTCTTCCCGCACCAAGGTACCAAACTATGGATACTACATGTGCACAACTTTTTTCACACAAAGATTTGGGAATACCTGCTATAGTAAAAGTTTTAGAACTTTGAATAAGCTATCCAGTGACATATCGCTTGTCCTTATTGGTCAATAGGCCAATCTGACCACCCTCATTTTACGCCCTTTAACTTATTTTTATAAAATGTTTTACTTGTAAACTACTTTTATCTAGACACACGGCAGTGTGTCCGCTAAGTTCGAGCAAAAAAAGCGACACACCGGCCGTGGGTTATATTACACGGCCAATTTCGACCACCCTATAACTCAAAACATATTTTATCTACGCATATGAAATTTCGAGTGTCTGTTGACATCCCCTTAATTGTCTAGAATACAAAATTTCATTATTCTACCTATAGCAGTTCTTGAGATATTGACGTCAGAAAATCGCTATTTTTTAGGGTTCCGTAGTCAACTAGGAACCCTTATAGTTTCGCCATGTCTGCCCGTCCGTCCGTCCGTCCGTCCGTCCGTCCGCGGATAATCTCAGTGACCGTTAGCACTAGAAAGCTGAAATCTGGTACTAATATGTATATCAATCACGCCGACAAAGTGGTAAAATAAAAAGTGGAAAAAAATGTTTTATTAGGGTACCTCCCCTATACGTAAAGTGGGGAGTAATTTTTTTTTTCATTTCAACGTGTGATATATTGTTGGATAGGTATTTAAAAATGAATAGGGGTTTACTAAAATCATTTTTCGATAATGTAAATATTTTCGGAAATAATCGCTCCAGAAGTAAAAAAAAATGTGTCCCCCCCCTCTAACTTTTGAACCATAAGTTTTAAAAATATGAAAAAAATCTCAAAAGTAGAACTTTATAAAAACTTTCTAGGAAAATTATTTTGAACTTGAAAGGTTGAATAGTTTTTGGAAAAAAAATACAAAATAATTTCTGAACTATGTTTGTAATTTAACCGTATAGGCAGGAGTTTATTGTACCTGTAATTTCTACAAAATCACAATGAAATGACGTGCTTTCAAATAAAGTAAAAACGGTGAAAATCGTTTCACGCAATAAATAATTATCCCATAAAAATCATCTTCCATACTTTAAGCTCGCGCGCAATAGTTTACTTAATTTGCCGATAGATGTCGCTGTACGTGGAATTCTCATATCATATCTTACATGGCGGTGTTATTTTAACTCTTAAGTGGGGACACTTACTGTGACGGACGGAAAACTACGGAACCCTACACTGAGCGTGGCCCGACACGCTCTTGGCCGGTTTTTTTACTATACACTCACTGACTCACTGACTCATCAAAAACCTAGACCACTTCCAATGGTCGTACTGACTTGAAATGTGGCATGGAGATAGGTCTTAAGGTCAAAGTAAAGGGAAAAATCTGAAAACGGCCAAGTGTGAGTCAGTTTTAAAAATAGCGAAGGTGTAACTTTGTTCTACTATAAAGTCATAATGAACTAAGTGGGTCTATCTTCCAATGGTCGTACCGACCTGAAATTTGGCTCGAAAGTTTGTCTTTAGGTCGAAATAAAGTTAAAATCTGAAAACGGCCAAGTGTGAGTCAGTTTGGAAAACAACGAATGTGTAATTTTGTTCTACTATAAGTAGGTATGGAGTGGAAATGAGATAAGACTTATTTAAATTTAGATATATACCAATTTAAGACAATACATGTTTGTCTTAAAGACAAGAACAATAAAATTGTTCACCACTCTGTGTGTGTCTGTTGCGGGAACCGAACCCACGATTTACGAAGTACAAAGCAGGTCACTAGGTACACTAGGTGCGCTAAATCAGTCAAACAAAAATGAAAAGACTATTTTTTCTCGCATAGTCTAAATAATTTCTAATTTTACAACTAATAAAATCGCAGATTCAAGAACATGGAAATCATATATACTCTAAGATGGAATTATATATACTACTGCCCATCTCACCTTCCGATTTATATATACTACTGCCCATCTCACCTTCCGATACGCCACGGGATGAGATGGGATGGTGCACTTCTAGGGCTACATAATAGGCCACCAATTATAATACCTACTGGTAGGTAGGTATTACCAAAAGTTATTAATTATCTATGTAGGTAGCGTACTTACAAACAGAATAAAGTAGGTACATTTTATAGGTGTAGGGAGCCAGTTTATTTGTAAAAATCACCTATAAATAAATAGTAAAATAGAATTAGACGCTTAGTATAAAGTATATACCTAAGTGGAATGAGACATTTCCCTAAAGCAAAAGTGATAAAAAAATAATAAAGAACCTACACCTAACAAAAATAAATGAAATCCCATCAAAAACATAAATGTGAAAGGCTGCCAAGTTCACGCAAAATAGGCGCTAGACGTCGAGTTGCGGAAACCTGCCCGTACTACAATACAATACAAGGCTGCCAAGGTCGATACTATGGGAATGCTTCGCCTATAAAAGAAGTGAGATCTGAATAAGTACCAAGTTCCATAAAAATACCTCAAATCATAAATAGTTATAGGAATGCACACTTGATTTCCAGCAGTTTTTAAGGTACATTTTGAATAAGTATCACGTTACATAGAAATACCTAAAATTATAATAGTCAGAGAAACGCACACCGGTTTTGTTAGCAGTTTCCTGATAACATTTATTATTTTCAGTACTTTTTAATGATTTAACTTGGCAAGTTTTAATAGAAAATTATATATTTGACACATTGCAGTCCAAAGGTGTCGATTCATTGCATTGACAAGGTGTGTGGTGTTTGAAAACTTCGTCTGCCGTTCGTCACGAAATATGTTTTTGATAATATTTCAGGGAATATAACGACACGCGCGCCGGACGCGATGATGCGCGCGTTGCTGGGCGCGTGCGGGCCCGTGCTGTCGTGGAAGCGCGTGGGCACGTTCGGCTTCTGCGAGTTCGCGTCGCCCGAGGCCGCGCTGCGCTGCGTGCGCCTGCTGCACGAACGGCCGCTGGCCGAGAGGAAGCTGCTGGCGCGGACCGACGGCAAGATGCAGGCGCTGGTCGACACCTACAAGAGTGAGCACACTACGCTACGACCTAGCTTCTGACTCTACTCTGTTGTTTCTTTTCTTTGTATTAAAGACATTCTTTCTTTTAATTTAAATTAAAGGTGAATAATAAATGTGTTTTGATTTCAGCGGAGCAGCGTTCGCGGATCGGCGCGGCGGAGGGCGGCGAGTACCTGGACGCGCGGCAGCGCGCGCTGGACGAGGCGGCGGCCCGCAGGCTGCAGCAGGTCACGCAAGACTACCAGGAGGACATCGCCAACTACGAGCAGCTGCAGCAAGGTACCACACGAGCCTTTTAATCTACCGATTGACCATTTAGTAATACCACCTCATTTGATCCAGTTTATACATGTATTATCCGTACGGCAGAGGAGGCGATCTCGAAGACGGCGCGCGCGCTGGAGGAGGCGGACATCTCGGAGGAGAAGCGCGACGTGATCCACCGCGAGATTGGCAAGTTCCGAGAGAGCATGAAGGTACGCGCCGCCCCGCGCCCCGCGCCCCGCGCCATGCGACGGCGGCGCCGCGCCGCTCCGGGCGCAGAGTAGTGTTGGACGCGACTTCCGCGACTAACGAGCTCTGGAACGGTGCGGCGCCGACCCTTCCTACATACGTTCGGGCGTTAACCGATATTAATATAATCTTTGCCCGGATTATATATTGTGTTAGAGTAATTTTTGCTTAGTAGCGGAGTAAGTATTATCAAGTAAAATTTTCGGTACGAAGAGAGTTATGGAGGTGGCGGCGCGGCGCCGCGGGACTTCGCGCTCCACCGTAGGACGGCTGCCGGGGGAGTGGTGAGTGGCTTGTTGTTTAGGCTGAGGCGGCTGCCTAGGCGTGGGGGCGGCTTACTGACTGCATTTCATAATGCACGACACAGGTTTCTTACAGTAACAAGGATGATTAAGACATATGGATGGACAATGCCTATACAAAATCGCGTTCCTCGAACCTTCAGGCTATACGTCTGTTTTCGGTACTGAGTGCCACAGCGCCATCTGTTGAGTCTGGAGTCGAGTTATTCTGTCAGCGTTAATCGCTGAACAAAATATTAGAAATTAAAATTTATTTATTTAATCTTAATTGCACTCAATAAGATGTACAAATGTAGTACAAATGGCGGACTTAATGCCATAAGGCATTCTCTACCAGTCAACCAATGGGCTTAACAGAAAGGTTAATTAGGAATTTAGTGTTTGTGGTGACCGATAGATGACGCTAGTGCTTTAGCCTGAAATAAGGGAACGCGATTTTGTATACGCATTGTCAATCCATGTCTTAATCATCCTTGTACAGTAATTAGGTTTCCTGTTGCTTTTAAACAGTACCCAATCCATCTAGCTATTTAATATTTACGGTAGATCAAAGGATTATAAATATTATAATTTATAATTAAAAACATCATAAGCCTAGTACAAAAAAGCCTGGTTCCCATCCTTTTTGGTTCTTAAAACCAAAAAAAAGTTTTCCTTTGCCTATTTTTATATCACACTACAGATTATTTGATTGAAACATGTTTTGTAGTATCGCAAAATGTTGAGACCACTTTGGAAGGTTAATATTGGGATTGAAGGTCGCCCCTGCGGCTAGGGATATGCCGCCCCCTGCTATTTTCTATAATGTTAAACTCGACATCAAATGTCAGCACTTCGATAGGTATGTGCCATAGAGCCTCCGTTCTTCATCGAATTGAAACCCACGAGTTATAACTCCCGGGCTAAATGGTGCAACAGAACGCACCAACAGAACACTGGGAACTAAGATTCGTCTCACTGTCGCGACGGTTACTTGCGGCCGTTGAGTTCTTTCTATATACGTATTAATGTATTTATTGCACTAACGTTAAAGATAAAGAGAGCTATTGAGTCGGAATTAACTGGAAATGAATGCGTATCGGTCCAAATTATGAAACAATCCTAAGCTATTCCACCTAGTCCCAATGTAATTTTAATTGGTATTCTGTGAATATAATAATTTAACGACGTAATATTCATGCTTATTATAGAAACAACTCGTAATTGAAAATCGAACCCCGTTGCGTTTAAAGTATCATTTGAAATAACGCTATCCTAACTCGCGACAACCTGCTACAGTCATAGGCTTGCAGGACTTTCAAAGTGCAGGCTAAACTTGCCGTTAAACCATTTGGTTGCAGCACTTCTTGAAATGATACAATTGATTGGAATAAAATACAGATTTGTTGAATTGACATGTCAGCTGTTATTCTTACGATTCGGATTCGATGGCTCTCGCTCATCCTATACTCTCACGCGAATGCCACGCTGGTGCCGCAGCTTTACTTTTTGAAAAGTATTTGGCTTTTCGCATTTAAACGGATAGTAGACACAATTCATTAAAAGACCGACGTCTTGGGCGCCAGGGTGCCACTACTATCTTGTAATATTCCTTTATCTACACTCACATTGTAAGTCCTCTAAAACGTGTTCAAAAACGGTAGGCAATGGCCAGCATTACAACAAAAAGATCTTACAGCTGGTTCGCACTATGTCGGATTCCGATTTTAATCGGGTGTAGGCGCCTCTGTTCCCACTCTGTCGGATGTCGGATTCCGATTTTAATCGGGTGTCGGCGCCTCTGTTACCACTATGTCGGATTCCGAGTTTAATCGGGTGTCGGCGCCTCTGTTCCCACTATGTCGGATTCCGATTTTAATCGGGTGTTGGCACCTCTGTTCCCACTATGTCGGATTCCGAGTTTAATCGGGTGTCGGCGCCTCTGTTCCCACTATGTCGGATGTCGGATTCCGATTTTAATCGGGTGTAGGCGCCTCTGTTCCCATTATGTCGGATTCCGATTTTAATCGGATGTAGGCGCCTGTGTTCCCATTATGTCGGATTCCGATTTTAATCGGGTGTCGGCGCCTCTGTTCCCACTATGTCAGATGTCGGATTCCGATTTTAATCGGGTGTCGAGCGGCTCTGTTCACACTATGTCGGATTCCAAATTTAATCGGGTGTCGGCGCCTCTGTTCCCACTATGTCGGATTCCGAGTTTAATCTGGTGTCGAGCGGCTCTGTTCCCACTATGTCGGATGTCGGATTCCGAGTTTAATCGGGTGTCGAGCGGCTTTATTCACAACAGTCGGCTGTCGGCCACGACCGTGGCTGGCGCCAATTTACGACAGTCAAACGAGGCTTTTGTTGTGATGTATTATTTGCGAAGGAAACGAATAGAGACAGCTATAAGTCTTGTCCCAGACCAGACCAGAACAACTCTTTCCTGAACAAGTGAGATCAAATGTTCAGAATTTGTATTTAAAAGTACAGCCATTATTACGAAGTTCCGCAGCATAAAAACACAACAACCCTGCTTGCGCGCCAAATGTGTATGCGCGACGACACAAAATCGTTGTCGGACGAGTGTGAATAGCTTCATATAAAATGTTCTGCCATTGGAACGACCGATTAAAATCCGGATCCTACATCCGACAAGTGGGAACCAGCTCTTACTATGATAAGTTTTTTTATCTGTGGCAGTATCGTAATTTTAACATTACATACTCAAATATTGTTAAGTTACGAGTTTCAAATTTGGAACATCGAATTTGATAACGTAATGAAAATCCTGTCTTCTTCCCCGACCGCGGTTGTCCTCCTTCCCGACCGTTAGCACGATCGAGTTGGCCATGCCGGTCATTCTAATGGTTTCCGAACACGTCATTTAGAATTTATAATATGTGTGTAGATAAAGCAGTGTATGCAACTGTACGTAATTAGACCTTAAAACACTCGTGTTATCTTATTATGAAACTCGCCTGCGGCTTGTTAAAAAAAAACACACTCGTATTTTAAGGACCCTTATTACGTAATAGTAAGAGAGCCCATGACACTGAACCTAGTTCGATGAGATATATATAATTAGTCGCGTCTTTAACGGGGGAACACGAAATGCCGATGCTGCAATGCAAAAAAAGTGGTGGCGTAGTTTTTTTTTTTTTTTAATAATAAAAAACCGGTTTTTAGTAATATATAATTAATAAGGGTCCTTAAAATACGAGTGTGTTTTTTTTTAACAAGCCGCAGGCGAGTTTCATAATAAGATCACACGAGTATTTTAAGGCCTAATTACGTACAGTTGCATACACTGCTTTATAATCATGCTTTATATACATATTATAAATCCTAAATGAAGAGTTTGGAAACCATTAGAATGACCGCCATTGCACCGCCATGACCAACTCGATTGTGCCGGCGGTCGGGCGGGTGCGTGCAGAATTTCACTACGTTACCGTAGGTAATGAATTTTCATACGTTTTAACCACACTGTCACAGATAATACACTGATGTTACGTTACTGGTTGCAATAATGGTGGTAAATACATGCAGTTTCCGAACGCGGAATTGAGGATTTACGATATTGGTGTAGATAAAGTACTAGTAACCCAGCGTGGTGTTCGTGTAACCAGTACTCTGTTCCCGCCGCGCGCGCGCTAGTGAGTGGCGCCGCGCGGCGCGCCCGCGCTCGCGCCCCGACACACGCACACACGCACACACGCACACACGCACACATCGGTAGCTTCAATACTCCAGTTACATTCCTCTCCGCTCATTACTTATATTTATTGCAATCGATTCTGCCCTTGTTATCACTGTAACATGATTTTAACTTCAAATTACCTGTTACAGTGCTATTTTTGTTGTCACGGTTTTGGTGATTTACTTGAATTTCCAGTAAAAGACTCGCATTTAAATTTTGAGGTTAGAAACTTGAACACAAATACGATAAGTCAAACAACAGTTTAGGATGAATCGGTTGTAATTAAATACTAGTTAAATAGTCAATTATAATCTGTTCACCAAACAGGAAAATAAATAAATACAGGCTCGTACGTGAAACGTATCAGTCGAAAAAAGTATAACACATCTCACGTTGCTGACAATGAATAACACCCCGTTTCTAAAATAATTGAATTTCCTACACGATTTTATTACAATAAAACGTATCGGGGTATAAAATAAAGCGACGGGCGCGAGCGCGGGCGCTCATCGGTCGGCGACGGCGCGACGACCCGGCGGCGACACGACGACGACACGGCGACGACGCGACCACAGCGGCACCCGCGTAAGTGCGAGTGAGACGAACTGTGACAGCGGACAATCGTTGCAGATGGCGGCGGCCGATACGCACTGTTTCCGTATGATTCCGCTTTGATTCCGCGGCGCCCACTCCTTCCCACCAACCTAACCCACAACACGGCTGTCCTGACTGCAAATGCCTGTCCCTGTATCACGTGACACGACAAGAACCCAGTAGATACAGATCCAACATCAGCAAACATGCAACAAATTTTAAATCACGCAATAAAGGTTGAACACGCCAAAACTGGGGCACACAAAATGTAGTACAAAATTATAATAAAAGTGAAAAAGTATATTATGTTTTACACATTTAATAGCATATTTAACGCTGTTTAAAATAACATTCCATATTTTAGATTTGGTCTACACAGTAAGCCATTTTTCTAACTTTCCTACGTACACGGCTCATAAGACTTTGCACCATGTTAATAGAACACTGTCTTGACGCCCATGTCCACATCTTTTGTAGTTCAGGGACCGATTTTACTCCGCCGCCTTTCTTTTTTAAAATTCTCTTCATAATACTCCAGTACTCTTCAACGGGCCGCAGTTCCGGACTATTTGGGGGGTTGCACACTTTTGGTACCACCACGATCCCATTTGCAGCATACCATTCCATCACTGGTTTTGAGTAGTGGCAACTGGCTAAATCTGGCCAAAACAAAGGTGGTGAGTCATGCTTTCTTATGAAAGGTAGCAAACGTTTCTGCAAACACTCTTTTCTATAAATATCGCCGTTTATTGTCCCGGTAGTAATAAACGGCCGACTTCTTTTCCCACAGCTACATATTGCTTGCCAAAGCAGGTACTTTTTTGGAAATTTCGAACGTTTTTTTAATTTACACTCTTCAGGGGCGTCTACTCTACTTAGGCTGGTATAGAACTCTTGCCCAGGAATTTGTTTAAAGTCACCTTTTATGTATGTTTCGTCGTCCATGACGACGCATGCAAATTTGGTTATGAAATTCTCATAAAGTTTTCGAGACCGTTTCTTCGCGGATGAGTTCTGTTTCGAGTCTCGATCTGGTGCTGCCTGGGCCTTATAACTCCTTAGGCCAGCCCTACGTTTCACTTTTTGAACATAGGACTGAGACATTTTAACTTTTTTAGCAACATCGCGAGACGAAATCTTAGGATTTGAGGCAAACATGTTCACCATCTTCTCGTCCTTTTTTTTATTCTTGACACCCTGCAAGCCTCCACTTCCTGGCTTCCGATCTATTGTTAGGTGCTCACGGAACTTTTTTAATACGCGACAAACCGTAGATTGAGGACATTTCAGTCGTTTCGCGATATCTCTGTAGCTCAGTAATGAATTTTCTACGTATTCGTGCAAAATTCGCTCGCGTTGTTGATGTTGTTTGCTCGACATTTTGACAACGAATAAACATAATTTAAAAAAACTTGATAACATTATAGGCCAGTGTCTTGTGACCAAGTAGGTGCCATAAAAGTTTGTATATCTCTATTATTTGCATAGCAATAGTCGATTGTACATGCCCCAGTTTTGGCGTGTTCAACCTTTAATAACAATCCTAACAGATATAACAACACATCGTCCACTTAAAATAAAGTTATCTCTTCGATGATATTTGAAGACAATGTCCTCCTTTAAATCAGCCTGATATTATTTAGATTTAAGCTACAACGTGTAATCGAGATTCTATTAAATTAAACATGATACAAATTAATTCTAACTAAACATAAATTAAACATGTTCTTCAATCATAAATTAGCCTTTCCACATCATGCATAAAATAAAAAGTTATTCCTAGGGCCCCAACCACAGGTCCCCAGGTTAAAACAAAACTCATTTATTCTTAATAAGACCTCAATACTGCCAAATACTGAGTAAAATTCAGCCCATTATCCATTTGAAACAACAAGTGCTTCCGATCTTTCCCTACCCCCATACCCCTTCCATCTCCTGCCTCGCATGTGTGAGTGGGTGCCGCGATACATACATCCACCAATCTTTGCGTGCCTCTGCCTTCACACATTTATAAAATGTTCTTCGTAAGTCAATTATTATAACTTCACAGTAAAAAATTTTAAAACTAAGAAAAAGTATGATCGGTGCCTTTGAATTATTCGACAGCTTCACTAGATAAATTTAATTAGTTTCAAAGATTGTTGAAAATTGAGTGCCAATATCTAGGAACTGACAATTATGGAGAGCGTTTGTTAAATTTTATTCTCTTTATGTCTATGTGACGATTGATATTATGTAATACGAAAAACTTTAAAGCTTTTATCCTGCAACAAATCACTAATTATTAATTTATTAAAACACAATGTGTTGTCATGTCTGGGAATGAAAAATAATGCAAATAATCTGAATATCTGATATAAGAGATCAAAGATCCAACTATGTCTGCTTTATGTTTGGACGCAGAGGCACTTATTATTTGGCAATATTCGTAGCGTTTACTTGTGAACATGTATCCTCGGGCCCGCCGCAACATTTAAAAATATATTTAAATTATTGTTCTTTATTCACGGATTCCACATTGCAATATAACAAGTTTATGCACTTTTTTTGCACTGTTCGTAGTTATGGTAACACACACAGCATTAAAGTTTAGTAAAGTGATGTTTGCGGCGGGCCCGAGCTTGTACAGATATCTGCCTATTGTAAAGTATATGTCGGCGAGATGAAATCTTCTAACGGGGGTAGTATCAGATGATACAACCGCAACTAAGGATTCATTGTAACATTGTTAATTTGCAGACTAATTTGCAAGTGCCTCGGGAAGTTTTAACTACTTTACTAGTCGGCAATGAAAGCTTGTATCGAGAATACTTTTGTTAAAAACACTTTTTTACCAATTGAAAAAAATCGTATACTAAAACCAAGAAAGACATCTACATAATCAATTCAGTAGTCCCATCGTGGTGAACACTCACGTATCGTATCGTACATTTCGCTGTATCTATAAGTATGATTTGTACACAAAGACAAGGAAATCCTAATTGCATTTTGTATTCATCCGATACTATCCTTGCTATCGTTAGTATGTTTCGATTTAGTGTAATGTGTTATCGGCTCCCTGTGATACGGTGTGTTTGTCGCGTAGGACGAGGCTGAGGTGGTGGTGCGCCGCAAGCCGCGCGACAAGGACAAGGAGAAGGACGACAAGGAGAGGGACAAGGACAGGGAGAAGGAGCGCGCCGAGCCGCGCGAGCGCGAGCGCGACCGCGAGCGGGAGCGCGACGTCCGCGACCGCGAGCGCGAGCGGGACAGGGAGAAGGACAAGGACAAGGAGCGCCGCAGGAGGAGCCTGTCCAGGTCAGTCGTCTCCCTCGCACCCAACCGCCTGTCGCCGTTGAAACTAGGGTTGCCAACTTTTTTTGAGAGAGGTATAGTATTTTCCAAACCTACATGAAAAAAATATAGTAGACCTTATTGACCTCCTGAGACGCTCCACAAATATAGTATTTTCGCCTTTTTTGCATTTTTTTCAACAGTCATCAAGCCAAAATATATTACAATACTATATATTATAGTACGGTTGGCAACCCTAGTTGAAACGTCCGCTAAATTTTGTATGTATGGGAAGTTTCATTTAATTTTGCTGAATATCTGTCCGTCAATAGTGAGTAGTGCAACTAACTTTTACACTTTCGAAGTTCGTTTTAACGCAGACTACAAATGTATACTGTCTTTTATGCCTAATGTGCACTGCAATAATTTCATAGACAAAATTGACTTGAGTTTAAGACAATATCACAACAGGGCTTATATTTATGAAACTATCTCATATATATCATTATTATCTCACCTAAATGTAAGCTTCCTTTTTTTTTGAACCCTCTAACCATAGGCGTCTTATATATATGACACCTACAAACGGACAACGTAAATGACACGAAAATTAGGAAAGAGTTTAAAATTGAAGGTAAAATTTTTGATGTAAGCTGATTAAAAGGTTAACATTATTTCAACATTTAAAAAAAGTAATGTAAACGGTAAATAAGTTCAGTAAATGATGAGAATCTTCAGTGAAAGAAACATCTTGATAAGTGTGATGTCACCAGACTGGTTTTGATTATTGTTTCTCAATTCATAGTTTTGGCGTTCCGTAATTACAGTAACTAGCCTTAGATTCCGAGTCCATTTACCTCGCCTTATCAAGCAACAATTTCACACTTGTTAAAACGACAGATTTTACTTATTTCCATGCTTCTGACGCACACAGCATTTTGTAAGTATCGCGTATTTTATAAACCACAAGGAAGAGTAAATTTCCTATCATTATGAGCCCACCGTTTGGTAATAGCCCTCTTTTTCATTAGTAATCAATTGGATATGTGGTCAATATATTCAAAAACCCAGCACTCATCATCATCGTCCCTACACCTATTCTTAAATTGTCTGTATCTTCGTTAATATTTGGCCTGAAAATCTGGTATGACAGCTAACTTTCAGGATTTGTTTTGCTTTTTAACTTTGCCACTCAAGGTGTACACAAAAACTGCTTACTTTATGAGATATAAGCAAAAAACTGAAAAAAAGATAGGTTTTGTCCCCCCCACAAGGTCACAATTCCACGAGGTCCTCGAGGTCGAAAACTTAGAGTCTTCGTGGCATACCCCCAAACTACCCGTTAAAGTTCCATTGAGTTTGGATTACTTTCCAGCTACCCTTAACTTCATTCGACATAACTGCTGGATTATTTATCAATAAAGGAGAATTAAGAATTCTATACTCTACTACTTTGTAGCGTGTTTCAATACTAATTACGCCCCAAGTAACACAGGAAGCATTATAACATATGAATAGTTAACTTATTTCGAACTTAAGGACCGTATAAACTCTTATATACGTTCACCGAGCAACCGAACAACGCATTATATGATGCTTTGAGCTGTATAACGGTTGTATAATGGCATATCTAAATGCTTTTGTAAAGCCTTTAGCTTTAGTGCAGCAAACCACAACGCAACTGTACAGCTTTCGACTGTTTAAAAGCACTTAAGTGCTTTAGGTTCTACAATAGCATTATATAATGATTTAAGATGTATAACGGTTGTATAATGGCATGTATAAAGGCTTTTTTAAAGCATTTAGTTTTAGTGCAGCGAACCAAAATGCAACTACAGCTGAATGCTGTACAGTTGCGTTTTGGTTTGCTACACTAATGCTTCGGTGTGGTTTAGTGCCTTAGGTTCTACAATAGCATAAATAAATGCTTAATGCTGTTTATGAGCATGAATATTTGCCCTTACAATGCCACGTAAATCCGGTATATAGCTTTCAGCTGTTTTTAGTGCTTTAGGTTCTACAATAGCATTTTATGATGCTTTACGCTGTATAACGGTTGTATAATGGCATATGTAAATGCTTTTGTTTAGCCATTAGTTTTAGTGCAGCGAACAACATGCAACTGTACAGCTGAATGCTGAATGCTTTCTAGTTAATAAATTTCGGATATGCAATTGCATTTTTAAAATACTAAGTATATAATAGTCCATACAAACATGCCTCTAAGAAAAAAAGCTTGTATCATAGTGTGTAAGCTATTCACAGAGAGGTAGTTATTCATTAGGCATAATATGATATTTTCTCAGACTAACTCTCAACCTATCTGTTTATCTCTACTCTTTCTCAAATCGTTCCCGCACCGAAAACCCCGATGTATGATTATTACGGAAACAAAAACAGTAGGCGACAAACTATGAACTATATTTTATTATACATCGTTTGGCACTACTTTCTCCCAACATAAACTTTTGTATAATTTCTCTTAATATTGTATAGTATTTGTATAGTTTCTCATAATATTGCATCAAACCCAGATCTCTAGGATTTATTTTCTTGAAATGGTTTGCATTCTTTGACCTCCACCACTTTAAAGCTGCCAGATGTCCAGATCTAGAAATAAGCACAGTATACCAAACTGACCAGAGGGGTTTGGTTGCTCTCATTATTGTGTGATATCCGACGTGGCTAGCTCTCCGTCTATATAGACCAACGCCATTTTGTAAATAATTTATAACCTAAAAATAAAATCATGCGGACCTATTTATACAAGGATAATACCTATATAATAATGAAATTACTTAATTTAAGACTGCTCTACCAACACTATTATGTTAATAATGCAAAACTCGTTCTATACGAGGATTACACAATTGTTTTGTTTATTTGACGCATATCTTTTTATAATATTTTATAGCAAAACCACAATAAATCAAAGGCGCGTGAAAATTTTCAATCAAACTTATATACACATTTACAGTAAACTACATTGCGCAGTAATATTTGAAGGATATAATAACGTAAAAGAGTCAAAAACTTTTATAAATTTAGTTAGGATGCAAACAAATATGACGTGTCACTCATTCAGTTTTTTGTACCGTCTTCGTCCATTTTATATAGCGAGACAAAGTAGTTAAATCACAACGTTCATTGTATTATAACATTTTGTTCCGTCGGTGTTAGAGACGTTTTTGCATTGACGTAAGGTTTATTTTACTACTCTCTTATGCTAGTATAATGCTTTTGTATTGCGATTGGCAAGTTAATCGAGAGTACTTATGCTTCTTTACTGCGATTAGCAAGTTTTTTGGCCGTATTAATGCTTCTTTAATGCAGTTGGCAACTTAATAGAGCGTACTAATGATTCTTTAATGCGATTGGCACTTTCCATGACAACGATAATGCTCATAGCGCAGACATAAAGCTTGTCCCAGTAAAAAATGTCGTTAGTTTACGCAACGTTTGTATATCAGGTTTCAATCAAAATGGTTGCAACTGGCTGGTTATACGTTAAATGCATCTCGTTTCTTTATTTAATGTTAGAAAAAAATCTGTCACAGTTACATTTTCAAAGATATCGTCTCCACAAGAAAAACTTCTTGAGAAAATATTGTACAAATATGTCCAATATCAAGGGATTTCCACGAAAAAAGTGGCGATGGAGCTGAACACGTCTGTTAAAACTGACCAAAGAGTCCTAAAACAATTCAGAGAGACTGGCGGTATTCGACGGCGTCCTGGAAGTGGTCGGAAGACCGGGTTTGTTAAGAAAAATATTGAAAAGAGTATCATAGCTGCTTTGCTGAAAAAATCTACATTATCTGTAAGATATTTAGCTAAAAAGGATAAACGTCTAAATCAACTGTGCACTGAGTAAAGAAAAATAATTCTATAAAGACGTTCAAACAAACTGCCTAATAGAAATTCGAAACAAGAAACTGACGCTAAAACAAGATCAAGAAAACTGTATTCAAAATTAACGACAAAAAAGTACTGTACTGTGATGGACGACGAAACATATTGCAAGCTTGATTTTAAATCACTGCCGAGACATCATTTTTATTCGGGGACCGATAGAAAAACTGTCAATGACGAGTACAAGGTAATAAAAACGGATAAATTTGCGAAGAAGGTTCTTGTATGCCAAGCGATCTGTTTTTGCGGCAAACGCAGCACCCCATACTTTGCTAAAGGAACTATGCAAGGCGATATATACCTTAAAGAGTGCATGGAAAAGCGATTATTGCCGTTTATTAAGCGACACAAGAAGCCAGTTCTGTTTTGGCCTGATCTGGCCACGTGCCACTATTCTAAAAATGTGATAAAATGGTACAAAGCCAATAATGTCGAATTTGTGGAAAAATACCAAATTCCTCCTAGCTGCCCTGAATTACGACCTATAGAAAATTATTGGGCTCGTATGAAGCAGAAACTCTTAAAACATAAAACTAACGCCACATCAGTTGAAAACTTCAAGCAAAATGGAATACAGCTTCAAAACTAATCACAGACACATGTACAAAACCTGATGGCAGGTATCAAAAGAAAATTACGAAGTTTCTGGATAAATAAACAATAGAACAAAAACATAACAAAAATACATTTTGTTTACTACATTTCTAATAAAATGTTGTCAAAAATTTGGTAATCTTTTATTGTTTATGTTTTTCCATACGAACTAATAAACGACATTTTTTTCTGGGACAAGCTTTATTGCGCCTGTAATGCTATTAAATGACCTGTATAGGATCTCAAGCTGGGTAATTCGTGCCCATTTAAGACCTATATCAGCACTATAAACGTTTATAATGCTACTATAAAACGAACTGAAAATGCTAAAAGCATACAGATATGCTGTAAGACGGCCGTTATACTGCTTTGATGTGTTACTTGGGGCCTCACCCCAACGCTGCCCGTCTCCATCTCCAGCGACCTCAATCATTTATAACATGTTTGTTCTTGATGATGTTTTTGTCAATTCGACCAATTTTAAAACAATAACTACAACACATTTATTATTATACTCAGGGTTGGGCAAAATACTGGATTCATTGTATTTGAAATACAAAATACAAACTACTTTGGCGACATGTATTTCAATTACGAAATACAAAATACAGTTTTCAAAATGATGTATTTCAAATACAAAATACATTTTATGAAATACTTTTTAGGCGCGACATACATTTAGCGGATTTCAGCCCAGAACTCCCTACCTACTCATCACAGCTCCATCGTGTTTGGGCTCATTAGACTTACCTTGACGAGCACTTCCGCTTGAGATGAGGTTCAGGGATCATGATGGAGTCAGAAGTTGGTCACCAGAACTCCTTATCTACTTGTCACAACTTCATCGTGTTTGGACTTCCTATCTACTCATCACAGCTCAGTGTTTGGGCTCATTAAACTTACCTTGATGAGTGCTCTCTTGAGATGAGTTCCAGGGTGTCATCAGGTCACCAGAACTCCTTATCTACTTGTCACAACTTCATCGTGTTTGGGCTCATTAGACTTATCTTGACGAGCACTTCTACTTGAGATTAGGTCCAGGGTCTCATGATGGAGTCAGGAGTCGGTCACCAGCACTCCCTATCTACTCATTACAACTCCATCGTGTTTGGGCCCATTAGACTTAGCTTGACGAGCATATCCGTTTGAGATGAGGTCCAGGGTCTCATGATGGAGTCAGGAGTTGGCTACCAGAACTCGCTACCTACTCATAACAGCTCCATCGTGTTTGGGCTCATTAGACTTACCTTGATGAGCACTTCCGCTTGAGATGAGGTCCAGGGTCTCATGATGGAGTCAGGAGTCGGTCATCAGCACTCCCTATCTACTCATCACAACTCCATCGTGTTTGGGCTCATTAGACTTTGCTTGACGAGCACATCCGTTTGAGATGAGGTCCAGGGCCTCATAATGGAGTCAGGAGTTGGCCACCAGCACTCCCTATCTACTCATCATAACTTCATCGTGTTTGGGCTCATTAGATTTTAAAACAGACATCATTTTCGAAATCTACACACCCTAAATAGTCGAAAATGGCTACCATGGCCATTTATACGAAAAAGTGTATTTCCGCCATCTTGGAATTTAAAACAAACCTCCTTCCTCCTAGCGTTTGTCCCAGCTTTTTGCTCTATTGAGCCTGGGGCCCGCTCGGCAATTGAATTGGCATAGGCACTAGTTTTTAAAACAAAATCTGTGCATATTTTTGCGCGTTTATCCTCATTGTAGAGGGAATTTTATAAAAACTAAATTCCTGAAAGTATTGTCGGATAAGCCTCTCGTAGATCACCGAATGTAACCAGCCAATAAAAACAGTCTGTCGACTGGCACAGAAGGTCACAGGCTAGAATTTTTTTTTATGAATACTTTCTTAATATTTGGGTTGCGTTCAAGGACACTTTTAGTTCTTTTCCGTTGTCACTTAAAGATTTCTAATTCCATCCTAGCTGTCGCGGGCCTGACATGCGTAGAGTCAGCAAAGACGATGAAGTCATTGTCACCATTCTTGCTCAAACTAGTACTACTCGTACTTCTACTTCTGGGATCTTAGTATTATTATTACCATGACAGGTCTATGGCTAGTATGTCTAAGCGCGTAACGAACTAAACTGTTGACATAATACTCAAAGTTTCGCGTTGACACTTATACTCAGTGTTGCCACAGGCCTTATGGCCAACTAACTATAGTTAAAAATCGGTCTATATTATGATTATGGAATTAAGATAATGTATTTTATGTTAATGTATTTTAAAGCTTAAAGTATTTGAAATACAAAATACTAAATACATGTACGTGTAGTATTTAAAATACAAAATACAAATACTTTTCGAAGACAGTATTTGAAATACAAATACAAAATACGTATTTGTATTTCAAATACGTATTTCAAATACATGTATTTAAATGCCAAGCTGGCATCCAAAAAGCTCGGTGTGCTCAATAGAGCGAGGCGATACTTCACTCCGGGGCAGAGACTGCTCCTATACAAGTCGCAAGTCAGACCCCACATGGAGTACTGCTGTCACCTTTGGGCGGGAGCACCTGGATACCAGCTTGGGCCCTTTGACTCGGTGCAAAGGCGCGCTGTGCGGATCGTCGACGATCCCAAACTCACGAGCGATATTGAACCTTTGAGTCTTAGGAGGGACTTTGCCTCCTTATGCGTGTTCTATCGCTTGTACAATGGGTTGTGCTCTGAAGAACTGTTTGATATGATGCCCACGGCAGCTTTTTATCACCGCACCGCTCGCCGCCGGCAGAGTGTTCATCCCCACACCCTGGAGCCCAATGGGTCGCGCACAGTACGATTTAAGAGGAATTTCCTCCCACGAACGCTGCGGCTGTGGAATGAACTCCCTGCCGAGGTTTTCCCAGTGGGCTACAGTATGAGGTTCTTCAAAAAAGGAGTGTATAGGTTCCTAAAGGGTAGGCAACGCGCATGTAAATCCTCTGGGGTTGCAGGCGTCCATAGGCTACGGTAACTGCTTACCACCAGGCGGGCCGTATGCTTGTTTGCCACCGTCGTGGTATAAAAAAAAAAAAAAAAATACTGCCCAACCCGGATTATACTAATGATTGGAGGCATTAAGTCCGCCACTTGTTGATTTTTTATGTGCAATAAAGTGTTAATTAATTAATTTTTAATACAACTAACAAATATATCAACCTTTTTACGTAAAAATGCCAATTTTTGTAAGCCCACCTACTTGTCGGCATAGGCACTTAGACAACATCATTTCTTGCTTGTTTGCTCCAAAATACCGTAAGTTGCATTGCATTTTCCTCTGTATATCTTAAGGTGTTTATAAACTTCGTGAAATAACATTTAAACTATAAGTAGGCTAGCATTCTATTTCTTATTTAAGCACTTATTTATTAGCATCATGTGTTGATTTTGACATTAAAGATATTGAATTTAACTGTATGTTACTAATAACAATATAAAATAAATGATAAATAACTTACAGGAGTACCAACATTATAAATTAGTCAGCGACATGTCTGGTCTACTATTTCTCAGGCCATTGTTTTGTTTTTAATTATAAAAGTTCATAGCACTCGCTTCTGAATCTCAACTTTGCACATTTGACATACGATTCTTATTGGAATATTCTATATTATTATTGTGTCATCCTCAATTTTTGAGAAAATGCAAGAAAATGAATCCTGACGTATTTTTTCTGCAGAATGCTTTAATGAAAAAAAAACCTTGCTTATATTGAAAATAAGCGACAACATCTGGTAAACTATGTGCAGAAGCAAGGAGCGGCGTGACGACCGCGACAAGGAGCGCGACAAGGAGCGCGACAAGGACCGCGACAAGGAGCGCGAGCGGGAGCGTGAGCGGGAGCGGGACAAGGAGCGCGAGCGGGAGCGGGAGGAGCGCGAGCGGGAGCGGGAACGGGAGAGGGAGAGGTACGTCATACATGATATATTACTAATACAAATAATGTATTGTACGTAAGTGAGTATTGATTATTTATTTATTTGTCCAGCATAGGTTACAGGTTCTTACTAATTACATTTGAGTTTCACTATGTGGCGCCTTACGGCATACAAATTTTAGAGCATGCATGTCAGCTTCAGTCCTTATATAATTATATATTTACATGTCCTTATCCTCTAAAAATTCATTTACAGAGTAATAATTTTTCCGAACTAAAAAAAGTTTTAACATACTTTTAAACTTATTTAGGCATTGTGATCTTATATCTTCCGGTAATTTGTTATGTATAATCTAGGGGCCATCGCGGCTACATTTTTCTGAAATAGCGCCGTGTCGGGTATGAAAGGATGTAATCTTCTCCCACACAAACGTGCGCTGCAGAATATTGGCTCAGTTTTTTACATATAGAGTCAACTTGATATTCCCATGTCAGCTAATTGTCTACGTTTAATCCTAAAAATGTGGATATGTCAGTTTCATAATTTTTTTGTCCCTTATAAGCTATGTTAAGATCAGGTGTAAGTCCTTTGTTTAAATGTCATAAGTTAATTTTTAAATTATTTTGTGTTAAGCAGTCTATAATTGTACTTAATGCCCTATTGATATCCGCTTCATATGAATCTACGTTATTTCCTGAGAATATAATAGTGCTATCGTCAGCAAAGAGTACCATTGGGTGGTCAACGGTAGTTGGCATGTCATTTATATAAATAATTTTAAACAAAAAAGAACCGACTTCACTTAGCATCCACCTTTCCAAAAGGAAATGCTCAAGCTGCTGTAAAAAATACTCAAATCACTATAGGTGTGCCTATAATAGTTGAAGAGTTCCCTCGATTGCTCCAGGATCCCATCATCAGATCCTAACCTGGTTACAATGGGACCAACTGTGAAGTATACTCTTTCAAACAAAAAAAGAATTTTCCAAATCGGTCCAGCCGTCTTCGAATAATCGGTGAACATACATAAAAAAAAAAAAAAAAAACAAGCAAAAACAAAGATCCCGACGAATTGATAACCTCCTCCTTCGAAATCTTGAAGTCGGTTGATGAGAAAAAGCAGAGGGCCTAAAACGCTCCCCTGTAGAACGCCATAACGAACTTCCCTTACATCCGATGAGAAAGTTAGTTCCATTTTTGACTTGGTGCATACTTTACTAATTTCAGTCATTTGTGTTCTTCCGCTTAAATAAGATTTTATTAATTTATGGACATTTCCAGGTATTCCGTAACGGAAAAGTTTGTCTAAAAGTATTCGGTGGTCAACAAAATCGAACGCTTTCGACATATCCATATATAATGCACAGACTGGGATCTTTTATCCATATTATTTAAAACGATTTGATTGATTGAACGATTGATTTAAACCCTTCTGTTCATTAGCAAATAGGTTGTTGTGCTCAAAGTAGTTTGACACACTGTTGTAAATATATTTTTCAATAATTTTGGAGAATATAGGAATAAGCGCTATTGGTCGGTAATTATTAATATTTTCTTTGCTATCTTTTTTATAGAGAGGTTTAACAATGGTTGTTTTTAATTTATGTGGAAATTCACCATGTTAATACATTTATTGTGATTATATAATTTAATTTAATTGCAATTATTGTTGTAAGTTTGAATTGGCATATGTTATGGAATTAATATTCTGAAATGAAATGTATGTATTGAAATGAAAATTATTTTAAACTAAATGAAGTATAATTTGTGTGTCGATTTAACCTAATAAATACTAATAATAATAGCAGAAATCGAATTAATACGCCAGCGTTTTGTAATTGTCTCATTTTTTTTTTATATATTAAACAAAACACATTGTCGAACACATTTTAAATCTTTCGTATTTTCAGAGAGCTGCGCGAGCGAGAGAGAGAACGCGAGATCCGGGAGCGGGAGCGGGAGCGCGAACGCGAGCGGGACAGAGAAAGGTTTGTGCCCGTTGTGTTGTAGATTATACATGTTTTTTTTGTAAGGAACAGGGGCACAATCTCGACTGGAGAAATTTCAACCGTAATCAACTGTAATGCCATACCATGCCAGGTAGGCATATACCAATGACGGATGTTAATGATGAGGTTATCCGCCTGTACCTTCTTTAACACTAGCTTTTGCGTGCAATTTCGTCTGCGTGGGCTTAACATTTGCCATAAGGAATTAAGGAAACGCCTTAATAAAATCTCATAGCAAATACCGGGACTCAAACTATCTTCATACTAAATTTCATCAATGTTACTCTGCGTCCGTAGGAAACACCTTAGACAACCCTACACGTGATCCCTGGGTGGTGCTAAAAGAGTAACAAACTTGGCAGCTGCACTGTCCCATCTGGACCTCGCAGCACTCACTGGATTTTCTTTATCATCTGCTTTCCCACTACTCATTCCTGAGAGAAGAAATGCCTATCTATATCCAGTGACGTGTAATGTAGCCATACGATAAATAATTAACTTACCAAATCATACTACTATTATAAATGGGAAAGTGTATGTATGTGTGGTTGTTTGTTTGTTTGTCCGTCTTTCACGGCAAAACGGTTGAAGGGATGGAGAGTGGTATAGGGTACTTTTTGTCTCTTTCTAACCCCCCACTTCCCTAAAATGGGGGGTGAAAGTTTGTATGGTTTGTTACCCCGAATTTAACGCGAGCGAAGCCGCGGGCAAAAGCTAGTTTCATCTAAATTGGTTCAGCGGTTTAAGCGTGAAGAGTTAACAAACAGACGGACACACTTTCCCATTTATAACCTTAGTATGGATTCCTGTTAGGGCCATTCGGAGTTAGGCTGAGACTAGGTCCAGTTACAGCTAGAGCTCGGGTAGGATTAATTATGTTTTACAGTCGCGATAAGGCGCCATATCGACGCTGCCGAGTAACGTGTAGTCGGGAATGGGGACACGGGGCTGTGCTAAACATATACCGGGGAGTATTTAACTAATACTAGACTACTAGCAGTCCGTCTCCAACTGAGTACTCGCGATTTACTTGCAAACGAGTGGACCAATGTAACAAGACCCTTTCGAAGATCGTTTCGCGCCTTCTAGCTCCATAACCGCTTGATCGATCCTGATCATAAACGAACTCTCAAATTGTAGTTACCTCTGCTACAACTTCACCAGATTTCATAAACATCAGAAAAGCGATACTAAAGTTATCGCGGAACAATTATTCAAAATCAAAAAACCATCGAAATGCAGGGACGTCTAGGTAACCAGCTGACAGTTCCGTTTCCGAAGTTGTCTGTAAGAACTTCACTTCGCTTACGCTCCGCTTGTTCCATGATCGTAGAAGAAGCGACGAGCGAAGTTGTTCCGCGATAGCTTTAGTAACGTTTTTCTGATCTTTATGAAATTTTGGGGTTGTAGCAGAGATACATATTATTTCAGAGGTAGTATGGAGTTAGAAGGCGCGAAACAATTACCATAAGGGTCTTGTTATATTGGTATAGTTCGAGGCGGACTACTATTACAGGGGATTACGTTCAACTTCGCTTGGCACTCTTCGGCAAAAAAAGGTCGTACTAGGACCCCTTTTTCTCTGCCACGTTTGCGTGTTGACTGTTAATCTACCACCACTTTATTAGTTCAATGCTCGAGAGACACTGCAGCTAAGATAACAAATAGTTTGGAGACATTGGAAATCTTATGCTAAGCCCGTTTACATGGTATAAGTTTATAGACGATGAGGAATTGTATGACTTTTTAATGTATGTAGTACAGTCACCAGTTTATAATGCAAGGCAGGGACACGAACGTATTCTGGGAAATTAAACAGAACCTAACAATGACATATGCGTCTTATTATTACACTAGCAGTCCGCCTGGAACTAAGAACTCGCGATTTCCTAGCAAACGAGTTGACCAATATAACATGACCCTAATGATGATTGTTTCTAGCCTTCTAGCTTCATAACTCCTTGATCGATCCTGCTCATAAACGAACTTTCAAATTGTATTGAACTCTACCACAACCTCAAAAAATTACATAAAGATCAGAAGAACTTTACTAAAGTTATCGCGGAACAACTATTCAAAAAAGCCATCGAAGCACAGACGTCTAGGTAGCCAGCTGACAGTTCTATTGTGTCCGTAGTTGTCTGTAAAAACTTCAACGTTCCGCTCGTTCGATTAAGAACAGTTGTTATTAAACTAGTAGTCCGCCTCGAACTCAGAACTCGCGATTTCCTTGCAAACGAGATGACCAATGTAACAAGGCACATGTGATGATTTTTTCGCGCCTTCTAGCTCCATGACCCCTTGGTCGATCCTATAATACTCATATACGAACTCTCAAATTATATGTATCTCTGCTATAACCCCAACAAATTTCATGAAGATCAGAAAAGCGTTACTAAAGTTATCGCGGAACAAACTCTCAAAATCAAAAAGCCATCGAAATGCTGAGACGTCCCACTAGCCAGAAGTTGTTTGTAAGAACTCACTTCGCTCGTTCGATTATTTTAATTTTACACAGAAAAGTATTTTTTTAAAGGATATGTTTTCAATAATAGTTTTACTAAGTGCGACGTGTTAAACCGAATACCTGACCAAAACCGTCAAATTAATTTAAATTCAAAAAATCTAGTTATTCGTAAATTATTTCCATCCATATATTAATGACATTTTGATTTTAGTTTATATCCCAAACTCACGAGCGATATTGAGCCTTTGAGTCTAAGGAGAGACTTTGCCTCCTTATGTGTGTTCTATCGCTAGTACAATGGGTTGTGCTCTGAAGAACTGTTTGATATATATGCCCACGGCAGCTTTTTATCACCGCACCGCTCGCCGCCGGCAGGGTGTTCATCCTCACACCCTGGAGCCTAAGGGATCGCGCACTGTACGGTTTGAGAGGAATTTCCTCCCATGAACGCTGTGGCTGTGGAATGAACTCCCTGCTGAGGTTTTCCCAGCGGGCTACAGTATGAGGTTCTTCAAAAAAGGAGTGTAAAACTTCTTAAAGGGTTCTTAAAGGGTAGGCAACGCGCATGTGAACCGTCTGGGGTTGCAGGCGTCCATAGGCTACGTTAACTGATTACCATCAGGCGGGCCGTATGTTTGTTTGCCACCGTCGTGGTATAAAAATAATAATAAGAAAAACTTCTTAACACATTGTCCGAGTATGTTAAAGAAACGTGGTCGCCCTCGTCCGCGCCGCCGCGCCTTATCTCCGCCATCACGCAGTCGCGCGGCCGCGCGCGCGCACACCGCCGATACACACGCCACTTCACTACTATCGCCATATAAATCACGAAATAACTACAAGAACATAGACACAGAGTTGCAGTGCTGATAAATACGTACTACGTGTACATAGAAACTATAAAAAAAGGTTACAGAAACAAATAAAGAAAAAAGAAATCAGTAGCGACTTGTGAATTTGAGATAGAGAATGGTTTATTACACGGATTGTTGTAACTTATGAATAAACGAATGTGATATTTTCCTTGATAAAGAAATAAATATGTTAGGGCAATAATGCAGTATTTCGAATCGGATCTCGCTAATGGTTCCTAACCGGTGTTCCCTGGAAGCTGAAGTGACCCGCGAATTAATAAACTGGACTACCCTATGTTGACTTTATTTGTCAGTGTTATAGTTTCTTTATTGTTACTTACAAACAGTCGATGGTGCTTGCGAAAGAAATAATAATTGGCTACTTTCCTAAAAAAAAAATATTTAGTCCGTCAGTTAGATTATCAAAAAATATTTGGGTACGTATTTTTTATTTTGTCAATCAAACAAAAATTGGTGAAGATATAGCCCGTTAAAGTTTCGCGTGACGTCACATTTCAGTACAATTTTTATTATAACGTGACGTCATGCAGAACTTTAACGGGCTATATCTTCACAAATTTTTGTTTGATTGACAAAATAAAAAATACGTGTCCAATATTTTTTGATAATCTAACTGACGGACTAAATAGAAATATATTTTTTTTACCGAGGAAAGTACCCAATAGTGAAGTCCCTTTATCATCGAAAGTTAGAACCGCTGCCTCAGGCATAGTGTTAAATAGTTGGGCAGTGGGAAGTGAGACCAGTGTGCGGGCAGGATGGGTCTGAAGCTGTTCCTGCCGGGGCCGACGGGGCCGATGGGGCCGACGGGGCCGACGAGGCCGACGGGGCCGGTGGGGCCGGCGGTGGCGCTGTGCCCCTACATCCGCACGCGCCACGAGATCGCGCGCGACCTGCGCCGTCAGCGAGGCCAGTACGTCCCACAGTCATTTACTTGTGGACTAAGAGCTGGCCACGTCAGATATGACACAATCATGAGAGCAATGAAAGCTGTCCAGTTTTTTTATTTTTTATTTATTCGTGACATTACAGAAAAAACAAATAAATTACAGATAATTGTAGAGTAAGACAAGTGTCATGAAATGGCCTCTTCTCAGCATGTTGCTAGCGTTAGCCAGCGCTGATCTTCCGAAAAGATCATCCGGTGAAAAATTCACGGCAGATTATTACGATTAGTTAGATTGCTTTACCACCCTTATTGCTAGATCTGGGCATCTGGCAGCTTTTAATGGGTGGAGGTCACAAAGTTTTTCAGTTGAAAAAAGTGATACCAAAATAGGTAAAAACTGCCGAAGTTGTGTTATTTATAGTGGACAGGGTCTATATTTTAACATTAGAAACAAAAACACAGTGTATTATTGCGCAAACAAAAGCGGTAGGCGACTAACTATAAATTGCATTATACATCATATGGCACTACTTTCCCCAACAAAAACTTCTGGCTTCATGGCTTCTGGATTATATAATTAAAATCTAGTTAATTAAATAATTTCCCATAATATTGCATCAAACCCAGAACTCTAGGATTTGTTTTCTTTAAGTAATTTGTATTCTTTGACCTCCACCACTTTACACCTGCCAGATGTCCGACTCTAAAAATAGGCATAGTATAGCAAACTAACTAGTACTACAGTCATTTTACGGGCGGCTAGTATGGGGAATTGGAAATAATTAATAATAGCTAATATTTTTAGTGTAACGGATATATCATGATACAAGTATTTTTTACGCAATGAAATCCTACAAAATATCGTTATTCGCTAACCGCCACAAATATGTACACACATATTACAAGCGTTTTTCTTGTAGGATTTTAATGAATATATCGTTTCTAAGTAATTTAAAATGTGTAACAACAAACTACCAATTATTACTATTTGTTTCTAACGAATTAGGATATATATCGCCCGCGCCGTACATTTTATTATTTATGTGGTTTTAAATGGACACGGTTTCTTGTTTTTCGCTTTAAACAGAAAGAAGACTTAAATATCGTCATATTTACAAATAAAAATAATTGATATTATTGTAAATAAAAATATAATTTTTTTTTACCTATTGAACTACTTCCGGGTGAAAAAATGGTAGGATTTTTGCATATATTATCTATAAATATTCCATAAGAATGAATCATAAAAAAATCAGGCTATTATAAATGAATGTTTGACGCAACCGTATCTTTACTGTACTATAGAGGAGTTTCGTTGCTCTCATTATTGTGTCATATCTGACGTGGCCAGCTCTCCGTCTATTGCGGGGCTTGCTGTAGGCCGGGCTCCGGGCCCAGGCTGACCCTGCGTCCACTCAAGTGGACTTGATACCACAATAGCCGATATACTCGTATTTACTGTTTCCGTCACTAAACATGGCGCTCAACGAATATATAGACGCACATGGTTGATTCCTTATACACATTTTGAATGACGCATCAATTTCGTTTGGTGATGTAAATAACAAAACGAATAGTTTAGTTTTATTGACTAGTCTAGCTTAAATGCTAGAAGCCATCGCGTGACGACGGCAAAGCTGTGTAAAATCCTTTCGAGTCATACAAAATTTAACAAATAAAACCCTGTTTTGTTTATTTATGAGGTCAGAAATAGGAAAGAGTGGACGCCATTTGAACCTATTTTTCTTTTAGTCCGTTTATGTTAGAGGGTTTTACTAAAAGGGTATGTTTCAAAGTTTTTATATGGCGTTCTTTAATTTGGTACCCACTTAAGGTGGAATGTCGTATGGTAAATTGAAGTTACATAGAGTTATTATGTATATACTCTCGTCATCTTACTTTTTGGTTTGTACAGAGAACGTGAACGCGAACGCGACCGCGAGCGTTCCCGCGACCGTGACCGCGACCGCGACCGCGACCGCGACCGCGACCGTGACCGCGAGCGGGAGCGGGAGCGGTCGCGGGACCGCGGCCGCGGCGAGGTCGACTCGCGCCGCTCGCGCGAGCTGGAGGAGGAGGCCAAGGAGAAGAAGAGGCTCGAGAAGAAGGCCAAGGAGAAGGAGGCCGCCTACCAGGAGAGGTGAGTACGGACTTGCAGCGACATATCAACAATTCGACATAGCAACAGCCAAATGTCTTGCAACGCAGCGAATGATACAACTAAATAACTAGCTCTAAATATGACACTATTCAATAAATTAACGTCTAAAACTCGTAGTACTACGTAGTGTACCGATGTGTAGTCTACGTAGTCGGTAGTCATGATTATATATCATAGTTTCCGCCACCTACAAAAGTTAGGGTTGAATTGTAGCGCATTAAATTATTATGGATTATAACTATAAGAACATGTAAAAGTATCTTTTGTGGACCTCTAACTCTAATGAATCTTTTGACAAGCGACACGTGCCCCAAGTCGGAACGCCATTGAATATTCTGATGACGTCACGACTCACGGTTTGACATTGTTGACAGTTAAGACAATAATGTCGTACCGATGGTACCTGTTGCTCAAAAGAGCAACTGTACTGTAAGGGTTCGACCGTTCGACCCTCAAATGAGAATAATTTAATCTGTTTCTTTGTTCCCCTTCAAATAGCGTGGAGGGTAACAAACGTTTATAATGTACTTAGGGCCTTTTGGAATAGGGCCTCACATTGTGATGATTGCTTACTTTACTTATCATTGGATAATAGTGCCTTCTCCGTCATAGCTATTGAATGTTTGATAAGACCATCCCGGTCAATCTTGGTATTATTACTTTTTGTATCTCCTTTCCGAGAATCACGGGCCTATGCATCCCGGTCTTTTGATAGGCTTGCATGGGGATACAGATCCAACACGCAGAGGCCCTTTGGAGAAATTTGCTATGTAATACACCTGCTAGAACCCATTCACGGGTACCCGTGAACCGGTCCCAGCAGATGTTTACTATTATTAGTATTACAATGACAGGTCTATGGCTAGTATGTCTGTGGTTAAACCATATGGCTAACAGACCCGAGAATTTTAAGACCTAATTATGGACCGTTGCACACGAAACTTTTTCTACGACAGTAGCAAAAAATTTAGTAATAAATGATTTTAAAGTTCTTAAGTGTCAAGAGTCCATAAATAAATTTTGTTTTAAGATTTTGAAGTGCTGGAGTAGAAAATACTACTTTACACAATTTTTAGTGTGCCATCTAAAATATCTGTTGTATTCTATTCTTGGGTTTTGTAAGTCTATTGGTTACATTGCCTTTAAAATAAGTTTATTGTCGTGTTGTTTAGGTTGAGACTATGGGAGGCGCGCGAGAGACGTAAGCACGCCGAGTATGAGAAGGAAAAGGAGAGAGAACGGTGCAAGGAGGAGGAGAGGGAGAGGGAGGCCAAGCGGCTCAAGGAGTTCCTCGAGGACTACGACGACGAGCGGCTCGACCACAAGTACTACCGCGGGAAGGTGAGTGTGTGTCGAGTGTCAGGGAGGAGGTGAGGGAGAAGGAGGCCAAGCGGCTCAAGGAGTTCCTCGAGGACTACGACGACGAGCGGCTCGACCACAAGTACTACCGCGGGAAGGTGAGTGCGTGTCGAGTGTCAGGGAGGAGGTGAGGGAGAAGGAGGCCAAGCGGCTCAAGGAGTTCCTCGAGGACTACGACGACGAGCGGCTCGACCACAAGTACTACCGCGGGAAGGTGAGTGTGTGTCGAGTGTCAGGGAGGAGGTGAGGGAGAAGGAGGCCAAGCGGCTCAAGGAGTTCCTCGAGGACTACGACGACGAGCGGCTCGACCACAAGTACTACCGCGGGAAGGTGAGTGCGTGTCGAGTGTCAGGGAGGAGGTGAGGGAGAAGGAGGCCAAGTGGCTCAAGGAGTTCCTCGAGGACTACGACGACGAGCGGCTCGACCACAAGTACTACCGCGGGAAGGTGAGTGTGTGTCGAGTGTCAGGGAGGAGGTGAGGGAGAAGGAGGCCAAGCGGCTCAAGGAGTTCCTCGAGGACTACGACGACGAGCGGCTCGACCACAAGTACTACCGCGGGAAGGTGAGTGCGTGTCGAGTGTCAGGGAGGAGGTGAGGGAGAAGGAGGCCAAGCGGCTCAAGGAGTTCCTCGAGGACTACGACGACGAGCGGCTCGACCACAAGTACTACCGCGGGAAGGTGAGTGTGTGTCGAGTGTCAGGGAGGAGGTGAGGGAGAAGGAGGCCAAGCGGCTCAAGGAGTTCCTCGAGGACTACGACGACGAGCGGCTCGACCACAAGTACTACCGCGGGAAGGTGAGTGCGTGTCGAGTGTCAGGGAGGAGGTGAGGGAGAAGGAGGCCAAGTGGCTCAAGGAGTTCCTCGAGGACTACGACGACGAGCGGCTCGACCACAAGTACTACCGCGGGAAGGTGAGTGCGTGTCGAGTGTCAGGGAGGAGGTGAGGGAGAAGGAGGCCAAGCGGCTCAAGGAGTTCCTTGAGGACTACGACGACGAGCGGCTCGACCACAAGTACTACCGCGGGAAGGTGAGTGTGTGTCGAGTGTCAGGGAGGAGGTGAGGGAGAAGGAGGCCAAGCGGCTCAAGGAGTTCCTCGAGGACTACGACGACGAGCGGCTCGACCACAAGTACTACCGCGGGAAGGTGAGTGCGTGTCGAGTGTCAGGGAGGAGGTGAGGGAGAAGGAGGCCAAGTGGCTCAAGGAGTTCCTCGAGGGCTTCGACGACGAGCGGCTCGACCACAAGTATAAATAGCAACAAATATAAATAGGTAATTTTTAAGCCAAGCTACGAATCAAATTTAAAATCGAAGCATTTGTCTGTACATCTTCGTGGTGTCAATGATTTTGGCCGTATTTAGATACTTTGGAAGGTTGGTGGAACTTGAAGCTTCTTAACTTTTCGGGCGCCAATGACGTCCAGTCACGACATCGGCAAGTCGGCCCACTGACGCCACCGACCTCAAAAGCCGTCCTTTCAAAAACCAATAAACACCACTCCTAGAACCCTTTTATGACGTTTGGCATTATTACTTAGCGTTTCTATTGTTTCGGCTCTGGCGTCAGGGGCATGGCGTATGACTTAGCCACCAGGCGGTAAAAAGGTTAACCACTACTAATAGTAAAAGTGACGAAGCTTACAAGCTCACTGTCGAACTGTAACACTAATTTTGTATTGAAATCCCCTTACTTTTTTTTTTTTTTTTTTTTTTTTTTTTTTTTTTTTTTTTTTTTTTTTTTTTTTTTTTTTTTTTTTATAATGGTCTACAAACTGAGTGTCACACTACATTACAGCAAATAGACACAAGCATTAAATTTGATAACTTATGTGTGCACCCTAAAATAGCAGACACAGCATGCTTGAAAATACAAACTGTAAACAATATATAGCTAAACTACAAAAATATAGCGAAACATGATCAAGATAAGAGAAGTAACAAATAGAAAATTAAATAAATCCAAAAACCAATCTAAATAAATAGTTAATTCCAGTTAACATGTTTGAGTTTTGTCTTCACTGAGGCCAGAGAGCAGGAAAATATGTCAACACTGGTTCTAACGCCAGTATATGAGGCGATCATCCGATACAGAGGCGCGTGCTTGCCAATGTTAGTTCGGCAATCGGGGAAGGAAAATGGCTTTCTGTTGCACAGGCGGCTGCCCGCGCGATGGACTACGAGCTTGATATTACTAAGCAATTCGGGGCTATCTACTAGGCCATTCAAGATTTTATGTAAAAACAAAATGTCGCTAGCTTTTCGCCTAGAAAACAGTGATTGCATTTTGTAGTGCTGCAGTCTAGCGTCATAAGATGTAAAAGTTTTACATTTGTTCTGGACATAGGTCAGATTGTATAAAAAACGTATTTGAATGCGTTCAATGCGATCGGAATGTACTTTATAGCCTGGATTCCACACGAGAGAGCAATATTCTAGTATACTTCTAACAAGACAGTTATAAACAGGTATAATGACGTTCGAATCTCTAAAGGATTTAGTTTGTCTTGTTACGAACCCTGAAAGCTGTGATGGCCTTTTAACTATTATATATTATATCTACATGTTCCCGGAAGTTGAGTGCACGGTCGAAAGTGACTCCTAGGTCGCGAATGCTGTCGACTTCGACTAGCGCGATTCCGTTTAGATTGTACGTAGCAGACGAAGAAACTTTTTTCCGTGTAAACTTGATGTGTTGACATTTTGTACTGTTTAAAACCATCCTATTTTTGCTACACCAATCCGACACCTTATCAATATTAGCTTGTAAATTGTGTATGTCAGAGCTCGTCAGTATTGTCTGATACAATTTTAAGTCATCTGCGTACATTTTAAATTTACATGATATAGTTTCCGCGAGGTCGTTTATATACATGATGAAAAACAACGGCCCTAGGTGTGACCCCTGGGGGACGCCGGAGGGAACACGTAGTGCTTCGGATGTAAAACCGCGCAGAGCCACCAACTGGGACCTATTTTTTAGATATGACTCACACCACCGGAGCAAGGAGCCATGGATACCCATGCTTTCAATTTTCGCAATGAGAATTTCATGATCTATTAAATCGAAGGCCTTGCTAAAATCTGTATAGATAGCGTGCACCTCCCCTGATTTATCCAAGACTTCCGCAATATCTTTCACATATTCTGCTAAGTTACTTGTCGTTTACTTGCGTGGTAGAAAACCGTGTTGAGCTGTATGAAGTTGTTCCCGTATGTGCCAGTATATTTTTTTTGACACCGGTCTGTAGTTTGAAATATCCGATATTTCTCCTTTTTTGTGGATCGGTGTTATTCGTGCTATTTGCCATTGACTCGGAAAGACACCCGTTTCCAATGATATGTTATACAAATTACATAATGGCTTTGCCAAGAATTCCGCACATCGCCTTAATACGATTGGTGGGATGCCATCCACACCGGCTCCTTTGTTGATGTCCAATCGTGATAAGGCTCTGTAGACTTCATCTTTGTCAAGAGTGCAGCGACTTAGTGACCATTGGTTTCCTCGCACCGGCGAATTGCGTACGTTTTGATGGCTTAGTGTCGTCGCAGTTAAGTACACAGATTGAAAATGTTGAGAAAAAAAGTTGCAAATTTCTTGTCCCCCTGACTACTGTGAAATTATCACAGAAAGATTCCAAAAAGTTTGCATTCTTTCCGTGTGATTTGACACTTACTACTGGGTCGTATTTAAACTCCAATTTCCCTGGAGCGTGCCTACCGTGTGACACCCCGGGTTTTCGGCTCTCTCGGAACTAGACGCTCCGCCGTCGAGCCTTCGACTCAGGCTACGCTTATGATGCGGGAAAATGATTACATTTTGAAAAACTAATTGTTTAGAATTCAATAAGGGTATTATTTGTAATAGACATTTTTTTCAAACTTTAACATTTTCCTCAAAAAATAAAGAATACTGTCACCCGGGACACATTTCCTGCTCAAAGGGTGGGGTAGCGTCAGGGGGAGGGGGGCGAACGGTAGTATACCTTAAACACTACCTAAAGGTTTGATGCTACTATAGTTTCAAAACTTTATTAGTTTGTTTGTTTACCCCATACATTGAAAAATTACTTGACCTGATCATTATTAACCTTTTGAACGCCACAATCGGTAATTTGTGCCAACGACGTCTACAGCTGACAGCTTTGCTAATGCAATAGGGACCTACGTGGGACTCCGCAAAGTTCAATTTCGTTAAAACAATGCGCTTGGCGTAATAGCCGTGGCGTCAGTGACGCATAATTTTTATTCAACGCTTGGCGCTCCAAAGTTTAAGACAGTTGGACTATTATTAGGTCGCTTTCGAGCACTCTTCTTGCAGCTTAGCTTTCGGCCTCGCGTGCTATCGTGTCTACGTTCACAATGAGATGTTTAAGCGGAAATTACATTACGAAATTAGTTGCATGACACTAATTTTACCAAAAGATCGCGCAGGGCACGAAACTCATTTGCATTCATGAAATTAATGCATGCATTACGAAAGTATTAAATTACACGTGAAACTGTTGGTAAAACTAATGTCACGAAATTAATTTGATGCCACAAATTTCGTAACGTAATTCCCGCTTTAGTCTCGTATGTGACCGCGTGATGCCGCTGACCGGGTGTCGGGTGTCCGCAGGAGCTGCAGCGGCGCCTGGGCGCGCGCGTGCGCGAGGCGGAGGCGGACGCGCGGGAGCGAGCGCGCGAGCAGGACGAGCTGGCAACGCTGCGCCGCGCCGTGTGGGGCGAGCGGCCCGCCTCCGACCCCGCCGCCGCCGCCGCCTTCGCCAAGGCCAAGCAAGCGGTCAGTCATTATATTTTCTCCAATGTGCTCGAAAATGTGCACCATACTGTAGTAAAATTAGTACGTGAAGTTCGTCATTATTTACTAATACAAATATAAAAGAATAAAAATCATTATTGTCCTGTTTTAGCGGACGACAAGTTGTACTTGCCGTCCGCATTGTTTTTTACCTTTTAAACATTTCATTCGACTAAGAAATATCATTTCAAACAGCCAACCGTCTGAACGGCAATCCCTTCAAACTATAGGATAGAGCGAGATAGTCAGATCAAAAACCTTGGTTGTCTCGTTCTGTGTCATAGCTTGCATGACCACCGCGTCTGATCGTGCGAATACGGCTTCATATAATCATAGACAAAACAACTTTTTTTAAGGTTTATGCTTTTACAGTTGTGTGAAAGGAGCATATTTAATAAACGTCAAAACCATTTATTCACCCTTAAGGCGTTTTTACTTTTTTAGCCGTTTGTAATTTTCTATCAAAAACGCCTCTAAGTAATAAGTCGGTTTGGAGCAAACAACAGAAAAACGCTTGTTGAAAGTGAAAAGAAAGTAAAAAGGCGGGAATGTAATACTGAATTGGATATTCTATTAAAGCATTTATATTATTGACAAATGTTTTTTTATTTCCTCACAGTAGTCGTGAAAAGCACTGTGTAATATCTATGTAATATCTCGGCCGAAAGCGCTATAGGTGGACTAACTAACTCAATCCACCTATAGCTTACTTTCAAGCTTCTACAACAATGTATTATACATGTGTTAGCATGACGATATTGCAAAACAAATCAAGACTAATGACACGACAACATTATTCAACTTTCTATCAGTGAAATGTATTTCAAAATGAGTATTAAAGCGTTATATTTATTTTAGGTGGATGATTTATACAAGCCCAAGTTACTGGTGGACGTGTCGCTACAGGCGCACCAACAAAGACAGCGCGAGGAACAGCGCGCCAAAGAGCGCGAGGAGGCGCGCAAACAGGTATGTTCTTAGGAGCTCGTTGGATATTCCAACTTGGACGACCACTTCGACGCATGGACGGACGGATCTATTGTCTGTCGCATTACCACTCATACTACTTTTTAGTAAGTTGCCATCTTCTCAAACTACTTATATTAGAGTTGAGATAGTTACGATCAGAAACTGTAAGCAATGATTCTCCTACTAAAAAGTGTCCAGGGGTTAGCTCATTTAGGTTGTCCGGATCGTTGCTGAGGCGAGATATCGGTCGAGAGTTTAAACAAGCTTCAATTTGAGTTAATAAGGTAGCCATTTCTTCGTAAGTAAGGGTTGAATTGCCTATGACACGTTTCAAATGATATTTTATTGATTTTATATCAGCCTCCCACAAACCACCAAAATTTGGTGCATGGGGTGGAATAAAATGCCAGCAAGTTTAGAGTTTTCTGCTTTAAACAATATGTTAAGCTCTTTAGAAGCTACCAGAGAGTTGCGACTATTGTCACTCCAAATTTCTGTACAGTATCCGCGATGAGCTACCGTCCTTCGAAAAGCTCGTAAAAAACTTTCTGTTGTAACTGTTGTAAGGCTGCTTACTACTTCTATGTGTACGGCTTGAGTAGACATACACACACAAAAATACAAATTTAGTCTTTGAAGGATTTCTGTCCACGACCGCCAGATGTTCTGAGGTGAATTGGGCCAGCATAATCAACACCACTAAAATAAAAGGGGCGTGTGGCAGTTACTCTGGCAGCTGGTAATTGGCCCATTAACTGAGATCTTATTTTAGCTGAATATCGTAACAATGTTACACATTTCCTGAAAAGGGCTGTGACTACGTCCTTTAACTCTAATATCCAATATTTTGAGCTGTGGAGGTCCGTGGCATGTTTTCATGTGAGCGTCTGCTATGATAAGCTGCGTTAATTTAGACCATTTAAGTAGAATTATTGGATGCTTCCTATCTTTGTCAGTGGTGTGTTTTCTAAGGGTGTCATTTAATCGATCTGCAGAATATTCCTATTTTGGTAAGCAAAAATATATATTTGGTCAGCAAGTATTTCTAAACCAGTTCGCAATTAATGTCATACTGAGCTGCTCTAAAATTATTTGGTTGGCAATTTAATTATTTCAGCAGCAGTAAGCTAAAGCTTGTCCCAGTAAAAAATGTCGTTAGTTTACGCAGCGTTGGTATATCAGGTTTCAATGAAAATGGTTGTAACTGGCTGGTTATATGTTAAATGCATCTCGGTTCTTTATTTAATATTAGAAAAAACTCTGTCACAGTCACATTTTCAAAGATCTCGTCTCCACAAGAAAAACTTCATGAGAAAATATTGTACAAATATATCCAATATTAAGGCATTTTCACGAAAAAAGTGGCAATGGACCTAAACACGTCTGTTAGAACTGTGCAAAGGGTCCTAAAACAATTCAGAGAGACTGGCGGTATTCGACGGCGTCCTGGAAGTGGTCGGAAGACCGGGTTTGTTAAGAAAAATATTGAGAAGAGTATCATAGCTGCTTTGCTGAAAAAACCTACATCATTTGTAAGAGATTTAGCTATAAAGTTTAAAACGTCTAAATCCACTGTGCAACGAGTAAAGAAAAATAATTCTATAAAGACTTTCAAACAAACTAAAGTGCCTAATAGAAATTTGAAACAAGAAACTGACGCTAAAACGAGATCCAGAAAACTGTATTCAAAATTAACGACAAAAAAATACTGTATTGTGATGGAGGACGAAACATATTGCAAGCTTGATTTTAAATCACTGCCGGGACATCATTTTTATTCGGGGACCGATAGAAAAACTTTCAATGACGAGTACAATGTCATAAAAACGGATAAATTTGCGAAGAAGGTTCTTGTGTGGCAAGTGATCTGTTCTTGCGGCAAACGCAGCACTCCATACTTTGCTAAAGGAACTATGAAAGGCGATATATACCTTAAAGAGTGCATGGAAAAGCGATTATTGCCGTTTTTTAAGCGACACAAGAAGCCAGTTCTGTTTTCGCCTGATCTGGCCACGTGCCACTATTTTAAAAATGTGATATAATGATACAAAGCCAATAATGTCGAATTTGTGGAAAAATACCAAAATCCTCCTAACTGTCCTGAATTACGACCTATAGAAAAATATTGGGCTCGTACATAGGCTGCTATTTATATATCCGGAAACCGGGATTACAATCTTCTTAAATAGCATATTTGACCTCCATGGTAAAATTTGAACTTTTTTAAGTACTGGCCGGTATATTTTTTCTTTCTTATTAACGCTCGTGTTTTGTTTTTGATGGGTTTTAAATGTCATCTCGCAGCAAGAATGGAACTCACTCGTGAAAATATTCGTGCTATGATTTATTATGATTTTCGGCGTGGTTTAACGCAACAACAGTGCATAGATCAACTAACTTCAACTTTTGGTGATGAAGCCCCATCTAAAACTACTGTGTATCACTGGTTTAGTGAGTTCAATCGTGGACGTAGCATGCTTACGGACGAAGTTAAGGCAGGTCGCCCGAAATCGGTCGTTGTACAACAAAATATCGAGGCTGTGCGAAAACTTATAATGGACGTCCGACATGTTACGTACTGCGAGATAGAGGCGACTCTGGGTATTTCTATGACCAGCATTAATAGCATATTACATAATTATTTGGCTGTAAAAAAAATTTGTTCGCGTTGGATACCCCACAACTTAACAAAAGAGCAAAAAGATGCTCGCGTCGAATGGTGCAATAAAATGTTAAAAAAATATAACCGTGGTGACTCAAAAGCCGTTTATAACATCTATACAGGTGACGAATCCTGGATCTATGCATACGATCCCGAAACGAAGCAACAATCAACGGTATGGGTGTTTTAAAATGAGCCGAACCCTACGAAAGTTACTCGTGCAAAAAGTACATTGAAACAAATGGTGGCCTGCTTCTTCGGTATTAATGGCCATGTAGCTACAGTGCCACTAGAAAACCGTAGAACGGTTAATTCAGAGTGGTACACGACCATTTGCTTACCGGAAGTATTTGAACAAATTCGTAAAACTAACCAGCGACGAAGAATCATTCTTCATCATGACAATGCCAGCTGTCATACGTCACGCGAAACAACTCTATTTTTGGAGGGTCAAAATGTGGAATTAACGGGTCATCCTCCGTACAGCCCTGACTTGGCACCCAACGATTTTTATTTATTTCCAAATATAAAGAATAAATTACGCGGTCAACGATTTTCGACCGCTGAAGATGCTGTCGACGCATTCAAACAACACGTTATGGAGGTACCTCAGGCGGAGTGGCAGAAGTGCTTTAAAAATTGGTTCACGCGAATGCAAAAGTGCATAGATCATCAAGGGGAATACTTTGAAAAACAATAAAACCATTTTCAGCCGTGTACGTTTGTTTGTTTTTTTGTTTCCGGATATATAAGTAGCAACCCTCGTATGAAGCAGAAGCTCTTAAAACATAAAACTAACGCCACATCAGTTGAAAACTTCAAGCGAAAATGGAATGCAGCTTCAAAACTAATCACAGACACTGATGTACAAAACCTGATGGCAGATATCAAAAGAAAATTACGAAGTTTCTGGATGAATAAACAATAGAACAAAAACATAACAAAAGTACGTTTTGTTTACTACATTTCTAATAAACTGTTGTCAAAAATTTGGTAACTTTTTATTGCTTACATTATTTCATACTAACTAATAAACGACATTTTTTTTCTGGGACAAGCTTTATCCGCCTTTAATCAGAGATCTTTAAGCAATCAGTGGGTAAGCAAATTATTCAATTTTGAATTACAATTGAACTGATCCGCAAAAATTGGTTCGCTAAAAAATCTGTTGATCAGCAAATGCCTTACCAACCTATCCAACCTTTTGCTTATCAGCTGATTTTATGAAACAAAAAAATACTAGGCATCATTTAATTACTTTCCTTTCATTTTGACGTCAAGTAAAATTACATAAACGTAACTGTTTACGAACTAGAGCGGTTCTTCTACTTTCGCTCTATGGGGTAAAAGATAACTAACGAACCTAACGAAGTAAAAATCCTAATTTTTTTTTCTCATGCGGGGGTCTACTCCCCCCCCGTCCCCCATTTTCCTGTCTTTGTCTGGTGGGTTGAGGGTCACTGTTCTAACCTAACCCACTTTATTTGTAGCCATTCGGGTCGGTTGAGGGTCACAGTTCTAACCTAACCTAACCCACTTTATTTGTAGCCGTTCGGGTCCATTGAGGGTCACAGTTCAAACCTAACCTAACCCACTTTATTTGTAGCCGTTCGGGTCGTGGATCACAGTTCAAACCTAACCTAACCCACTTTATTCGTAGCCAAATTTAAGTATATTATAAATTTTTAAAGTCCCTGGCACCGTAGTAGTAATTCTATGACCGAATTGGCGACTTTGCTTTAGTTCTTAAACGGGCAAGTTAATCCAAAAATAAAATTGTACTAATTTCACTCCGGTTACAACTCTGCCGATTTTTCAAATTAAACGCCACCAACTTTATTATATCAAATTACCATTGCTTTAATATGCATACCTTTCAATTAAACTGCTTACAGTCAGGTTTTTCTACCCACCAACTTTTCAATCTTGCTGACCAAGTAATTATTTTGCAGCTCAAAAATTTATTGAGCAGATAAATTATAACAAAAGCAGATCAATATTGGTTACAACGTTGTCCGTTTGTGAGTTTTTTGCTGAACAAGAGTTGTAGCTCCCTTTTTATTTATTGCCAGCAAAATTTTTGTATGCGGACCAAATGATTTAAGGGCAATTTTTTTTGCGAATCGGTTTTAATAACGGCTGATCATTTAATTACTTCCCGTTTTCTAACCACCCTCCAACTCTAATAATGTTATGTTCGTCTAAAAACGGATTCAATGACCTTACTTTCGATTTTTGTGAGACTGCAGTGTTCTTGACGTCCAAAGCTTCGTATTCAGCTTCGAAATTTTCCTTCTGACATTGTCTAATGCATACGTCAAGAGCCTCTTGTAGCTCTTCATTTGTGAGATAGCTATGTTTATTACTTATTCTTGGACGTTTCCTCAATGCTAAAAAACGTTTGCAATAAGCGAGTACTCGAATCAATCTGGTTAATGATCAGAATTTATCCCAAATATTGCCGAATGTTTGTATGGTATGACAGGTTCTTACCATCTCTAAATCAGTTGCACTCTATTGGCTACGAATGTTTTCCACTTATTGGGGTGGCTATTTAGCCAAGTGAGGACGACAGTTGAGTCTGTCGAAGCGTGAATATTTTATTTATCAATGTTCATTTGCTCAGCTATTTCAACTATTAATTTGGTCAAAAGTACAGCTCCACAAAGTTCCAACCTACGTATGGAAATCTGTTTTATAGGTGAAACCCGAGTTTTAGCTGATATCAAGGTTACAATGATATTATGAGGCTCATCTTATGTCATTAATTACTCGAGCACAAACGACAGTTGCATACGCTATTTTGGATGCATCGGAAAATCCATGAAGCTGTATTCGTTAACTGGATATATGTGAGCCTATCTATATTGGAATGTGCATTTGTGTCAGTAATATAAATTCTTCGCGATATGTACACCATTCTTGTGCTAAATAGCTTGGAACTTCTTCGTCCCAATTTATGCCGGTTAACCATAACTTGGAAATTATTTTTTTTGCTAAAATTACTCTCGGAGTATCTCAAGCCTCTTCCATCCTAGAGGATCGAAGAGGCCTGAGATATGCGATACAATGTTCCTTTTTCTTATGGGGGGAGATAGTCTGTATTAGATGTCATCGTATTTTCTATTCCATGATAGTCCCAAGATTTTTATTATTTCATCTTTCTTAATTTTCAGTTCATCGTAAATCTCAATTTTCATATTGCTATTTTTCATATATCTTGCATTGCATTTATCTTTTCCACAAATTTCTCACTGTTTGTTGCCCATTTTTTAAGGCAAAAACAAGAAGTTCATTCATCTGTTCGTAGACTTGAACTCCTTCTTCATCGTCTTGGCATCCAGTCATAAGATCGTCTACGTAGAAATCGTTTATGACTCTTATAGCAGCTAGGGGAAAGCTTTGGCCTTTGTCAATAGTTACCTGTTGTAGGGCTTTTACGGCCTGATATGGCGCGCTAGCTGTGGTAGGTATTAAAATTCTAAAGTGTTGCAAGGCTGAAGTTGAATCATCTCTCCATAGAATCCTTTGGTAATCTGCATGGCTAGTTTGTACTTTGACTTGCCTATACATTTTTACTATGTCGGACACTAAACAAATTGAGTATGACCTTCATTAAAGAACTAAATGCCTCAAATCTGGTTGTAGCCTAGGTCCAACCATAAGATCGTCATTTAGTGATCCCGTTCAGTCCTTTGCAAGAAGTTTCGAAGACAACTCTAACCTTTGTGGTTTATCTCTCTTGTTTAACTACAGCGTGATGTGGAAAATACACGGTCTTATAACGGTAGGGAGGTCAGAGAAGATATCACGTGTAAAAATTTTTTCAAAGCGGGAAGCCAAAAACAAAAATATCACTCAAAAATTTAATCACATCAAATAATTGTTTTCAACGCATGTAAACAGTCAGTACTTGTGGCGATTAAATCTTTTAAGAATGCTGCTGATTCAAAAGTACTGCTTCTTTATGATAACAACCTCTTCAATATAGTTTGACAAATGAACCGCCTATTATTATACCTCTGTTTGAATAGTTCCTCTGTTTAGGGAGTATGACGGAGCAATTGTTCCGCTTCTCCGATTAAATATCCTTTTAGATAATGTTTTTTTGCACGGCGCCTATCCCGTCGTTGCTATGAACTAACGATTCGAAGAGATCTGGAAAGGTGACCCATTCAGTGTATGTACCGAAAAATGTAGGTATATTATTATACCTACAATTTTTCGGTAGTTTAATTAGAGTTCGGGTATTATAGTAAGCGCCCTTTGATTCCCGACTTGAGAAAGAAATGTCTTAGAAGTGGACCATAATTCAGTCTTATTTTCGAAGTTATGAGAATCTGTGAGTTCATAAACAGTTTTGGTGACGTAAAAACTAGCCTCATATTCAGGTTTGTAAGAATATATGTAGTTTCATCAACTTTTTATGTCCTACAGAGGGATCTTGCCACATCGCCTCTAATTTCTCAAGTCTGACTTCGATGTAAGATTGACTGATGCGGTCTTTAGATGACTTCTTGTAGTTTTTGAACGCATTTCCTATTAGATTAAATCCTTCTATTTCAATGTTGATTAAAGCTTACATTGTGGCAGCGTGCTCCATCTCAACAGACATATCGTTTATTTTGTTTTAACAAAATATTAAAAATAGCAATAGATCTATAGTTAAAATTGAAACTTTTATATAAGTTATTGAAAATAAAGACTACTTGAAGGTTGAAGTTAGCAATATGAACTGTTAAGGTATTTTGACGTGATATAAAAAAAAACTTAAAATGTTATAACTCTACAGGATAGGATAAAGGATAGGATAAATCCAAAAAAAATGTAAGTCCACAGGATAATATTTAAAAATTTCACTAGTCCATAGAATAAAATCTGAAAATTTTACAAGTGTTACACAGTCAAATTTTTTGTGTTCCTTGAATCTTTTAAATGCACTATTTTGAGTCTATATAATTCCTTTAAAAGTCAATTGCTTCAAAATCAGTATTCTCTTGAGCTTGAGCCATTTGATGATTAATTAAATTCAAGGAGTGATATTTGGTTCTCAATTACGGCAAAAATGGATTCAATTACCTTAATTTGGATTTTGTGAGACTGCAGTGTTCTTGACGTCCAAAACTTCGTATTCAACAAGCAATCCAAAGTATGACCTTGTATAATATTGCAAGATAGAATAATATTATAATGAAATATTAATTTATTTTCTCGCGTCGTGAAAAGCAGTATACCTATAATGCCTAGGCCGAAAGCGTTATAGATAAACTTGTTTCTTTGAAGGCATCGTAAAATGAACTCGTCCATCTACAGCAAGCTTTCCTGCTTTTGCTACAATGTTGTATTGTATCTGTGCGCAGGCGCGGGAGAAGGCGGAGCGCGAGCGCGAGCGCTACCTGCGCGCGGCGGCCAGCCGGCAGCTGCCCACGGAGGCCGAGCCCATCGACTCCGACGACAGGTGGGTCACATGTTTCACTACTTAACCAACCACTTTACTGCTCGGCTCGTCGACGTATCATTTTAAATTGTAAAGCGGCAGATGAGACCGTGGGGTTTGTTGGCGTTCAAAAAGGTGTCTGATTTTAACACGATTTGAAAATGAACATTTCATGATGTACCTAAAAAAGCTTTTGAAGAAAAGTTTTAATTTAATTTAACAATATAAAACAAAAGTACAATTAAGTGTAGTTAAGGGAGTTCTTACATTTAATATTTGTTACTTAGCAAGCGGCACATTTCTGTATTTTGAAAATTTTGATTTGTAATACATAGTTTGTTCCGCAGTAACTATAATGCAGTTGTTAAAATGTTTATGATATTTTGTTTTAGTGTATTTTATTTGAGGTAAGTACATTATCTATTTTATATATTTAAATATGAGCTTTAATGAGGAGTTAGAAGGCCCAAAAGCGATTATTATAGCGATTTTGTTATATTACTCGATTCGTTATGAAGAAGGTATGGCCATAGTGTTTTTCCAATTTTCAGTTTAAAGTATTAGTTTTATTTAACAATCATTCCAATAGGCATATTTTTTTGTAAAACCGTAAGTAAATTAATCGGTTCGTTCGCTAGGGAGTTACGATACTGAGAGACATTAAAATAACAGTATTTTTCACCAGTCCACGTCGGAAACCCGCTCTTTATCCCTTGAAAGCGATGGGGAAAAACGCATTTTATTCACATGTGGGAAAAATAATTTGGAACAAGTTTTGCCTAGTTTGTAGACATTATTTGACAGGATGGATTTGAAACAAATGATTTTGAGTTATATAATTTGGAAAGCAATCATTTGGCTTCGATTTTTTGGTTTATGTTTTTCCTGTTGAGTTGATTTTTTTTGTATTATACTCGGCAGTAAAGTTTGTTCAACCTCTCTTGTCTTGAGGCCCTCGTACGCTGAAGATTTCATTTTTTAATCACTCGCTACGCTCGTAGGCGTCCTGGGAGCGGAAGGGCGTCGTATGTAGTGTGTTCCTGGCAGCGAAATATGGCTGGTGTTAATAGTTAACATTGTCCTCCCCCGCAGCGGCGGCGGGCTGGACGCGGCGCTGGCCGGCTCCCCGGCCGGCTCCCCGGCCGGCTCCGGCACGCCGCCGCCCGCGCCCGCGCCGCCGCCGCGCCGCCGCCGCCACCACCGCCACCACCACGACCACGACCACGACACGCCGCAGGTAAACCGACCACTACTAATGGCGCCCAACCACTTATTTTCTTTTATCGTTTACAAGAAATAATCCAATGCGGTATTATTGCTTTAAGTAAAGTCATATTGACTTGGAAATTAAATGGTGCCTCCCTAACTTTGGTGCATCCCCGTTTCAACTTATAAAGTGGTTTAAAAAAAACACCAATACTAGATAGTATAGTATTTGGTTAAGATTAAACAAATATAAACGGACTAAGTATTAGTAAACAATACAATACTAATTTGGTATGTTTCCCACAGACGTCTGACGGCGGCACGACGCCGCCGCCGCCCGACCACCACCCGCCGCACGCGCACACACACGCGCACGCGCGCAGACAGGTATACAAGAGTTATCATTATCAAACAATACTAAGTAGTATCTAACAACATACTTAGTAAATTATCCACTATGAAAACGACTTCAATCTGCTACAAGACATCTGCAATTAATTTAATACTTGCCGAGAGAAATTGGCATGTTAAATGATCCGTAAAAACGTATAAGACGACAACGAGCGAGAATTTGAACAAAGCTTGAACCGCTCTTATATAATGTATAGCAATATTCCATCGATAGAATATTGTTATTTTATTTTCCTCGTTAATTTAGTACGTAATGTGTGTATAAAAGTATCAACATGTCCATCTATGTTGTAGGGCGAGACGTCAGCTGGCAGTTCGCCCATCACCATTAGCTTTAAACACGACGCGCCGCGTGAGTATATTGCATTTATAACATATTTATGATGATGTGATTCGGCAGAAAATAAACTTTTTCAGATTTCTTGCTTTCTGATAAATGATATTGTGGCGTGTAGATGTAGGCGAGCGCATGAAATATTTGACCTTAAATACGTTAACGTACGCAACGTCAAGTGCGCCGTTCCTAAACACAAGATGCCTGGTCACAGAATAACTAATAGTACTACCGTACAGAAAATTCACTCCTTCACAAAAGTCAAATTTAGGTATAAAATTATACCGATACTCGCCGCCTGCAACCAAAATTGAAACTTATAACCGCGCACGAACTGAATCTTGTCGCGCACGAACTGTGAATCTTGTTGTCACTTGACAAGTTTTTGTACCTACATATATAGTCTAAACAATTTGAACTGAGCTCATCCACTTAGTGTCTTATCTTTTGTGTGTAAACCGCAGGCGCACGTGCCACTATGAAAAAAAGGGTTTGGCTACCTGTTAGCGTTTATTGAATATCTGCTATATGGACCACGGAATAAGATTCAATATCAACTAATACGAAAAAACCTCTAAGTTCTATACGGTTGCACCCAGTACAAGCGATTCAAATGCTCTAGAACCAGCGTAACTCGACACCGAGATCCGAAACAAAAGTGCGTAATTGGAGATCGCGCTTGCACTGGTATTCCGAGCGCACGGCTAGTTAGCGATTAGGAAGCAATTGTAATTTTCCCGAACGGGCAGGTAAAACAGGGTTGGATTCTGATTAAATCATTTAGGTGGATGTACGATTTACAAATATCTAATATATGAAATATATATACATATATAATAGATTTTAATAAATATTGGGTATGTTAAAATTATTATCAGACATGTAAATAATCAACTATTTTAAAATTGCTTTCTTAATTTTACAGCTAAGACTTACTTTTACCTATAGCAAATTATGTACTGAGAATAACTCAATTCAAATATAAATAATATGAATCTACATTATAGTTCTGCTTGTTATCATAATTCGAATGTGTTGTAGAAAAATATAAAAATATATATATTTACAGTACATATTAGTCAACAAAAATAATCATATTAATCTTTTCATCATATTAATTTCATTTTTTTTTCTAGATTAATTAACGTGCCTACAACTATTCCTCGAATGAGGGTTTGTCATGTTTATTACATTTCTTATCAGATTTACAAACGTTTTAAAAGAAAATAAATAAATAACAGATTTTAATAAATATAGGCTGAGTATGTTACAATTATAATCAGTCCTTTAAATACTCAAAGTCAAAGTCAAAAATGTATTTATTCAAGTAGGCATAGCAACAAGCACTTTCGAATCGTCAGTAACGATTATTATCTTAAGCTATTATATAATTAATAGAAATATATTGATGCAATTATACAAAAAAAATACGGGTCAAAATGTATCATAATAATTTCACAATAAAATCGACAAAACTTAAAAGATAAAAAAATGTATAATAAAATACTAGTTTAGAATGTTTCTAGAATAAAATGCAAATGTCAGAAGGAAAATTTAAATCATTATTTTTTAATAAATCTTCTATACTATACTATAGTAAAATAATCGTCTTCTATACTATAATACGCTTTAGAAATTCATATTATTTATATTTGAATTGAGTTATTCTCAGTACATAATTTTCTATAGGTAAAAGTAAGTCTAAGCTGTAAAATTAAGAAAGCAATTTTAAAATAGTTAAGTATTTATATGCCTGATTATAATTTTAACATACCCAATATTTATTAAAATCTATTATATATGTATTTCATATATTAAATATTTGTAAATCGTACATCTACCCAAATGTTTTAATCAGAATCCAACCCTGTTTTACCTGCCCTTTCGCGAAAATTACAATTGCCTCCTAATCGCTAACTAGCCGTGCGCTCGGAATACCAGTGCAAGCGCGATCTCCAATTATGCACATTTGTTTCGGATCTCGGTGTCGAATTACGCTGGTTCTAGAGCATTTGAATCGCTTGTACTGGATGCAACCGTATAGAACATAGAGCTTTTTTCGTATTAGTTCATATTGAATCTTATTGCGTGGTCCATATAGTAGAAATTCAGTAAACGCTAACATGTGGCCAAACCATTTTTTCCATAGTGGCACGCGCGCCTGCGGTTTACACACAAAAGATAAGACACTAAGTGGATGAGCTCAGTTCAAATTGTTTAGACTATACCTACTAATTTATTATTTTTAAGATAAATATGTAGGAATTACAAACGTTGATTCTGTAAACATATTTTTTTTTTCCGGAAATAGTATGTCTGATTCTCACGGAAGTAGGTATGCCGCAGCCGTATTCCTTTGAAAATCCTATATCGGTCAGTTCCTAATATTGTTTCTGGGCAACCAATATTAAAAATCAACCAATATTATATTTTTTATACGGATTAGATCGAGGTTTAGGTTTCGAAGCCATTGTGTGTTTTCAATTTTGCTTGAGCGCCACGTGACACGACTATCATGCGAGCCGAGCGGCAGCCCACTGCCATACGCCTGCCCGGGAGGCGCGCCGGCCAAATGTACCTAAACTGCGTAGTGAAACCCCCCTGGCCTGGTCCAGCTGGGTTATGAATATGAGTGTAGCGATCCTTTGATAAAAGAAGCGATTGTTCACGACTTATATATTGATGATTTAATAACCGGTACGAATGACGAAAATTTATAAATAAATCTTTATCAAGGGTTGAAACACTGAGCTCAGCTCACTTTAATTTGCGAAAATTAAAATAGTATTTTATACAATCGTGACATTTTTTTAACGGGTCCTCAAAATAGGCAAGCCGGTAAGAATTGAGTTCGACGAATGACTTACAGCCTGCTGCTTCTATACAATCGAGTTAATTCAATCTACCGGTGGATGTACCGCTGGGCGGGCACCGGCAGCAAGTGCTATAATATTGTATGAATGTCCTTTCGACCATCGCCGGTGATGCTAAAATATGCGACCATAAAAGCTCCATCGATAAGTATGCGCTAGTAGTTCGGTCACTCCTTCCTCAGTTTGACATTTAGCTACAGAGATGAAAACGTTAGCTATCATGCGCTCTTAAAAAAATAAAATAATAAAAATTTCAACGGGTTTCAGATATCCATGCAGGTTTGAGACATGCCATAAATACTGGCTGAAATAATAATATGTGACGTTTTCAATCAAAAGTATACATCATTGTCGGTTGTCATTAAGACGTTAACTGCCATCCATACTAATATTATAAATGGGAAAGTGTATGTGTGTGTTTGTTTGTTTGTCCGTCTTTCACGGCAAAACGGGGCGACGAATTGACGTGATTTTTTAAGTGGAGATAGTTGAAGAGATGGAGAGTGACATAGGCTACTTTTTGTCTCTTTCTAACCCCCCACTTTCCTAAAATGGGGGGTGGAAGTTTGTATGGAGCATTCCGCAATTTTCAAGGTAGAAAGCTAAAAATTGGTATGCGGACTATTTGTGTGCGGTTTATTCTATTCCGAGTTCTCATAAGGTAATAAGCTATGTGCCAACCCTTCCCTCATTAGCCCTCGCGGTGCGGTAAGCGCATCGGGAAAAACGGGTACAATTAAGAGAGACATAGTGAAACGTCCCTGGTTTGGTCTACGAAGCATATTTCGGTCTCGGAAGTTTTATTACAATTCTCAGTGTTCGCGTTTGCAGATGGTCATAGATAGATGAGCTGCGACCATTTCCATTATAGTGAAACGCGAGGCAAAATGGCCAGATTTAAAATCGTTTTTCCAGAAATCGCACGATTTTTATAATCTAAAAAAAAAAACAATTTTGTTCTTGATAATTTTTAGTAGAGATGCAACGAATATTCGGCCACTATTCTGTACCCGGCCTATTCGTCTACAATTTCACTATTCGGCCGAATACCGAATAATACGTTAACACGTAGATAGCGGTAAACGAGGGGTATACATTATTAAAATCAGTATAATCTTTCAGACCACCTTTATATCATAGATGGTACAAAAAGATAAGAAAAACAATACAAAACAAAATATACGAAAACTAACGCACCGCAATGTCCGCAATACAATACGCACTGCGTGCAGAATAAGCGCAATTTCTATCAAAAACTGCCTAAAGCGAGAAACAAGTTGCAACTTGCACAGCGCACGCACGCACGCGCGCTTTCGAATTTACTTCATTTTAGGTAAAACTTCTAGCTGAATGTTCGGCGGCCGAATATTCGGCTGTCCGGACAATGGCTCCGCCGAATATTCGGTATTCGGCCAAGCTACTATTTGTTGCATCTCTATTTTTTTTTCTTATTTTGGGAATTTGTACTCGATTTAGAACATTCTAAGTTCAAATACAGGTCGCGAAGGCCTGATATTGGTTGAGCGGCGGTCATGTTGTGATATTCGTATCGTGTGTTTGTATAGCGGCGGAGAGCGGGTCAGTAGGAGCAGGGGGAGGCATGCGCAGAGTCCACGCCGCCTTCGCACCCGACGATGACGAGCCCGAGCCCGTGTCGCCGTCACACCCCGCACACACACACGCGCACCACCACGCGCACAGAGGTATGTGTTGTGTGCGTACAGCGGGGCAGTAGGAGCAGGGGGAGGCATGCGCAGAGTCCACGCCGCCTTCGCACCCGACGATGACGAGCCCGAGCCCGTGTCGCCGTCACACCCCGCACACACACACGCGCACCACCACGCGCACAGAGGTATGTGTTGTGTGCGTACAGCGGGGCAGTAGGAGCAGGGGGAGGCATGCGCAGAGTCCACGCCGCCTTCGCACCCGACGATGACGAGCCCGAGCCCGTGTCGCCGTCACACCCCGCACACACACACGCGCACCACCACGCGCACAGAGGTATGTGTTGTGTGCGTACAGCGGGGCAGTAGGAGCAGGGGGAGGCATGCGCAGAGTCCACGCCGCCTTCGCACCCGACGATGACGAGCCCGAGCCCGTGTCGCCGTCACACCCCGCACACACACACGCGCACCACCACGCGCACAGAGGTATGTGTTGTGTGCGTACAGCGGGGCAGTAGGAGCAGGGGGAGGCATGCGCAGAGTCCACGCCGCCTTCGCACCCGACGATGACGAGCCCGAGCCCGTGTCGCCGTCACACCCCGCACACACACACGCGCACCACCACGCGCACAGAGGTATGTGTTGTGTGCGTACAGCGGGGCAGTAGGAGCAGGGGGAGGCATGCGCAGAGTCCACGCCGCCTTCGCACCCGACGATGACGAGCCCGAGCCCGTGTCGCCGTCACACCCCGCACACACACACGCGCACCACCACGCGCACAGAGGTATGTGTTGTGTGCGTACAGCGGGGCAGTAGGAGCAGGGGGAGGCATGCGCAGAGTCCACGCCGCCTTCGCACCCGACGATGACGAGCCCGAGCCCGTGTCGCCGTCACACCCCGCACACACACACGCGCACCACCACGCGCACAGAGGTATGTGTTGTGTGCGTACAGCGGGGCAGTAGGAGCAGGGGGAGGCATGCGCAGAGTCCACGCCGCCTTCGCACCCGACGATGACGAGCCCGAGCCCGTGTCGCCGTCACACCCCGCACACACACACGCGCACCACCACGCGCACAGAGGTATGTGTTGTGTGCGTACAGCGGGGCAGTAGGAGCAGGGGGAGGCATGCAGCCACACCGGACCGGCCTCGGTCTGGTGTGTGGCCGTGCGGGCCCGTGATGATCCCAGTGTTGGGACGAGCTTGTGAGGAGTCCCTGACATACAGCCTCGTTCGACCTGCACCGGACCACGCTTCATTGCACTAGTAGTCTGCCTCGAACTGAGAAAATTGATAATAGCTCCGCCTCGAGCTAGGAAGAGCAAATTCGCTTTTTGCTCTTTCGAGCTTCATATCCACTTGATCTACTCTGATCATAAAGGAACTCTCAAATTATATTTATCTCCGCTACAAATCCAACAAATTTCATAAAGATAAGAAACACGTCACTAAAGTTATCGAATAAGGTTGTTTCCAATTTTTTAAAACGCAAGCATAACGTTCTGCTTCTGTGTTGACCAAACATTGCCCTAGAATTCATGCCCTAGAAAGGGGCTTTAAATATGGGAAAATTGGTACACATGCATTACACACGTGACACCACACAGAAGATTTGAATTGCAGGCGACCAATTGAATAAGTGGGTTTTGTTATAACCAGATACTTATGAAAATACCCTAGCCCCGTTTCTTCTAAAATCAGATTGCCGAGAACTATTTTATTGTTGTTAATCGTCGTAAGTCTAGTACTAGTAAATTGAAACAATTTTTCGTTTTCTACAAGTCACTGTAGGTAAACATCAGCGTACTCCTATCCTGTGGAAAACTATTTGTTATAACGAAACGCAACTATTGTAAGTCATTGTTTTAACTGTCAACAGCGTCGAACCGTGAGTTGTGACGTCATCAGAATGTTCAATGGCGTTTCGACTTGGGGCAAGTTCGCTTGTCAAAAGATATTTTAAATTTGTTTTTTTTTTAATATGCTCTTTAAAGGTCCTCAAAAGGTAATTTTACATGTTCTTTTAATCCAAAAGAATTTAATGTGCTACAATTCAACCCTAACTTTTGTAGGTGAAAACGACTCTATTGCAGGACCGACCCAGTAGCCAGCTGACAGTTCAGTTGTATCCGTAGTTGTGTTCTGTATAAGAAATACGCTTCGCTGTGCTCGCTCGTTCGACTATTTCAGTATAATCATACTTATGCCTTTAGATGGGCATAACGGTAGATGGGCAGGATATACAGTACGTCAACGAGTACGTTTACTTGAGCCAGATTGCATCTTTCGAAAACAGGCAGTCTATCGAAATTGATAGATGTATCGAGAATGCCTGGAAGAGCTTCTGGTCCATGAAGACGCTAATGAAGGGTGACCTTCCTCTGTGTCTAAAGCGCAAACTTGTCGATGTATGTATCCTGCCTATCCTAACCTACGGTGCTCAAACCTGCTCATTAACGGAAGCTCAAAAATCCAGACTTAAGGTGTGCCAGCGGGCGATGGAGCGTAGATTAGGTGTTCGCAGGACTGATAGAATCAGAAACATGGAACTGCGCTGCAGAACTCGCATTGTAGATGTTGACATTGCCTTTGCCCAGCAGTGGGACACCAAATAGGCTATTAATAAAAAAATGATTTATTATTGTAATTGTGATGCGTCATATATTTCCCAGGTAAAGACAAAAAGGACAAAGAGAAGAGTAAAAAGGGCGACAAAGACAAAGAAAAGGACAAAGACAAGGAGAAGGCGAGCGGCGAGGCGCGGGGCGGGGAGGGCGGGGAGGGCGGCGAGGACAAGGCCTCCGCGGAGGAGAAGCGGCGCCACATCAAGAGCCTCATCGACAAGATCCCCACGCAGAAGGAGCAGCTGTTCCAGTACAAGCTGGACACGGCGCAGGTACCTATACTTACACCACACCACACCACACCACACCGGAATATTATACAACTACTCTAGTGTCTAGGCTCCGTAGTCAACTATACTCTATGTCTTTAGGTATTTAAATAAAAGTAAACAAACAATTTTTACATTTTCGGGTAGTTATAACTTTTATTGGTTAACCAATCAAATACAAAACTGCCTGGATCTGTCGCTTAACGACCTGACTTTAACCAATATTATTTGATCGTGTAATGTTTTCATCTACCCTCAACTGGCTTAAGGAGCCATTTGAGGGTAGATCTTATTTACTTTTATTTAAATACCTAAAGATACAGAGTATAGGAACCCTTATAGTTTCGCCATGTCCGTCTGTCCGTCCGTCCGTCTGCCCGCGGTCTAGCTCAGTAACTGTTAGCACTAATAGAAAGCTGAAATTTGGTACGTGTGCATTAGTCACGCCGACAAAGTGGTATAATACTGTATAGTGTAGTATAAACTGCAATAACATTTTTCATTAGGGTACCTCCCGTGCACATGTTTTTTTTTTCGCTCCAACCCTAACCCTAACGCGTTGGTTATCGTTGGATAGGTCTTTCAAATACAACAGTTTTAGAATAAAACTATTAGTTTTGTAAATAATAGCTGAATGAAAACTATATTGATTAAAATTAGTTGAGCCGTTTTTTAATTAGCACTCAAAAACGCATACTGAAAGGACCTAAGTGTTGGATAGTAAAATGACCTTTTGAACGGATGTATTGCAACAGGCCGGCAACTACGGAACCCTACACTGAGCACGGACCGACACGGTCTTGGCCAGTTTTTTATAATTCGATTTTTACGTTAAATTTCACGAGATTTTGTTTTCAGGAATCAGTTACGGTTTTAGTTTTGGTTTACGAATCTGTTATATTTTTACAGTTTACTTCCAAATTGGTATGAATTGCTCTTAAACTATCACGTATTACTTCCTGAGACTCGTATATTAAAATAATTTGGATGCTTACTATAATATTATGTCGTACAACTTCATCGTAAAGAAACTAATTTTGTACACAACGGTTTGTCATCATCAACATCATCATCTGCCTGCGCCATTTCCCATTACACAACGTTCGTTCTGTTCTGTTGTTGTTTTGTACAGAACGGTTTGTAAATGGTATTAAAGATTTTACTTATAACATATAGGTTGTGATGATGAATTGTAATTTCTAGATTGACAATGTGCTGATGGAGAAGAAGATCCGGCCGTGGATCAACAAGAAGATCATCGAGTACATCGGCGAGCCCGAGCCTACCCTCGTGGACTTCATATGTAGCAAGGTGTTGGCGGGAGCCGCGCCTCACCGCATACTGGACGACGTACAGATGGTGAGTGTGTACATGTAGCCCGAGCCTACCCTCGTGGACTTCATATGTAGCAAGGTGTTGGCGGGAGCCGCGCCTCACCGCATACTGGACGACGTACAGATGGTGAGTGTGTACATGTAGCCCGAGCCTACCCTCGTGGACTTCATATGTAGCAAGGTGTTGGCGGGAGCCGCGCCTCACCGCATACTGGACGACGTACAGATGGTGAGTGTGTACATGTAGCCCGAGCCTACCCTCGTGGACTTCATATGTAGCAAGGTGTTGGCGGGAGCCGCGCCTCACCGCATACTGGACGACGTACAGATGGTGAGTGTGTACATGTAGCCCGAGCCTACCCTCGTGGACTTCATATGTAGCAAGGTGTTGGCGGGAGCCGCGCCTCACCGCATACTGGACGACGTACAGATGGTGAGTGTGTACATGTAGCCCGAGCCTACCCTCGTGGACTTCATATGTAGCAAGGTGTTGGCGGGAGCCGCGCCTCACCGCATACTGGACGACGTACAGATGGTGAGTGTGTACATGTAGCCCGAGCCTACCCTCGTGGACTTCATATGTAGCAAGGTGTTGGCGGGAGCCGCGCCTCACCGCATACTGGACGACGTACAGATGGTGAGTGTGTACATGTAGCCCGAGCCTACCCTCGTGGACTTCATATGTAGCAAGGTGTTGGCGGGAGCCGCGCCTCACCGCATACTGGACGACGTACAGATGGTGAGTGTGTACATGTAGCCCGAGCCTACCCTCGTGGACTTCATATGTAGCAAGGTGTTGGCGGGAGCCGCGCCTCACCGCATACTGGACGACGTACAGATGGTGAGTGTGTACATGTAGCCCGAGCCTACCCTCGTGGACTTCATATGTAGCAAGGTGTTGGCGGGAGCCGCGCCTCACCGCATACTGGACGACGTACAGATGGTGAGTGTGTACATGTAGCCCGAGCCTACCCTCGTGGACTTCATATGTAGCAAGGTGTTGGCGGGAGCCGCGCCTCACCGCATACTGGACGACGTACAGATGGTGAGTGTGTACATGTAGCCCGAGCCTACCCTCGTGGACTTCATATGTAGCAAGGTGTTGGCGGGAGCCGCGCCTCACCGCATACTGGACGACGTACAGATGGTGAGTGTGTACATGTAGCCCGAGCCTACCCTCGTGGACTTCATATGTAGCAAGGTGTTGGCGGGAGCCGCGCCTCACCGCATACTGGACGACGTACAGATGGTGAGTGTGTACATGTAGCCCGAGCCTACCCTCGTGGACTTCATATGTAGCAAGGTGTTGGCGGGAGCCGCGCCTCACCGCATACTGGACGACGTACAGATGGTGAGTGTGTACATGTAGCCCGAGCCTACCCTCGTGGACTTCATATGTAGCAAGGTGTTGGCGGGAGCCGCGCCTCACCGCATACTGGACGACGTACAGATGGTGAGTGTGTACATGTAGCCCGAGCCTACCCTCGTGGACTTCATATGTAGCAAGGTGTTGGCGGGAGCCGCGCCTCACCGCATACTGGACGACGTACAGATGGTGAGTGTGTACATGTAGCCCGAGCCTACCCTCGTGGACTTCATATGTAGCAAGGTGTTGGCGGGAGCCGCGCCTCACCGCATACTGGACGACGTACAGATGGTGAGTGTGTACATGTAGCCCGAGCCTACCCTCGTGGACTTCATATGTAGCAAGGTGTTGGCGGGAGCCGCGCCTCACCGCATACTGGACGACGTACAGATGGTGAGTGTGTACATGTAGCCCGAGCCTACCCTCGTGGACTTCATATGTAGCAAGGTGTTGGCGGGAGCCGCGCCTCACCGCATACTGGACGACGTACAGATGGTGAGTGTGTACATGTAGCCCGAGCCTACCCTCGTGGACTTCATATGTAGCAAGGTGTTGGCGGGAGCCGCGCCTCACCGCATACTGGACGACGTACAGATGGTGAGTGTGTACATGTAGCCCGAGCCTACCCTCGTGGACTTCATATGTAGCAAGGTGTTGGCGGGAGCCGCGCCTCACCGCATACTGGACGACGTACAGATGGTGAGTGTGTACATGTAGCCCGAGCCTACCCTCGTGGACTTCATATGTAGCAAGGTGTTGGCGGGAGCCGCGCCTCACCGCATACTGGACGACGTACAGATGGTGAGTGTGTACATGTAGCCCGAGCCTACCCTCGTGGACTTCATATGTAGCAAGGTGTTGGCGGGAGCCGCGCCTCACCGCATACTGGACGACGTACAGATGGTGAGTGTGTACATGTAGCCCGAGCCTACCCTCGTGGACTTCATATGTAGCAAGGTGTTGGCGGGAGCCGCGCCTCACCGCATACTGGACGACGTACAGATGGTGAGTGTGTACATGTAGCCCGAGCCTACCCTCGTGGACTTCATATGTAGCAAGGTGTTGGCGGGAGCCGCGCCTCACCGCATACTGGACGACGTACAGATGGTGAGTGTGTACATGTAGCCCGAGCCTACCCTCGTGGACTTCATATGTAGCAAGGTGTTGGCGGGAGCCGCGCCTCACCGCATACTGGACGACGTACAGATGGTGAGTGTGTACATGTAGCCCGAGCCTACCCTCGTGGACTTCATATGTAGCAAGGTGTTGGCGGGAGCCGCGCCTCACCGCATACTGGACGACGTACAGATGGTGAGTGTGTACATGTAGCCCGAGCCTACCCTCGTGGACTTCATATGTAGCAAGGTGTTGGCGGGAGCCGCGCCTCACCGCATACTGGACGACGTACAGATGGTGAGTGTGTACATGTAGCCCGAGCCTACCCTCGTGGACTTCATATGTAGCAAGGTGTTGGCGGGAGCCGCGCCTCACCGCATACTGGACGACGTACAGATGGTGAGTGTGTACATGTAGCCCGAGCCTACTCTGGTGGAGTAACGGGAATGACGAATGGAGCCAAAACTAAGTATTATGTTTTGAGAGTTAGACAGGTTCAGGTTCAGGTTGGGAGGTTGAAGGCCGATTTTGGCGGAGCCTTAAGTCTTGTTCAGTTTTCGATTTAGACCTCAAGATGAGGTCTAAAGGCCCTCCCTCCGCAGACACGCGCACGCTCTCTAAGTTTCGTAATACTTGTGTAACGGTTGCCTGTTAGCTGTTATACAATGTGTACACCGATGTTGGAGCTGTTAACCATGTATAGTATAATGACTTTTATTGATAAATCAACCCCCATACCATTTTGTTTATCTACACCAATATCATAAATCCTTTATTCCGCGTTTGGAAACCGTATGTAACTACCACCATTATTGCAACCAGTAACGTAACATCTCTGACAGTGTGGTACAAACGTATGAAAATTCATAACCCACGGTAACGTTACCAAGATCCGCGCTCTCCACGACCGCCGGCACGCGCCCGCGCGACCGCCGATACACAAGAGTTGGCCATGGCGGTGCAATGGCGGTCATTCTACTGGTTTCCGAACACGTCACGTAGGATCTATACATATAATAAAGCTGAAGAGGGTCGAAAGTCTGTACATGGAAGATAATCGAAAAAAAGTTGGCTGGGGATACTTAGAATCGATAACAGAATACGTTCCAACAATTTTTAGAATTTTTGTCTGTTTATCTGTTTGTCTGTTTATCTGTTTATCTGTTTGTCTGTTTATTTGACCGCGCATCACGTGAAAACGGCTGAACGGATTTTGATGAAATTTTGTATAGAGATAGTTTGAGTCCCGGGAAAGGATAATATATAGTTTTGATCCCGAAAATCAACCCTGGTGGGGGTGAAAATGGGGTTGAAAGTTTGTATGGAGAATTTTTAACCGCTGAAACGATTTAGATAGAAATGAGTATGGAGATAATTTGAGTCTCGAGAAACGTCATAGGATAGTTTTCAAACCCTTGTCGGGGTGAAAAGGGGATTGGAAGTTGGTATGAGATTTTTTTTACCGCTGAACTGATTTAGATGAAAATTGGTATAGAGATAGTATGGGTCTCGAGAAAGGACAAAGGATAGTTTTCAACTCGAAAATCAACCCTGAAGGGGTGAAAAGGGAGTTTTGTATAGGGAAATTTGTATAGGGAATTATTAACAGCAGAATCGATTTAGATAAAATTTGGTATGGAGATAATTTGAGCTCTGGAAAAGGAAATAAAATAGTTTTATCTCGGAAATTATCCCTTAAGCGGATGCAAAAGGGGTGGAAGTTTACATGGGGAAGAAACAAAAAATAACCGCTGTACGTATTTAGATGAAATTTGGTATTGAAATAATTTGTAATTTTTTGGTCAAGGTGTAATTCAAATTCAAAAATATTTATTTCAGACAACATAGTCCATTTTGTTAGTATACATTCTAAGTTGTTAGTAAGTAATCATATTAACATACTTAAAATAAAACATAAAACATCTAAAACTTATATTCTAAATTGAACTTTACCAGTTTGATCATTTTGATCAACCCGTAGACTATCGGGCAATCAAATCTACCGACAATCATCCTCAGAATGTTGTTGCTACTGCATATTTATAACATGTTACCCGTCGATGCTTTAAATTTACCTTTACCCGCTCATAAGAAATATTTGAAAATGTCATGAATTTCAAAGGGTTATTGCAGGTTCGAGGACTATATATGACGGACAAAGTTGCATGGCACAAACCAAAAAACGACTACAAAATCATCTAACATTTATAGGACACCGTTTAGGTAGGAAAACATATCAAACGTTTTGTGAAGCAGTCAGATTAGGATATTATTTTTATTTATAATTAAACAATGGGTGCATTATCTGTCTTTCAAGATGTTTTGATATGCCTTCTTGAAGAACTACGCACTATTTTGTATCTTTAAGATCTAATAATGTATTACTGTTTTGAAAAAAATAAGTCCCGTCGAGTTTCTTTTCGGCCATAATAGTTCTTGGGCTCAGGTGTAGGGTTAGAACCGGTGGTAGTTTTGGAACGAAGTTCCTTATCGGACGGTTCGCGGATGGGGGGCTAGGCGAAAAAAAGTCACGTGACCGTCACGAAAAAGCGTCACGTCACAAAACGCGACACCCATACGATTGAGAAACATGTAAAATGGAATTAAATAAAAAATATATAAAATAGAATAAAGTGAAGTGAAGTGTAGTCAAAAATTTCCAAAATTTCCAAAAATTCAAAAATTTCAAAAAGTTCAAAAATTTCATTATTAAAAATTTCATAAATAAATAAATTTCCACAATTTCAAAACTTTCCAAAATATCAAAATAATTAAAACCACAAAATTTACGAAAAAGTCAATAATAATATAAAATAAAATAACATAACTTCGTTCCAATCGCGTGTTTCACGACACTCGTGTATTTTATTTTTCTCTCACGTTCATTAGTGCATTGTAATGTGCTTACATTGAAGAATAAATATCTTGATCTATACCAATATCATAAATCCTCTATCGGAACCGTATGTAATTACCAGCATTATTGCAACCAGTAACGTAACATCAGTGTATTATCTGTGACAGTGTGGTAAAAACGTATGAAAATTCATTACCTACGGTAACGTAATGAATATCCGCCCCCCGACCGCCGGCGCAATAAGGTTGGTCATGGCGGTGTAATGGCGGTCATTCTAATGTTTTCAATGGATATGAGTGTAGGTAAAGCGGTGTATGCTTCTGTACATAATTAGGCCTTATTACGTAACAGTTACATAAACTACTATTTATCTCTTTTTAGGGTTCCGTAGTCAACTAGGAACCCTTATAGTTTCGCCATGTCTGTCCGCGGTCTAGCTCAGTTACCGTTCGCACTAGAAAGCTAAAATTTGGTGAGGCCTGATAAGAAGGTTCAATATAAACTATATTGAATAAAATCGGTTCAGCCGTTTTTGAATTATCAGTCAAAAACGCATATTGAAAGGAAGTGCCGAATAGTAAAATGACGTAAGCGCCGCCGAATATCCCTTAATAAACCACCTTTTGAACGGATGCTTTGTAACAGGGCGGCATCTACGAAACTCTACACTGAGTATCGCCCGACATGCTCTTGGCCGGTTTTTTTTTGCATTGTTATCCCGAAAATCACCCCTTAAAGATTACTAATTCCAATTCAAGAAAATCCCCAGCCAGGTTATACGTAGCCTATAAAAATTCAACGTCTAAAAGGGGGGGTAGCCACGTTTAATTTGCATGGGTCATGGACCCCCCCCCCCCCCCCCCTCCAAGTGCACCACAAATAAGAAAAAAAAATTTCTGCATTAGATCCTGACTTGGTTACAACGGGGCCAACTGTGTTGAAAAAAAAAAACTATTTTCGAAATCGGTCCAGCTGTCTTTGAATAATTGGTGAATATGTACGACGGATACTTTGGTAAATAATGGTTATGTTACCAAGAAGGTAGAGTGTGGTGTTATAGAACTTCAAAAAGGTTCAGTTTAAAAATGGTATTGAAGTTTGATTTGTCGGTAAAATTGATGATACTATATGTGGTTAACGGGTCCAACATAGGTAGGTATACACATTGTATGTGTGTTGATATGTGTGTGTGTGTGGCAGGTGCTGGACGAGGAGGCGGAGGTGTTCGTGGTGAAGATGTGGCGGCTGCTGATCTACGAGCTGGAGGCCAAGCGCGCCGGCCTCGCGCACGCCAAGTGACGCGCGGCGCGGGGGGCGCGGGGGGCGGGGGGCCGTGGGGCGCGGGGGGCGGTGGCGCGGGGGGCGGGGGCGGCGCGGGGGGCGGCGCCCCGCGGGGAGTGACGCGCCCGCCGCGGTCGGTCCCCGCCGCCCCGCCCCGCCCGCGCAGCAGCACCAGCGGTATTACACGGATATTGTTAGTCTCTCCTATACATATACATACACATACACGTAAATACAGGCCATCATTACTGGGACAATCTTACACAAACATGCCTACGATACTTCAATCATAGTTACCACGCCACATGTGGCACAGGAAAAAAGGTGTTCTATCGAAAAGAGCCAAACTACCATACTGACTATACTTATAGTTACAGCCTTGGCCAGAAGTGTTGAGCATAGTTCTTTTTTGTTTACAATTTTGATGTTAAGTATTAATTCCCTATCATAACAATGTACGATGACGTAAAATGTTATATTTTATATATATATATCAAGAAAACTTCACTTAATAACACTTTCAAGGTACCTATAAAATATGAAAAGTGGAGGTCCCAAAAATGCGAATTTAGATCAGTGGGAAAAATTGCAAATATTTTATGCAGTTCCTACTCACTTCTATAAAACATGCCTGGTCAGTTTGAACTAATTCATAAAATAACTCAAAAAAAGAGAAACGCCGGTCTAAACTTTCCAGTTTTGTATGAAAATCGCAAGGGTGCTCAACACTTCTCGCCAAAGCTGTATATTCATAATACAAGTTCGACGCTCACTCAGTAATTAACTTGAACCAAAAACCAAAAAATAATTTTAAACTGCTTCACAATTTACAAACATGATACGTTTTTACGCGTAAATGCTATTAAACGATAGCAATTAGAAACCGCCCTTTCATTAGTTAATAATATGTTTTAACAGGCAACAATTTTAATTTTACCACACAAGAAAACTTAGAGAATTCGACCCGGAGTAGCCATATCTGTCTTTTTCTATACAAAGAAGTCTGCCAATTTTTACAGGGGAGGTGAACGTCAAATATATGGCTACTTGTACCTAACGTACAAATAGCCACGTCAAATAAACGTCAGTCCATACATGTATATGATCACTGGTCGTATGTTTTCGGCAGAAGGAAACGCCTGTCAATGGCGACTCCGGTTAGTTGAATTCTCTAAGCAAGAATACGAAATTTGAGGACTAATAATTGTATATATATTTAATACCGACGCGGAAAGTGACCCCACTCATATAATGTTTCATTAGACTGACTGCCGTTTTTTTTTAATTTTACAGTAAAGTAAATCAAGAAAACCACCAAGAAAAAATTGACATGCAACATAAAATTATAAAACAAGGTTTCTATATAAATCAAACCTAAGTTAATGAAATATAAAACTTCAGAGATTAAATCTTATATTAAATAATACTATTTCATAAACTGCAATTTCAAATGAAACATTATATTCAAGATATCAATAATTAAATTGTAAATTGTAATCGCCATTTCAATACGATATAATTCTGTAACTAAAGTTGTAGTTTTAATTCAACACAGTAATCTGACAGCAACCATACATTGTATACCAAGAGCTGTCAAATTACTGTCATTAACTAAAAATACTACTTTAAATAAATGTCAGTGTAAAATAAAACTTGTGCAATTGCTATCAGATATATCGTAAATGGAAACAAACAAAGTACTGAAACTATCTAAACATGACTATTATTAAGCATTACACGGCACACTTACTATATACTGCATGTATTTCTAATGGCTTCGCTACCTAGTTTAATGAAATATTTTCAAGCAAAAGCTACTATATTGGCGACAATCGATAAGGTTGATTTTAAATTGTATCTTCATGGGAACAACGCCTTATTGCCTGCCAATTATAATTTACCCTTTGTTTGAATTGAATACGCCACAAACAAAGATATTTAGTCCGAATTGTATCGTATCGAGAGACGCTCCGATGATTCCTACATTTTGTACCGAATCCTTGAAGTTGAGGCCGAGACTCGGCACTTATTGTAAATTATTGCGAGACTGAGAGAGACGAGTGACAGGGACGCACGAACGAGTAGGTAAGCCTAATGATAATGATACATTTAGATGATATAATAAATTAATTATTACACAGCGTACTGTTTTTTATTTTTCTCCTTCCTACCCAATAAAATTTAACGAACATGATTTTTGGGTACTGCTAGCGACATCTGTTGCCGGGGGGTTGTTGAGTGCTAGTTCCACTACTCAAGTCTGGAGGTCGCTAGTTGCTTGTACTACTGCCGGGGATCATAACCGGATATTTTCAAAAAACCCCGAAATAACGCAATATATTAAATTTTTATAGGCTACAGTAGAATTGAATATTGTATTTAGGTATTCCCTTGCTGTTATTCAATTGCTAGGTTAAATATGAAATAGGAAACAAAAGAACGAGAAGAGAACGAAAAAAAATATTTTATACAATCGTGACATAATAAAGAACTTTTCAGACGATTGAAAAGCTTAATTATGTCAGTATTGTATAGAATAGTTTTTGTACTTGTACTCTGCTATAGGTAAGCCGGTAAGAATGTTGTTCAGTTGGAGTCTGCGTTACAATCTGCTGCCTGTACTCGTAGATAGAGTTGACGACTCCCGGTGGCTTGTTCGGCGCCCATTTCGTACACACATTTTCCTGTAGCGGCAAAAAGTGATACGAAATTGTATCCTGTAGCGAACATAGATGGCGTTGGTAACCGGTCGTCAAACAAGGCCAAGTCCCCAAAGCCCAAATATGTAGTTATGGAAACGAAAACGATAATAATACAAGGTGTAAGAGTATTTGAAAGCAACCCGTAAAAATATAATGGGGAATTAGAAGCTCTATTGTAGGTGTTCGATACCTACCTGCCTCTGATGCAATCTTAAAAATGTAAATAGTAAACCTAAACTTTTGGTACAAAACCGAATATACCAGGCCATAATTGACAGCTTGGCCTAGGATTTTCCCTCTGAGTTAGAATCTGGTTTCGGGCACTGTTTTTAGGGCTTTAGATGATGATTTATTTTAGTCTGTTGCCGAACGGATGTTCCTTTTTTGTTCCGCTACTCGAGCCTAGGTGACGCTAGTTGCTTTTGTTTTTGTAGTTATTGTTTGTGTAGTTGTAGTAATATGTGTACATTTTTTCACCTTATTGCAAATGGATTAAGGTGAAGAAATGTACACATATTTATGAACTCTACTGTACGTTTCCATCTGTACATCCATAGCTGGAGATTAGTATAATATTATCATAGATTTATATTATATAGGCTTTGGCCGTAGTAACTTACTCTGACTTTCTCTTAGTTATTATATTATACAGCTACTAGAAGTTATAGTTGCCTTTCTTTCTATCATAATTTTTGGTTACGAAAAGGGTAAACAGCGGAATTGTACATTTATAAAACGTGATCCAGTTTATAATCTCTAATGGGTTTACATACCTACCCTTACTTACTTATTAAATAATAGTTAGTATGACATAAATGATAAAACTCATTATACTTAATAAGTTTTAATATAATTAAAGGACCCCGCAGCAAACATAGGGAAAAAGTGGTTTCAGTCAAATCGCATGAAGTGTTAGTATGATGTAGATTCAGGTCTTCTTATTATTTGTATATAAGGGCGCAACTCCCTCAGAAGTACACTGTCAGAAATAATCAAGTTTATATTATTATATTTCTATGACTCGTTTCTTAAAATCGATACTTTGAAATGACCCACACTGACTTACTGGCGTTAAATATTATCTTAATAACGTTTCTATCACGTTGAAATCGCATTTTGTTAGTTATTTATATGATGCAAAAGCAAAGAGAAAGATTTTACGAAAAATTGGTATGTTACATTACATATGTTTTTGTATGATACAAATATACTTACCTATTGATTATTTTTGAAAGTATACTTCTGAGCGAGTTGTGCCCTTATAAAAAATAATCAGGAGACTCGTATCTACATCGTACTAAAATTTCGTGAGATTTAGTCCCGTCTCGTTGGCAATATTTTGAGGGTTAAGTTTCGAAAATTCTAAAGTCACTTATTATTGAAGTTGGAAATACAGTGTGTAAATGAGAATCTTTCAGTGCGTTTTGTGTCATATTCAATTGGTGCTTTTTTTGTAATTCAATAATTTGAGGTTAAGTTTTTTAGCTTGCCATAACTTGAGTAAAAGAATATTAGAGTTAGAAAATATAACTGTTTTGTATTTAGAACAGTTTTATTGTTGTACAAAACTAGTTTGTGTCATTTACGTCGAGTGCAATTTTATATAGTATGACAACGCTAAAAAACTACGTATAAAAAATTAGAGTTCATAAAATAAGGATTAACTATATCATCACCTCAAAATATGTCAATAAAATCAATATGTGTCAAATTAAGCAATGAAAATTTAAGTTTCTTGGTAATTTCGTATTTTTAGGCTGTTACCGTTTTAATAAATTATTAAAGTCATCAGAGTTCACATTCTAATAATCAAAAAGGGATTTTAAAGTAGATATTTCAATTTGTGTCACTTTCATCAATGATATTTCGTCTAAAATTAAACAGAAACAATATTTGCGTTCAGAGGAAATCTTCTTAACTATAGCGCGTGACCTTGATGGTACGCCTGTTCGGCTTACTTCTGTAATGACCACTAGAAGTAGACCCCCGGCTCGCTTCTTAACAAGCTAATCCATGGGTCAACCAGGCGCTGGCATCTTAGCTGTTACGATGTAGGTACTTGCCACGGAGGCGCGCGCGGGGTGATAAAGCTGACATACTCGACAAAGGAACTGAGCGGAGAAGCGAGTCGCGGGAAGCCGGCGGGTAGGGCAATGAACTCGTGCGTGTCTCGCCAATACGTACCTTTTTGAGCGGTAGCCGCTTTGTTTGTGTTTTGACTAGACTGTTGAGTACATTTTCGAAGATTTCAAGCATCGTGAATTATGGGTAGAAAACTCAACGTAATATTTTTTTTTTTTTTTTTTTTTTTCATTTTATCATTATATTTTAGCAACAAAGTTGGTACAATATACATTAAAATCTACCTATAAAACTAAATAAATCTAAAAACTACAAACTAGGTAAGGTCACCGAGGTCCGACCCTTGCGGAAAAGTTCCCATAATAATTTTTATTTAGTTCTGTTTTATTGGAACGAAGTTCCTTATCGGACGGTTCGCGGATGGGGGGCTAGGCGAAAAAAAGTCACGTGACCGTCACGAAAAAGCATTGAGAAACGTGAAATGGAATGAAATAAAAAAAATGAAAAATAGAATAAAGTGAAGTGAAAGTGAGAAGTGACAAAGTGAAAAAAGTCAAGTTAAAAAATTTCTATAATTTCAAAAATCTCAAAAGATCTCAAAAATCTCAAAAATCTCGAAAAGCTCGAAAATCTCAAAATTCTCAAAATTCTCAAAAATCTTAAAAATCTCAAAAATCTCAAAAATCTCAAAACTCAAAAATCTCAAAAATCTCAAAAATCTCGAAAAGCTAGAAAATCTCAAAATTCTCAAAATTCTCCAAATTCTCAAAAATCTCAAAATTCTCAAAAATCTCAAAATTCTCAAAAATCTCAAAACTCAAAAATCTCAAAAATCTCAAAACTCAAAAATCTCAAAATCTCAAAAATCTCAAAAATCTCAAAAATCTCAAAAAATCTCAAAAAATCTCAAAAATCTCAAAATTTTCAAAAAATTCAAAAACGACAAAAATTACGAAAAAGTCAAAAATTAAATAATATTACTTCGTTCTAACCGAGTATTCCACGACACTAACGTATTTTCTTTTTTACTTTTGTTTTTTCTTTTCGTCCGTATTTTGATTTTATTTTGTCATTTTGTATTGATTCTGTTTTTATTTCTTATTTTACTCTTTTTTTTATACCACAACGTGGCAAACAAGCATACGGACCGCCAGATGGTAAGCAGTAGCATATGGATGCCTGGAACAGCCAGAGGTGTCACATGCGCGTTGCCGACCCTTTACAAAAAAGGAGGAACAAGTTCAGAGTTCATTACCTCGGCCATTTTTAGGGTTCCGTACCTCGAAAGGAAAAAACGGAACCCTAAAAATGACTCAAGCTGAAATTTATATCAAATATTTAGATCTATTGTCCCTTGGAGCTGTGAAAAAATCAAACTTATAAGCTAACGCAATCAAAAGATACAGTCGTTTATGCTGCAAATTTTATAGTTTTTCGGCACTCGCAAAACCTACGGGGTACTTCGCGTGAACTCAGAAACTTGAAATTTGGCACAAAGCAACGTCATATAGCATAGACAATGGAAAAATTACAAAAATAAAATCATACAAAAACATATTTTTTTTTATTTTAAACTTACTACCTTTTTCCTCGTAAACGCGTAGAGGTATTAAATTTAAATTCATGTCAAATACTCAGGGCTATAGGACCTTTCAGATGTAGCAAAACCAAACTTTTATGTCATCCCAATCAAAAGAAATAGCAATATAAGTCGCATATTTTGAAACTGAGTACTCGCAAGAAACTCAAAACCTAAAGGGTACTTCGCGTAAACTCAGAAACTTGAAACTTGGCACGAAGAAACTTCATATAGCACAGATAGAGGAAAAATTACGAAAAGTAGAAATTTTTGTAAAATCATACCAAAAATATTTTTATTAATTTTAAACTTACTACCTTTTTCCTCGTAAACGCGTAGAGGTATTAAATTGAAATTAGTAATAAACATACTACAACTTTTGCTTGTTATAGGTTTGTACGGAACCCTCGGTGCGCGAGTCCGACTCGCACTTGGCCGGTTTTTGATTTTAGAGCACAGTTTTTTAAATAAAACACGCTTATTCTAGCGTATTATAATGACGTCCCGTCGATGGTTTTTTTTTCGAAATCCAAATAATATATAAGTTCAAAGTCCATTATCACGGCCATTTTTGATTTGAGAGAAAAGTTTTGAAAATAAAACACGCTTATTTTAGCGTATTCTATATGGAAAACTCATAAAAAGTACATGTTATAATGACGTCCCGTCGATGGTTTTTTTTTTCGAAATCCAAATAATATATAAGTTCAAAGTCCATTATCTCGGCCATTTTTGATTTGAGAGAAAAGTTATAATGACATCCCGTCGATGGTTTTTTTCGAAATCCAAATAATATACAAGTTCAAAGTCTATTATCTCGGCCATTTTTGATTTTAGAGAAAAGTTTCTTAAGTAAAACACGCTTATTTTAGCGTATTCATAACGGAAAAATTAAATTATGATTATAAAGAGAAGTTTTTCAAATAAGACACACTTATTTTAGCATACTTTATACCAGGGGTTCCCAAACTTTTTTTATTCACGGCCCCCCTGCTGCCTAAAATGAAATTCCCACGCCCCCCTCGCTTCGATGCAAGGAAACGGAAGTAAATGGTCTAGCTAGCCCTGTTCAAATTTCCCGAGGCGCCGCGCCCCCTTTAGAATGTAGTTGCGCCCCCCACTTTGAAAACCCCTGCTTTATACGGAATAATCATAAAAAGTACACGTTTTAATGAAGTTCCGTCGATGGTTTTTTTTCGAAGTCCAAATTATATACAAGTTCAGAGACCATTATCTCGGCCATTTTTGATTTTAGAGAAAAGTTTCGTGAGTAAAACACGCTTATTTTAGCGTATTCTATACGGAAAAATCATAAAAAGTTCAGGTTATAATGACGTCCTGTCGATAGTTTTTTTTTTCAAATAAAAATTATATACAAGTTCAAAGTCCATTATCTCGGCCATTTTTTATTTTAGAGAAAAGTTTCTCAAATAAAACAAGCTTATTTAAGCGTATTCTATACGAAATATCATAAAAAGTACACGTTATAATAATGACGTCCCGTGGATGGTTTTTTTTCGAAGTCCAAATGATATACAAGTTTCATGTCCAATCGGCCATTTTTTATTTTGTAGAAAAGTTTTTCAAATAAAACATGCTTATTTTAGCGTATTCTATACGGTAAAATCATAAAAAGTTCAGGTTATAATGACGTCCTGTCGATAGTTTTTTTTTTCAAATAAAAATTATATACAAGTTCAAAGTCCATTATCTCGGCCATTTTTTATTTTAGAGAAAGGTTTCTCAAATAAAACAAACTTATTTTAGCGTATTCTATACGAAATATCATAAAAAGTACACGTTATAATAATGACGTCCCGTGGATGGTTTTTTTTTCGAAGTCCAAATGATATACAAGTTTCATGTCCAATCGGCCATTTTTTATTTTGGAAAAAAGTTTTTCAAATAAAACATGCTTATTTTAGCGTATTCTATACGGTAAAATCATAAAAAGTTCAGGTTATAATGACGTCCTGTCGATAGTTTTTTTTTTCAAATAAAAATTATATACAAGTTCAAAGTCCATTATCTCGGCCATTTTTTATTTTAGAGAAAAGTTTCTCAAATAAAACAAGCTTATTTAAGCGTATTCTATACGAAATATCATAAAAAGTACACGTTATAATAATGACGTCTCGTGGATGGTTTTTTTTCGAAGTCCAAATGATATACAAGTTTCATGTCCAATCGGCCATTTTTTATTCTGTAGAAAAGTTTTTCAAATAAAACATGCTTATTTTAGCGTATTCTATACGGTAAAATCATAAAAAGTTCTGGTTATAATGACGTCCTGTCGATAGTTTTTTTTTCAAATAAAAATTATATACAAGTTCAAAGTCCATTATCTCGGCCATTTTTTATTTTAGAGAAAAGTTTCTCAAATAAAACAAGCTTATTTTAGCGTATTCTATACGAAATATCATAAAAAGTACACGTTATAATAATGACGTCCCGTGGATGGTTTTTTTTCGAAGTCCAAATGATATACAAGTTTCATGTCCAATCGGCCATTTTTTATTTTGTAGAAAAGTTTTTCAAATAAAACATGTTTATTTTAGCGTATTCTATACGGTAAAATCATAAAAAATATGCTATATAATTATATCCCATCGCTGGTTGTTTTTTCGAAGTCAAAATTATATACAAGTTCAGAGTCTCAGTCATTATCTCGGGCATTTTTTATTTTAGAGAAAAGTTTCTCAAATAAAACAAACTTATTTTAGCGTATTCTATACGAAATATCATAAAAAGTACACGTTATAATAATGACGTCCCGTGGATGGTTTTTTTTTCGAAGTCCAAATGATATACAAGTTTCATGTCCAATCGGCCATTTTTTATTTTGGAAAAAAGTTTTTCAAATAAAACATGCTTATTTTAGCGTATTCTATACGGTAAAATCATAAAAAGTTCAGGTTATAATGACGTCCTGTCGATAGTTTTTTTTTCAAATAAAAATTATATACAAGTTCAAAGTCCATTATCTCGGCCATTTTTTATTTTAGAGAAAAGTTTCTCAAATAAAACAAGCTTATTTAAGCGTATTCTATACGGAATATCATAAAAAGTACACGTTATAATGAAGTCCCATCGATGGTTTTTTTTCGAAGTCCAAATTATATACAAGTTCAAAGTCCATTATCTCAGCCATTTTTGATTTTAGAGAAAAGTTTTTCAAATAAAACATGCTTATTTTAGCGTATTCTATACGGAAAAATCATAAAAAGTACACGTTATAATGGCGTCTCGATATACAAGTTCAAAGTCCATTGTCTCGGCCATTTTTGATTTTAGAGAAAAGTGTCTCAAGTAAAACACGCTTATTTTAGCGTATTCTATACGGCAAAATCATAAAATGTACACGTTATAATGACGTCCCGTCGATGATTTTTTTTCGAGGTCCAAATTATGTACAAGTTCAAAGTCCATTATCTCTGCCATTTTTTATTTTAGGGAAAAGTTTTTCAAATAAAAGACGCTTATTTTAGCGTATTCTATACGGAAAAAATCATTAAAAGTACACGTTATAATGATACACCGTCGCCATTTTATTTTTTAAGTCCAAATTAGTCCATGTAGTCAATCTTCAAACTTCGATGTTTTTGGGTAAAAAAATGTTTCTTATAAAACTTGCTTATTTTAACACATTCTACAAAATAAAGTATGTGTCATAATGACACCATTCCAACCAAAATGGTCCAAATTGTACTTAACCTTCAGGGCCCCATAACTTCGAAATTATTGAGTTAAAAAAAATGTGTTAAAGAAAAGTTGCTTATTTTTATGTGTTATATACGATAAGTTAATAAAAACATAGCCTTCTTATGACATCACACTGATGAAAAATTTATTAAGTCCAGCCCGGCCCTTTGCTAGTCCAACCGAGAGGCAGATAACGATATTTCGATTTTCGCGTCTCACGATAGCCACTCTGTAAACAAACCGCCTTGATGCATAAATTACATATTTATTAGTTACAAATTATCTGTGACAATTTGCCAAAATACTGTTTAAATAGTAAACTACGTTTACCGTGGCACACAGATCCGCCGTTGCAGTCACTTATGGACTACGTTTACATTAATTATCCTTAACTTACTTAAGTTTTATATTATTGCTTTCTTTACTATGAAAAATAAAGAAGAGCGACTGAAAAATCACTGTTTGTCTTTGTCGCACTTATTACTACTATTATTATTATATGTATGCATAGAGTAATAATAGAAAACAAACAAGCCGCTAGGCAGCCTGGTCGGCACATGAACCCCGCCCGCGCCTTACCCTTCCCCGCGCATGCCCTTTACGCAAATCAAGTTTTCATTCTGAAAAATAAAAATAATCCATTGATTATAATGACACAAATTTCAAACATTGTTTCGATACGCTTTTATAAAATTATTGATGCAAACTTTAATAACTTTAATATTTTATTGTACTGTTAACAGGGGTCATACAAGAAAAAAAATTCAAGTAAATAAATATCATTGATTAATATGGCACAAATTTATTCAAATAATAGATACCGATATTTTAGAAAGCACAGTACCTAATCGATCAACTCTAATTTTATATAGGCTTGTAAAAATCCACATATATGTGCTGATTGAACGTCAGTATTCCCATTGACGAAAGTGACACAAAACGCGTCCGTGCGTCAGTAACAACTTTGCTGTTACAGTGACAAAACAATTTTGATCTCTAATTTTCTATTTAACGAATAATGTTAAAAAAAAGAAATGTCTAAGTTTCTACCTACGCAACAACCTAGGATGACACAAATTATTATTATTAGCTAAGTTGGATGGCCTGAACTCTGTATGCGAATAATAAGCATCTTTAATATTATCGAAACTTCATAATTTATCGGTACGGGTCTAATTTGACTGAAACCACTTTTTCCCTATGTTTGCTGCGGGGTCCTTTAGACCGTTTTAATTATACATTTTTAAAAAGCTTGCTCTAAGGTTTTAAAGAAGTTTTTAGCCATTTGATGATACTTCTAACAAAGCCTTAGTCCTCTTGGGGACTGCAACGAACCAACGATTGACCTTCACTAGTTCTATTCCTCGGTAGGTGGCGCTAGTAATACCCGATAGTGTAAATTGTACAATACACGCAAAGATTATATTATCAATAATAACTAGAAAATTTCCTATGTATAGTCACTGGTATATACATATTAATGTTTCTTTACAAATGATAATAGTAAGTCGTATGGTAACAAGATGTTTTTTCAACTCTCAGTAATATTGTTAATTTATTTTATTTTATTTTATTATGTCCATTACATTGATAGGCTTACAGTAGGATACCAAATCGCCTACAATGCTAGAAACTTAGTAACTCAACTACTAACTAACTGACTAAATACGTAAACATAACAGATATGTGCTGCTAAGTGAATTCATTACACATCGATTTTATTTTTGTAAGCAATGTGTGCCAGCTATCAGCGAACACGTCAGCATCCAGATTCAACACGAGTTGGTTAAGACGATTGTCGCCGGAGTGTCCTTGAGCGTTTGGGCGCTCTCTACCCGCGCCACCCGCGTACCCTTCTCATTGCGATCGTGCATAAATCCGCCGCGATGCACCGCAATAATGTTCAAAGAATATGACTTTACTCAGAGGCGCGCGGGCAGATTTATAATAATCATACATAATCCTTTTGTGGATGTTTTGTGATTTGAATACTGTGATTAAGTACTACGGTGATATTTTTTAGGAATGCTACTAAATAAGATAAGTAATAACGATCTCGATTAGTAGATTTTTATGTAAAAAAATGAAAACCTAGATTTTGAATTTGAAGTACAGTGAGCGGCAAAATATTTATGAATTTACGAAATATGAAAAAAAAAATACTGACTAGTACAGCAAAAAAAAACTGTTGTTTTCATGTGAATTTGGATTTTTTGCTGTGCAAGTGAGCTTAATAGATGGTTATTTTTTTGTTGCGATTTTAAATATTAACCGTGAAAATTCACTTAATTACGATAAATTAACAAAACTAAGCCTGTTGCGAGTTGCGAATAGTAAAAATGCACATGTAAGGAGCGGTATTTGTGCACGAAATCGTCATACAAATGAGAGCTGTAAGCCCATTAAATTTAGATCTTTAAAATATAACACAGCGCAAACACTTCTTAGGGTTCCATAGCCAAAATGGTAAAAACGGAACCCTTAAAAGTTTTTTGAAACATGTCCGTCTGTCCGTCCGTATGTAACAGCCATTTTTATTATAAAACATATATTACTGAAATTTTATCTAGAGGTGTGTTTCATGTGCCGCTACTTAGTTTTCTGGCTAAATTGCTAAAAAAATCTTTTAGGTGAGGCACTCCATACATACATATGCCAAACTAAATGTCAAAAATATTTTTTTTTGTAAATATGAACATGTTGTACGATACGGCTTTAAAAATATATATAGAGTATTTTTAAAACTTTTTTATTAAGTCAATATTTTCAGAAATAATTGCTTCGAAAGTCTAAATATAATAGCCCCCATCTAACTTTTAATCCGTAAGTCTAAAAAATATAAAAAAATACCAAGAAGGCTTAGTACTTAATTTTCTACGAAAATTATTTCACATATTATCGGTTCATCCGTTTTTGAGTTATCTCCAAGAAACTACTTTCTACGGAACCCTACATTATACATGGTCCGATACAAACTTGTCCGGTCTTTTAAAGATATTTGATAGGTAGTATTAACCCTTAGTAGTAATTTATTTATTCACTTGTGTTGATAATTAATATAAAATTTGTATTTATTTGCATTTCACCGACATAGTAAAGTTTTTTTTAGGGTAGTCAACGCGCATGTGAATCTTCTGGGGTTGCAGGCGTCCATAGGCTTTATAACTGCTTTCAATCAGGCGGGTCGTATGCTTGTTTGCCAGCGTCGTGGTATAAAAAAAATCTTCTTTTCCTTTATTCTTACATACATTGAACTCTTAAATATCAGCAATTTTTTATTAGATTCTCAATCAGGCTTTGCTCAGTGATAGTTAGTAGACTGAAATTTGGTATGAGTAATTATGTGTTTTAATTACGCCTATATACTGGTAAAACAATAAGTATCTGAAACCCATTGTTGGATAGGTCTTTCAAGAAGAATATGCCTTAAACAACTTTTGGATAAAACGAATACTTTCGTAAATAATAGCTTCGAAAGTTAAAATGCTCTTTGATTTTTGAACCGTGGGTCCAAAAAAATTGGGGAAATTCCGGGAAGTGAGGCCATTGAAATACTTATCACGTATTTTCAATAAAAACTATATGAATAAAATTGGTTGAGCCGTTTTTGAGTTATGCCTATAGTAAAATAACGTAAGTGCCACAAAATATTTCTTTATAGACTACCTTTTGAATGGATGTATTGTAACAGGCCGGCAACTACGGATCCCTACACTGAGCATAGCCCGATATACTCTTGGCCGGTTTATCTGCAATCCTTTGCAGTTTACTTCGCAATTTCTAGATTTGAGAAATTAGTATAAAGTATAACATTAAAGATTGTGTTTAATCTTAAAATAAAACGCATATTACATTCGTTTAGAACACGGTATTCTTAAAAAAATATGTTTAAATAAATTCGGTTCTTTGGAGTTTTTTATTAAATTAATTTTTAGTCTATTGTATTGCAGTACTAGCAGATTTCCGCAACTCGACGACTATTTAATACCTATTTTGCGTGATGCATGCGTCTACTAAAACATAATAATTTTAGTTTACTTACATGACCAAATTTGTTTTCAGAGCAATGCGAGATTCATGATTTTTGTTTTTTCTCCATTTTTATTTCATTTGTTTTTTTACATGTATTATAATCTAAATAAAATACACTTTTTATACGAACGTACATAAACATGCATACGAGTACATTATCTTAAAAGATAAAATGTCTATACATTATTGATTCCGGGAAGACACGTTATATCCGCACCGCATGAACCCTCTGCAGTTATTTAGTCTTTAGGCACAGTAAGTCCGATATTATTGCTCACGGGCCAAGCACAAGTATATGTAGTACAAGGGAAGCACGGAGCGACGAGCGACACAGCCTTCTCGTCTCAAAGCTAGCTCACGACTGCCAGCAACGCCGTTTTCGAGCTAATAACGCACGAAATGTGGAATTATGATCAAGTTGTTTAAGAAAATTTAATCAATTTAAATATCCTACGTTGAGTTCGTAGTGTTCTGTAGTATATATTTTTTAGTTCAACAATATTTTAAATCGAATGAGCCGTTCAGTAGATATAAGCAAAATTAACCGTAAAACGACATTTCGTTACATTTACATAACGGAGAAACTATACGTTACACGAGTTATTCAAACGTTGTCAATGTTGTACATGAAATGGTAATTAACATATATTTTTTTCAAAATTTTTGAATGACCCGTTATTGGCCGGCCGGTTATTTCGAACAAAGGAATGTGCGCGAAGTACAGTGCGTCACAGAAATATGGAACAAGATGAGACTTGATCTAGTTTATGATTTATTTATATTATTTGTATTATTGCTTTTAAATATATAACCTAACGATTTACGTTACAAGAGCAAATTATTTGCTTGGCTCCATTGCGCAACCGCGTTAATATCGCGCTGTAATGTCTCACATCAATCAGGGACCGAACTAACTGCGTGGAACAATTTGAGATTTTTAATGGTGATGTAATAGTAATACCACGTAATACTCTAACTGAACAGCTTCTATAGGACCTTGGTAGGTACTATTGATAGGATCACCTTCAAATTCGGAAAAAGGACGGATGTAAATATTGACGCCGCTCATTGAGTCAGCCGGATAATATGACTACTAATAAGAGACACTCACTTTAGTAATAATGGTTAAGGTGCACAACAACAGCTAAATTCCAGTCCTATCTTTTTCAGCGCAAGTGAAAGAGAAACATTGTTACGATTAGTATAGAAGCTCTTTGCAAATTTTGCAAAATGATGAATTAAGAAAAAACCGGCTGAGTGCGTGTCAGACCACGCATAATGGAGGGTTCCGTACCTTCAATGGAATAAGAACCAAACTAATACCAAAAGGTCGTACCTATCTGATGCCTATGAAATAAGTTTTTTAGAGGTTACTCAAAAATTACTGAACCGATAATGTTTAAAACACTTTTTGTAGAAAGTATGTCATAAGACGCATCTTCTCAATTTTTTTCATATTTTTTGAACTTACGCTTACGGTTCAAAAGTTACAGGCAGGGGGGACACCATTTTTCTGACTTTCGAAGCAATTATTTTTGAAAATATTTACTTAATCACAAAATGTTCAAAGAAACCTCGATGTTATTTTTAAAGACCTATCGATTGATGTGCAACATGTTAATATTTGGTAAAACATTTTTTTTTAATTTAGTTACATGTGCATAGCGCCCCCACAAAAAAAAATTTATTGCGATTTATCTACATGACTAAATAGCGGCATACAAAATACTCCTTATGTCTAAATTTTATTAAGATACGTCTTATAGTTTCCGAGTAAAATGGCTGTGACATACGGACAGACGGACATGATGTAACTATAAGGGTTCCGTTTTAGTTCTGTCTGTCTTTGGAAAGCTTTTTGAGTCGATGATAAATTAGATATCAAATTGCCTCCCAGCTTGCTGATGAACAGCACGGGTTCCGTCGGGGACGCTCGACTTCCACCAACCATACAGTTTTCGTGGATTATACCACAAGGGAAATGGACGCTGGTCGTCAGGTTGACGCAGCGTTTTTTGATTTTAAATAGTAGTTTATGTAACTGTTACGTAATAAGGGTCCTTAAAACATGAGTGTGGTTTTATGAAATGAGCCGCAGGCGAATTTCATAATAAGATCACATTTTAAGATCACACGATGATTTTATAAAGGCCTTTGACCTCGTTGATAATGACATCCTATTAAAAAAGTGTGCCTTTATGGGGTTCTCTCCAGAACTGCTGAGATTATTCGCAAGTTATTTAAAGGATCGTTGTCAGGTTGTAAAAATAGCGGGATGTCAATCAGAGCCATTTTACACCCGGTCCGGAGTGAGCCAAGGGAGCACTCTTGGCCCAACACAATTTATATTAATGGTAAATGACCTGCCGAAGTTTGTTAGCAAGGCGAAGTGTTTGCTGTTTGCAGATGACCTCAAACTTTTTCTGGGAGTTGGCGAAATAAGTGACTGTGAGTCGCTGCAGCGGGATATAGATGCGGTGGCTGAATGGAGTATCGCAAATAAATTACAGTTTAATATCTCAAAATGCAAAACAATCACTTTAAATAGAATCCGCAAACCGATATGCGCGTCTTACACATTGCATGGTATCCCATTGGAGCGCGTCACTGAGATGCGCGGCCTAGGACTAACGCTCGATAGACAACTAAACTTCCGGCAACATGTTACTGAAATTTGTCTGAAGTCGAGCAAAACGCTGGGGTTTATAATGAGAATGGCATACCAGTTTCCTAATCCCAAAATCGCCATAATTAACTTAGTAGCCGAGAACATTGATTTGTTTTGGTGTTCTCTGACTGAATTCACAAAGTCCACATTGTTCATAGTATGTTATTTGCGCCATAAATTAGAATAATTTGTTAAGATTAATGGATTAGATTTTGTTTAGATTATTTGTTAGACGAATTTGTTAATAGTTACACTATTATCTTAGGTTAAGTACCTGTAAAGATAGTTGTAAGTGTGGAAAAAAAAAAAAAAAAAATAATAATAATAATGTTGTACAATGCATACGTACGTAGTACACTTGAATTCGACGCTTTAGTTTGGGATCCTCACGAGGCGAAATACGTCCTAAATATAGAAAAAATACAGCGAAAATTCGCTAGGTCCATATACAAACGGAAATACGGGTACTACCCGTATATGTATCCCTCTCTGTTTATCTCAGGGATGGTATGACTGGAAACACTTGAATTCAGAAGAAAATTACTTCTTATGGTGCACTACTATCAGATTCTTAATCACAGAGTTGATAATCCGTGTGTGCTAGAGCAGTTAGGAGTGCACGTTCCAGTGCCGGGGCGCGGAGGCGGCGGTGCGGTTGCGCAGCGGCGACGTCCGCGCCCGTTCGCGGGAGGCGAGGCATGTTCACGTCGGGGTGAAAATGCTCCGACTACCAGAGCACTGCAACTATCTATACATATAATAAAGCTGAAGAGGGACGAAAGTCTGTACACTGTGAAAAGGGGGTTGGAAGTTGGTATGAGGATTTTTTTACCGCTGAACAGATTTAGATGAAAATTGGTATAGAGATAGTATGGGTCTCGAGAAAGGACAAAGGATAGTTTCATCTTGAACCCCCCCCCCCCCCCACCTTACTTTAGAACCGTAGGTCCAAAAAATTTGAAAAAAATAATGGAAGTCAAGCCTGAAAGGTACTTTCAATAAAAACTATCTATCTATACATCTATCACGTGAAAACGGCTTAACGGATTTTGATGACATTTTGTGTAGAGATAGTTTGAGTCCCGGGAAAGGACAAAGAATAGTTTTCATCCCGAAAATCAACTCTGGAGGGGGTGAAAAGGGGGTTGAAAGTTTGTATGGAGATTTTTTAATAGAAATTAGTATGCAGATAATTTGAGTCCCGAGAAACGACAAAATAGTTTTCATCCCGAAAATAAACCCTTTCACCCCGAAAAGGGGGTTGGAAGTTGGTATGACGATTTTTTAACCGCTGAACTGATAAAGATGAAATTTGGTATAGTATGGGTCTCAAGAAAAGAAATGATAGTTTTCACTCCGAAAATCAACCCTAAGGGGGTGAAAAGAGAGTTGGAAATTTGTATAGGGAATTATTAACCGCAGAATTGATTTAGATAAAATTTGGTATGGAGATAATTAATTAAAAAAGGTTACCGATGACATCCGTTTGGGTATGAATGGCCAGAAGCTTACAGTTCTTGCACTTCTAGATTTCAGTAATGCCTTTAACACGGTCGATTTTGACATTTTGCTCGCGTTCTTACAGTCTCTTAACATATCGGCTGCAGCGATTGACTGGTTCCGCAGCTATTTGGTTGGTCGTCGGCAAAGAATAAAACTAGATTCTTCGTGTTCTTCCTGGTGCAGCACATCAGCTGGTGTTCCACAGGGTGGTGTGCTGTCTCCTCTTTTATTTTCTATCTTCATTAATTCCATAACTCTTGATCTCTCCTCTTCGTATCACCTCTATGCCGACGACCTTCAAATATATTCGCAGGGTATGCATAGCGATCTCAATTCAGTTATAGAAGCCACGAATCTTGATCTGCTCCGCATATCAAATTGGAGTCAAAATTACGGTTTAAAAGTAAACCCCCTAAAGTCACAGGTAATTGTGATGGGTAGCGCTAAACAAATCTCCAAAATTGACTTTCTCAGGCTCCCTCCGATAGTCTTCGATGGTATCCAAATTCCTTTTTCCAACCAAGTGAAAAATCTTGGCGTAATCATGGATCGTTGTCTATCATGGGTGCCTCAGGTGAGTGAAGTGAGCAGGAAGATGTTTGCTGCCATAGGGTCTCTCAGACGGCTCCGGAATTTCCTGCCAATTGCTACTAAAATTGCGCTTGCTCAGTCGTTACTTCTCCCCATTCTTGATTATGCAGATATCTCCTATTTAGACCTAACCGAGGAGCAACTTAATAAGCTTGAGCGTATTCAAAATGCCTGCATTAAATTCGGTTCATTTTCGGATTACGCAAATTCGACCATGTTTCTAGTTTTCGTTCTCAACTCAAATGGCTCCCTATCCGTCACCGCCGTAACTCTCACATACTTTATTTACTCTTTTCTATACTTTTTAACCCTGCAACTCCCCGCTACCTCAAAGAGCGTTTCTCTTATCTTAATTCTATTAGATCCTCTCAAAAATTGCTCCTAAAAGTGCCATCTTCATCTTCCAAATTTTATAATTGCTCATTTACGTTCCAGGCCGTTCGTTTGTGGAATTCTCTCCCTCTCAACATAAAACGCGCGCAATCTATTGGTAGCTTTAAATCGCAACTTAAGGAATACTATTTATCTCTTCCTTAGGTTTTTAAGTTGACACTGTTGTTTCTTACTGTGTGTATTATATATGTATATATGTACGTATATGTATGTTTATTTTGTATTTATTTAAGTATGTATATTCATATGAATGTGCTGTGTTATCTATTTCGTCTCTTTTGTTTCTATGCACCACCTACTGCTTATTGTTTTTCTCTAGTCTCCACTTACCCAAAGGTTGTCTGGAAGAAATCGCTCATTAGCGATAAGACCGCCTGTTGTTACCTCTACCTAAATTGATCTAATTGTAAAATTTGTGCTTGTAACTGTATGAGGTGTGCAATAAAGAGTATTTATTATTATTATTATTATTAAAAAAGGAAATAAAATAGTTTTATCTCGGAAATTATCCTTTAAACGGATACAAAAGGGGTGAAAGTTTACATGGGGAAGAAACAACCAATAACCGCTGTCTGTATTTAGATGAAATTTGGTATTTATATAATTTGTAATTTTTTGGTTAAGGTGTTCATATTTATAACATGTTACCCGTCGATGCTTTAAATTTACCTTTACCCGCTCTTAAGAAATATTTGAAAATGTCATGAATGTCAAAGGGTTATTGCAGGTTCGAGTATTATATATGACGGACAAAGATGCATCGCCCAAACCAAAAAACTACTACAACATTTATAGGACACCGTTTAGGTAGGAAAACATATCAAACGTTTTGTGAAGCAGTCAGATTAGGATTTATTTTTCTTTATAATTAAACAATAGGTACATTATCTGTCTCTCAAGCTGTTTTTATATGTCTTCTTGAAGAACTACGCATTATTTTGTATCTTTAAGATCTAATTAATGTATTACTGTTTTGAAAAAAATAAGTCCCGTCGAGTATCTTTTCGGTCATAATACTTCTTGGGCCAGAGGTGTAGGGTTAGAACCGGTGGTAGTTTTGGAACGAAGTTCCTTATTGGACGGTTCGCGGATGGGGGGCTAGGTGTGAAAAAGTTACGTGACCGTCACGAAAAAGCGTCACGTCACGAAAACGCGACACTCATACGATTGAGAAACATGTAAAATGGAATGAAATAAAAAATATATAAAATAGAATAAAGTGAAGTGAAGTGAATTGTAGTGAAAGTGAGAAGTGACAAAGTGAAAAAAGTCGAGAACCTAAAAGTAAAAAAATGGCAGAATTTCTAAATTTCAAAAATTTCAAGTTTCAAAAATTTCAAAAAATTTTAAAATTTCAAAAATTTTATAAAAATACAAAAAAATTAAAACCACAAAATTTACGAAAACGTCAAAAATTAAATAACAGTAATCAAAATCCGCCCTTACTGACACAGACCGAATTCCACGCGGACGGAGCCGCGGGCACAGCTAGTTCAACAATATGTACGCACTGGATCCAGATGCAGACGTATTCAATGACAGTATAGGTATTTTTGTGGGGCGTGTTAGGCTGTGTCTTGGCAATTGCAGTTGAGGTTGAATTGAAATGAATGTTTTATTTTTACTTTATTTTATGACTTAAGATTAGTTCTTAAATTGACAAATATATGATACTCAATGCTTTTCTCTAATTTTGACATCTGTGATAATTGATAATATAACAAATATGGGATATTATATTGTAAATGTATAACTCTATGTATAATGTAATGTAACCTATTGTAATGTGTAAGTGTTTTGGTTCCGTACTGTAAACTTACATATGATGGAATAAATAAATTAAAAATTAGCCATTTTGGCTACGGAACCCTAAAAACTACGTATTCATTGAGAAATATAAAAGAACAAAGTTTTTAGTATTAGTGTGGTGGAATTTAGTCCTTAATTACAGACGTATAAGTCAAGAAACTAAGGATCGACATACAACTATTTAAAGCTAATTTTAAGATATAGGTATATAACTTTGGAATTATTTTCTACCGAGCCGATTTCGTCTAACCGTGTATCGGAATTCACAAAGTTCTTCCAAATATAATGAATACATTTTTTGTATACTTTCTCAAAAGAAGTAGTTAAAATTATAGCTAAAAATTGTTTAAGCCAATTTGAAGGTCATCGGGTGTAGTCAGCCTCTTAACTTCCCACATAAAATATTATATACCTACCTACTGTTCACAATAATATATATATTGTTGTCCTGTATTTCCCAGCACAAATAATTTTAAACAAAAAATAACTGACTTCACTTAGCATCCACCTTTCCAACAGCAAATGCTCGAGCTGCTGTAAAAAATACTCAAATCACTATAGGTGTGCCTATAATAGTTGAAGAGTTCCCTCGATTTCTCCAGGATCCCATCATCAGATCCTGACTTGGTAACAATGGGACCAACTGTGAAGTATACTCTTTGAAACAAAAAAGTATTTTCCAAATTGGTCCAGCCGACTTCGAATAATTGGTGAACATACATTAAAAAAAAATAGCAAAAGCAAAGATCCCAACGAATTGATAACCTCCTCGTTCGAAATCTTGAAGTCGGTTGAAAACAAGTCATAAAGAAACATGTATTTGACAAGGTCATAGGTTAATTATTAAATTTAGTAAGGGCAAAAGAGTATTGAGATAAATAACAAGTAGGTACTATATCTTAAAATAAGCAATTACTTACCTATAGACACGAGTCAAATGTAAGTTATTTTTAGTTCAAGTCGAGCTAATTGCAGTTGCAGTGCCTTAGCGGTCGCTGGAAATATCCACTAAATGCAAGTTGGACGTACTCGTAGATGAAGATGACGGACCCCTTCATCGAGCTGGTGTTCGAGGCGGACCTGGAGACGACGGAGCACCCCGAGCTGCTGGAGCTGGCGCGCGAGCTGGTGGGAGAGGACCCGCACACCCGCGCCGCCGCCATCCAGGAGCTCAGGGACATGACTTACGGTGAGGAGAGTCGGGATAAGTATGACCTCTGCAGGAGGTTGCAGCGAGCACGGGCAAACGGATTGTGTAGGGCTGAATTAGCCAGAGTTGAATTTAAGTTAGGGCAAGATATATAATCCATTGAGCTCAAGATGGCTGAGGAGTCTTTGGAATAGTTTTTTGTTTTTTTTTATCATTTACGTAGTTCAGTGTGTAATATTGGTAGCGTATTGTGCGGGGTCTAATTTATGAAAAAAAACATGAATAAAAACCTGGCACCATTGTTTTTTTTCTAAATAAGGTTTTTTTTCAGATTAACAAATATTACGACAAACACGGTTTTTCGACATTTATTCATATAAGTAACTTAAAACTAAGTACATTAAAGTAAGTATGTCTGTTATGTAACTAAACTATTCTCAGTAAATGCAAAACAAACTTTGAACTTATTCACTAGAACTATCAGCAGCATAGTACCACTACACATTTCATTAATATAAGTTTAATAAAACCAGAAATTAAAGTTGTTAAATTAAATTAGTTTAATAGTTAACATAAAGTCTAAAACAACCGTATAAGAGTATTAACTGCCTTGCAAATTTTGAGACTTCGTTTTGAAAAAATACATATTCCAGAAAAAAAACTTCTTTTTCACGGTTTTTTTTCAAGACAGAAAAAAAACCGTTTTTTGCAACCCTAGCGGTGACCTCAGGAATAAGTGTGCAGCTAATGAAAAATTAGTCTCAAAACACGCGTAACCACCCTTTACGAGTAGTTGTACATACGGTAACGGTTATCCGGGGTCTCTGCCACCCACGTGTTTGTAGGGACCTTACAATCCGCAAGGCCTCAATCGAGCAACGTTGCTACAAGCTATTAAAAGTATAAAAGTAAAATAAAAAGTTTACACCCCGAATGGCAGAATTCTCCTCGCTAAAACCGGCGAGAAGTGAAAGCCATTAAATAAAAATAAATAAAAAATTAAACAAAAAAGAACCGACTGAAGAACAAATCAAATTATTTTTAATAAATATTTTGATTTCTTTATTTTAAGTAGACACACTACTATATAAATCACTAGCTTTTTCCCGCGGCTTCGCCCGCGTACTATAAGTACTCAAAAAGGAGGTTCTCAGTTAGACTGGGTATGTTTGTATGTACCACATTTTCCCCTATTAGGGGTTGAATTTTCAAAAAAACTGAAATACGTGTTTACTCATTTATCGTTAGGAATACTCATGTGAAGTTTCGAATAAAATAGTCTAACAAATTTTGTTTCGCCATACAAACTTTGGATCCCCATTTTACCCCCTTAGGGTGTGAATTTTGAAAAATCCTTTCTTAGTGCACCCCTAGACCTTATAAGGAACCTACGTGCCAAATTTGGAATCTCTAGAACCAGCGGTTTGGGCTGTGCGTTGATATGTCAGTCAGTCAGTCAGTCAGTCAGTCAATCAGTCAGTCAGTCAGTCAGTTAGTCAGTCAGTTTCTTCTTTTATATATTTAAGATAGATAAACTTATATAGATGTCATATACAAAGGAAAAAGTGCCGCGAATGCAGAAGACGCTGGTTCGATCCCAGCTCTGGGCACCGGAGACCTGGTCAGTTTTTCCTTTGTATATGACATCTATATAAGTTTAAAAAAGAACCGACTTCACTTAGCCTCCACCTTTCCAAAAGCAAAATGCTCGAGCTGCTGTCAAAAAATCTCAAATCACTATAGGTGTGTTGAAGACTTCCCTCGATTTCTCCAGGAGCCCATCATCAGATCCTGATTACAATGGGACCAACTGTGAAGTATACTCTTTCAAACAAAAAAAGAATTTCCCAAATCGGTCCAGCCGCGTCTTCGAATAATCGGTGAACATACATTAAAAAAAACCGGCCAAGTGCGTGTCGTACCACGCATAATGGAGGGTTCCGTACCTCGTAACCAAATAAACCAAAAGGTCGTATCTGAAGAAGTTTTTTGAAAATAACTCAAAAATGGCTGAACCAATAATGTACAAAATAATTTTCGTAGACAGTATGTAATAAGGTGCATTTTCTCAATTTTTTTCATATTTTTTGGACTTACTGTTCAAAAGTTACAGGGAGGGGGACACAATTTTTCTGACTTTCGCATCGATTATTTCAGAAAATATTCACTTAATCACAAAGTTCAAATTAACCTTAATGTTATTTTTAAAGACCTATCGATTGATATGCCACATGTTGATATTTGGTCATTTTTTATTTTTTATTTAGGTAGATGTATGGAGCGCCCCCCCTAAAAATATTTTTTCTCCAATTTAACTACATAACTAAGTAGCGGCATACAAAATACACCTTATGTGTAAATTTTATTAAGATACGTTTTATAGTTTCCGAGTAAAATGGCTGTGACATACGGACGGACGGACAGACGGACAAGACGAAACTATAAGGGTTTCGTTTATGCCATTTTGGCTAAGGAACCCTAAAAAAACATCCCGACGAATTGATAACCTCCTCCTTCGAAATCTTGAAGTCGGTTGATAAAGTTAGGGCAGGGGTAATTCCAGGTAAGGGCGCTTTACTTTGTTGTCGACGGCAGGGCATTGACGCATTGCTCTATAATGCCCAAAGCTACAGCCCTGACCACTAGAGGATGGAAGAGCTGGTTCACAAGCTAATGGTCTTGTTGTCGTTTGTGTGGCAGAGCGCGGCGAGTGCGCGCCGCGGCGCCTGGACGACGCGTTCCTGCTGCGCTTCCTGCGCGCGCGCCACTTCGTCGTGCGCCGCGCACACAGGCTGGTAATTACATCGATACATTGGTTAGGGAGTTTTTTTCTACTGTTACTGCGAATTTGGTTTACCAGATCAGAATACAACTATAGTTTCGGCCACGCCACGAAGGAATAAATATTATTTACATAACTCTGACTATAACTGGTTAGCTCATGGGAATGCTGGTGGACATGGTTAGCTCATGGGAAACCAACTACAGGACCGTTATATAACGAAATGTGTGATTCTCGTCGGCTTTTTAAATCTAAGTTGAAATTTTGTCAAGAAAATCAGAAACAAATTAAGTTAGACATAATTGCAAAGCACAATTTCTAAAAAAGATTTTGTTAAATTTTGGAAAGAAACGAATAAATTGAATTCAAAATCTGGCCTCCCTGTGAGCTTTGATGGTTTGCAAGACCCTAAAAGCATAGCCAACGCCTTCAAACAACACTTCAAAGTGGAGTCGCCGCTTGGGCCCACTATATCGTCGTCTGGGGTTGGTTGTCAGGAGGAGGAGATTTCGGTAAACTTCTCTGCCAAAGAAGTGTCCCTTATAATAAAAAACATGGTTAGAGGTAAATCTCCGGGTTTTGACAATCTTAGCATAAAACACCTTAAATACGCAAGAAATCATTTACCAAGGGCATTGGCTATGTTTTCAGTCTCTGTATCAGCCATAGCTATCTACCGGATGAACTTATGTAAACTGTAGTAGTGCCAATAGTTAAGAATAGAACTGGTGATGCATCCGATTTGACCAACTACAGGCCCATCTCATTAGCAATCATCGTTGCCAAGGTACTGGACGCTCTGCTTGATAGACAGCTGGACAAGCACATTCATCTACACGACGCGCAATTTGGCTTCAGGCCGGGCCTCTCCACTGAAAGTGCAGTCCTATGCCTCAAACAGACTGTCCAGTATTACACTGCCAGGAAAACACCGGTATTTGCATGCTTTCTTGATCTCTCTAAGGCCTTTGACCTTGTGTCCTACAAAGTTCTTTGGCAAAAGATGCAGAGCGACGCCGGTGTTCCTCGTGAGGTAACCTCTCTTATTAAGTACTGGTACCATAGTCAGAAGAACAGCGTGAGATGGGCTGGCGAGTATTCGGAGGAGTACAGGTTGGAGTGTGGGGTGAGACAGGGAGGGATTACGTCTCCCCGGCTATTCAACCTGTACGTCAACGGACTCATTGCTAAGCTAAGCGGAGCCAATGTTGGATGCTCGGTTGATGGTGTTTGCATGAACAACTTATGCAGTATGCAGACGATATGGTGTTGCTGGCGCCATCTCTCGGGGGTTTGCAAAACCTGATCTATGTCTGTGAGAAATATGCCCACGGGCTTAGATACAACGCCAAGAAGAGCGAATTTTTAGTGTTCAAGGCCGGTGCGTATGAGACTCTGCCACCTGTTTATTTATGTGGCACCCATCTAAACAGAGTCAAACACTTTAAATATCTGAGTCATTGGGTCACCGAGGATCTCTGTGACAACATGGACATCGAGAGGGAGCGTCGGGCGCTGTCCGTCCGCTGCAACATGTTGGCTCGTAGATTTGCAGGGTGCACAAAGGTAGTAAAAGTTACTCTATTTAGGGCATACTGCTAGTGCTTTTACACCTGTAATCTGTGGGTCAATTATGCGCAGAGGACGTACAGCGCGCTTCGCGTGCAATATAATAACGCCTTCAGGGTGCTACTTGGACTTAGACGGAGGTGCAGTGCTTCGGGCATGTTTGCGGAGGCGGGGGTGGACGGCTTCCATGCGATCATGAGGAAGCGCTGTGCCTCCTTGCTCCGTAGGTTGAACGAGAGTTCTAATAGCATCCTTAGGGCGTTTGCTGAGAGGTGGGACTCGCCGATGAAACGAAGGTGGATCGGGTTGCACTCCAGTTTTGTTAATTTTGACGGGTGAAATCTTATTTTTTATATAATGTTTACTTAATTTATTTTACTTTACTTAATTTATTTTATTTTATTTGACATTTAGTTCAATTTTGACATTTAATTTTAAGAACTCAATTTAATTTATAATGTTTTAATTTAAAAGTAATTCAGATGTTTGTTTATTTATAGTAATTAATAATGTTTCGCCTGTTGACATTAATGATTTTATAATTTGTTACCAATTTTAATGTATTATTTTATGTTGAATTTTAATTGTTAGTTATTTATGTATTGAGTCCTATTTTATTCGCCTGAGTTAAGAAAATTTGTAAATTTGTATTGTATCTACTAACATGAATTCTGTGTTTACTAACAACGATATGTGCAATAGCCTGAAATAAACGTTTATTTAATTTAATTTATAAATATATTGACTGCTTAACGACTGTCGCCTTCAGATGCGGCAAAGGACCACCTTGGTGACCACACAATTATCCGAACAACGCCTCTATTGTGAAGGCGATAAAGCGAATGTTCAGATATTTTTGTGTCGTGTACCTTGGTCGCACTGATATATTTGATGGGCTAAAGTTTTTTTTTTCTTTTTTTTTCACAAAAAGAATATAATTTAAATATGTTTAAATATGTACCTAGTTATCCAAAGGAATAGACCCCTTTTTGTTCGTTGAGTATATTCCATATTACGGTTAAATAAACTTACATAATATAGAATAGTTGAGAATAGAGCATTGTGTGAATTAACAGTTGGTGCGGTACTGCAACTTCCTGGAGCACTACCCGTACCTGTACAGAGACGTGGACTTGTTCGGGCTAGCGAAGGTGCGGGGCGCGTACGAGGCGGTCATGCTGGACCGGCCCGGCGTCGGCCGCTTACTGATCACCAGGTTCGGTGGGTATTTATATATATATTACAAATGCATTACATAACATACAAATACTCTTTTGTACCTCAAAAACAAGAAACGCAGCTTATACTCGTATAAGTTACGAGTACATTACAAATTGTAAAAGCAGAGGTAGTGTACAAATCGATTGGCGGTCTTATCACTAAAAACAATTTCTTCCAGAGACAATCTTGGGAAGAGGAAACCATTGCAAATTATCAGAAAAAGGTGTTGCAAAAGCTAATGCCGAACAATCAAATATGAATACACACATGTATTATGCCTGCAGTACCTAAAGCACAGATTATATAATAGTTCTTACGAACAGATATGAATCACTCATAGAAAAAGCAAATACCTACGGTTTACGTACCTACGCAATAATACAATGGAGCGGCCTTCAACGCGCGGCACCCCGCACCTCCCGCGCACCCGCACAATCGCTAGGGTTGCATATGCTTGGATATGTTTTATAGTTAAGGAAATAGGGATTTTGCAATGATTCAGTGTTTAAGTGGTTCGCATGGGGCATAACAATTATGTTACTATAATTAGTTACATGAGTAACATTGATTGATATTTTGTTGTCGCGATGAGAGTATGATTAATCTTGACAGATTTGCCACACACTGTCAAAATTAATATGGATTGTCGCTATCTCAATATTATTCTAATCGCCTTTTACCAATATCATCATAGTTATTTGAGAGATTTGTATTTCGTTAATAGTCTAAGATACGATAAGCTTATTTTTATTAGCTTTGCTATTTTTTACATTGTTACATCCATCCACATCGCAATAAATAAAAAAATTTCGTGATGCATTGTTCCGAGTTCCGAGTAGCGTCGCGCGCGGTACGACGTGCGTTCAGTGAGCGCGTTGGTAACCCACTGACTTTAGCTCCCTCGGCGGAGGCGCAAAACGTAGGTATATAACTCGCTCTCGCGGGCATGATTCATAGGCCTGCCTAAAGTAAAGACTTGTTGTGTTGTTATTTTGAGTTCGTGTCACTCCAGGAACGTGGGATCCCGCCGAGTTCCCCGTGGTGGACCTGGTGCGTGCCAGTCTGGCCATGACGGAGGTAGGGCTGCGCACGCCCAAGATACAGGTGCTGGGCGCCACCGGCATCTTCGACCTGGAGGGCGTCTCCATGAAGCACGTCGCCACGCTCACGCCCACTGTGGCGTACCAGATCGTCTGCCTGTCGGGGGTGAGTATCCGCTGTCCGCCGGCGAGTTGAGTGTTCACAATCAATCAGGTTTAAATCCCTACCCCTCCCCTCTCTGCGAAGAGGCATCCTGGTATATGCTATTTCCCATTAGTAAAAGTAATACATAATCCGTTTCGTTTCCAGCTCGCAATGCCCGGCATCATGAACGGCTGCCACATCATCAACTACAACTGGCTGTTCCACACGTTCTTCTTCCTGTTCAAGCGATTCATCGGCCGGCAGGCGTGGGTGCGGATCCACTTCCACGGCAGCGACCTGGAGTCCCTGCAGCGGCACGTCCCGCGCGAGTGCCTCCCGCCGCGGTACGGCGGCACCTGCAAGCTCTACACCGACTTCCACACCGGCCTGCACATCATGAAGAAATATAGAACTGAAGCGTTTGATACGGAGATGAGGGAAATTGGTTATTTACTGAAAGATTGATATTATATGCACGGAAGACATTTAATACAAAAATAATTTTAAACAAAAAAGAACCGACTTCGCTTAGCCTCCACCTTTCCAAAAGCACATGCTCGAGCTGCTGTAAAAAAATCTCAAATCACTATAGGTGTGTTGAAAAGTTCCCTCGATTTCTCCAGGACTCCATCATCAGATCGTGACCTGGTTACAATGGGACCAACTGTGAAGTATACGCTTTCAAACTAAAAACAATTTACCAAATTGTCCGAAAGGTTTCCAAAAGGCGAAAATATCCGAATTCACTCATTAATTTGGCGAAATATTAGTCTAAAATTGATCCATAAGCCTTGACCTCGAAATGGTTTTGGAAATATACCTTTTCAAAATAAATGAACAATCCCAATTGCTGTAAAATAGTACGACGTAAATCGTAATATGCGCTACGACATTTTCGAGAAGAGTTTGAAGTCGTCAAAAAGCTATATCGAAGAGTTATATCACCGTACTGTACGAAACAATGTATGCGGTATTACAACGCGCGTAATCAAAGCTTTTTTTAGCAGAAGATAATGCAATCCAACATTGTTTCGTAGAAGCCCACCTGAAGCTTTCAGATCGGTAAAAACTTTTTATCGGTTTAAGTTAATTTATGAGTGTAGGTTTTGGGTGTGTGTACCATTTGACTGCTGTAGTCAGCAGTCAAATGGTATTGTGACGTTTAGCGTCGCATGAAGTAGGGTAGACCGCAGAGAAAAGTAAGAAAACTAACCGGATTAAGTTTGACAATATATATTAAAATAATTAAAAGAAAACAAGGTCGTGAGTCCTTTCCTGAGCCGGCATTTAAACAATAGAAAGCGCGAAACAAGTCCTTGTTATAGGTCACTTCCCTGCAATACGCCGCGGATCGTCGCACTTGTAGGTAGCCGAGTCCAGCTGTGGTTTCAGGTCCTCAGCACAGGAACCTTCGGGAACGTAGGGGAGCATGCGCATCCGGGTTGGTGGGTTCCAAATTCAACCCCAGACTAGGTCCCTGGAATTCCGGACAAATGGCCATTTCAAGAAAAGTCCAATCCCTCAAAAACATAAATGTAAAAAAGGAGAGCCAAGTTCAATATAAAAATTATGTTTGGCTGTGGGCTTCGCCGCAAGAAGAATGGAGATCTAAACTACCTACTTTAAGATCTCACATTTTTAAATAACAGCAATTGTTATAGGTATCCAATAAAGCAAAGAAATAGAGTTTAATACTTGTTCCTAATGTTATTTTGTTCCTATAAATACATATTTGGATTTTGCATAGAACTTGGCACTCATTTAGATCTCCATTCTTTTTGCGGCGAAGCCCACAGCCAAACATAATTTTTGTATTGAACTTGGCTCTCATTTTTAGGGTTCCGTAGTCAACTAGGAACCCTTATAGTTTCGCCATGTCTGCCCGTCCGTCCGTCCGTCCGTCCGCGGATAATCTCAGTGACCGTTAGCACTAGAAAGCTGAAATTTGGTACTAATATGTATATCAATCACGCCGAAAAAGTGGTAAAATAAAAAGTGGAAATTTTTTTTTATTAGGGTACCTCCCCTATACGTAAAGTGGGGAGTGATTTTTTTTTTCATTTCAACCCTAACGTGTGATATATTGTTGGATAGGTATTTAAAAATGAATAGGGGTTTACTAAAATCATTTTTCGATAATGTAAATATTTTCGGAAATAATCGCTCCAGAAGTAAAAAAATATGCGTCCCCCCCCCCTCTAACTTTTGAACCATAAGTTTTAAAATATGAAAAAAATCTCAAAAGTAGAACTTTATAAAAACTTTCTAGGAAAATTATTTTGAACTTGATAGGATGAATAGTTTTTGAAAAAAAATTACAAAATAATTTCTGAACTAAGTTTGTAATTTAACCGTATAAGCAGGTGTTTATTGTACCTGTAATTTCTACAAAATTACAATGAAATGACGTGCTTTCAAATAAAGTAAAAACGGTGAAAATCGGTTCACGCAATAAAGAATTATTCCATAAAAATCATCTTCCATACTTTAAGCTCGCGCGCAATAGTTTACTTAATTTGCCGATAGATGTCGCTGTACTTGGAACTCTCATATCATATCCTACATGGCGGTGTTATTAACTCTTAAGTGGGGACACTTACTGTGACGGACGGAAAACTACGGAACCCTACACTGAGCGTGGCCCGACACGCTCTTGGCCGGTTTTTACATTTATGTTTTTGGTGGGATATCATTACTTTTTGTAAAGAAAACTAGGCAGGTATTGAAATTTAATGTTTTTTCTTGCGCTTCGCTGCATGCTTTTCTTTTTTATGCTATTGTCTATATGCTATTGGTACCGCGCGCCGCCGACGACACACCGTTGGCCGGTCGTTTAGCGTGTATTACAAGTTTTTTGTATGGGGACAGGACACCAATTATTTTTTGGCTTAACTTTATTTTTATATTTCTGTTATATAGCAAATATAATAATACATATATTGGGATAGTTTTAAATATCTCCTTGTAACGGTTCCAACGATACAATTAAAAAAAAAAATGGTATGGGGACCCCCCCTATTTTTTAACTTTTTTGTATTTTTAGATTTTTTCCTACGCTTACACACAATTACCGAGCTGGACTCCAAATTTCATCCTTCTAGGTCACCTGGAAGTAGGTTAGATTTAGGTACTATATGTCAGTCAGTCAGTCAGTGCTTAAATTTACGACTTTTTGACCTTCATATCTTTTTAACCGTTTGAGCTAGCTTCATGAAATTTGGGCTTCTAGATGTCCTTATGGATATAATTAAACACACGTAGTTTTATGTGTTTACGTTAAAGAGGTTTTGAGTTATAGAAGGGTCAAAAGTGGCACCAAGTGGTTCGTGTAATATACACTTGGCGCTGGCTAGCCAGTTCCTTTGCTTAAACTTGGCTTGACACGCTGCCGCGTGTCTAGATTTCGAACAACTGACTGCGAGATCCGGATTTTTAGGCCAAATTAATGTGCTAGTATGAAAGTAGGCTGGTTTAGTGAACCCCAAGCATTAAAATGGTGATCAATGATGTGGCAGTCACAGGCAAAATCACAATTTTTTTAAACAAGGAAAAAAAATGAAGTTAAATATACTAAATGTACTTGTACTAACTAGAAAACAACTAAAAACATTATTAATGCGTATTAACTACAATTAGGCATGTAATCACAAAGAAATTAATTAAAATTAAGGATAATTTTAGCTAGAACGTACAAGACTTTCATGAAGTGGGTAGTCTCATGTTTCTAGAAAGTTTTAGACACTAGGTAATTCCAGCGTTATTTCGATAGGAAAAATACTGTTAATAAGCAGATAGTGAAAAATGTACAGTAAGAACTACATGTAAAATGATGGCACAAAGTAAATGTTTTATAACTACATACGTTACCTACCTTATTCTAAGCAATTCAAAATATTCAAACACTCACCCTATTTGGGGAACTTAACATCACACATTGAGTTTAGATTTATTTAACAACATGTTAAAAATTTGTCACACCATTTCGTGTTAAACTTAAAATCGGATCTGAGTATTTAGCTGGTTAGTCCTCTCGCTGTCGTAGCCGTGGTAGGAATGTCGCGGACGCGTATGTGTCCCATTAGCTGGCCAGTGCACGCCGCTTATCGCGAGCGAGTGACGTAGTCCTTTGTATTCGCAACTAGTTTTAACTAATAACAAATGCAGTCGTCAATTCTGTTTGTTCGAGATTTATTTTGCGTTATTTATTAGTGGTTAAGATTATTTTATTTTTTAAATTTATATGTATTAATTTAGTCTATTATAGTAATTTGTAGTTTAGTTTAGTTTGTAGTTTTATTTTTCTTTATAAGTTATATACCCCTCTTTTTAGGTTAGGATTTTTACTAGGAAAATCCGCTATTTCTGTTGTCTACTTAATAGATACACTAATTATCATTCAGGCTTCGATTTCAACATACACCTCCTCTTCCTACATACATCACGCAAACAAATAAGCAATAAACATTTCTAAATATGTTTTTGCATCCTAGCAGATTGAGCATTTGATTATACTTAGTTTGTATAAATACTCTCATGTATTTATTAATGGTTCTTAAATAAGTTTATTTACTAGCCTCAGTGATCTTAGTGATGATTGATGCTGACTATTCCATATATTTTACATCTTTTTAGAAGACCTAATAACTTATTTATAGGCAACGAATTCACTAACCGGTAGGGGTTACTGAATGAGAAAATCTATTGCAATTTAGAGTATAAAAGAATACAGTTAAAGTAGAATGTGTCAGCACTTTAGGTCCGTTTCATGAGGCTTATGAATAAAATAGACAGGTAATTAAGAAATAAAAGATAGGGAACTAAATAATCCTATTAAACTTTGTAGTATGTGATTTTAAAATCTTTAATGTGCCAGTGTCCTATATTATTGCCTTGCATATCTTCAAGTTCGTAAACTAAATTGGACTTTTTGGCAACTATTTTACACGGCACGTATTTCGGTGCTAGTTTCTTGGAAAATTGGTTGTTTTTGTCACTAAGGTAAAATGTTTTTTTCCAAATAGTATCACCTACTTTAAAATCATAATCTTTGCGGCGCAGGTTATAATGTTCACTATTCCTAGAATGAGCTTTAACTAGAGAGGATTGAACCTTATCAAATGTTTTCCTCAAGTAACCGAGATTTTCGGCATATTCGTCTCTAGGGGTAAATATTATGTCGTCACCTAGTTCTTGGTCGATATAGTGTAAGCCGCTGGTGACTAACTCCCGTCCATGTACGAGAAATGCGGAACTGTATTTTGTCACCTCATTAGTAGATGTGTTCATGGCGAACTGAATTTTAGATAGGTTGCTATCCCAGGTCCTATAATCGTTTTCAATGTATGATGACACTGCTGTAATGATTACTTTGTTGTAACGCTCTACGGTGTTCACCTGTGGAGTATATTTGGGCGTAAACCTTACGTTAGGCACATTGTAGTCATTAAACAACTTCTTAAAAATGTTACTAGTGAATTGTTTTCCATTGTACATTAGGACAGTACTGGGTACACCATGAACTAGAAAAACCGGAGGTAGCGCGACGAATAGGAAATAATAGACAATACTTCGAGAAATAGCATGTGACTACAAATATAAAGGTGTTCTGTTTTCTCGAAGGGGTAGAGGACCTATAAGATCCATGCTCAACATTTGGAATGGACGTGAGCAGTCTGAAAGACGGCCCATAATGCCAAGGGTAGCATGTGTAGCATGCTTGTGAGCACAGCAAGTATCACAACTTGATACGAATTCAGTTACGTCGTGATGCATGTCCGGCCAGAAGTAATTTAGAGGAAGACGTTTATGCGTTTTATAAATGCCAAAATGACCAGCAGTAGGTTCAGAATTGTTTTTAACAATAATATCGCGTCTAAATTCGAGAGAAATGACTTCTTTCCACTCAAACTCACGAGTTAAAGGGTTTAAGCTTTTTTTAAATCTAAATAGTTTACCATTAGTTACTTTGTAGTTTAAAAATGAAGTAGCATTATTTTGGCAACCATTATAAATGTTTAGATACCATGGGACACTCGTAGAATAAAACATTGTCACTACTAGTTGGAATCTCATCAATCTCGGCAATAACAACAGAGCGGGAGAGACTGTCTGGTAATACGTTTTCCGTGCCACGACGATGTTTGATCTCGAAATTGAATTAAGACATGCGAACTAGGTTTAGAAACCACTTAAGTGACGAGTGATGGTATACACCACGAACTTTTACCGTTCTCTAAGTAGCACCTCCAGTGTTCAATCGCTGTAAGTACTGCGAGAGCCTCTCGTTCTGTAGCGCTGTAGTTACGCTCTTGGCTAGAGAGAGACTTACTCATATAGGCTATTACCTTCTCTTGATCGTCTATAATTTGAGTGAGGACAGCGCCAACACCGTAATAACTCGCATCTGTGTGTACTTGAAAAGGTTGTGTATAGTCCGGGCACGATAATATGGGAGAAGATATTATGCTTCCTTTAGCGTACGGAAGGCGTTTTCAGCGTCGGTAGACTAATTAAAAGGGGGTGAGTTTTTAGCTTGGGAAGTTAGTTTATTGAGAGGTGAAGCTATAGAACTGAAATTTGGAATGAATAGGCGATACCACGATGCCGTTCCAAGAAATCGATGAACTTCCTTGCGGTTAGTAGGCGTTGGATAGTTAATAATTGCCTGTTTTTTCAGGGTTCGGTTGTAGTCCATTTCTATCTACTATATAGCCTAAATAACACAATTTAGTTCTAAATAACTTGCACTTTTGGTATCCAATGGTTAGGTTTGCCATTTTAAGGTTTTTTCTTTTGTCTTTTGTCTGTCTAGAACACGAACTAGTAGGGAGATATGTTCTTCAAAGGTCGATGAGACAATGATAATGTCGTCTATGTAGACAAAAACTTTATGCTCAAAATCAGGCCCATAGAACAACATATCAACCAGCCGTTGTTGCGTCGCCGGTGCATTAGTTAAGCCGAAGGGCATAGAAACAAACTGAAATGTACCACGGGAGGGGATATAAAATGTAGTCTTACACCGATCCTCGTTCTTAATAAGAATTTGCCAAAAGCTTTTTGACAAGTCTAAACTAGAGAGATACTTCGCGTCACGAAGATTATCGAGTATTTCTGAAATTTACGGAATACTGTAAGCATCTTTAATAGTAACCGCGTTCAATTTACGGCTATCTAAGCAAAATCCCATTTCGCCATTTTTATTGTCAAAAGTACGGGAGAGGACCAGGGGCTCTCGCAAGGCTCTACCACGTTTTCACGTAACATATCATCAAGCTGAGTGTTTAGTATTTTCTGCTTCTCAGGAGACATTCTGTAGTATCTCTGGTGAATAGGAACAGCATCACCAGTATCTATATTGTGCGTAATTAAAGAAGTACGCCCTAGACCACGCTCTTCGTATGAAATATCACGAAATTGAGCTGTAATATGATCAGCCGTAACCTTTTGTTCGATCGAAAGATGGTCATAATCACACAAGTGTGTAGGTGGAGGATGATCGAGTGATAGAGAGTATAATTGATCAACATCCCCAGTTAGGATGACTGAGTCTAGATTTTTAGGGAACAAGTTGAAAAGCCTCCAAAAGTCCATGCCTAGAATCAAAAAGTTTTCAACTTCTGGTACTACGTAAGCTTTCAAGATGTGGGTTTGATCTAGGTACAAGACAGGCAGATTGATCATACCTATATTGTTTAGTCTATGCCTGCCAGCTCCGCACAAATTTAAGGTTTCAGTACTGTCGAGCCTAAAACCTGCATCCAAGAAAACTTTATGATAGTTTTTGCCTATAATAGTATAACCACTATCCGTACCTAACAAACCATGAATAGTATTGCCATTGATCTGAACTGGGACATAGGGTTTGTTATGTAAATTATCAGTATTATAAAGTGAATCGTGGATTGCAGTGACTGTATAGCAAGAGAAGAATTTGGAAATAAAGTTAAGCCAATTTTTCCATTCTGCCTTATTAGAGTTTCCGCTAAATTTGTTGATGGAATCATTTTCACTACAATCCACTGTATTTAGTTTTTTGTGTTATTGGGATTACAAGATGTACAGTCAGGGTATCGTACACCTTTGTTACCACATTTAAAGCAGATAGGGAAGTTTGGTTGCTTACATTCCTTTAGATAATGTGTATCATTGCGACATCTAGGACAGTACTTACGAAAGTTACTAGTAGTATTGACAGTATTCGAACAGCTTGCTGTCGCTTGTACAGTATTAGTAGTACTAGGTTTTTCCTCTGTAGGTTTTGATTTATTGTAGTTGTAAGAACCCGAGTAGTTATTAATATTTGTTTTGGTTATAATAGTTTCTTTGTTTTTCATTTGTGTTGGTATTTTGGTAGTTTTTATTTGTATAGTAGTTATTATTTTTTAATTTTTAGTGTAGGCAAACTCTGGGGCCAGAGTTTCTGAAGTCACCCTAGCTAGGCGGTTCATGAAACAATGATAAGTGTGACTGTATGTCCTCGTAGTTTGAGCACAGGTTTTTTAGAGATTTTAGGTCCTTGATCTCAGGAGACGCCGCTAAGGTGCTTGCATAACACGGTCGGATGTTGTGTAGGGTTATTTCAAGTTTTTCATCCTCATAAAGGTTTAACCAACCGCGCAAACATACCGTGCATAATAGCTAGATAAATAGATATGTTCTCGTGTTCCCCTTGCGTACGAGATTTTATTTCATTAGTCAGGCGATAATCGTAATTTCTTTGACTGAAGTCTTTTTTTAATAGAGCGACAACATCGTCCCAACTTTGGAAACTTTCTTTATTACAACGAAACCAATGTAACGCGTCTTCAGTAAAAATCTCGTATGTCCTTTGTCTCGTATGTCGTCGTCAATCCTTTGATATGTTTCTAACTTCTACAAATTCCTCAACTCTTTCAATGAAAGAAAAAACGCAGGCCTTTCCAGAGTACTTTAGCTTTGCTAAGTCGGAGGTTAGATTCCGATCGCAATGAACCACCGTAGCTTCAGGTTCCAAATCTGAGACTGCATTTGCATTAAAAGTTGATGCCGGCCTCAACGCTATTATTTCCTTGTATAGGTTGTTAAAGGTAGGGCAATAAGTTTTGTGCTGGTCAGCCAACGCGGCACTGACGTTTGAGATACGTCTCACTCTGTAAAATATGTGATGTAGCAGATTTTCTGTACGTAAGAACAGGGTCTTATCAAATTTAGTTTTAAGAGATGTTAACATCGTTTGAGATTTTGTTAGGCTGTCTTTAACAGCATCGAGGTCAACCGCAGGCTCTAAGTGGGATTCCAAAATGTCCTTAGGGGGTATGGCTAATTTTACAATCTGGCTTCGGAGCTCTGGCACAGAGCCAGTTGAACCACCTCTGAGAATCACCTCATATTCGAGTTCGGCTTTTTGGACTGACAAATATTTAATAGGGTACGACATGTTTAAACTCTTTAGAGAAAGGTGTGTGTTTGATTACAATTGATTGTAAAGCAGTTAGGTTTAGTTTCTAAGGAAGTGGAATGTAGAATATAATAAAATGTTATATTTAAATTAAATTAGAATAGACTAAGGGTAAAATATTTTTATGCATAACAGAAATATGTGATAAAAACACTGAGAGGTAGACAACCACGTACCTAGCAACTGCTCAAATCAGACTTAAAAAACTAGATGAACTACAAGTGCTAATATTAGAAAGCCGCCAACACCAAAGAAAACCAGGAAAGAAAAAGGCCAAGGACTTGCTTCAATAATACACAGCTCAGAAAATACCTAATATGGGCGCCAATGTGACGTTTAGCGTCGCATGAAGTAGGGTAGACCGCAGAGAAGAGTAAGAAAACTAACCGGATTAAGTTTGACAATATATATGCACCCTGGGCTTTAACTCCCTGGAAGTGAGGCGCAATTATGCTCTCGTGACCGGGGCATGCCGAATAATACGTGGGGATACAGACTGTCCACAGCTGGTCTCACAACTAGTACGCCTTCTCGTACCCCCTCTGTTTCAATCAAAGATTAATTTTAGGCCACGTAATCGCAACTTACTGGCAGTTCCTAATGCGCGCACTGTGGCTGGCGTACAGGAACTCGCCATTAGTTCGCGCCTTACATTGCCTTAACGCACTTCTCGAGTCAGCACCTGACTGCGATGTTTTTGCCAGTAGTTGGAAGACGTTATATGACGAATGTAAGAGGTTATGTGAGGCAATGGATGATCGGCCGTCTTCAGTTAGTATATAGTATTTAAGATTATTGTTATTGTATAACACAACTCTATGTTAACGTTATTCTAAGATAATAATAATATTGTATGCATACCACAGTGCCTTAGTATCTACTGTAATACTGTGTAATATGTTTGGAAATAAATAAATAAAAATAAATAAATAAATAAAATAAATAAAATATTAAAATAATTAAAAGAAAACAAGGTCGTGAGTCCTTTCCTGAGCCGGCATTTAAACAATAGAAAGCGCGAAACAAGTCCTTGTTAGGGGTCACTTCCCTGCACTACGCCGCGGATCGTCGCACTTGGAGGTGGCCGAGTCCAGCTGTGGTTCCAGGTCTTCAGCGCGGGAACCTTCGGGAACGTAGGGGAGCATGCGCATCCGGGTCGGTGGGTTCCAAATTCAACCCCAGACTTGGTCCCTGGAATTCCGGACAAATGGCCATTTCAAGTAAAGTCCAATTTCGAACAAGTGACTGCGACATCCGGATTTTTAGGTCAAATTAATGTGCTAGTATGAAAGTAGGCTGGTTTAGTGAACCCCAAGCATTAAAATGGTGATCAATGATGTGGCAGTCACAGTTTAAACAAAGAAAAAAAATGAAGTTAAATATACTAAATGTACTTGTACTAACTAGAAAACAACTAAAAACATTATTAATGCGTATTAACTACAATTAGGCATGTAATCACAAAGAAATTAATTAAAATTAAGCATTATTTTTGCTAGAACGTACAAGATTTTCATGAAGTGGGTAGTCTCATGTTTCTAGAAAGTTTTAGACACTAGGTAATTCCAGCATTATTTCGATAGGAAAAATACTGTTAATAAGCAGATAGTGAAAAATGTACAGTAAGAACTACATGTAAAATGATTGCACAAAGTAAATGTTTTATAACTACATACGTTACCTACCTTATTCTAAGTAATTCAAAATATTCAAACACTCACCCTATTTGGGGAACTTAACATCGCACATTGAGTTTAGATTTATTTAACACCGTGTTAAAAATTTGTCACACCATTTCGTGTTAAACTTAAAATCGGATCTAAGTATTTAGCTGGTTAGTCCTCTCGCTGTCGTAGCCGTGGTAGGAATGTCGCGGACGCGTATGTGTCCCATTAGCTGGCCAGTGCACGCCGCTTATCGCGAGCGAGTGACGTAGTCCTTTGTATTCGCATCTAGTTTTAACTAATAACAAATGCAGTTGTCAATTCTGTTGGTTCGAGATTTATTTTGCGCTATTTATCAGTGGTTAAGATTATTTTATTTTTTAAATCTATATGTATTAATTTAGTTCTATTATAGTAATTTGTAGTTTAGTTTAGTTTGTAGTTTTATTTTACTTTATAAGTTCATTAGTTATAACGGTAAACCGTTACAGTATATTAAAAAACACAGCGCGATGTAAAGCTGCTTTTTTGGTATGTTATTTGGGTAACCGAGAGGAGTAAGAAACTGTGTTTTGCAAGCAAACTTAAATATATTCGTTTGGCGACTAACCCCACATTTTTATCTAATAGTACCTTGGAGATACAGAGGGGATTTTTTGATGTTACTCGAGCGCGGTAGATTCCGCGGTAGAATGAACTTATAATATAAGGTGGGACCTTTCAGTATATTTACTGTCATTAGCACTGTATGTAAGCGGGTTCATCTAGGGCAGCCGATCTAAATATTTATCTTCGTTAAATGGTCAAAAGCGATGGTGGATTAATTACATTATATTAATTGGATTAATCCGTTTTTTTTATATTGTCTGTGCAGAAAATTACATTTTTACTTGGAACTAAATAATTTGAATTTGACTTTATAATTTATTTGGGTTTCGTTTACCTAATCCTAACATTTTTGATGTTAGTTTAGTCCCATATCTCAAGACATCAATTATAGCATTTCTTTTTTTAACGATTATAATACGAGTAAATGGTTTATCCACCCCGTTATGGGCTTAAATGAAAGTTTAATAAATTACCTAATATTGAAACTCATATTTTACACTTAGCACGCGCGGTTGTGCTCTAAACATGAACGCGAGATTTAGCTGTAAACATGAACAAAACTTAAAAACTCAAAATGATGGAAAAAAATTGCAGTTTTTGAAGTTCCATATTTCAATAACTATTATACCTAGGGTACAGTCAGTGGATTCAAATGATTATTAATTTAATAAACTCATTACTTAGCAACTAATTCGGAAAAACTTGCAGATTTTTAATGAAAGTGGGAAAACTAAAAAAAAAAAGGGGCGAAAATTTCGCAGTTTTTTTTTTTGCGTATTACGCAAGGAGCACAATTTTTTTTGGCTTGCAAAATACAGTTTCATACTCGCCTAAGGGATCTACCTAAATAACATACCAAAAAGGCAGCTTTACAACGCATTTTGGTGTTTTAGGAAAATTTTGCTTACAATTTGACTCGGGCATTACCTGCACAAAATTGGACGAGAGGCAAATGCCACCTGCCACGAGTGCGGTGCCGAGGATGACACGGCCCAGCATACCTTAGAGGTATGTAATCACTGGGCCGAGGAGCGCCGCACCATGGTAGCGGCCATCAGAGTGAATGATTTCTCGCTACACAGCGTCGAGACAGCTATGCTGCACCGCGAGAGATCGTGGGACGCGGTGGCCACCTTCTGCGAAACTGTCATTTCAAAGAAGGAGGCTGCGGAGAGGGAGCGTGAGGATGACGAGGACGCGCTCCCGCTTCGGCGCAGACGGAGGGGTCGAGGACGCGCACGGCTTGCTGCCGCAGGCCGCGTCCTACCCCCGTAGGGCCGGTGGGTTGGGGACCCACAGCAGACGGCCCTAGACGTCTGAGGGTGGGGTCAAGCGTTTCTGACCTCACCCTCCATTGGCGCGGGTGTCCTGGCATAGAACAGCCAGGACCGCGGGGGGCGTCACGGTGACATGTGAGCCATCCCATGACGCTCCCTTTAACGGCATAGCGGGAAACGCCGGTGTGTTTTTAGTGGGTATGCTCCTCTGTCACCATCACTCGGATGGCGGCTGGAGGAGAGAGTCCCACATAACCCTCCAAATGGCCGCCCCGGGCCGGAGGGTATGCGTAATGCATTTTCACACCGACAACAAAAAAAAAAAAAAAAGGTTAGGTTAGGTTCCCCTTCGATTGCTGTCACCTTGCCGTGGTGAAGGGGCTTGCGTGCTCCAATGACCCTCAGGGCCATGCCGGATAGGGCCTCCCAAACCGAACAGACCTGAGGAGAGGGGCCAGACTAAGAACAGCACACGGGGGGCGGCTCCGCGTGTCCCTCTGAAATCAGCAGAGGGCACAGTGCGAGACGCCAGGTCCCACTGGGACGAAGTTGGAGCTCTATACAAGAGCTGCCATTGGTGGCTTTTACCACCTGACGCGATGTTGTGGCTACGGCCACCGTCGGGTAACTCGTAGCCCGCACTGAGCGGAACGAGGATCTTTCTCACTTAGAGAAGGATCGCGTGGAGTTAACCACTATAAAAAATCCCCAATCCCAAGGTGAGACTGGCGTGCTGAAGGGATGCGTGGCTGGGGGGAGCCCAGTCACGAACGTCAGAGGGGGGGCATACCTCCTAAAAAAATAGCAACAAAATGAGTGGCTACAAAAAGTATAAACTACTCCAGGGGGTCTCAATCCTCGGCGACACCACAGAACGGGCAAGTGCCCGCGCTATGGTGACATGCTGCCCATCGTATTCTGGGGGGGCAAAGCACTCAAGAAGGAAAAACAACGACGACCATGGCAAATGTTTACTGGACAAAGATGCATGCGGATTAGTTTTAAGATTGCGCGGAGGAGGGGACAAGGAAGGTGCAAAGGCACCCTCTCCAAACCCCCCTACGATGGAGTTTCGCCCAGTCCGGGACAAAGCGGGGCGCTTTATACGCCACGCCATCCCCGATGTCGAGAAGGGCGAGGATGAAAAGGAGGAGGCGCCCATAGCACCGCAGGAGTTCGTGCGGTCCCCCACACCAATCCCCACGAGGGTGTTTTGTGGGAGGAGGGCCCGCGGTGCCCTAGTTATGCTCTCACCAGATCGGGAGGAATTCTTTTCCCCCGGGAAAGTGGAAGCGCGCGATCTTCCCAGGGAAGACATGGATTATTCGCCGCTGGCAACGGACGCCGACACCGAAACGGCCGATTCCGACGGGTCGCTGCCTGTTCCTGCCTCAGGCCGATCCGGGGAATTGCGGAAGCGGCTGTTGAGTGAAGAGGACGGCTCCGGGGTATCCAGTAGTGATGCTTCCGGCCCCGAAGCAAGGCCCGGCTCCGGGCCCAATAAGAGAGGACGAGGCCAGGGTGCGGGAAGGGCCCGGGCCGATTTTCTGAAGCTGGGGCGGGGGAAACCCGGGCCAACCCCAGAGCTCATGGAGGCTACGTCGGGGTCGCCGACGACAACTGTCCCTTCGCATAGCGGGGTGACGGATGTCCATAATGAAGATGCGACGATTACGCGCACGAAGGCACTGGGGGGTTCGCTTCCGGACCTACGGGTGGTCCTGGTCCGCTACGACCACGAGCCTGTGGCCCATGCACCTGCACCAAAAAGCGGTAGGTCGGGGTCGGAAACTGCGATCCCCAATGAAAAAGAGGTGGAAGAGACCCAGCTTTCGGGGTCTGACCCATCCGAGGCAACGGTGAGCTCAAGAGGAAGCATCCCCACCGGGAAACACTGGCGCAAACCCGGCGTCAAACAACCCACTGAAGAGGGAACATCTGGCTCCGAAAATGACCGCAGATCTGAAAGTGAAGGAGGCATGCCCCTGCGCAACAAATATCTCAAGGGGACACCGAACCGGGGCAGAGGCCAAATTAACCGGTTCCTACCAGGCCAATCTGGCCATAGCCAGGAGGATTTAACATCAACCGCCCTAGAAGCAAAGATGCAGGGAGCCCTTAATGCTGTGAAGCACGTAATTTCCACGTCAGGTCACCTAAAGGGCACACACCAAAGACTCCTTAAGGACTCAGTCGCCGCTATCGGTGATATCTTCGAGGAGCTAAGGACGCGTACTGCGACAGAAGAAGTAGCCCGTCTGGAGGCAGCAAATGCACAACTTTCATGCCAGCTAGCGGAACTGCGACGACAGGTTCAAGAAATACGCAACCAACCTGCCGTGACATCCGAGTCAGAAATGAGACAGCTCGTTGAGGAGGCGCTGAACAAAAACCGTTCGCAACTGGATGACATGCTAAACGCCCGACTCAAAACCCTAGAGTGTCGCCTCCTTCCGGAGCCACGGATACGGCCACCTCTGGCCTCCGATCAGCGGGCAGCACAGACTGCCCCTGCAGGTCCTACTAGACTTGCGTCCGTGCTAGAAATGGAAGCGGTTCCTTCCCCCGCGTCTTCCATGCCCGACGACGAGAAGCAGACAAAACGCAAACCGAAGCGTAAAAAAGCCAGTTTGGCTGCTAAGGAAGCGGCCGAAGCCAGGCAAATACGTAAGGCAACAGCAGTGATCGACGCGCCTACCTCGGCACAAGGAAGTTGGAGCAAAGCAGTAGGCAGAAAGGCCAAGAAAGCTGTACAGGGATCATCAGCCAAAGATTCCGCCACAGCCCGCAAGCTTAACCCTGCTCAAAAGCGAACACAATCACAAGGGAAAGTGGCACCGCGGACTCAAGCACAAAAGGCGAGAAAACTACGGGTACCCCGCTCCTCAGCTGTAGTTCTGTCCCTACAGCCAGAAGCTGAAGGCAAGGGCATCACTTATAAAAGTGTTCTTGCCACAGCTAAAGAAAAAGTAAACCTATCCGAGCTCGAAATTCAGTCAGTCCGGTTCAAAGTCGCAGCTACTGGCGCACGATTGCTGGAAATATCAGGGGCCACTAGTGGACCCAAAGCGGACAAACTGGCTGAAAAACTTAGCCAGCTCTTTAGTTCCGAAGAGGTGCGCGTATCCCGTCCCACAAAATGCGTCGAACTACGCGTATCGGGCTTTGACGACTCAGTCATAGCGGAGGATATCGCTGAAGCGATAGCACGAGCTGGGGGGTGTGTAACCCAGGAAGTGAAAGTTGGCGATATAAAGCTGGACCCCTGGAGTCTAGGCTCTGTGTGGGTTCGGTGTCCAGTCGCTGCTGCCAAAAAAGTAACCGAAGTAGGAAGGCTGCTTATAGGCTGGGTATAAGCGCAAGTGAAGCTCCTTGAAACTCGCCCCCAAAGGTGTTACCGATGCTTCGAGGTGGGTCATGTAAAGGCGAAATGTCTCTCTGAGATCGACAGATCCGAACTGTGCTACCGCTGTGGCCAGACGGGACACAGGGTGAAGGAGTGCACAGCGAAGCCACACTGCACCCTTTGTGCAGCATCTGGCAAAGATGCGGGGCATAGGACAGGGAGCAAGACCTGTACTGCCCCTCGAAAGAGATCAACGACCACGGCTGGAAATATCTCCCGGGCCCCCTCGCCGCCCAGCCAGCCCGTACGCTCACCCACCTCTACTGTGGATGAGGTACAGATGGAGTCTACAAATGACATAAAATAAATATGGCCATTAAAGTGCTGCAGGCGAATCTCAACCACTGTGCCCGGGCTCAGGATCTCCTGTTCCAGAGCATGGCAGAGTGGTCGATAAACATAGCGGTAATTGCGGAGCCATACTCCGTACCTACCCGTACAGGATGGGTGGGGGACGTAGACAATACCGTTGCCCTAGTGTCGCGGAGCCTGGTGGGCTCCCCACCTTTTCAAGGCATTGTAAAAGGCCACGGGTACGTAGCTGCAATCCATGATAGCATTGCAGTAGTAGGATGCTACTTCTCGCCCAACAAGAACCTGGCGGATTTTGAGCGGTTCCTTATAGAGGTGGGTGCCGTGGCCAGGCAGCTGCATCCCACACCCGTGTTAATTGCCGGAGATTTCAATGCAAAGTCCGGGGCGTGGGGTTCCACTGTAACGGATGTTCGCGGGCAGTGCTTGGAGGAGTGGGCTGTGGCCTATGATCTACAGGTAGTGAACCGTGGAACAGCACACACATGCGTGCGACAACAAGGTGGCTCAATCGTCGATATTACCTTTGCCGACGCTGCTCTAGCGCGTCGTGTCCAGAGCTGGGAAGTTCTGGAGGACGTAGAGACCCTTTCGGATCATAGGTACATAAGATACGATGTTTCTACACTCCAGACGATAACAACTGGTCCAAGAAGACCCATGGAAGGGGACAGTCCACGGTGGGCAGTGAAACGTCTGAATCGCGAACTGCTGGAGGAAGCGGCTCTAGTTAAGTCGTGGCTACCGGTAGCTGGTGGTCCTTTGGACATTGAAGTGGAATCTCAGTGGCTTGGGGATGCCATGACCGACAACTGCGATGTAGCCATGCTTAGGGTTGGGCCCCGTCCGCCACTGCGAAAGGTATACTGGTGGTCTACAGAACTGGCTCAATTGCGAAAATCTTGTATTGCGGCGCGGCGCCAGTATACTAGAAGTCGCAGAAAACAACGGCGAAATATTGAAGAAGAGGCCCAGCTCTACGCAGCATATAGATCGTATGGTCGTGTCGTTGCAAACTGCGATCGGAAGAGCTAAAGACTTAGCCGAAAAGGAGATGCTGGAGAGTCTCAACAAAGACCCGTGGGGAAGACCATACAAAATGGTGAGGTGCAAACTCCGTCCTTGGACCCCACCACTGACACAGACCCTTCAGCCCCAACTCCTGCAGCGAGTTGTAAACACCCTGTTCCCAGACAGAGCTGACCACACACCACCCCTAATGGCACCGCCGGAACGCCTGGCTGACACTAATGAAGAGGCTCCAAATGTGCCAGAAGTTACCGAGGGAGAACTAGGAGCCGCAGTGCTACGCCTAAAGCAGAAGAATACAGCACCGGGTCCGGACGGTATTCCTGGCCGCGCATGGGTAGTAGCACTGGGGCCTCTCAAACCCCGAGTTAGGGCACTATTCAGTGCATGCTTGGGACAGGGCAGATTTCCACGAGCGTGGAAGACGGGAAAACTAGTCCTCATCCAAAAAGAAGGACGCCCAGTCGACTCACCATCGGCGTACCGTCCAATCGTACTGCTCGACGAGGTGAGCAAACTCTTTGAGCGTGTCATCTCGCTCCGCCTCGTCAAGCATCTAGAAAATGCAGGGCCAAATCTAAGCGAAAAACAGTACGGCTTTCGCCGATGTCGATCCACTGTCGATGCGATTGCCCGAGTAAAAGTCTTGGCGGAGGAGACGGTGTCTCAAGGCGGGGTTGTCCTCGCAGTATCTTTGGACATATCAAATGCTTTTAACACCCTACCTTGGGGCTGCATTCAAGAGGCGCTTAGGCATCACACCGTACCGCGTTACCTGCGGAAAGTCATCGGGTCGTACCTATCTGATAGGGCGGTTAAATACCCAGCACAAAATGAGTGGCACCAGAAACCTATGTCGTGCGGAGTTCCACAGGGGTCAGTCCTGGGACCACTCCTGTGGAATATCGGCTACGACTGGGTGCTCCGTGGCAGAAATCCCCCGGGGGTGGAACTGACGTGCTACGCCGATGACACTCTCGTTACCGCGTCGGCTAATACATTTAGGGAAGCTGCTATAAAAGCAACAGCGGGAGTGGCTCAAGTGGTAGGAAGGATCCGTAAGCTGGGATTAGAAGTTGCTCTCAACAAGTCGGAGGCCCTCTGCTTTCATGGTCCCAGAAGAGCGCCCCCCGCGGGCGCTCAACTAATGGTAGGTGGAGTTTCCATCGGCATCGGGTCGACAATGAAATATCTGGGACTTGTCCTCGACAGCCGGTGGAACTTCAAGGAGCACTTCAAGCGCCTAGCTCCAAAACTATTGGGAGCAGCCGGAGCACTAAGCCGGCTTCTGCCAAATGTAGGAGGACCAAACGTTGGCTGCCGCCGTCTGTACACTATGGCAGTGCCCATCTGGGTGGATGCTCTCAACGCCCACAACCAGTCCCTTCTGCGAAGACCGCAAAGGGTCATGGCGATAAGAGTCATCAGGGGATACCGCACGATCTCCTGCGAGGCAGCCTGCGCACTTGCTGGGACACTTCCTTGGGATTTAGACGCGGAAGCTCTGGCAGGAGTGTATACCCAGATCGCGGAGTCAAGAGCCAGAGGGCAAGAGCCTATGCTCGAGGAGGTGAAGCGCTGGAGGGTAAATGCCCAAGATTTACTCCTTCGAAAATGGGGCGAAAGATTGGAGACCCCAAGTGCCGGCCACTGGACGGTCAACGCGATCCAGCCCATCCTGAAAGAATGGATAGGAAGGGAACATGGAGTGGTAACTTTCCACCTCGCACAGGTGCTTACGGGCCATGGATGCTTTGGAAAGTACCTGTACAAAATATCCGGGAGGGAGCCAACGCCAGCGTGTCATCACTGCGATAGTGTTGAAGACACAGCACAGCACACGCTGGCAGAGTGTAGAGGGTGGACCGAGGCGCGAAACCAGCTGACCGCGGTGGTCGGCAGTGACCTGTCGCTACCCAGCGTCGTAAGGGGCATGCTTCAAAATAGAACTAAATGGAAGGCGATTTCTTACTACATCGGAACAGTAATGACGGAGAAAGAAGCCTCTGAGCGCGCGCGGGAGCAGGACGAGGAAGCTCCCCCGATGCGGCGCAAGAGACCCGGGCGCAGGCGAGTCGCCCATGACCGCCGCTTGCCGCCTTAAGGAGGACCTCCGGGGGGCAGTCACGGGGACGACTGTCACCCCAAAGGTATAGGTCCTCGAGGCGAAGAGCGTGGCAGACACATAGCCACGCCATATCCAGCGTAAGAGAACAAAGTCCTCAGAGAGGTGGCTCAACAGCCAGCCGTTGGCGAGGCCACGGTAGTGTACTTCGGAGTTCCCGTGGTCTCACCGTTTAGCGATGAGGCGGCAAAAAGAGGGGTTTTTAGTGGGTACACCGAAATGGGAGTCCCACATAACCGCCTGGGCCTTACGTTCCCGAGGCCCGGCGGTATGCGTAACGCATTTTCCCCTGTATAAAAAAAAAAAAAAAAAAAAAAAGGTTAGGTTAGGTTAGGATCTCTATCAAAAATGGTCGCGCCGCCTGGAGTTTACAGAGGCTAGTTGGGACCTGGTGGCAGCTATTAGACCCATGCTGAAGGAATGGGTTGAGCGAGAATATGGTGCCCCTTCTTTTCACCTCACGCAGATATTGACGGGCCATGGTTGCTTCGGGAAGTACCTGTGTGAGGTGGTGGGAAGGGAGCCAACGGTGTCGTGCCATCATTGTGGAGGAGTGGCTGTGGACACGGCTGAGCATACGCGTGTAGAGTGCCCAGCATGGGTGGAGCCTCGCGCTGTCTTGTCTGCAGTTGTCGGAGGGGACCTTTCGTTGCCCGGCCTCGTCAGGGCCATGGTCAGCAGCAAAGAGGCTTGGGTGGCAGCAGTCAACTTCAGCGTCACTGTGATGAGGCAGAAGGAGGCTGCGGAGCGCCAGCGCGAGGATGACGCGAACTCGCTCCCTCAGCGCCGGAGGAGGCTTGGTAGGCGCAGAAGGGCCTTTGCAGGCCAGTTGCTGCCGCCTATTCAGGGACCAGCGGGTGATGGAGTGGGAATTCCATTACTTGCGCAGATTGGTCCCGAGCTGGATGGGCCTTGAGTGTTCCAAGGTACCGCAGCGGAGGTGGTCATCCGGACCTAGTAGGATGGGCCCGCGAGGGCAGCGCTAGCGGGGAACCGGTGGTGTTCAGTTGCGTTCCCGGAACCCCGTCCCGTCAGTGAGCGGTGGAACACCCCAGGGGTTTCAGTCCGTGCGAGTCGGACATACCCACTCGGTTTCTCCCAGGCCGAGTGGGATCCATAACGGATTTCCCCTGGGTCACCAAAAAAAAAAAAAAAAAGGTTAGGATTAGGTTAGGTTAGGTTAGGTTAGGTTTTTTTTTTTTTTTTTACAATTTGACATATAGAGAAAATCCTCATGGACACCAGGGAAGGGAGGCCCTGATAGTGCCGGACTTTTACCGGCTAAAAACTCGATATGCCAGTACATCGTTTCCTCTAACGGGAGTCAGAGTCTTTTTTATTACATTTTTACAAATCATTTTTTACAATATTTTACTTAACGTCTTACAATGGGACTTAAATCTACTTAAAATCTAGAACACTTCATAATAGGGCTTCATGTATGTATCGGGTTGCTTGTTTTTGTATTATTACTATTTTTTTTTTTTTTTTTCTTTTTTTAAATCTTTTTTTTTTTTTTTTACATGTCTATTGCATCTTATAGTTGATATTGTTTTATTTTTTTCATAATTATATGATTACACACATATTCTTACATATGATGCTAACATATATTTCTTAAGCTACTTATTTCTACTTATTACGATTTTTATTACATTTAGACAGTATTTCATTATCGTCTCTCTTTCTTTACCACTTATCAAACTAGGTATATTTTTAGCTGACATCTTTTCACCGACTTCCTGCTCTATGTTGAACCTATGTTGGTCAAATATCGGGCATTCAAAAAGGATGTGGGGGACAGTCTCTTCCTTACCTGGCTCACATATACACGAGGGGTCGTCCTTGCACTTAAAGCGGTTAAGGTACTCAGAAAACCCCCCGTGACCAGTCATTAGTTGCGTGGTGAATTTACACTGCCCTATCTTTCGTATCACACCGTACGCTGCAGTTGCACTAGGAAGGAACAATTTGGTGATTGCTGCTGTGTCACCAGATCTATATCTCCTGTCCCACTCGTCAATTGTATCCATGCGGATTTGCCGTTTAACGAAAGAGACCGGACACAGATCATAATCCGCTTTCTTCTTTAACTTCAGGGCAGCCTCTTTCGCAAGTTCGTCAGCCCTCTCATTCCCCTCAAATGCAGGGGCATGTGCTTTGATCCAAAACAGGGAGACACTTTTGTTTTGGCGCTTACAACTGCGTATTGTATCTCTTGTTTTTAATGCGAGGGGATGAGGGGAACATGAGGTTACTGTTTGGAGAGCAGCCATGGAGTCACTGAAGATTCCGAATGTGGCTCGTTTACTCTTTAGAGCCTCACTGGTCGCTCGGCATAATGCCAAGAGTTCTGCCTGGTATACGGTGCAATATGACGGCAGAGCTAATTTGAGTGCTTTAGTTTCGCCGGCACTGTCCCACAAGGATATTGCCGCGCCAACTTTGCCCTCAATTTTACTGCCGTCTGTAAATATGCGTACTTCGAAATTGGTTTCATTTCTGTATTGCTCCTCGTTTTCCAGGCGTCCGAACTCCAGTGTTGCGTTCTCCGCAGGATGCGGGGCTTCATCAGCTGATGCCATCCGTTCAATCTCTCTACCCCCAAGCGTCGGATGTGGTACCCCCTTCTTAGCTTCGTATAAAGACGCTGTTTCCTGGATTCGGAGGTCAAGAGGGAGTAAACCAGCCAGCACAAGTGCGGAGTGCAGGGAGACCGTTCGGTAGGCCTTGCAGAGTTTTTGTGCAAATCCACGCTGCACCACATTTAGCTGCTTTTTTATTCCTAATTTGTTTGCAGCAGGAGCCCAGGCGCTAGCAGCATACAATATGGTCGGTTCAACCATGGCTATATAAATTAGTTTTATGACTTCCGGGTGCAAACCCCAGTTTACTCGGGCTGTTCTGGCAAGGTGTTTGTACATAGTTAGCGCTTTCCTACAAGCGTTTGCTATGTGCTTATTAAATGTAAGTGCCGCATCGATTGTGAGCCCAAGTAACTTTATATCCTGGGACATAACAACATCAACCCCACCCATGTGCAGGCGTGGTGTATCATATTTTAGTTTCCGCGTTATCACCATCGCGCTGGTTTTGTGTGGTGCAAATTTCAGCTTATTTTTGATACCCCACGCCAGGACATGTTCAAGTGCAGGGTTTGCCTGTCTCTCTATATCTAGGGCAGAACACCCGTCAAAGACCAGCACCACATCGTCAGCGAAGGCCTGACAGTACACTCTTAACTCTGTGAGCTGGTGAAGGAGCGGATCCAGCAGAAGGTTCCACAATATGGGTCCTCCAATCGACCCTTGCACGCATCCTTTGCTGGTTTCTCTTTTTGCTTCCTCTCCTGCGTACCTTACTCCAACAGATCTATCTGTGAGATAGCTACCAATTACACGCCTCAAGTTCACCGGGCAGGCCTCCTCCGCCAGTCTCGTTTTAATAGCTGGCCACCATGCGCTGTCGAAGGCCCCCTCTATGTCTAGTGATACAAGCGTTAAGGTTTTCTTTTCATTGAGTTTTGTTCGAATATGTTGCATCAGAGCATAGAGGGAGTCCTCAGTGCTTCTCTGGGGCATAAAACCATACTGTCGGGGGCTGGTCCTTGGGAGCAGGTAGAACCTAAGTCTGGCGACTAGCATCTTCTCAAAGATTTTTCCAAGCACAGGCTTTAGCCCAATTGGCCTGTAGGACTTGGGTACAGTGTACGACTCCTTGCCTGGTTTTCTTAGTACCACTACTGTTGCTTCCTTCCAGGCTTTCGGGAAGTATTGGTATGCCAGGCACCTGTTTAATAGGGCAAGGAAGTATTCTGGGTCACAGTTTATCGCGTGTTCACAGATATCGGCCGTGAATCCGTCAGCCCCCGGAGCCTTCTTCGGGTTGAAAGACTTTACCGTTCTTTGGAGCTCGTCGCTGGTAAATGGCGGGTCATATTTCTCAGTATGGCTCATTTCATTTACCGTCTCAGCGAGCTGACGTATTCTGCAGTGGTCCTCATTGTCGTCTTCCACCCGGTCTACGGGGTAAAATGTATCCGCCAACAGCTCTGCCGAACCCTTGGTGTCCAGGGTTTTTCCATCTTTCTGCAAAGGTAAGTCTTCTTCTCTTTTTGAGGTTCGTCCCATTATTCTGTAGATTCCCTCCCATACGTTTTCTTTGTCCTGTCTGTCGCAGAAATCCTTCCAACTACTTACTTGAGCCTCCTTTACTGCGGTTTCATATTTGGCTTTCTCCTCTAAGTACTGGTTCACCACGTGTGTCCTCCGCACCGGTGCTGCACATCTGACCCTGCGTTTTTTAGTTGCAACCAGCCTCTTCATTTTGGCCAGTTCATCGGACCACCACGGCATGGTAATAATCTCAGTGTTTCTTTTATTGGGTATTGTTTTTCTGCATGTTTTGGTTATGGCTTCCGTGTATGTGTTTACTGTTTGGTCGATTTGTGTTGTATTATGAACATTTTCTAGTGCTTGTATGGTTAGTTGGTGTTCTTGCATATCCTGGGCCAATTTCTCATGAAATTACTCCCAGTTTGCTTTTCTAGTGTTAAATATGCGTGTTGTTCGTTTAACGTTAATTCCTTCTGATTTTTGCAGTGATATTGTAAAAATTATGCCGTTATGGTCCGAGTTGATGAGGCTCTCATCTACGTGCCAGTCATCAATTAATCCGAGTATGTCAGCTGTACAGGCCGTTACATCGACATGGCTACTGTACCTGATTCCTCCCCTAATGGTGTCAAAGGTCGGTGTGTCTCCGATATTCAGGACATGCAGGCTCATCTCTTCCAGTGCTCCACTCATTTGTTCACCCCTAGAATCTTCACTGGGGCTTCCCCACCAAGTACTCTTTGAATTAGCATCACCACCTATTAGTAGATTTTTTGAACCAGTTTCGATTTCCGCTTTTTTTAGGTGGTCCAAGTATGGCCCAATCGGTTTATCCGGCTCAAAGTAGTACGATACTAGTGTCATCCTCCATGCCCTGGTTCTTACCCCCACAACGACGATATTATTGGTGGTGAGTTGCGGGTATTGTATTATGTCCAGGTCGTGATTGAAAACGGCAATCGCCGCCTTTACTACACCCTCTCCCGCTGCAGAGCTCTGGAAGATCCTTGCTCCACGGTAGCCTCTCATACTTTGTTCGCCACCCACATACGGTTCCTGGAGCAGTGCTACAGCTGCCTTGCACTTTGATGCCTCGATCAACAGTTCTTTTGTAGCAAGTTGACTCCGCGGTAAATTTGCCTGTATTATTTTATACTGGTATATAGTCTCCGGGGCAACCTTAGCAATACGCAACGGAGGCTCGTGCTAGTGCGTCCCACCTTCGGCGCACCGGGCACTCACTGCTGAACGCATTGTGATTTCTGTTGTCAATGTTAGCCCTGGTGCAGTTTTTGCACACAGGTTCCACCCCGGCAAGCCTGTCCGGGCACTCTGAGCTGAGATGCGGGTCCCCGCAATGGCTGCACAAGTCGGCTGGGTCCTTACAGAATCGCCGGCTGTGCCCGAATCCCAGGCATCTTGTGCACTGTACCAAAGGCGTTTGGTCCTCAACGGTGACTCTTTGGAGGTCGATACGCAGCCTTCTCTCCTCGATTGCCCTCTTCCAGATTTTCGCCGACACGCTTAATACTATGTGGTTGCATTGGGAGTTCCGGGCCGTTCGCCGATACTTGACCGTCATTCTATCATGCTCACTGCTGAGACAGTGAAAAATTTCCCTATTTTGGTTTCTGATTGCTTTGAGAACCTGCTCATCCGTGTGTATTTTTAGCACGTCTTTCAGAATCAAAAGTGGGTCCTTATTTTTAACGTTCTCAACAACGAAATGTTCACCTGCTGCTTCTAACTTCTCTTTGATTTTCTTTCTCTCCTGCTCTGTCTTGCGTCCCATTATTATCTTTCTATCTTTTGCTTTCCGCACTTTCTCTATCTTGACCCATCCTTCTGTCGCGTCTACGGCTTTCCGGATTTTTTCCAGTATCTCCTCTCCCGTTTCTTCTTCTTTTTTGGAGGAAATGACCACAGAGTGGAGGGCAGTTTTTTCTGTGGTTTGTTTTCCTATCTGGCTTCCTGCCACTGCACTTGCGTAGCTACCTTTTTCTAGTTTTTCTGACTGTTTTTCAATCCCTTCTTTAATTTCCTCTAACTTTCTGGTGTTTTCTTCGAGGAGCTGGGAATTGTATTTTATCAGGGCTATAATTTGTTGACTATCATTTGCTACGGTTGTGTCTGTAGCTGTTGCTTCAGGTACTGGTGGTTTGTGTTCCGACTTCTGGAGCCGTGAGTCATTGGACGGCTTCGTCTTTAGAGCTGCTTCTGACTCTTTTACAAGGTTGTAAAGGCGGTCCAGGGATGTTAAAATCGCGTTTTTTATATCCGTCCTAGTATTTCTGGACGCGTTTATGTTTAGTTTTCCTTTCTCTAGGCATGCCCTGGCTTCTGTCAGCCTGTCCTTATACTTTTTCTGAGGGCTATTTGGCTCATTGGTCATTTCAGATGGCCTCTCTTTGATGGTAGGCTCTGTCAGTGTTATTGTTGTGTTTAAGTTGTCCGATGTCGACACAGACGACACGGCTTTTTTAAAAGGTGAAGGGTGAGCCTTGCTGGTGGTTGGGCAGCTTGATTTTGGTTCCGGCCTTCCGGCTTCCCACTCTCCAACGCTCTTCCTCACTGCCGTTTGTTGAAACGAGGGTGCCTTTAGGGGTGAGGGGCCTGCCCCTTGCGTCCTTTGTGGGGATGGCGTTTCTGTCTCTTGGCCTGCCTCGTCAGAGATCTTATTCGGCGTCCGATACATTATAAGTTCTATTTTTGCTCTATATGGAGCCGTAAAAAGCCTCTGTAAAGGGTAGGCAGAGTTATCTTAGGTCTACGAAGGAGCCCAGTCCGTCTGCACCTTCAGGGGCCGAAAATTCGGGTTTTTTAAGGTTTTTACGGGAGAACTGAAAATTGGCTCTATGTAGAGCCGTTTTCTCTACACTGGTCGATAGTACTCTTAATGCCCTATCCAACGAACCCAAACTCGGCCTGGTTATGACCAGGAGTTCCGGAGTTATGGCTTCTCTAACTTTACCGATAATCGAATCGGTAAAATATCGATTAACCGGAAATGGTTGTAACTCCGGAACTACCGGGCCTACGAACCTGCGGTTTGTGATGCTGGCCTCAGCTCCGCAAGAGCTATCTTCCGAGATGGTCAGCTGGCTTAAATAGGAACCTGAATTTTCAGCTCCTGGAAAGTCCTGAAAGTTTGCAAGACCTCGGTTTTCGAAGAGTTCAGTCTCCGCTCCTATTGTCAGCCAAAACCCCGCCTCTCTACGACTCACCGTTTGGAAGTTTTATGGATGTTTTAAATTTTCCAAGATGGCGGCGCAACTGTCAAAGTACAATTTCAAATTGGGTTTGCGCCGCTTCTGGTGATCCTAGAACGACGGGACTTTCACTGTTCTGAGGAAGTATGACCTGCTCCGTCTATTCTGACCACCTTTTGAAGTCCGGAACTCGACGTCTCGGATTTGGTCGGGATGGAGGGGGGAGGGTGTACAATAACCCCCTAAGTTATAAATCGAAAACCCCGAGTCGCTACGTCCAACGGTTATCCCGCTACGTCGAATTCGAGAAAACAAATATGGCTGCCGAACTGTCAAAGTCGGGTGTTAAAGTAGTATATCTCTGGTCCTATGCGTCCTAGAGGACTGCGGTTTTCTTCAGACAGTTCAGCCTGACCTCGGCCTTAATCTGAGAGTGCTCAATGTACAAAATTTTACCATCAAAAATTTTTCCAAAATTTTTTGGAATTTCCTCACTTTGACATTTGGGTTTTATAGTTACTTATAACTAAATAGTATTCCCGTTTCTCCGGTCTTTCTAAGACAAAGGGTTCACGAGATATTGAATTTTGAAATTTACCTGAAATTTACCGGTTTTTTCAAATTTTTTGTTTTAAGCGTTAGGTACCTGGTCCTTGGGCTTATTTAAGTCAAAAGGGGTGCTATAAATCTAATTACGATGCAAAAATTAATTATTTTCTAATAAATTTTGAATTATAACCAATTTTACTAAAAAATCAATATCTCGTGAACCGTAAGAGATAAAATCCAGAAAAAAACGTCACAAAATGTCTTAAATATAGTTCTATCTTATTCTAAACTAATATAAATTATTCTAATAAAAAATCTTTTGGAAAACTCAAAAAGTCAGATTTTTCACCAAATTGTCTATAGCGTGGTCCAAAATATTGTCCAAAATTCTGTAGCTTCGCGTACGTGTTCTTCTAATTAGCGCGCAGCAGATTCTTAAATAAAAAATGTAGGGTCTGCCTGAACTTTTCGCACTATTCACTGTCAAAGTTTGAGTTTTTAAAAAGTAATATTTCTAAAACTATAAGTCCAAAAATTTTGTTTGAAGTACCGTTTGAGTCCAGGTAGTGTGCCGCTTTGTTCTGCGTTGTCAGATGTAGCCGCACGAGTCCGGATCTGTGACCACGCCACCACGTGGTTTTTGTTTTTTCGGTGATTGTGCTTCAACCGGTTGTCGTACTGCGGTTGTCGGTGCGGCGCGTCTAACGATGTATCGCACCTGTGAGCTGCGACCTCCTGTCGCACTGCAATCAGCTGTTATGTAAAACTTAACCTCACTTTTCACTGTTTTTCGAACTTAGCAACTTTTTTGGGGGGTTGCCACTCACACACTGCAATCCATCGGGTGCGGCTCACTGTTTCACACACACTGGTTTTTGTTTGAAGCCGATCGGGCTAGAATTGCCACGTCCACGAATTTTTAAAGGCGGAGCTTTGCGGAAACGATGCTGCTACGACGCCTGGTGGCACGTGACTGGTTAGGTTAGGTTAGGTTAGGTTAGGTTAGGTTAGGTTAGGTTAGGTTCCACGTCTGATTGGGGGCGGAGTGTAGTGGTGGCATGGCTGGAAGGGACGTTTTCCTTGAAGACATCCCCACTACACGGGTGCCGGGGTAGGGGCGTTTGTCCTCCTGGTGCCGTGCGGGTGGGACCGGAACACTGGTCCCGGCTTCCCCAGGGGTTAAGGGAGGCCAGTGGCGGAGGGCACGCTGGTCATGTTACAGCGTGCTCTTTTTGCGGAGAAGGTTCGCCCTAGGGCGACGGTGCTGGTGGTGTCGCGGTGACAGGTATACGATTCCGTTGCACCACCATTAAGGCGCGGCGGAGGCAGCATCCCAGAGTTTTAGTGGGTAGGCCGTTTCAACTGACCGGAGAGTCCCACATAACTAATGCGTAATATCTGGCTCCACCCCGGGGGCCTCATGTTACGTATTGGTATGCGTAAAGCATTTCTCTGGGAAAAAAAAAAAAAAAAAGGTTAGGTTAGGTTAGGTTAGGTTAGGTTAGGTTTTTTTTTTTTTTTTTATTGGTGGGACTTTGCATTGTCCACAGAACCCCCCTGGGGATACGGGCGAAACGTGGACATTTTGTCCAAAGCCACCGCAGAGGTGCGGTGGGCTTGATCTTAAGGGGAAGGAATAAATGAGGGAAAGGAGAGGATTGCATGAGAGAAGAGGAAGGGGAACGAAGAGAGAAAGAGAGAGAGAGAGAGAGAGAGAAGGAGGACTTAAGGATGTATAAGGAAGGAAGGGGAAGGATGAGGTTAAGGAGTATTTATTCTGTTTTAAATATTAGTTATACAAGTTCAATCAATTTTTTTTACAGTGTCTATCAGTTACTCAATATTGATCAGTTATACAGTTACAGTATTTGTGTTTGTCAGTTATATATATAAATATCAGTAACATAGTATTTATCGGTTGCACATTATTATCAGTTTTATAACTTTACACTGTATTTGAGCTTATAAGTTATTCATTTTAGATAGTTATTATATTTATCGGTTACACATATTTTTATCAGTTATTCATTTTCACAAAATATTTTTGTGTTTACAAGTTAATAATTTCTCACAGTTGTTCTATTTATTAGTTACATAGTATTTATCAGTTACACGATATTATTTATATTATTTATTTATTATATAGTTTACATTGTAATTGTACATTATCATAGTTATCATTTTAAAGTATGCGCGATCAGTCGCCGGGCCGTCGCTACACCCCATTGCAGTGCTGCATTGTGCAAATAGACACCGCAAAAGCGCGCTGCCGCGGCGGCCCGTCGACTGACTAAAGTGAAGGCGCATATTTATTAGTAAAGTATTTACAAATCAGTTAAGAATTATAAAATTATGTAGGTCCTTATAGCTAAATTCTTATATATATTAAGAGAAACATATAAATATATATATATATATATATATATATATATATTTTTTTTTTTTTTTTTTTTTTTTTTTTTTTTTTTTTTTTTTTTTTTTATAGTTATAGTAATCTTTTAAAGTATGCACGGTCAGTCGCCGGGCCGTCGCCGCAGCCCATTGCAGTGCGGTGCATGGATGCACTGTGCAAGTATACACCGCAAGGGCGCGCCGCCGCAGCGGCCCGTCGACCGACTATCTCACTAAAGTGAAGTGAAGGCGCAAATTTATTACTTATTACTAAAGTATTTACAAATTAGTACGAATTTACACTGTATTTATGTTTGTCAGTTATACATATTTTATTCAGTTATTATAATTCACAATATATTTTTGTGCTTACAACTTAATAATTTTTTCACACTTGTTCTATTTATTAATTACATATTATTTATCAGTTACACGATATTATTTATTTATTTATATACTTTACATAGTAATTGTGTATAATCATAGTTATAGTTATCTTTTAAAATATGCGCGATCAGTCGCCAGGCTGTCGCTGCAAATCATTGAAGTGCGGAGCATGGTGGCGAAGATGAGCTGAGTGTACTGGCGAGGTGACGAGGGTGAAGTGGCGAAGTGGCGAAGAGCAGGATAATGAGCTGGCGAGGTGGCGAGTCTGCGTGAAGATGAGGGCTCAGCTGATGAGCTTATGAAGTGGCTAGAGTGATGATGATGAGATGAGATGTAACTTTTGATTTGGTTTGGTTTCATATTGTTTGTTTGTTTGATGTATTGACCAAGAGGCAAACCAGCGGTTATCGAAAACAAACTAAATGTACTATCGTGTACTGGCGAAGTGACGAAGTGACAGGCGGATCAATTTTTTATTTCTTAATTATTAACCTTAACCTTAACCTTCCCAGAGAGGAGATAGACTACTCGCCACTGGCGACGGACGCCGATACCGAAACGGCTGATTCCGATGGCTCGTTGCATGTTCCCGCCTCGGGTCGGTCCGGGGAAGCGCGGAAGCGGCTGTTGAGCGAAGAGGACGGGTCCGGGGTATCCAGTGGCGATGCTTCCGGCCCCGAAGCAAGGCCTGGCTCCGGGTCCAATAAGAGAGGACGAGGCCAGGGTGCGGGGAGGACCAGGGCCGATTTTCTGAAGCCGGGGCGGGGGAAACCCGGACCCACCCCAGAGCTCATGGAGGCTACGGTGAGGTCGTCGATGGCAACTGTCCCTTCGCATAGCGGGGTGACTCAGTCGCAGCTATCGGTGATATCTTCGAGGAGCTAAGGACGCGCACTGCGATAGAAGAGGTGGCCCGTCTGGAGGCAGCAAATGCACAACTCTCATGCCAGCTAGCGGAACTGCGACGACAGGTTCAAGAAATACGCAACCAACCTGCCGTGACATCCGAGTCAGAAATGAGACGGCTCGTTGAGGAGGCGCTGAACCAAAACCGTGCGCAACTCGACGACATGTTAAACGCCCGACTTAAAACCCTAGAGTGTCGCCTCCTCCCGGAGCCACGGATGCGGCCACCCCTGGCCTCCGATCTGCGGGCAGCACCGACTGCCTCTGCCGGTCCTACTGGACGAGCGTCGAGCTTTTTAGCCGCTCAGTCTGGGTCAGAAATGGAAGCGGTTCCTTCTTCCGCGTCTTCCATGCCCGACTACGAGAAGCAGACAAAACGCAAACCGAAGCGTAAAAAAGCCAGTTTGGCTGCTAAGGAGGCGGCCGAAGCCAGGCAAACACGTAAGGCAACAGCAGTGACCGACGCGCCTACCACGACAAAAAAAAGTTGGAGTAAAGCAGTAGGCAGAAAGGCCAAGAAAGCTGTACAGGGATCATCAGCCAAAGATTCCGAAACAGCCCGCAAGCCTAACCCTGCTCAAAAGCGAACACAATCACAAGACAAAGTGGCACCGCGGACAAAAACACAAAAGGCACGAAAATTACGGGCACCCCACTCCTCAGTTATAGTTCTGTCCCTACAGCCAGAAGCTGAAGGCAGGGGCATCACTTATAAGAGTGTTCTTGCCACAGCTAAAGAAAAAGTGAACCTGTCTGAGCTCGAAATTCAGTCAGTCCGGTTCAAAGTCACAGCTACTGGCGCACGATTGCTGGAAATATCAGGGGCCACTAGTGGACCCAAAGCGGACAAACTGGCTGAAAAACTCAGCCAGCTCTTTAGCTCCGAAGAGGTGCGGGTATCCCGGCCCACAAAATGCGTCGAACTACGCGTATCTGGCTTTGACGACTCAGTCACAACGGAGGACATCGCTGAAGCGATAGCACGAGCTGGGGGGTGTGCAACCCAGGAAGTGAAAGTTGGCGACATAAAGCTGGACCCGTGGAGTCTAGGCTCGGTGTGGGTTCGCTGTCCAGTCGCCGCTGCTAAAAAAGTAACCGAAGCAGGAAGGCTGCTTATAGGCTGGGTATCAGCGCAAGTGAAGCTCCTTGAACCTCGCCCCCAAAGGTGTTACCGATGCTTTGAGGTAGGTCATGTCAAAGCGAAATGTCTCTCTGAGATCGACAGATCCGAACTGTGCTACCGCTGTGGCCAGACGGGACACAGGGCGAAGGAGTGCACAGCGAAGCTACACTGCACCCTCTGTGCAGCATCTGGCAAAGATGCGGGTCATAGGACAGGGAGCAAGAGCTGCGCTGCCCCACGAAAAAGACCGAAGACCAAGGCTGAAGATGTCTCCCGGGGGCAACCCAGCCAGCCCGAACGCCCACCCACCGCCACGGTGGATGAGGTACAGATGGAGTCTACGAATGATATAAATAAATAAAAAAATGGCCATTAAAGTGCTACAGGCGAATCTCAACCACTGTGCCAGGGCTCAGGATCTCCTGTTCCAGAGCATGGCAGAGTGGTCGATAAACATAGCGGTAATTGCGGAGCCATACTCCGTACCTACCCGTACAGGATGGGTGGGGGACGTAGACAATACCGTTGCCCTAGTGTCGCGGAGCCTGGCGGGCTCCCCACCTTTTCAAGGCATTGTAAAAGGCCACGGGTACGTAGCTGCAATCCATGATAGCATTGCAGTAGTAGGATGCTACTTCTCGCCCAACAAGAACCTGGCGGATTTTGAGCGGTTCCTTATAGAGGTGGGTGCCGTGGCCAGGCAGCTGCATCCCACACCCGTGTTAATTGCCGGAGATTTCAATGCAAAGTCCGGGGCGTGGGGTTCCACTGTAACGGATGTTCGCGGGCAGTGCTTGGAGGAGTGGGCTGTGGCCTATGATCTACAGGTAATCAACCGCGGAACAGCACACACATGCGTGCGGCAACAAGGTGGCTCAATCGTCGATATTACCTTTGCCGACGCTGCTCTAGCGCGTCGTGTCCAGAGCTGGGAAGTTCTGGAGGACGTAGAGACCCTTTCGGATCATAGGTACATAAGATACGATGTTTCTACACTCCAGACGATAACAACTGGTCCAAGAAGACCCATGGAAGGGGACAGTCCACGGTGGGCAGTGAAACGTCTGAATCGCGAACTGCTGGAGGAAGCGGCTCTAGTTAAGTCGTGGCTACCGGTAGCTGGTGGTCGTTTGGACATTGAAGTGGAATCTCAGTGGCTTGGGGATGCCATGACCGACAACTGCGATGTAGCCATGCCTAGGGTTGGGCCCCGTCCGCCACAGCGAAAGGTATACTGGTGGTCTACAGAACTGGCTCAATTGCGAAAATCTTGTATTGCGGCGCGGCGCCAGTATACTAGAAGTCGCAGAAGACAACGGCGAAATATTGAAGAAGAGGCCCAGCTCTACGCAGCATATAGAAACCTGGTCGTGTCGTTGCAAACTGCGATCGGAAGAGCTAAAGACTTAGCCGAAAAGGAGATGCTGGAGAGTCTCAACAAAGACCCGTGGGGAAGACCATACAAAATGGTGAGGTGCAAACTCCGTCCTTGGACCCCACCACTGACACAGACCCTTCAGCCCCAACTCCTGCAGCGAGTTGTAAACACCCTGTTCCCAGACAGAGCTGACCACACACCACCCCTAATGGCACCGCCGGAACGCCTGGCTGACACTAATGAGGAGGCTCCAAATGTGCCAGAAGTTACCGAGGGAGAACTAGGAGCCGCAGTGCTACGCCTAAAGCAGAAGAATACAGCACCGGGTCCGGACGGTATTCCTGGCCGCGTATGGGTAGTAGCACTGGGGCCTCTCGAACCCCGAGTTAGGGCAATATTCAGTGCATGCTTGGGACAGGGCAGATTTCCACGAGCGTGGAAGACGGGAAAACTAGTCCTCATCCAAAAAGAAGGACGCCCAGTCGACTCACCATCGGCGTACCGTCCAATCGTACTGCTCGACGAGGTGAGCAAACTCTTTGAGCGAGTCATCTCGCTCCGCCTCGTCAAGCATCTAGAAAATGCAGGGCCAAATCTAAGCGAAAAACAGTACGGCTTTCGCCGATGTCGATCCACTGTCGATGCGATTGCCCGAGTAAAAGTCTTGGCGGAGGAGACGGTGTCCCAAGGCGGGGTTGTCCTCGCAGTATCTTTGGACATATCAAATGCTTTTAACACCCTACCTTGGGGCTGCATTCAAGAGGCGCTTAGGCATCACACCGTACCGCGTTACCTGCGGAAAGTCATCGGGTCGTACCTATCTGATAGGGCGGTTAAATACCCAGCACAAAATGAGTGGCACCAGAAACCTATGTCGTGCGGAGTTCCACAGGGGTCAGTCCTGGGACCACTCCTGTGGAATATCGGCTACGACTGGGTGCTCCGTGGCAGAAATCCCCCGGGGGTGGAACTGACGTGCTACGCCGATGACACTCTCGTTACCGCGTCGGCTAATACATTTAGGGAAGCTGCTATAAAAGCAACAGCGGGAGTGGCTCAAGTGGTAGGAAGGATCCGTAAGCTGGGATTAGAAGTTGCTCTCAACAAGTCGGAGGCCCTCTGCTTTCATGGTCCCAGAAGAGCGCCCCCCGCGGGCGCTCAACTAATGGTAGGTGGAGTTTCCATCGGCATCGGGTCGACAATGAAATATCTGGGACTTGTCCTCGACAGCCGGTGGAACTTCAAGGAGCACTTCAAGCGCCTAGCTCCAAAACTATTGGGAGCAGCCGGAGCACTAAGCCGGCTTCTGCCAAATGTAGGAGGACCAAACGTTGGCTGCCGCCGTCTGTACACTATGGCAGTGCGGTCGATGGCCCTATATGGAGCGCCCATCTGGGTGGATGCTCTCAACGCCCACAACCAGGCCCTTCTGCGAAGACCGCAAAGGGTCATGGCGATAAGAGTCATCAGGGGATACCGCACGATCTCCTGCGAGGCAGCCTGCGCACTTGCTGGGACACCTCCTTGGGATTTAGACGCGGAAGCTCTGGCAGGAGTGTATACCCAGATCGCGGAGTCAAGAGCCAGAGGGCAAGAGCCTATGCTCGAGGAGGTGAAGCGCTGGAGGGTAAATGCCCAAGATTTACTCCTTCGAAAATGGGGCGAAAGATTGGAGACCCCAAGTGCCGGCCACTGGACGGTCAACGCGATCCAGCCCATCCTGAAAGAATGGATAGGAAGAGAACATGGAGTGGTAACTTTCCACCTCGCACAGGTGCTTACGGGCCATGGATGCTTTGGAAAGTACCTGTACAAAATATCCGGGAGGGAGCCAACGCCAGCGTGTCATCACTGCGATAGTGTTGAAGACACAGCACAGCACACGCTGGCAGAGTGTAGAGGGTGGACCGAGGCGCGAAACCAGCTGACCGCGGTGGTCGGCAGTGACCTGTCGCTACCCAGCGTCGTAAGGGGCATGCTTCAAAATAGTACTAAATGGAAGGCGATTTCTTACTACATCGGAACAGTAATGACGGAGAAAGAAGCCTCTGAGCGCGCGCGGGAGCAGGACGAGGAAGCTCCCCCAATGCGGCGCAAGAGACCCGGGCGCAGGCGAGTCGCCCATGACCGCCGCTTGCCGCCTTAAGGAGGACCTCCGGGGGGCAGTCACGGGGACCACTGTCACCCCAAAGGTATAGGTCCTCGAGGCGAAGAGCGTGGCAGACACATAGCCACGCCATATCCAGCGTAAGAGAACAAAGTCCGCAGAGAGGTGGCTCAACAGCCAGCCGCTGGCGAGGCCACGTTAGTGTACTTCGGAGTTCCCGTGGTCTCGCCGTTTAGCGATGAGGCAGCAAAAAGAGGGGTTTTTAGTGGGTACACCGAAATGGGAGTCCCACATTACCGCCTGGGCCTTACGTTCCCGAGGCCCGGCGGTATGCGTAACGCATTTTCCCCTCTATAAAAAAAAAAAAAAAAAAAACCCAGAACCCCCCTGGGGATACGGGCGAAACGTGGACATTTTGTCCAAAGCCACCGCAGAGGTGCGGTGGGCTTGATCTTAAGGGGAAGGAATAAATGAGGGAAAGGAGAGGATTGCATGAGAGAAGAGGAAGGGGAACGAAGAGAGAAAGAGAGAGAAAGAGAGAGAGAGAGAGAAGGAGGACTTAAGGATGTATAAGGAAGGAAGGGGAAGGATGAGGTTAAGGAGTATTTATTCTGTTTTAAATATTAGTTATACAAGTTCAATCAATTTTTTTTTACAGTGTCTATCAGTTACTCAATATTGATCAGTTATACAGTTACAGTATTTGTGTTTGTCAGTTATATATATAAATATCAGTAACATAGTATTTATCGGTTGCACATTATTATCAGTTTTATAACTTTACACTGTATTTGAGCTTATAAGTTATTCATTTTAGATAGTTATTATATTTATCGGTTACACATATTTTTATCAGTTATTCATTTTCACAAAATATTTTTGTGTTTACAAGTTAATAATTTCTCACAGTTGTTCTATTTATTAGTTACATAGTATTTATCAGTTACACGATATTATTTATATTATTTATTTATTATATAGTTTACATTGTAATTGTACATTATCATAGTTATCATTTTAAAGTATGCGCGATCAGTCGCCGGGCCGTCGCTACACCCCATTGCAGTGCTGCATTGTGCAAATAGACACCGCAAAAGCGCGCTGCCGCGGTGGCCCGTCGACTGACTAAAGTGAAGGCGCATATTTATTAGTAAAGTATTTAGTGGTGTTTCAGTTATGTAGCTTCCATATTGTGAAAGTGCTTGTTTCGCTTTTGCTGAATTTATCCCTTTGTGTACGGTATTTAAATGTCTGTTTATATGTCCACTTTTTGTAAAGTATCCACATAGCGTGCACTGTTTGGGTTTTTTGTATGTGATTGCTTTCTTTTTTGTTACAGTTTCTGCAGTTATATTTTCTGTAGCATTGGGGTTGATGGCATTAGTGGTGTTTATAGTTATATTATTGTTTTCAGTGTTGGTTTCATCTTCGGCCTCCATTTCTTCAGCTATGTTGGTTTGTGAGATATGTTCGTTATTAATAGGGGGTGTCAGCGTGGGTATAGGGGGGTTCTCACTCTGTTTTCTTGGCTTTCTGTTACCAGATGTCAATGATGTGTTGGATGCCTAACTGGATGTGGTTGAGCTTGTGCTAGAGCTAGAGCTGGAGTTGGTACTGGAACTGGAGCTGGATTCAGGCCTGTTGGGTATGTTTAACATGTGGGGAGCATCATTAGGTGTGGTAATTGTAGGTGGTATGTTTAGTTTGAATGAGGTGGCTGCTTTGTAGGTGTCGAAGTTGATGTTATTGTCGTTATCCTCCTGGCGCAGTTGTTGATGTTGTTGGTGGTAGTATCCTTTTATTCCTTTTGATGTTATATATATGGTTTTTGATGTAGTGATTATACCCCCTATCGTTGTTGTTGTTTCAGTTGTTGTTGTTTCTTGGTCTACGTTCGGAGTGGTGATGGATGGTGGGGTGTTTTCGTAACAAGTGTTGCAGTTGCTGGTTGTTGATGAAAATAGCAGAGGTGACAGTGGTGGTAATAGTGGCGATAAAGATGGTAGTCGTTGCGATTGTGATGGCGCGTTGTTATCGTCATCATTGTTGTTATTATCTGCATTGTTGCGTTCATTGTTCTCATCATGATCATTACGGAGATAGTGTGTTATGGGCATATATTCATAATGCCAGTTATCATTGTCGTAGTTATTTTTATTATTGTTACTAGTTGATGGGTTAGGTGTAAGGTTTATAGGGTGTATTGTAATATTTTGTGCTCCTTCTTCTATTAGATTCATGTATTGATTATATTCTTCCTCCAGATCTGTTTGCATTATCTGGTCTAGTATGTATGGTTGATTTTTTCCGTTGTTAATAGTAGTAGCATTTGTTGCAATTGTTGTCTTATTGGGCAAGGATGGCGAATGGAATGGTGGTGGTGATGATGTTGTTGGTGGTAGGGGTGGTGGGGATGTGTTCATCATTTGGTTGACGTAATCCACGCCCATGGAAAGGTCCAGCGGCTCATAGTTTGGAAGAGGTGGAGGAGGTGTCTGTAAACCAGGTATGTTCACTAAGGTAGTTGAAGGAGGAGGGCAGATGTTAGTTGAGGCTTGAGATTGTGTATTGACCAGTTGTGTATTATTGTTATCATTATTATTGTTACTGCTATTACAATTACACGTGTTTATACACGCAAGGAAAGCATCTCTCAATTCGTCAATGAGCCTGCTTTGTATCTGTAGGGCTTTTGCAAGGTGTTGTGTTATGTTTTCTAACTCCTTACGGCAGTCTTCACAGACCATTTTGTTTATTTTATTATTTTATTTTATTATATTAAATTATTTTATTATATTTAGTTATTTAGTTATTTGTCCAATTAAAAGATTATTGCCATTGGCTGTTGAATTTATATGATTATGTAGTAGAGGGGTAGTTATTATTTTAGTGTTGAAATAGTGGGGAGATTAAATTGGGTTATTTGTTTATTGATTTTTTAATAATTTCTATTTTACGAGTTATATGTGAATGTGCTAATAACAATATCTCAATATCTAATGGGGTTATGTGAGTGTGGATAACATCAAAAATTGTGTCTAGTTTAGTACGAGATTAGTGCAAAAAATAGTTATTTTCCATGTGAGTTTAGTCAGTTTAATTATTGTTTTTTCCCCTTTGGTTTGTTTAGTTAGGTAGGTTAAGCCCGAAGTGCCGGCGAGGTGGCGAAGTGGCGAAGGTGGCGAGGGTGAGGTAAATATCTTTATGTTGTTTTTATTTAGTGCATGAGATGTTTTACTCTATTTCTATTGTTTTATATGGTTTTTATACCATTATAATTATTATTTTTTAAATTTAATTGAGTTTTTTGTTCGTATTACTATGAATTATTTATTTATTTAGTTAGGAGATTTGAGTTATAGGGTTGTAGGGTTGGTAATTTATCGTGTTTAATTAACGGAAAGGAAATTATTGTTTTTTGGTGTTGAGGGCAAGCAGAGATTTGGACGGGTTATTTATTTATTGATTGAATTTTATTGGAGTTATATGAAAAAGTGTTATTAAGGATATCACGATATTCAAAGAGGTTAATAGAATACGGGTGTCTTTAAAAATTTTATTAGTGTTAGAGCTAGAGTTGTGCCAAAGATAGTTATTATCAGCGTTTATTTAGTCAGTTAATTATTGTATTTTCCTCTTTGGTTTATTTACTTAGGTAGGCTAGGTCCGAATGTGCTGGCGAGGTGGCGAGGTGGCGAAGGTGAGGTGAATGAACTGGTAGAGGAAAAAAAAAAAAAAAAAAAAATAGGTAGTGTTCTGGCGAGGGTGAGGTGAAAAGCCTATTGTAATTAATATTATTATTTTATTTTATTGTGTATGTGGTGTTTTACACATTTTATTGTTTAAGCGTTCCAAGCTACATGTTATTTGCGAGCTGAGTGAACTGGCGAAGTGGCGAGGGTAAGGTGGCGAAGAGTGAGGTCAATGAACTGGCGAGGTGGCGAAGGTAAAGTGGCGAAGAGTATGAGGTCATTAATCTGGCGTAGTGGCGAAGTAGCAGAATATCAGTAGAGTAGTTTATCTTTTCAAACTAGTGAAGCCAGTATGCAGGGTGCAGGGAGGCCAGTCATGTATAAAGGACCATGTAAGCAATTATGGTGATTGGTGTAGGGCTGATATTTCAGTGGAGTGGCGAAGTGGCGAAGTGGCGAGGTGGCGAGGGTGGGGTGAACGAACCGGTGTGAATACAAATGGCGGCGAGCTGGTTAGGCCGGGGTGAATGAACTAGCCGAAGTAGCGGCGAGGCGTCAAGCGTGCAGGACGGTGAGGTTAGGTATATATATATATATATATATATATAGGAATTATCGAGAATTTGAGCTATTTTGGTTGTAATAGGTAATAGGGAGAGGAGGGAGGGAGGGAGGGAAGGGGGAAGAGGTTGGAGTAGGGGTTGTTGTGTTGTTAATAATAATAGTGATGATGGGGAGGGGTGGGGATGAAGGAGGGTATGGGTATGCTTGTAGTAGGTGTTTAGACGCAGACTGTTATTTGCTGTTGGTAGTAGGTCTACGTGTCGTTGAATTTCTTAAGGGTATTTACTATGTTGTTTACATGTATTTTAAACGACTCAAGGGTAGCTTCCTTTTTTGTAATTTCTTCCAAATTATATGGTTGTAATTTCATTATGTAACAGATTATTTCATGATTTTCACGGGTTTTATTGTATCGGGGACACTGTTCCAACAGATGTTTCATTGTTTGCGGTGTGTTGTTATCACAGGGGCATTCATTGGTGTCAATGATGTGGTGCCTTTTAAGGTAGGTTTTAAAAAGTACACGTTATAATAATGACGTCCCGTGGATGGTTTTTTTTTCGAAGTCCAAATGATATACAAGTTTCATGTCCAATCGGCCATTTTTTATTTTGGAAAAAAGTTTTTCAAATAAAACATGCTTATTTTAGCGTATTCTATACGGTAAAATCATAAAAAGTTCAGGTTATAATGACGTCCTGTCGATAGTTTTTTTTTTCAAATAAAAATTATATACAAGTTCAAAGTCCATTATCTCGGCCATTTTTTATTTTAGAGAAAAGTTTCTCAAATAAAACAAGCTTATTTTAGCGTATTCTATACGAAATATCATAAAAAGTACACGTTATAATAATGACGTCCCGTGGATGGTTTTTTTTCGAAGTCCAAATGATATACAAGTTTCATGTCCAATCGGCCATTTTTTATTTTGTAGAAAAGTTTTTCAAATAAAACATGCTTATTTTAGCGTATTCTATACGGTAAAATCATAAAAAGTTCTGGTTATAATGACGTCCTGTCGATAGTTTTTTTTTCAAATAAAAATTATATACAAGTTCAAAGTCCATTATCTCGGCCATTTTTTATTTTAGAGAAAAGTTTCTCAAATAAAACAAGCTTATTTTAGCGTATTCTATACGAAATATCATAAAAAGTACACGTTATAATAATGACGTCCCGTGGATGGTTTTTTTTCGAAGTCCAAATGATATACAAGTTTCATGTCCAATCGGCCATTTTTTATTTTGTAGAAAAGTTTTTCAAATAAAACATGCTTATTTTAGCGTATTCTATACGGTAAAATCATAAAAAATATGCTATATAATTATATCCCATCGCTGGTTGTTTTTTCGAAGTCAAAATTATATACAAGTTCAGAGTCTCAGTCATTATCTCGGGCATTTTTTATTTTAGAGAAAAGTTTCTCAAATAAAACAAACTTATTTTAGCGTATTCTATACGAAATATCATAAAAAGTACACGTTATAATAATGACGTCCCGTGGATGGTTTTTTTTTCGAAGTCCAAATGATATACAAGTTTCATGTCCAATCGGCCATTTTTTATTTTGGAAAAAAGTTTTTCAAATAAAACATGCTTATTTTAGCGTATTCTATACGGTAAAATCATAAAAAGTTCAGGTTATAATGACGTCCTGTCGATAGTTTTTTTTTCAAATAAAAATTATATACAAGTTCAAAGTCCATTATCTCGGCCATTTTTTATTTTAGAGAAAAGTTTCTCAAATAAAACAAGCTTATTTAAGCGTATTCTATACGGAATATCATAAAAAGTACACGTTATAATGAAGTCCCATCGATGGTTTTTTTTCGAAGTCCAAATTATATACAAGTTCAAAGTCCATTATCTCAGCCATTTTTGATTTTAGAGAAAAGTTTTTCAAATAAAACATGCTTATTTTAGCGTATTCTATACGGAAAAATCATAAAAAGTACACGTTATAATGGCGTCTCGATATACAAGTTCAAAGTCCATTGTCTCGGCCATTTTTGATTTTAGAGAAAAGTGTCTCAAGTAAAACACGCTTATTTTAGCGTATTCTATACGGCAAAATCATAAAATGTACACGTTATAATGACGTCCCGTCGATGATTTTTTTTCGAGGTCCAAATTATGTACAAGTTCAAAGTCCATTATCTCTGCCATTTTTTATTTTAGGGAAAAGTTTTTCAAATAAAAGACGCTTATTTTAGCGTATTCTATACGGAAAAAATCATTAAAAGTACACGTTATAATGATACACCGTCGCCATTTTATTTTTTAAGTCCAAATTAGTCCATGTAGTCAATCTTCAAACTTCGATGTTTTTGGGTAAAAAAATGTTTCTTATAAAACTTGCTTATTTTAACACATTCTACAAAATAAAGTATGTGTCATAATGACACCATTCCAACCAAAATGGTCCAAATTGTACTTAACCTTCAGGGCCCCATAACTTCGAAATTATTGAGTTAAAAAAAATGTGTTAAAGAAAAGTTGCTTATTTTTATGTGTTATATACGATAAGTTAATAAAAACATAGCCTTCTTATGACATCACACTGATGAAAAATTTATTAAGTCCAGCCCGGCCCTTTGCTAGTCCAACCGAGAGGCAGATAACGATATTTCGATTTTCGCGTCTCACGATAGCCACTCTGTAAACAAACCGCCTTGATGCATAAATTACATATTTATTAGTAACAAATTATCTGTGACAATTTGCCAAAATACTGTTTAAATAGTAAACTACGTTTACCGTGGCACACAGATCCGCCGTTGCAGTCACTTATGGACTACGTTTACATTAATTATCCTTAACTTACTTAAGTTTTATATTATTGCTTTCTTTACTATGAAAAATAAAGAAGAGCGACTGAAAAATCACTGTTTGTCTTTGTCGCACTTATTACTACTATTATTATTATATGTATGCATAGAGTAATAATAGAAAACAAACAAGCCGCTAGGCAGCCTGGTCGGCACATGAACCCCGCCCGCGCCTTACCCTTCCCCGCGCATGCCCTTTACGCAAATCAAGTTTTCATTCTGAAAAATAAAAATAATCCATTGATTATAATGACACAAATTTCAAACATTGTTTCGATACGCTTTTATAAAATTATTGATGCAAACTTTAATAACTTTAATATTTTATTGTACTGTTAACAGGGGTCATACAAGAAAAAAAATTCAAGTAAATAAATATCATTGATTAATATGGCACAAATTTATTCAAATAATAGATACCGATATTTTAGAAAGCACAGTACCTAATCGATCAACTCTAATTTTATATAGGCTTGTAAAAATCCACATATATGTGCTGATTGAACGTCAGTATTCCCATTGACGAAAGTGACACAAAACGCGTCCGTGCGTCAGTAACAACTTTGCTGTTACAGTGACAAAACAATTTTGATCTCTAATTTTCTATTTAACGAATAATGTTAAAAAAAAGAAATGTCTAAGTTTCTACCTACGCAACAACCTAGGATGACACAAATTATTATTATTAGCTAAGTTGGATGGCCTGAACTCTGTATGCGAATAATAAGCATCTTTAATATTATCGAAACTTCATAATTTATCGGTACGGGTCTAATTTGACTGAAACCACTTTTTCCCTATGTTTGCTGCGGGGTCCTTTAGACCGTTTTAATTATACATTTTTAAAAAGCTTGCTCTAAGGTTTTAAAGAAGTTTTTAGCCATTTGATGATACTTCTAACAAAGCCTTAGTCCTCTTGGGGACTGCAACGAACCAACGATTGACCTTCACTAGTTCTATTCCTCGGTAGGTGGCGCTAGTAATACCCGATAGTGTAAATTGTACAATACACGCAAAGATTATATTATCAATAATAACTAGAAAATTTCCTATGTATAGTCACTGGTATATACATATTAATGTTTCTTTACAAATGATAATAGTAAGTCGTATGGTAACAAGATGTTTTTTCAACTCTCAGTAATATTGTTAATTTATTTTATTTTATTTTATTATGTCCATTACATTGATAGGCTTACAGTAGGATACCAAATCGCCTACAATGCTAGAAACTTAGTAACTCAACTACTAACTAACTGACTAAATACGTAAACATAACAGATATGTGCTGCTAAGTGAATTCATTACACATCGATTTTATTTTTGTAAGCAATGTGTGCCAGCTATCAGCGAACACGTCAGCATCCAGATTCAACACGAGTTGGTTAAGACGATTGTCGCCGGAGTGTCCTTGAGCGTTTGGGCGCTCTCTACCCGCGCCACCCGCGTACCCTTCTCATTGCGATCGTGCATAAATCCGCCGCGATGCACCGCAATAATGTTCAAAGAATATGACTTTACTCAGAGGCGCGCGGGCAGATTTATAATAATCATACATAATCCTTTTGTGGATGTTTTGTGATTTGAATACTGTGATTAAGTACTACGGTGATATTTTTTAGGAATGCTACTAAATAAGATAAGTAATAACGATCTCGATTAGTAGATTTTTATGTAAAAAAATGAAAACCTAGATTTTGAATTTGAAGTACAGTGAGCGGCAAAATATTTATGAATGTACGAAATATGAAAAAAAAAATACTGACTAGTACAGCAAAAAAAACTGTTGTTTTCATGTGAATTTGGATTTTTTGCTGTGCAAGTGAGCTTAATAGATGGTTATTTTTTTGTTGCGATTTTAAATATTAACCGTGAAAATTCACTTAATTACGATAAATTAACAAAACTAAGCCTGTTGCGAGTTGCGAATAGTAAAAATGCACATGTAAGGAGCGGTATTTGTGCACGAAATCGTCATACAAATGAGAGCTGTAAGCCCATTAAATTTAGATCTTTAAAATATAACACAGCGCAAACACTTCTTAGGGTTCCATAGCCAAAATGGTAAAAACGGAACCCTTAAAAGTTTTTTGAAACATGTCCGTCTGTCCGTCCGTATGTAACAGCCATTTTTATTATAAAACATATATTACTGAAATTTTATCTAGAGGTGTGTTTCATGTGCCGCTACTTAGTTTTCTGGCTAAATTGCTAAAAAAATCTTTTAGGTGAGGCACTCCATACATACATATGCCAAACTAAATGTCAAAAATATTTTTTTTTGTAAATATGAACATGTTGTACGATACGGCTTTAAAAATATATATAGAGTATTTTTAAAACTTTTTTATTAAGTCAATATTTTCAGAAATAATTGCTTCGAAAGTCTAAATATAATAGCCCCCATCTAACTTTTAATCCGTAAGTCTAAAAAATATAAAAAAATACCAAGAAGGCTTAGTACTTAATTTTCTACGAAAATTATTTCACATATTATCGGTTCATCCGTTTTTGAGTTATCTCCAAGAAACTACTTTCTACGTAACCCTACATTATACATGGTCCGATACAAACTTGTCCGGTCTTTTAAAGATATTTGATAGGTAGTATTAACCCTTAGTAGTAATTTATTTATTCACTTGTGTTGATAATTAATATAAAATTTGTATTTATTTGCATTTCACCGACATAGTAAAGTTTTTTTTAGGGTAGTCAACGCGCATGTGAATCTTCTGGGGTTGCAGGCGTCCATAGGCTTTATAACTGCTTTCAATCAGGCGGGTCGTATGCTTGTTTGCCAGCGTCGTGGTATAAAAAAAATCTTCTTTTCCTTTATTCTTACATACATTGAACTCTTAAATATCAGCAATTTTTTATTAGATTCTCAATCAGGCTTTGCTCAGTGATAGTTAGTAGACTGAAATTTGGTATGAGTAATTATGTGTTTTAATTACGCCTATATACTGGTAAAACAATAAGTATCTGAAACCCATTGTTGGATAGGTCTTTCAAGAAGAATATGCCTTAAACAACTTTTGGATAAAACGAATACTTTCGTAAATAATAGCTTCGAAAGTTAAAATGCTCTTTGATTTTTGAACCGTGGGTCCAAAAAAATTGGGGAAATTCCGGGAAGTGAGGCCATTGAAATACTTATCACGTATTTTCAATAAAAACTATATGAATAAAATTGGTTGAGCCGTTTTTGAGTTATGCCTATAGTAAAATAACGTAAGTGCCACAAAATATTTCTTTATAGACTACCTTTTGAATGGATGTATTGTAACAGGCCGGCAACTACGGATCCCTACACTGAGCATAGCCCGATATACTCTTGGCCGGTTTATCTGCAATCCTTTGCAGTTTACTTCGCAATTTCTAGATTTGAGAAATTAGTATAAAGTATAACATTAAAGATTGTGTTTAATCTTAAAATAAAACGCATTTAACATTCGTTTAGAACACGGTATTCTTAAAAAAATATGTTTAAATAAATTCGGTTCTTTGGAGTTTTTTATTAAATTAATTTTTAGTCTATTGTATTGCAGTACTAGCAGATTTCCGCAACTCGACGACTATTTAATACCTATTTTGCGTGATGCATGCGTCTACTAAAACATAATAATTTTAGTTTACTTACATGACCAAATTTGTTTTCAGAGCAATGCGAGATTCATGATTTTTGTTTTTTCTCCATTTTTATTTCATTTGTTTTTTTACATGTATTATAATCTAAATAAAATACACTTTTTATACGAACGTACATAAACATGCATACGAGTACATTATCTTAAAAGATAAAATGTCTATACATTATTGATTCCGGGAAGACACGTTATATCCGCACCGCATGAACCCTCTGCAGTTATTTAGTCTTTAGGCACAGTAAGTCCGATATTATTGCTCACGGGCCAAGCACAAGTATATGTAGTACAAGGGAAGCACGGAGCGACGAGCGACACAGCCTTCTCGTCTCAAAGCTAGCTCACGACTGCCAGCAACGCCGTTTTCGAGCTAATAACGCACGAAATGTGGAATTATGATCAAGTTGTTTAAGAAAATTTAATCAATTTAAATATCCTACGTTGAGTTCGTAGTGTTCTGTAGTATATATTTTTTAGTTCAACAATATTTTAAATCGAATGAGCCGTTCAGTAGATATAAGCAAAATTAACCGTAAAACGACATTTCGTTACATTTACATAACGGAGAAACTATACGTTACACGAGTTATTCAAACGTTGTCAATGTTGTACATGAAATGGTAATTAACATATATTTTTTTCAAAATTTTTGAATGACCCGTTATTGGCCGGCCGGTTATTTCGAACAAAGGAATGTGCGCGAAGTACAGTGCGTCACAGAAATATGGAACAAGATGAGACTTGATCTAGTTTATGATTTATTTATATTATTTGTATTATTGCTTTTAAATATATAACCTAACGATTTACGTTACAAGAGCAAATTATTTGCTTGGCTCCATTGCGCAACCGCGTTAATATCGCGCTGTAATGTCTCACATCAATCAGGGACCGAACTAACTGCGTGGAACAATTTGAGATTTTTAATGGTGATGTAATAGTAATACCACGTAATACTCTAACTGAACAGCCTCTATAGGACCTTGGTAGGTACTATTGATAGGATCACCTTCAAATTCGGAAAAAGGACGGATGTAAATATTGACGCCGCTCATTGAGTCAGCCGGATAATATGACTACTAATGAGAGACACTCACTTTAGTAATAATGGTTAAGGTGCACAACAACAGCTAAATTCCAGTCCTATCTTTTTCAGCGCAAGTGAAAGAGAAACATTGTTACGATTAGTATAGAAGCTCTTTGCAAATTTTGCAAAATGATGAATTAAGAAAAAACCGGCTGAGTGCGTGTCAGACCACGCATAATGGAGGGTTCCGTACCTTCAATGGAATAAGAACCAAACTAATACCAAAAGGTCGTACCTATCTGATGCCTATGAAATAAGTTTTTTAGAGGTTACTCAAAAATTACTGAACCGATAATGTTTAAAACACTTTTTGTAGAAAGTATGTCATAAGACGCATCTTCTCAATTTTTTTCATATTTTTTGAACTTACGCTTACGGTTCAAAAGTTACAGGCAGGGGGGACACCATTTTTCTGACTTTCGAAGCAATTATTTTTGAAAATATTTACTTAATCACAAAATGTTCAAAGAAACCTCGATGTTATTTTTAAAGACCTATCGATTGATGTGCAACATGTTAATATTTGGTAAAACATTTTTTTTAAATTTAGTTACATGTGCATAGCGCCCCCACAAAAAAAAAATTATTGCGATTTATCTACATGACTAAATAGCGGCATACAAAATACTCCTTATGTCTAAATTTTATTAAGATACGTCTTATAGTTTCCGAGTAAAATGGCTGTGACATACGGACAGACGGACATGATGTAACTATAAGGGTTCCGTTTTAGTTCTGTCTGTCTTTGGAAAGCTTTTTGAGTCGATGATAAATTAGATATCAAATTGCCTCCCAGCTTGCTGATGAACAGCACGGGTTCCGTCGGGGACGCTCGACTTCCACCAACCATACAGTTTTCGTGGATTATACCACAAGGGAAATGGACGCTGGTCGTCAGGTTGACGCAGCGTTTTTTGATTTTAAATAGTAGTTTATGTAACTGTTACGTAATAAGGGTCCTTAAAACATGAGTGTGGTTTTATGAAATGAGCCGCAGGCGAATTTCATAATAAGATCACATTTTAAGATCACACGATGATTTTATAAAGGCCTTTGACCTCGTTGATAATGACATCCTATTAAAAAAGTGTGCCTTTATGGGGTTCTCTCCAGAACTGCTGAGATTATTCGCAAGTTATTTAAAGGATCGTTGTCAGGTTGTAAAAATAGCGGGATGTCAATCAGAGCCATTTTACACCCGGTCCGGAGTGAGCCAAGGGAGCACTCTTGGCCCAACACAATTTATATTAATGGTAAATGACCTGCCGAAGTTTGTTAGCAAGGCGAAGTGTTTGCTGTTTGCAGATGACCTCAAACTTTTTCTGGGAGTTGGCGAAATAAGTGACTGTGAGTCGCTGCAGCGGGATATAGATGCGGTGGCTGAATGGAGTATCGCAAATAAATTACAGTTTAATATCTCAAAATGCAAAACAATCACTTTAAATAGAATCCGCAAACCGATATGCGCGTCTTACACATTGCATGGTATCCCATTGGAGCGCGTCACTGAGATGCGCGGCCTAGGACTAACGCTCGATAGACAACTAAACTTCCGGCAACATGTTACTGAAATTTGTCTGAAGTCGAGCAAAACGCTGGGGTTTATAATGAGAATGGCATACCAGTTTCCTAATCCCAAAATCGCCATAATTAACTTAGTAGCCGAGAACATTGATTTGTTTTGGTGTTCTCTGACTGAATTCACAAAGTCCACATTGTTCATAGTATGTTATTTGCGCCATAAATTAGAATAATTTGTTAAGATTAATGGATTAGATTTTGTTTAGATTATTTGTTAGACGAATTTGTTAATAGTTACACTATTATCTTAGGTTAAGTACCTGTAAAGATAGTTGTAAGTGTGGAAAAAAAAAAAAAAAAAAAATAATAATAATAATGTTGTACAATGCATACGTACGTAGTACACTTGAATTCGACGCTTTAGTTTGGGATCCTCACGAGGCGAAATACGTCCTAAATATAGAAAAAATACAGCGAAAATTCGCTAGGTCCATATACAAACGGAAATACGGGTACTACCCGTATATGTATCCCTCTCTGTTTATCTCAGGGATGGTATGACTGGAAACACTTGAATTCAGAAGAAAATTACTTCTTATGGTGCACTACTATCAGATTCTTAATCACAGAGTTGATAATCCGTGTGTGCTAGAGCAGTTAGGAGTGCACGTTCCAGTGCCGGGGCGCGGAGGCGGCGGTGCGGTTGCGCAGCGGCGACGTCCGCGCCCGTTCGCGGGAGGCGAGGCATGTTCACGCCGGGGTGAAAATGCTCCGACTACCAGAACACTGCAACTATCTATACATATAATAAAGCTGAAGAGGGTCGAAAGTCTGTACATGGAAGATAATCGAAAAAAAGTTGGCTGGGGATACTTAGAATCGATAACAGAACACGTTCCAACAATTTTTAGAATTTTTGTCTGTTTATCTGTTTGTCTGTTTATTTGACCGCGCATCACGTGAAAACGGCTGAACGGATTTCGATGAAATTTTGTATAGAGATAGTTTGAGTCCCGGGCAAGGATAATATATAGTTTTAATCCCGAAAATCAACCCTGGTGGGGGTGAAAATGGGGTTGAAAGTTTGTATGAAGAATTTTTAACCGCTGAAACGATTTAGATAGAAATGAGTATGGAGATAATTTGAGTCTCGAGAAACGTCATAGGATAGTTTTCAAACCCTTGTGGGGGTGAAAAGGGGGTTGGAAGTTGGTATGAGGATTTTTTTACCGCTGAACAGATTTAGATGAAAATTGGTATAGAGATAGTATGGGTCTCGAGAAAGGACAAAGGATAGTTTCATCTTGAACCCCCCCCCCCCACCTTACTTTAGAACCGTAGGTCCAAAAAATTTGAAAAAAATAATGGAAGTCAAGCCTGAAAGGTACTTTCAATAAAAACTATCTATCTATACATCTATCACGTGAAAACGGCTTAACGGATTTTGATGACATTTTGTGTAGAGATAGTTTGAGTCCCGGGAAAGGACAAAGAATAGTTTTCATCCCGAAAATCAACTCTGGAGGGGGTGAAAAGGGGGTTGAAAGTTTGTATGGAGATTTTTTAATAGAAATTAGTATGCAGATAATTTGAGTCCCGAGAAACGACAAAATAGTTTTCATCCCGAAAATAAACCCTTTCACCCCGAAAAGGGGGTTGGAAGTTGGTATGACGATTTTTTTACCGCTGAACTGATAAAGATGAAATTTGGTATAGTATGGGTCTCAAGAAAAGAAATGATAGTTTTCACTCCGAAAATCAACCCTAAGGGGGTGAAAAGAGAGTTGGAAATTTGTATAGGGAATTATTAACCGCAGAATTGATTTAGATAAAATTTGGTATGGAGATAATTAATTAAAAAAGGTTACCGATGACATCCGTTTGGGTATGAATGGCCAGAAGCTTACAGTTCTTGCACTTCTAGATTTCAGTAATGCCTTTAACACGGTCGATTTTGACATTTTGCTCGCGTTCTTACAGTCTCTTAACATATCGGCTGCAGCGATTGACTGGTTCCGCAGCTATTTGGTTGGTCGTCGGCAAAGAATAAAACTAGATTCTTCGTGTTCTTCCTGGTGCAGCACATCAGCTGGTGTTCCACAGGGTGGTGTGCTGTCTCCTCTTTTATTTTCTATCTTCATTAATTCCATAACTCTTGATCTCTCCTCTTCGTATCACCTCTATGCCGACGACCTTCAAATATATTCGCAGGGTATGCATAGCGATCTCAATTCAGTTATAGAAGCCACGAATCTTGATCTGCTCCGCATATCAAATTGGAGTCAAAATTACGGTTTAAAAGTAAACCCCCTAAAGTCACAGGTAATTGTGATGGGTAGCGCTAAACAAATCTCCAAAATTGACTTTCTCAGGCTCCCTCCGATAGTCTTCGATGGTATCCAAATTCCTTTTTCCAACCAAGTGAAAAATCTTGGCGTAATCATGGATCGTTGTCTATCATGGGTGCCTCAGGTGAGTGAAGTGAGCAGGAAGATGTTTGCTGCCATAGGGTCTCTCAGACGGCTCCGGAATTTCCTGCCAATTGCTACTAAAATTGCGCTTGCTCAGTCGTTACTTCTCCCCATTCTTGATTATGCAGATATCTCCTATTTAGACCTAACCGAGGAGCAACTTAATAAGCTTGAGCGTATTCAAAATGCCTGCATTAAATTCGGTTCATTTTCGGATTACGCAAATTCGACCATGTTTCTAGTTTTCGTTCTCAACTCAAATGGCTCCCTATCCGTCACCACCGTAACTCTCACATACTTTCTTTACTCTTTTCTATACTTTTTAACCCTGCAACTCCCCGCTACCTCAAAGAGCGTTTCTCTTATCTTAATTCTATTAGATCCTCTCAAAAATTGCTCCTAAAAGTGCCATCTTCATCTTCCAAATTTTATAATTGCTCATTTACGTTCCAGGCCGTTCGTTTGTGGAATTCTCTCCCTCTCAACATAAAACGCGCGCAATCTATTGGTAGCTTTAAATCGCAACTTAAGGAATACTATTTATCTCTTCCTTAGGTTTTTAAGTTGACACTGTTGTTTCTTACTGTGTGTATTATATATGTATATATGTACGTATATGTATGTTTATTTTGTATTTATTTAAGTATGTATATTCATATGAATGTGCTGTGTTATCTATTTCGTCTCTTTTGTTTCTATGCACCACCTACTGCTTATTGTTTTTCTCTAGTCTCCACTTACCCAAAGGTTGTCTGGAAGAAATCGCTCATTAGCGATAAGACCGCCTGTTGTTACCTCTACCTAAATTGATCTAATTGTAAAATTTGTGCTTGTAACTGTATGAGGTGTGCAATAAAGAGTATTTATTATTATTATTATTATTAAAAAAGGAAATAAAATAGTTTTATCTCGGAAATTATCCTTTAAACGGATACAAAAGGGGTGAAAGTTTACATGGGGAAGAAACAACCAATAACCGCTGTCTGTATTTAGATGAAATTTGGTATTTATATAATTTGTAATTTTTTGGTTAAGGTGTTCATATTTATAACATGTTACCCGTCGATGCTTTAAATTTACCTTTACCCGCTCTTAAGAAATATTTGAAAATGTCATGAATGTCAAAGGGTTATTGCAGGTTCGAGTATTATATATGACGGACAAAGATGCATCGCCCAAACCAAAAAACTACTACAACATTTATAGGACACCGTTTAGGTAGGAAAACATATCAAACGTTTTGTGAAGCAGTCAGATTAGGATTTATTTTTCTTTATAATTAAACAATAGGTACATTATCTGTCTCTCAAGCTGTTTTTATATGTCTTCTTGAAGAACTACGCATTATTTTGTATCTTTAAGATCTAATTAATGTATTACTGTTTTGAAAAAAATAAGTCCCGTCGAGTATCTTTTCGGTCATAATACTTCTTGGGCCAGAGGTGTAGGGTTAGAACCGGTGGTAGTTTTGGAACGAAGTTCCTTATTGGACGGTTCGCGGATGGGGGGCTAGGTGTGAAAAAGTTACGTGACCGTCACGAAAAAGCGTCACGTCACGAAAACGCGACACTCATACGATTGAGAAACATGTAAAATGGAATGAAATAAAAAATATATAAAATAGAATAAAGTGAAGTGAAGTGAATTGTAGTGAAAGTGAGAAGTGACAAAGTGAAAAAAGTCGAGAACCTAAAAGTAAAAAAATGGCAGAATTTCTAAATTTCAAAAATTTCAAGTTTCAAAAATTTCAAAAAATTTTAAAATTTCAAAAATTTTATAAAAATACAAAAAAATTAAAACCACAAAATTTACGAAAACGTCAAAAATTAAATAACAGTAATCAAAATCCGCCCTTACTGACACAGACCGAATTCCACGCGGACGGAGCCGCGGGCACAGCTAGTTCAACAATATATACGCACTGGATCCAGATGCAGACGTATTCAATGACAGTATAGGTATTTTTGTGGGGCGTGTTAGGCTGTGTCTTGGCAATTGCAGTTGAGGTTGAATTGAAATGAATGTTTTATTTTTACTTTATTTTATGACTTAAGATTAGTTCTTAAATTGACAAATATATGATACTCAATGCTTTTCTCTAATTTTGACATCTGTGATAATTGATAATATAACAAATATGGGATATTATATTGTAAATGTATAACTCTATGTATAATGTAATGTAACCTATTGTAATGTGTAAGTGTTTTGGTTCCGTACTGTAAACTTACATATGATGGAATAAATAAATTAAAAATTAGCCATTTTGGCTACGGAACCCTAAAAACTACGTATTCATTGAGAAATATAAAAGAACAAAGTTTTTAGTATTAGTGTGGTGGAATTTAGTCCTTAATTACAGACGTATAAGTCAAGAAACTAAGGATCGACATACAACTATTTAAAGCTAATTTTAAGATATAGGTATATAACTTTGGAATTATTTTCTACCGAGCCGATTTCGTCTAACCGTGTATCGGAATTCACAAAGTTCTTCCAAATATAATGAATACATTTTTTGTATACTTTCTCAAAAGAAGTAGTTAAAATTATAGCTAAAAATTGTTTAAGCCAATTTGAAGGTCATCGGGTGTAGTCAGCCTCTTAACTTCCCACATAAAATATTATATACCTACCTACTGTTCACAATAATATATATATTGTTGTCCTGTATTTCCCAGCACAAATAATTTTAAACAAAAAATAACTGACTTCACTTAGCATCCACCTTTCCAACAGCAAATGCTCGAGCTGCTGTAAAAAATACTCAAATCACTATAGGTGTGCCTATAATAGTTGAAGAGTTCCCTCGATTTCTCCAGGATCCCATCATCAGATCCTGACTTGGTAACAATGGGACCAACTGTGAAGTATACTCTTTGAAACAAAAAAGTATTTTCCAAATTGGTCCAGCCGACTTCGAATAATTGGTGAACATACATTAAAAAAAAATAGCAAAAGCAAAGATCCCAACGAATTGATAACCTCCTCGTTCGAAATCTTGAAGTCGGTTGAAAACAAGTCATAAAGAAACATGTATTTGACAAGGTCATAGGTTAATTATTAAATTTAGTAAGGGCAAAAGAGTATTGAGATAAATAACAAGTAGGTACTATATCTTAAAATAAGCAATTACTTACCTATAGACACGAGTCAAATGTAAGTTATTTTTAGTTCAAGTCGAGCTAATTGCAGTTGCAGTGCCTTAGCGGTCGCTGGAAATATCCACTAAATGCAAGTTGGACGTACTCGTAGATGAAGATGACGGACCCCTTCATCGAGCTGGTGTTCGAGGCGGACCTGGAGACGACGGAGCACCCCGAGCTGCTGGAGCTGGCGCGCGAGCTGGTGGGAGAGGACCCGCACACCCGCGCCGCCGCCATCCAGGAGCTCAGGGACATGACTTACGGTGAGGAGAGTCGGGATAAGTATGACCTCTGCAGGAGGTTGCAGCGAGCACGGGCAAACGGATTGTGTAGGGCTGAATTAGCCAGAGTTGAATTTAAGTTAGGGCAAGATATATAATCCATTGAGCTCAAGATGGCTGAGGAGTCTTTGGAATAGTTTTTTGTTTTTTTTTATCATTTACGTAGTTCAGTGTGTAATATTGGTAGCGTATTGTGCGGGGTCTAATTTATGAAAAAAAACATGAATAAAAACCTGGCACCATTGTTTTTTTTCTAAATAAGGTTTTTTTTCAGATTAACAAATATTACGACAAACACGGTTTTTCGACATTTATTCATATAAGTAACTTAAAACTAAGTACATTAAAGTAAGTATGTCTGTTATGTAACTAAACTATTCTCAGTAAATGCAAAACAAACTTTGAACTTATTCACTAGAACTATCAGCAGCATAGTACCACTACACATTTCATTAATATAAGTTTAATAAAACCAGAAATTAAAGTTGTTAAATTAAATTAGTTTAATAGTTAACATAAAGTCTAAAACAACCGTATAAGAGTATTAACTGCCTTGCAAATTTTGAGACTTCGTTTTTAAAAAATACATATTCCAGAAAAAAAACTTCTTTTTCACGGTTTTTTTTTCAAGACAGAAAAAAAACCGTTTTTTTGCAACCCTAGCGGTGACCTCACGAATAAGTGTGCAGCTAATGAAAAATTAGTCTCAAAACACGCGTAACCACCCTTTAGTTGTACATACGGTAACGGTTATCCGGGGTCTCTGCCACCCACGTGTTTGTAGGGACCTTACAATCCGCAAGGCCTCAATCGAGCAACGTTGCTACAAGCTATTAAAAGTATAAAAGTAAAATAAAAAGTTTACACCCCGAATGGCAGAATTCTCCTCGCTAAAACCGGCGAGAAGTGAAAGCCATTAAATAAAAATAAATAAAAAATTAAACAAAAAAGAACCGACTGAAGAACAAATCAAATTATTTTTAATAAATATTTTGATTTCTTTATTTTAAGTAGACACACTACTATATAAATCACTAGCTTTTTCCCGCGGCTTCGCCCGCGTACTATAAGTACTCAAAAAGGAGGTTCTCAGTTAGACTGGGTATGTTTGTATGTACCACATTTTCCCCTATTAGGGGTTGAATTTTCAAAAAAACTGAAATACGTGTTTACTCATTTATCGTTAGGAATACTCATGTGAAGTTTCGAATAAAATAGTCTAACAAATTCTGTTTCGCCATACAAACTTTGGATCCCTATTTTACCCCCTTAGGGTGTGAATTTTGAAAAATCCTTTCTTAGTGCACCCCTAGACCTTATAAGGTGCCAAATTTGGAATCTCTAGAACCAGCGGTTTGGGCTGTGCGTTGATATGTCAGTCAGTCAGTCAGTCAGTCAGTCAATCAGTCAGTCAGTCAGTCAGTTAGTCAGTCAGCTTCTTCTTTTATATATTTAAGATAGATAAACTTATATAGATGTCATATACAAAGGAAAAAGTGCCGCGAATGCAGAAGACGCTGGTTCGATCCCAGCTCTGGGCACCGGAGACCTGGTTAGTTTTTCCTTTGTATATGACATCTATATAAGTTTAAAAAAGAACCGACTTCACTTAGCCTCCACCTTTCCAAAAGCAAAATGCTCGAGCTGCTGTCAAAAAATCTCAAATCACTATAGGTGTGTTGAAGACTTCCCTCGATTTCTCCAGGAGCCCATCATCAGATCCTGATTACAATGGGACCAACTGTGAAGTATACTCTTTCAAACAAAAAAAGAATTTCCCAAATCGGTCCAGCCGCGTCTTCGAATAATCGGTGAACATACATTAAAAAAACCGGCCAAGTGCGTGTCGTACCACGCATAATGGAGGGTTCCGTACCTCGTAACCAAATAAACCAAAAGGTCGTATCTGAAGAAGTTTTTTGAAAATAACTCAAAAATGGCTGAACCAATAATGTACAAAATAATTTTCGTAGACAGTATGTAATAAGGTGCATTTTCTCAATTTTTTTCATATTTTTTGGACTTACTGTTCAAAAGTTACAGGGAGGGGGACACAATTTTTCTGACTTTCGCATCGATTATTTCAGAAAATATTCACTTAATCACAAAGTTCAAATTAACCTTAATGTTATTTTTAAAGACCTATCGATTGATATGCCACATGTTGATATTTGGTCATTTTTTATTTTTTATTTAGTTAGATGTATGGAGCGCCCCCCCTAAAAATATTTTTTCTCCAATTTAACTACATAACTAAGTAGCGGCATACAAAATACACCTTATGTGTAAATTTTATTAAGATACGTTTTATAGTTTCCGAGTAAAATGGCTGTGACATACGGACGGACGGACAGACGGACAAGACGAAACTATAAGGGTTCCGTTTATGCCATTTCGGCTAAGGAACCCTAAAAAAACATCCCGACGAATTGATAACCTCCTCCTTCGAAATCTTGAAGTCGGTTGATAAAGTTAGGGCAGGGGTAATTCCAGGTAAGGGCGCTTTACTTTGTTGTCGACGGCAGGGCATTGACGCATTGCTCTATAATGCCCAAAGCTACAGCCCTGACCACTAGAGGATGGAAGAGCTGGTTCACAAGCTAATGGTCTTGTTGTCGTTTGTGTGGCAGAGCGCGGCGAGTGCGCGCCGCGGCGCCTGGACGACGCGTTCCTGCTGCGCTTCCTGCGCGCGCGCCACTTCGTCGTGCGCCGCGCACACAGGCTGGTAATTACATCGATACATTGGTCAGGGAGTTTTTTTCTACTGTTACTGCGAATTTGGTTTACCAGATCAGAATACAACTATAGTTTCGGCCACGCCACGAAGGAATAAATATTATTTACATAACTCTGACTATAACTGGTTAGCTCATGGGAATGCTGGTGGACATGGTTAGCTCATGGGAAACCAACTACAGGACCGTTATATAACGAAATGTGTGATTCTCGTCGGCTTTTTAAATCTAAGTTGAAATTTTGTCAAGAAAATCAGAAACAAATTAAGTTAGACATAATTGCAAAGCACAATTTCTAAAAAAGATTTTGTTAAATTTTGGAAAGAAACGAATAAATTGAATTCAAAATCTGGCCTCCCTGTGAGCTTTGATGGTTTGCAAGACCCTAAAAGCATAGCCAACGCCTTCAAACAACACTTCAAAGTGGAGTCGCCGCTTGGGCCCACTATATCGTCGTCTGGGTTTGGTTGTCAGGAGGAGGAGATTTCGGTAAACTTCTCTGCCAAAGAAGTGTCCCTTATAATAAAAAACATGGTTAGAGGTAAATCTCCGGGTTTTGACAATCTTAGCATAAAACACCTTAAATACGCGGGAAATCATTTACCAAGGGCATTGGCTATGTTTTCAGTCTCTGTATCAGCCATAGCTATCTACCGGATGAACTTATGTAAACTGTAGTAGTGCCAATAGTTAAGAATAGAACTGGTGATGCATCCGATTTGACCAACTACAGGCCCATCTCATTAGCAATCATCGTTGCCAAGGTACTGGACGCTCTGCTTGATAGACAGCTGGACAAGCACATTCATCTACACGACGCGCAATTTGGCTTCAGGCCGGGCCTCTCCACTGAAAGTGCAGTCCTATGCCTCAAACAGACTGTCCAGTATTACACTGCCAGGAAAACACCGGTATTTGCATGCTTTCTTGATCTCTCTAAGGCCTTTGACCTTGTGTCCTACAAAGTTCTTTGGCAAAAGATGCAGAGCGACGCCGGTGTTCCTCGTGAGGTAACCTCTCTTATTAAGTACTGGTACCATAGTCAGAAGAACAGCGTGAGATGGGCTGGCGAGTATTCGGAGGAGTACAGGTTGGAGTGTGGGGTGAGACAGGGAGGGATTACGTCTCCCCGGCTATTCAACCTGTACGTCAACGGACTCATTGCTAAGCTAAGCGGAGCCAATGTTGGATGCTCGGTTGATGGTGTTTGCATGAACAACTTATGCAGTATGCAGACGATATGGTGTTGCTGGCGCCATCTCTCGGGGGTTTGCAAAACCTGATCTATGTCTGTGAGAAATATGCCCACGGGCTTAGATACAACGCCAAGAAGAGCGAATTTTTAGTGTTCAAGGCCGGTGCGTATGAGACTCTGCCACCTGTTTATTTATGTGGCACCCATCTAAACAGAGTCAAACACTTTAAATATCTGAGTCATTGGGTCACCGAGGATCTCTGTGACAACATGGACATCGAGAGGGAGCGTCGGGCGCTGTCCGTCCGCTGCAACATGTTGGCTCGTAGATTTGCAGGGTGCACAAAGGTAGTAAAAGTTACTCTATTTAGGGCATACTGCTAGTGCTTTTACACCTGTAATCTGTGGGTCAATTATGCGCAGAGGACGTACAGCGCGCTTCGCGTGCAATATAATAACGCCTTCAGGGTGCTACTTGGACTTAGACGGAGGTGCAGTGCTTCGGGCATGTTTGCGGAGGCGGGGGTGGACGGCTTCCATGCGATCATGAGGAAGCGCTGTGCCTCCTTGCTCCGTAGGTTGAACGAGAGTTCTAATAGCATCCTTAGGGCGTTTGCTGAGAGGTGGGACTCGCCGATGAAACGAAGGTGGATCGGGTTGCACTCCAGTTTTGTTAATTTTGACGGGTGAAATCTTATTTTTTATATAATGTTTACTTAATTTATTTTACTTTACTTAATTTATTTTATTTTATTTGACATTTAGTTCAATTTTGACATTTAATTTTAAGAACTCAATTTAATTTATAATGTTTTAATTTAAAAGTAATTCAGATGTTTGTTTATTTATAGTAATTAATAATGTTTCGCCTGTTGACATTAATGATTTTATAATTTGTTACCAATTTTAATGTATTATTTTATGTTGAATTTTAATTGTTAGTTATTTATGTATTGAGTCCTATTTTATTCGCCTGAGTTAAGAAAATTTGTAAATTTGTATTGTATCTACTAACATGAATTCTGTGTTTACTAACAACGATATGTGCAATAGCCTGAAATAAACGTTTATTTAATTTAATTTATAAATATATTGACTGCTTAACGACTGTCGCCTTCAGATGCGGCAAAGGACCACCTTGGTGACCACACAATTATCCGAACAACGCCTCTATTGTGAAGGCGATAAAGCGAATGTTCAGATATTTTTGTGTCGTGTACCTTGGTCGCACTGATATATTTGATGGGCTAAAGTTTTTTTTTTCTTTTTTTTTCACAAAAAGAATATAATTTAAATATGTTTAAATATGTACCTAGTTATCCAAAGGAATAGACCCCTTTTTGTTCGTTGAGTATATTCCATATTACGGTTAAATAAACTTACATAATATAGAATAGTTGAGAATAGAGCATTGTGTGAATTAACAGTTGGTGCGGTACTGCAACTTCCTGGAGCACTACCCGTACCTGTACAGAGACGTGGACTTGTTCGGGCTAGCGAAGGTGCGGGGCGCGTACGAGGCGGTCATGCTGGACCGGCCCGGCGTCGGCCGCTTACTGATCACCAGGTTCGGTGGGTATTTATATATATATTACAAATGCATTACATAACATACAAATACTCTTTTGTACCTCAAAAACAAGAAACGCAGCTTATACTCGTATAAGTTACGAGTACATTACAAATTGTAAAAGCAGAGGTAGTGTACAAATCGATTGGCGGTCTTATCACTAAAAACAATTTCTTCCAGAGACAATCTTGGGAAGAGGAAACCATTGCAAATTATCAGAAAAAGGTGTTGCAAAAGCTAATGCCGAACAATCAAATATGAATACACACATGTATTATGCCTGCAGTACCTAAAGCACAGATTATATAATAGTTCTTACGAACAGATATGAATCACTCATAGAAAAAGCAAATACCTACGGTTTACGTACCTACGCAATAATACAATGGAGCGGCCTTCAACGCGCGGCACCCCGCACCTCCCGCGCACCCGCACAATCGCTAGGGTTGCATATGCTTGGATATGTTTTATAGTTAAGGAAATAGGGATTTTGCAATGATTCAGTGTTTAAGTGGTTCGCATGGGGCATAACAATTATGTTACTATAATTAGTTACATGAGTAACATTGATTGATATTTTGTTGTCGCGATGAGAGTATGATTAATCTTGACAGATTTGCCACACACTGTCAAAATTAATATGGATTGTCGCTATCTCAATATTATTCTAATCGCCTTTTACCAATATCATCATAGTTATTTGAGAGATTTGTATTTCGTTAATAGTCTAAGATACGATAAGCTTATTTTTATTAGCTTTGCTATTTTTTACATTGTTACATCCATCCACATCGCAATAAATAAAAAAATTTCGTGATGCATTGTTCCGAGTTCCGAGTAGCGTCGCGCGCGGTACGACGTGCGTTCAGTGAGCGCGTTGGTAACCCACTGACTTTAGCTCCCTCGGCGGAGGCGCAAAACGTAGGTATATAACTCGCTCTCGCGGGCATGATTCATAGGCCTGCCTAAAGTAAAGACTTGTTGTGTTGTTATTTTGAGTTCGTGTCACTCCAGGAACGTGGGATCCCGCCGAGTTCCCCGTGGTGGACCTGGTGCGTGCCAGTCTGGCCATGACGGAGGTAGGGCTGCGCACGCCCAAGATACAGGTGCTGGGCGCCACCGGCATCTTCGACCTGGAGGGCGTCTCCATGAAGCACGTCGCCACGCTCACGCCCACTGTGGCGTACCAGATCGTCTGCCTGTCGGGGGTGAGTATCCGCTGTCCGCCGGCGAGTTGAGTGTTCACAATCAATCAGGTTTAAATCCCTACCCCTCCCCTCTCTGCGAAGAGGCATCCTGGTATATGCTATTTCCCATTAGTAAAAGTAATACATAATCCGTTTCGTTTCCAGCTCGCAATGCCCGGCATCATGAACGGCTGCCACATCATCAACTACAACTGGCTGTTCCACACGTTCTTCTTCCTGTTCAAGCGATTCATCGGCCGGCAGGCGTGGGTGCGGATCCACTTCCACGGCAGCGACCTGGAGTCCCTGCAGCGGCACGTCCCGCGCGAGTGCCTCCCGCCGCGGTACGGCGGCACCTGCAAGCTCTACACCGACTTCCACACCGGCCTGCACATCATGAAGAAATATAGAACTGAAGCGTTTGATACGGAGATGAGGGAAATTGGTTATTTACTGAAAGATTGATATTATATGCACGGAAGACATTTAATACAAAAATAATTTTAAACAAAAAAGAACCGACTTCGCTTAGCCTCCACCTTTCCAAAAGCACATGCTCGAGCTGCTGTAAAAAAATCTCAAATCACTATAGGTGTGTTGAAAAGTTCCCTCGATTTCTCCAGGACTCCATCATCAGATCGTGACCTGGTTACAATGGGACCAACTGTGAAGTATACGCTTTCAAACTAAAAACAATTTACCAAATTGTCCGAAAGGTTTCCAAAAGGCGAAAATATCCGAATTCACTCATTAATTTGGCGAAATATTAGTCTAAAATTGATCCATAAGCCTTGACCTCGAAATGGTTTTGGAAATATACCTTTTCAAAATAAATGAACAATCCCAATTGCTGTAAAATAGTACGACGTAAATCGTAATATGCGCTACGACATTTTCGAGAAGAGTTTGAAGTCGTCAAAAAGCTATATCGAAGAGTTATATCACCGTACTGTACGAAACAATGTATGCGGTATTACAACGCGCGTAATCAAAGCTTTTTTTAGCAGAAGATAATGCAATCCAACATTGTTTCGTAGAAGCCCACCTGAAGCTTTCAGATCGGTAAAAACTTTTTATCGGTTTAAGTTAATTTATGAGTGTAGGTTTTGGGTGTGTGTACCATTTGACTGCTGTAGTCAGCAGTCAAATGGTATTGTGACGTTTAGCGTCGCATGAAGTAGGGTAGACCGCAGAGAAAAGTAAGAAAACTAACCGGATTAAGTTTGACAATATATATTAAAATAATTAAAAGAAAACAAGGTCGTGAGTCCTTTCCTGAGCCGGCATTTAAACAATAGAAAGCGCGAAACAAGTCCTTGTTATAGGTCACTTCCCTGCAATACGCCGCGGATCGTCGCACTTGTAGGTAGCCGAGTCCAGCTGTGGTTTCAGGTCCTCAGCACAGGAACCTTCGGGAACGTAGGGGAGCATGCGCATCCGGGTTGGTGGGTTCCAAATTCAACCCCAGACTAGGTCCCTGGAATTCCGGACAAATGGCCATTTCAAGAAAAGTCCAATCCCTCAAAAACATAAATGTAAAAAAGGAGAGCCAAGTTCAATATAAAAATTATGTTTGGCTGTGGGCTTCGCCGCAAGAAGAATGGAGATCTAAACTACCTACTTTAAGATCTCACATTTTTAAATAACAGCAATTGTTATAGGTATCCAATAAAGCAAAGAAATAGAGTTTAATACTTGTTCCTAATGTTATTTTGTTCCTATAAATACATATTTGGATTTTGCATAGAACTTGGCACTCATTTAGATCTCCATTCTTTTTGCGGCGAAGCCCACAGCCAAACATAATTTTTGTATTGAACTTGGCTCTCATTTTTAGGGTTCCGTAGTCAACTAGGAACCCTTATAGTTTCGCCATGTCTGCCCGTCCGTCCGTCCGTCCGTCCGCGGATAATCTCAGTGACCGTTAGCACTAGAAAGCTGAAATTTGGTACTAATATGTATATCAATCACGCCGAAAAAGTGGTAAAATAAAAAGTGGAAATTTTTTTTTATTAGGGTACCTCCCCTATACGTAAAGTGGGGAGTGATTTTTTTTTTCATTTCAACCCTAACGTGTGATATATTGTTGGATAGGTATTTAAAAATGAATAGGGGTTTACTAAAATCATTTTTCGATAATGTAAATATTTTCGGAAATAATCGCTCCAGAAGTAAAAAAATATGCGTCCCCCCCCCCTCTAACTTTTGAACCATAAGTTTTAAAATATGAAAAAAATCTCAAAAGTAGAACTTTATAAAAACTTTCTAGGAAAATTATTTTGAACTTGATAGGATGAATAGTTTTTGAAAAAAAATTACAAAATAATTTCTGAACTAAGTTTGTAATTTAACCGTATAAGCAGGTGTTTATTGTACCTGTAATTTCTACAAAATTACAATGAAATGACGTGCTTTCAAATAAAGTAAAAACGGTGAAAATCGGTTCACGCAATAAAGAATTATTCCATAAAAATCATCTTCCATACTTTAAGCTCGCGCGCAATAGTTTACTTAATTTGCCGATAGATGTCGCTGTACTTGGAACTCTCATATCATATCCTACATGGCGGTGTTATTAACTCTTAAGTGGGGACACTTACTGTGACGGACGGAAAACTACGGAACCCTACACTGAGCGTGGCCCGACACGCTCTTGGCCGGTTTTTACATTTATGTTTTTGGTGGGATATCATTACTTTTTGTAAAGAAAACTAGGCAGGTATTGAAATTTAATGTTTTTTCTTGCGCTTCGCTGCATGCTTTTCTTTTTTATGCTATTGTCTATATGCTATTGGTACCGCGCGCCGCCGACGACACACCGTTGGCCGGTCGTTTAGCGTGTATTACAAGTTTTTTGTATGGGGACAGGACACCAATTATTTTTTGGCTTAACTTTATTTTTATATTTCTGTTATATAGCAAATATAATAATACATATATTGGGATAGTTTTAAATATCTCCTTGTAACGGTTCCAACGATACAATTAAAAAAAAAATGGTATGGGGACCCCCCCTATTTTTTAACTTTTTTGTATTTTTAGATTTTTTCCTACGCTTACACACAATTACCGAGCTGGACTCCAAATTTCATCCTTCTAGGTCACCTGGAAGTAGGTTAGATTTAGGTACTATATGTCAGTCAGTCAGTCAGTGCTTAAATTTACGACTTTTTGACCTTCATATCTTTTTAACCGTTTGAGCTAGCTTCATGAAATTTGGGCTTCTAGATGTCCTTATGGATATAATTAAACACACGTAGTTTTATGTGTTTACGTTAAAGAGGTTTTGAGTTATAGAAGGGTCAAAAGTGGCACCAAGTGGTTCGTGTAATATACACTTGGCGCTGGCTAGCCAGTTCCTTTGCTTAAACTTGGCTTGACACGCTGCCGCGTGTCTAGATTTCGAACAACTGACTGCGAGATCCGGATTTTTAGGCCAAATTAATGTGCTAGTATGAAAGTAGGCTGGTTTAGTGAACCCCAAGCATTAAAATGGTGATCAATGATGTGGCAGTCACAGGCAAAATCACAATTTTTTTAAACAAGGAAAAAAAATGAAGTTAAATATACTAAATGTACTTGTACTAACTAGAAAACAACTAAAAACATTATTAATGCGTATTAACTACAATTAGGCATGTAATCACAAAGAAATTAATTAAAATTAAGGATAATTTTAGCTAGAACGTACAAGACTTTCATGAAGTGGGTAGTCTCATGTTTCTAGAAAGTTTTAGACACTAGGTAATTCCAGCGTTATTTCGATAGGAAAAATACTGTTAATAAGCAGATAGTGAAAAATGTACAGTAAGAACTACATGTAAAATGATGGCACAAAGTAAATGTTTTATAACTACATACGTTACCTACCTTATTCTAAGCAATTCAAAATATTCAAACACTCACCCTATTTGGGGAACTTAACATCACACATTGAGTTTAGATTTATTTAACAACATGTTAAAAATTTGTCACACCATTTCGTGTTAAACTTAAAATCGGATCTGAGTATTTAGCTGGTTAGTCCTCTCGCTGTCGTAGCCGTGGTAGGAATGTCGCGGACGCGTATGTGTCCCATTAGCTGGCCAGTGCACGCCGCTTATCGCGAGCGAGTGACGTAGTCCTTTGTATTCGCAACTAGTTTTAACTAATAACAAATGCAGTCGTCAATTCTGTTTGTTCGAGATTTATTTTGCGTTATTTATTAGTGGTTAAGATTATTTTATTTTTTAAATTTATATGTATTAATTTAGTCTATTATAGTAATTTGTAGTTTAGTTTAGTTTGTAGTTTTATTTTTCTTTATAAGTTATATACCCCTCTTTTTAGGTTAGGATTTTTACTAGGAAAATCCGCTATTTCTGTTGTCTACTTAATAGATACACTAATTATCATTCAGGCTTCGATTTCAACATACACCTCCTCTTCCTACATACATCACGCAAACAAATAAGCAATAAACATTTCTAAATATGTTTTTGCATCCTAGCAGATTGAGCATTTGATTATACTTAGTTTGTATAAATACTCTCATGTATTTATTAATGGTTCTTAAATAAGTTTATTTACTAGCCTCAGTGATCTTAGTGATGATTGATGCTGACTATTCCATATATTTTACATCTTTTTAGAAGACCTAATAACTTATTTATAGGCAACGAATTCACTAACCGGTAGGGGTTACTGAATGAGAAAATCTATTGCAATTTAGAGTATAAAAGAATACAGTTAAAGTAGAATGTGTCAGCACTTTAGGTCCGTTTCATGAGGCTTATGAATAAAATAGACAGGTAATTAAGAAATAAAAGATAGGGAACTAAATAATCCTATTAAACTTTGTAGTATGTGATTTTAAAATCTTTAATGTGCCAGTGTCCTATATTATTGCCTTGCATATCTTCAAGTTCGTAAACTAAATTGGACTTTTTGGCAACTATTTTACACGGCACGTATTTCGGTGCTAGTTTCTTGGAAAATTGGTTGTTTTTGTCACTAAGGTAAAATGTTTTTTTCCAAATAGTATCACCTACTTTAAAATCATAATCTTTGCGGCGCAGGTTATAATGTTCACTATTCCTAGAATGAGCTTTAACTAGAGAGGATTGAACCTTATCAAATGTTTTCCTCAAGTAACCGAGATTTTCGGCATATTCGTCTCTAGGGGTAAATATTATGTCGTCACCTAGTTCTTGGTCGATATAGTGTAAGCCGCTGGTGACTAACTCCCGTCCATGTACGAGAAATGCGGAACTGTATTTTGTCACCTCATTAGTAGATGTGTTCATGGCGAACTGAATTTTAGATAGGTTGCTATCCCAGGTCCTATAATCGTTTTCAATGTATGATGACACTGCTGTAATGATTACTTTGTTGTAACGCTCTACGGTGTTCACCTGTGGAGTATATTTGGGCGTAAACCTTACGTTAGGCACATTGTAGTCATTAAACAACTTCTTAAAAATGTTACTAGTGAATTGTTTTCCATTGTACATTAGGACAGTACTGGGTACACCATGAACTAGAAAAACCGGAGGTAGCGCGACGAATAGGAAATAATAGACAATACTTCGAGAAATAGCATGTGACTACAAATATAAAGGTGTTCTGTTTTCTCGAAGGGGTAGAGGACCTATAAGATCCATGCTCAACATTTGGAATGGACGTGAGCAGTCTGAAAGACGGCCCATAATGCCAAGGGTAGCATGTGTAGCATGCTTGTGAGCACAGCAAGTATCACAACTTGATACGAATTCAGTTACGTCGTGATGCATGTCCGGCCAGAAGTAATTTAGAGGAAGACGTTTATGCGTTTTATAAATGCCAAAATGACCAGCAGTAGGTTCAGAATTGTTTTTAACAATAATATCGCGTCTAAATTCGAGAGAAATGACTTCTTTCCACTCAAACTCACGAGTTAAAGGGTTTAAGCTTTTTTTAAATCTAAATAGTTTACCATTAGTTACTTTGTAGTTTAAAAATGAAGTAGCATTATTTTGGCAACCATTATAAATGTTTAGATACCATGGGACACTCGTAGAATAAAACATTGTCACTACTAGTTGGAATCTCATCAATCTCGGCAATAACAACAGAGCGGGAGAGACTGTCTGGTAATACGTTTTCCGTGCCACGACGATGTTTGATCTCGAAATTGAATTAAGACATGCGAACTAGGTTTAGAAACCACTTAAGTGACGAGTGATGGTATACACCACGAACTTTTACCGTTCTCTAAGTAGCACCTCCAGTGTTCAATCGCTGTAAGTACTGCGAGAGCCTCTCGTTCTGTAGCGCTGTAGTTACGCTCTTGGCTAGAGAGAGACTTACTCATATAGGCTATTACCTTCTCTTGATCGTCTATAATTTGAGTGAGGACAGCGCCAACACCGTAATAACTCGCATCTGTGTGTACTTGAAAAGGTTGTGTATAGTCCGGGCACGATAATATGGGAGAAGATATTATGCTTCCTTTAGCGTACGGAAGGCGTTTTCAGCGTCGGTAGACTAATTAAAAGGGGGTGAGTTTTTAGCTTGGGAAGTTAGTTTATTGAGAGGTGAAGCTATAGAACTGAAATTTGGAATGAATAGGCGATACCACGATGCCGTTCCAAGAAATCGATGAACTTCCTTGCGGTTAGTAGGCGTTGGATAGTTAATAATTGCCTGTTTTTTCAGGGTTCGGTTGTAGTCCATTTCTATCTACTATATAGCCTAAATAACACAATTTAGTTCTAAATAACTTGCACTTTTGGTATCCAATGGTTAGGTTTGCCATTTTAAGGTTTTTTCTTTTGTCTTTTGTCTGTCTAGAACACGAACTAGTAGGGAGATATGTTCTTCAAAGGTCGATGAGACAATGATAATGTCGTCTATGTAGACAAAAACTTTATGCTCAAAATCAGGCCCATAGAACAACATATCAACCAGCCGTTGTTGCGTCGCCGGTGCATTAGTTAAGCCGAAGGGCATAGAAACAAACTGAAATGTACCACGGGAGGGGATATAAAATGTAGTCTTACACCGATCCTCGTTCTTAATAAGAATTTGCCAAAAGCTTTTTGACAAGTCTAAACTAGAGAGATACTTCGCGTCACGAAGATTATCGAGTATTTCTGAAATTTACGGAATACTGTAAGCATCTTTAATAGTAACCGCGTTCAATTTACGGCTATCTAAGCAAAATCCCATTTCGCCATTTTTATTGTCAAAAGTACGGGAGAGGACCAGGGGCTCTCGCAAGGCTCTACCACGTTTTCACGTAACATATCATCAAGCTGAGTGTTTAGTATTTTCTGCTTCTCAGGAGACATTCTGTAGTATCTCTGGTGAATAGGAACAGCATCACCAGTATCTATATTGTGCGTAATTAAAGAAGTACGCCCTAGACCACGCTCTTCGTATGAAATATCACGAAATTGAGCTGTAATATGATCAGCCGTAACCTTTTGTTCGATCGAAAGATGGTCATAATCACACAAGTGTGTAGGTGGAGGATGATCGAGTGATAGAGAGTATAATTGATCAACATCCCCAGTTAGGATGACTGAGTCTAGATTTTTAGGGAACAAGTTGAAAAGCCTCCAAAAGTCCATGCCTAGAATCAAAAAGTTTTCAACTTCTGGTACTACGTAAGCTTTCAAGATGTGGGTTTGATCTAGGTACAAGACAGGCAGATTGATCATACCTATATTGTTTAGTCTATGCCTGCCAGCTCCGCACAAATTTAAGGTTTCAGTACTGTCGAGCCTAAAACCTGCATCCAAGAAAACTTTATGATAGTTTTTGCCTATAATAGTATAACCACTATCCGTACCTAACAAACCATGAATAGTATTGCCATTGATCTGAACTGGGACATAGGGTTTGTTATGTAAATTATCAGTATTATAAAGTGAATCGTGGATTGCAGTGACTGTATAGCAAGAGAAGAATTTGGAAATAAAGTTAAGCCAATTTTTCCATTCTGCCTTATTAGAGTTTCCGCTAAATTTGTTGATGGAATCATTTTCACTACAATCCACTGTATTTAGTTTTTTGTGTTATTGGGATTACAAGATGTACAGTCAGGGTATCGTACACCTTTGTTACCACATTTAAAGCAGATAGGGAAGTTTGGTTGCTTACATTCCTTTAGATAATGTGTATCATTGCGACATCTAGGACAGTACTTACGAAAGTTACTAGTAGTATTGACAGTATTCGAACAGCTTGCTGTCGCTTGTACAGTATTAGTAGTACTAGGTTTTTCCTCTGTAGGTTTTGATTTATTGTAGTTGTAAGAACCCGAGTAGTTATTAATATTTGTTTTGGTTATAATAGTTTCTTTGTTTTTCATTTGTGTTGGTATTTTGGTAGTTTTTATTTGTATAGTAGTTATTATTTTTTAATTTTTAGTGTAGGCAAACTCTGGGGCCAGAGTTTCTGAAGTCACCCTAGCTAGGCGGTTCATGAAACAATGATAAGTGTGACTGTATGTCCTCGTAGTTTGAGCACAGGTTTTTTAGAGATTTTAGGTCCTTGATCTCAGGAGACGCCGCTAAGGTGCTTGCATAACACGGTCGGATGTTGTGTAGGGTTATTTCAAGTTTTTCATCCTCATAAAGGTTTAACCAACCGCGCAAACATACCGTGCATAATAGCTAGATAAATAGATATGTTCTCGTGTTCCCCTTGCGTACGAGATTTTATTTCATTAGTCAGGCGATAATCGTAATTTCTTTGACTGAAGTCTTTTTTTAATAGAGCGACAACATCGTCCCAACTTTGGAAACTTTCTTTATTACAACGAAACCAATGTAACGCGTCTTCAGTAAAAATCTCGTATGTCCTTTGTCTCGTATGTCGTCGTCAATCCTTTGATATGTTTCTAACTTCTACAAATTCCTCAACTCTTTCAATGAAAGAAAAAACGCAGGCCTTTCCAGAGTACTTTAGCTTTGCTAAGTCGGAGGTTAGATTCCGATCGCAATGAACCACCGTAGCTTCAGGTTCCAAATCTGAGACTGCATTTGCATTAAAAGTTGATGCCGGCCTCAACGCTATTATTTCCTTGTATAGGTTGTTAAAGGTAGGGCAATAAGTTTTGTGCTGGTCAGCCAACGCGGCACTGACGTTTGAGATACGTCTCACTCTGTAAAATATGTGATGTAGCAGATTTTCTGTACGTAAGAACAGGGTCTTATCAAATTTAGTTTTAAGAGATGTTAACATCGTTTGAGATTCGATTTCATCATCATCGATTTTTTTTTTTTTTTCAATGTTTTCAGTGTTTGTATTTGATCGTTTGAGATTTTGTTAGGCTGTCTTTAACAGCATCGAGGTCAACCGCAGGCTCTAAGTGGGATTCCAAAATGTCCTTAGGGGGTATGGCTAATTTTACAATCTGGCTTCGGAGCTCTGGCACAGAGCCAGTTGAACCACCTCTGAGAATCACCTCATATTCGAGTTCGGCTTTTTGGACTGACAAATATTTAATAGGGTACGACATGTTTAAACTCTTTAGAGAAAGGTGTGTGTTTGATTACAATTGATTGTAAAGCAGTTAGGTTTAGTTTCTAAGGAAGTGGAATGTAGAATATAATAAAATGTTATATTTAAATTAAATTAGAATAGACTAAGGGTAAAATATTTTTATGCATAACAGAAATATGTGATAAAAACACTGAGAGGTAGACAACCACGTACCTAGCAACTGCTCAAATCAGACTTAAAAAACTAGATGAACTACAAGTGCTAATATTAGAAAGCCGCCAACACCAAAGAAAACCAGGAAAGAAAAAGGCCAAGGACTTGCTTCAATAATACACAGCTCAGAAAATACCTAATATGGGCGCCAATGTGACGTTTAGCGTCGCATGAAGTAGGGTAGACCGCAGAGAAGAGTAAGAAAACTAACCGGATTAAGTTTGACAATATATATGCACCCTGGGCTTTAACTCCCTGGAAGTGAGGCGCAATTATGCTCTCGTGACCGGGGCATGCCGAATAATACGTGGGGATACAGACTGTCCACAGCTGGTCTCACAACTAGTACGCCTTCTCGTACCCCCTCTGTTTCAATCAAAGATTAATTTTAGGCCACGTAATCGCAACTTACTGGCAGTTCCTAATGCGCGCACTGTGGCTGGCGTACAGGAACTCGCCATTAGTTCGCGCCTTACATTGCCTTAACGCACTTCTCGAGTCAGCACCTGACTGCGATGTTTTTGCCAGTAGTTGGAAGACGTTATATGACGAATGTAAGAGGTTATGTGAGGCAATGGATGATCGGCCGTCTTCAGTTAGTATATAGTATTTAAGATTATTGTTATTGTATAACACAACTCTATGTTAACGTTATTCTAAGATAATAATAATATTGTATGCATACCACAGTGCCTTAGTATCTACTGTAATACTGTGTAATATGTTTGGAAATAAATAAATAAAAATAAATAAATAAATAAAATAAATAAAATATTAAAATAATTAAAAGAAAACAAGGTCGTGAGTCCTTTCCTGAGCCGGCATTTAAACAATAGAAAGCGCGAAACAAGTCCTTGTTAGGGGTCACTTCCCTGCACTACGCCGCGGATCGTCGCACTTGGAGGTGGCCGAGTCCAGCTGTGGTTCCAGGTCTTCAGCGCGGGAACCTTCGGGAACGTAGGGGAGCATGCGCATCCGGGTCGGTGGGTTCCAAATTCAACCCCAGACTTGGTCCCTGGAATTCCGGACAAATGGCCATTTCAAGAAAAGTCCAATTTCGAACAAGTGACTGCGACATCCGGATTTTTAGGTCAAATTAATGTGCTAGTATGAAAGTAGGCTGGTTTAGTGAACCCCAAGCATTAAAATGGTGATCAATGATGTGGCAGTCACAGTTTAAACAAAGAAAAAAAATGAAGTTAAATATACTAAATGTACTTGTACTAACTAGAAAACAACTAAAAACATTATTAATGCGTATTAACTACAATTAGGCATGTAATCACAAAGAAATTAATTAAAATTAAGCATTATTTTTGCTAGAACGTACAAGATTTTCATGAAGTGGGTAGTCTCATGTTTCTAGAAAGTTTTAGACGCTAGGTAATTCCAGCATTATTTCGATAGGAAAAATACTGTTAATAAGCAGATAGTGAAAAATGTACAGTAAGAACTACATGTAAAATGATTGCACAAAGTAAATGTTTTATAACTACATACGTTACCTACCTTATTCTAAGTAATTCAAAATATTCAAACACTCACCCTATTTGGGGAACTTAACATCGCACATTGAGTTTAGATTTATTTAACACCGTGTTAAAAATTTGTCACACCATTTCGTGTTAAACTTAAAATCGGATCTAAGTATTTAGCTGGTTAGTCCTCTCGCTGTCGTAGCCGTGGTAGGAATGTCGCGGACGCGTATGTGTCCCATTAGCTGGCCAGTGCACGCCGCTTATCGCGAGCGAGTGACGTAGTCCTTTGTATTCGCATCTAGTTTTAACTAATAACAAATGCAGTTGTCAATTCTGTTGGTTCGAGATTTATTTTGCGCTATTTATCAGTGGTTAAGATTATTTTATTTTTTAAATCTATATGTATTAATTTAGTTCTATTATAGTAATTTGTAGTTTAGTTTAGTTTGTAGTTTTATTTTACTTTATAAGTTCATTAGTTATAACGGTAAACCGTTACAGTATATTAAAAAACACAGCGCGATGTAAAGCTGCTTTTTTGGTATGTTATTTGGGTAACCGAGAGGAGTAAGAAACTGTGTTTTGCAAGCAAACTTAAATATATTCGTTTGGCGACTAACCCCACATTTTTATCTAATAGTACCTTGGAGATACAGAGGGGATTTTTTGATGTTACTCGAGCGCGGTAGATTCCGCGGTAGAATGAACTTATAATATAAGGTGGGACCTTTCAGTATATTTACTGTCATTAGCACTGTATGTAAGCGGGTTCATCTAGGGCAGCCGATCTAAATATTTATCTTCGTTAAATGGTCAAAAGCGATGGTGGATTAATTACATTATATTAATTGGATTAATCCGTTTTTTTTATATTGTCTGTGCAGAAAATTACATTTTTACTTGGAACTAAATAATTTGAATTTGACTTTATAATTTATTTGGGTTTCGTTTACCTAATCCTAACATTTTTGATGTTAGTTTAGTCCCATATCTCAAGACATCAATTATAGCATTTCTTTTTTTAACGATTATAATACGAGTAAATGGTTTATCCACCCCGTTATGGGCTTAAATGAAAGTTTAATAAATTACCTAATATTGAAACTCATATTTTACACTTAGCACGCGCGGTTGTGCTCTAAACATGAACGCGAGATTTAGCTGTAAACATGAACAAAACTTAAAAACTCAAAATGATGGAAAAAAATTGCAGTTTTTGAAGTTCCATATTTCAATAACTATTATACCTAGGGTACAGTCAGTGGATTCAAATGATTATTAATTTAATAAACTCATTACTTAGCAACTAATTCGGAAAAACTTGCAGATTTTTAATGAAAGTGGGAAAACTAAAAAAAAAAAGGGGCGAAAATTTCGCAGTTTTTTTTTTTGCGTATTACGCAAGGAGCACAATTTTTTTTGGCTTGCAAAATACAGTTTCATACTCGCCTAAGGGATCTACCTAAATAACATACCAAAAAGGCAGCTTTACAACGCATTTTGGTGTTTTAGGAAAATTTTGCTTACAATTTGACTCGGGCATTACCTGCACAAAATTGGACGAGAGGCAAATGCCACCTGCCACGAGTGCGGTGCCGAGGATGACACGGCCCAGCATACCTTAGAGGTATGTAATCACTGGGCCGAGGAGCGCCGCACCATGGTAGCGGCCATCAGAGTGAATGATTTCTCGCTACACAGCGTCGAGACAGCTATGCTGCACCGCGAGAGATCGTGGGACGCGGTGGCCACCTTCTGCGAAACTGTCATTTCAAAGAAGGAGGCTGCGGAGAGGGAGCGTGAGGATGACGAGGACGCGCTCCCGCTTCGGCGCAGACGGAGGGGTCGAGGACGCGCACGGCTTGCTGCCGCAGGCCGCGTCCTACCCCCGTAGGGCCGGTGGGTTGGGGACCCACAGCAGACGGCCCTAGACGTCTGAGGGTGGGGTCAAGCGTTTCTGACCTCACCCTCCATTGGCGCGGGTGTCCTGGCATAGAACAGCCAGGACCGCGGGGGGCGTCACGGTGACATGTGAGCCATCCCATGACGCTCCCTTTAACGGCATAGCGGGAAACGCCGGTGTGTTTTTAGTGGGTATGCTCCTCTGTCACCATCACTCGGATGGCGGCTGGAGGAGAGAGTCCCACATAACCCTCCAAATGGCCGCCCCGGGCCGGAGGGTATGCGTAATGCATTTTCACACCGACAACAAAAAAAAAAAAAAGGTTAGGTTAGGTTCCCCTTCGATTGCTGTCACCTTGCCGTGGTGAAGGGGCTTGCGTGCTCCAATGACCCTCAGGGCCATGCCGGATAGGGCCTCCCAAACCGAACAGACCTGAGGAGAGGGGCCAGACTAAGAACAGCACACGGGGGGCGGCTCCGCGTGTCCCTCTGAAATCAGCAGAGGGCACAGTGCGAGACGCCAGGTCCCACTGGGACGAAGTTGGAGCTCTATACAAGAGCTGCCATTGGTGGCTTTTACCACCTGACGCGATGTTGTGGCTACGGCCACCGTCGGGTAACTCGTAGCCCGCACTGAGCGGAACGAGGATCTTTCTCACTTAGAGAAGGGTCGCGTGGAGTTAACCACTATAAAAAATCCCCAATCCCAAGGTGAGACTGGCGTGCTGAAGGGATGCGTGGCTGGGGGGAGCCCAGTCACGAACGTCAGAGGGGGGGCATACCTCCTAAAAAAATAGCAACAAAATGAGTGGCTACAAAAAGTATAAACTACTCCAGGGGGTCTCAATCCTCGGCGACACCACAGAACGGGCAAGTGCCCGCGCTGTGGTGACATGCTGCCCATCGTATTCTGGGGGGGCAAAGCACTCAAGAAGGAAAAACAACGACGACCATGGCAAATGTTTACTGGACAAAGATGCATGCGGATTAGTTTTAAGATTGCGCGGAGGAGGGGACAAGGAAGGTGCAAAGGCACCCTCTCCAAACCCCCCTACGATGGAGTTTCGCCCAGTCCGGGACAAAGCGGGGCGCTTTATACGCCACGCCATCCCCGATGTCGAGAAGGGCGAGGACGAAAAGGAGGAGGCGCCCATAGCACCGCAGGAGTTCGTGCGGTCCCCCACACCAATCCCCACGAGGGTGTTTTGTGGGAGGAGGGCCCGCGGTGCCCTAGTTATGCTCTCACCAGATCGGGAGGAATTCTTTTCCCCCGGGAAAGTGGAAGCGCGCGATCTTCCCAGGGAAGACATGGATTATTCGCCGCTGGCAACGGACGCCGACACCGAAACGGCCGATTCCGACGGGTCGCTGCCTGTTCCTGCCTCAGGCCGATCCGGGGAATTGCGGAAGCGGCTGTTGAGTGAAGAGGACGGCTCCGGGGTATCCAGTGGTGATGCTTCCGGCCCCGAAGCAAGGCCCGGCTCCGGGCCCAATAAGAGAGGACGAGGCCAGGGTGCGGGAAGGGCCCGGGCCGATTTTCTGAAGCTGGGGCGGGGGAAACCCGGGCCAACCCCAGAGCTCATGGAGGCTACGTCGGGGTCGCCGACGACAACTGTCCCTTCGCATAGCGGGGTGACGGATGTCCATAATGAAGATGCGACGATTACGCGCACGAAGGCACTGGGGGGTTCGCTTCCGGACCTACGGGTGGTCCTGGTCCGCTACGACCACGAGCCTGTGGCCCATGCACCCGCACCAAAAAGCGGTAGGTCGGGGTCGGAAACTGCGATCCCCAATGAAAAAGAGGTGGAAGAGACCCAGCTTTCGGGGTCTGACCCATCCGAGGCAACGGTGAGCTCAAGAGGAAGCATCCCCACCGGGAAACACTGGCGCAAACCCGGCGTCAAACAACCCACTGAAGAGGGAACATCTGGCTCCGAAAATGACCGCAGATCTGAAAGTGAAGGAGGCATGCCCCTGCGCAACAAATATCTCAAGGGGACACCGAACCGGGGCAGAGGCCAAATTAACCGGTTCCTACCAGGCCAATCTGGCCATAGCCAGGAGGATTTAACATCAACCGCCCTAGAAGCAAAGATGCAGGGAGCCCTTAATGCTGTGAAGCACGTAATTTCCACGTCAGGTCACCTAAAGGGCACACACCAAAGACTCCTTAAGGACTCAGTCGCCGCTATCGGTGATATCTTCGAGGAGCTAAGGACGCGTACTGCGACAGAAGAAGTAGCCCGTCTGGAGGCAGCAAATGCACAACTTTCATGCCAGCTAGCGGAACTGCGACGACAGGTTCAAGAAATACGCAACCAACCTGCCGTGACATCCGAGTCAAAAATGAGACAGCTCGTTGAGGAGGCGCTGAAAAAAACCGTTCGCAACTGGATGACATGCTAAACGCCCGACTCAAAACCCTAGAGTGTCGCCTCCTTCCGGAGCCACGGCTACGGCCACCTCTGGCCTCCGATCAGCGGGCAGCACAGACTGCCCCTGCAGGTCCTACTAGACTTGCGTCCGTGCTAGAAATGGAAGCGGTTCCTTCCCCCGCGTCTTCCATGCCCGACGACGAGAAGCAGACAAAACGCAAACCGAAGCGTAAAAAAGCCAGTTTGGCTGCTAAGGAAGCGGCCGAAGCCAGGCAAATACGTAAGGCAACAGCAGTGATCGACGCGCCTACCTCGGCACAAGGAAGTTGGAGCAAAGCAGTAGGCAGAAAGGCCAAGAAAGCTGTACAGGGATCATCAGCCAAAGATTCCGCCACAGCCCGCAAGCTTAACCCTGCTCAAAAGCGAACACAATCACAAGGGAAAGTGGCACCGCGGACTCAAGCACAAAAGGCGAGAAAACTACGGGTACCCCGCTCCTCAGCTGTAGTTCTGTCCCTACAGCCAGAAGCTGAAGGCAAGGGCATCACTTATAAAAGTGTTCTTGCCACAGCTAAAGAAAAAGTAAACCTATCCGAGCTCGAAATTCAGTCAGTCCGGTTCAAAGTCGCAGCTACTGGCGCACGATTGCTGGAAATATCAGGGGCCACTAGTGGACCCAAAGCGGACAAACTGGCTGAAAAACTTAGCCAGCTCTTTAGTTCCGAAGAGGTGCGCGTATCCCGTCCCACAAAATGCGTCGAACTACGCGTATCGGGCTTTGACGACTCAGTCATAGCGGAGGATATCGCTGAAGCGATAGCACGAGCTGGGGGGTGTGTAACCCAGGAAGTGAAAGTTGGCGACATAAAGCTGGACCCCTGGAGTCTAGGCTCTGTGTGGGTTCGGTGTCCAGTCGCTGCTGCCAAAAAAGTAACCGAAGTAGGAAGGCTGCTTATAGGCTGGGTATAAGCGCAAGTGAAGCTCCTTGAAACTCGCCCCCAAAGGTGTTACCGATGCTTCGAGGTGGGTCATGTAAAGGCGAAATGTCTCTCTGAGATCGACAGATCCGAACTGTGCTACCGCTGTGGCCAGACGGGACACAGGGTGAAGGAGTGCACAGCGAAGCCACACTGCACCCTTTGTGCAGCATCTGGCAAAGATGCGGGGCATAGGACAGGGAGCAAGACCTGTACTGCCCCTCGAAAGAGATCAAAGACCAAGGCTGGAAATATCTCCCGGGCCCCCTCGCCGCCCAGCCAGCCCGTACGCTCACCCACCTCTACTGTGGATGAGGTACAGATGGAGTCTACAAATGACATAAAATAAATATGGCCATTAAAGTGCTGCAGGCGAATCTCAACCACTGTGCCAGGGCTCAGGATCTCCTGTTCCAGAGCATGGCAGAGTGGTCGATAAACATAGCGGTAATTGCGGAGCCATACTCCGTACCTACCCGTACAGGATGGGTGGGGGACGTAGACAATACCGTTGCCCTAGTGTCGCGGAGCCTGGTGGGCTCCCCACCTTTTCAAGGCATTGTAAAAGGCCACGGGTACGTAGCTGCAATCCATGATAGCATTGCAGTAGTAGGATGCTACTTCTCGCCCAACAAGAACCTGGCGGATTTTGAGCGGTTCCTTATAGAGGTGGGTGCCGTGGCCAGGCAGCTGCATCCCACACCCGTGTTAATTGCCGGAGATTTCAATGCAAAGTCCGGGGCGTGGGGTTCCACTGTAACGGATGTTCGCGGGCAGTGCTTGGAGGAGTGGGCTGTGGCCTATGATCTACAGGTAGTGAACCGTGGAACAGCACACACATGCGTGCGACAACAAGGTGGCTCAATCGTCGATATTACCTTTGCCGACGCTGCTCTAGCGCGTCGTGTCCAGAGCTGGGAAGTTCTGGAGGACGTAGAGACCCTTTCGGATCATAGGTACATAAGATACGATGTTTCTACACTCCAGACGATAACAACTGGTCCAAGAAGACCCATGGAAGGGGACAGTCCACGGTGGGCAGTGAAACGTCTGAATCGCGAACTGCTGGAGGAAGCGGCTCTAGTTAAGTCGTGGCTACCGGTAGCTGGTGGTCCTTTGGACATTGAAGTGGAATCTCAGTGGCTTGGGGATGCCATGACCGACAACTGCGATGTAGCCATGCCTAGGGTTGGGCCCCGTCCGCCACTGCGAAAGGTATACTGGTGGTCTACAGAACTGGCTCAATTGCGAAAATCTTGTATTGCGGCGCGGCGCCAGTATACTAGAAGTCGCAGAAAACAACGGCGAAATATTGAAGAAGAGGCCCAGCTCTACGCAGCATATAGATCGTATGGTCGTGTCGTTGCAAACTGCGATCGGAAGAGCTAAAGACTTAGCCGAAAAGGAGATGCTGGAGAGTCTCAACAAAGACCCGTGGGGAAGACCATACAAAATGAAGAGGTGCAAACTCCGTCCTTGGACCCCACCACTGACACAGACCCTTCAGCCCCAACTCCTGCAGCGAGTTGTAAACACCCTGTTCCCAGACAGAGCTGACCACACACCACCCCTAATGGCACCGCCGGAACGCCTGGCTGACACTAATGAAGAGGCTCCAAATGTGCCAGAAGTTACCGAGGGAGAACTAGGAGCCGCAGTGCTACGCCTAAAGCAGAAGAATACAGCACCGGGTCCGGACGGTATTCCTGGCCGCGCATGGATAGTAGCACTGGGGCCTCTCGAACCCCGAGTTAGGGCACTATTCAGTGCATGCTTGGGACAGGGCAGATTTCCACGAGCGTAGAAGACGGGAAAACTAGTCCTCATCCAAAAAGAAGGACGCCCAGTCGACTCACCATCGGCGTACCGTCCAATCGTACTGCTCGACGAGGTGAGCAAACTCTTTGAGCGTGTCATCTCGCTCCGCCTCGTCAAGCATCTAGAAAATGCAGGGCCAAATCTAAGCGAAAAACAGTACGGCTTTCGCCGATGTCGATCCACTGTCGATGCGATTGCCCGAGTAAAAGTCTTGGCGGAGGAGACGGTGTCCCAAGGCGGGGTTGTCCTCGCAGTATCTTTGGACATATCAAATGCTTTTAACACCCTACCTTGGGGCTGCATTCAAGAGGCGCTTAGGCATCACACCGTACCGCGTTACCTGCGGAAAGTCATCGGGTCGTACCTATCTGATAGGGCGGTTAAATACCCAGCACAAAATGAGTGGCACCAGAAACCTATGTCGTGCGGAGTTCCACAGGGGCAGTCCTGGGACCACTCCTGTGGAATATCGGCTACGACTGGGTGCTCCGTGGCAGAAATCCCCCGGGGGTGGAACTGACGTGCTACGCCGATGACACTCTCGTTACCGCGTCGGCTAATACATTTAGGGAAGCTGCTATAAAAGCAACAGCGGGAGTGGCTCAAGTGGTAGGAAGGATCCGTAAGCTGGGATTAGAAGTTGCTCTCAACAAGTCGGAGGCCCTCTGCTTTCATGGTCCCAGAAGAGCGCCCCCCGCGGGCGCTCAACTAATGGTAGGTGGAGTTTCCATCGGCATCGGGTCGACAATGAAATATCTGGGACTTGTCCTCGACAGCCGGTGGAACTTCAAGGAGCACTTCAAGCGCCTAGCTCCAAAACTATTGGGAGCAGCCGGAGCACTAAGCCGGCTTCTGCCAAATGTAGGAGGACCAAACGTTGGCTGCCGCCGTCTGTACACTATGGCAGTGCGGTCGATGGCCCTATATGGAGCGCCCATCTGGGTGGATGCTCTCAACGCCCACAACCAGTCCCTTCTGCGAAGACCGCAAAGGGTCATGGCGATAAGAGTCATCAGGGGATACCGCACGATCTCCTGCGAGGCAGCCTGCGCACTTGCTGGGACACTTCCTTGGGATTTAGACGCGGAAGCTCTGGCAGGAGTGTATACCCAGATCGCGGAGTCAAGAGCCAGAGGGCAAGAGCCTATGCTCGAGGAGGTGAAGCGCTGGAGGGTAAATGCCCAAGATTTACTCCTTCGAAAATGGGGCGAAAGATTGGAGACCCCAAGTGCCGGCCACTGGACGGTCAACGCGATCCAGCCCATCCTGAAAGAATGGATAGGAAGAGAACATGGAGTGGTAACTTTCCACCTCGCACAGGTGCTTACGGGCCATGGATGCTTTGGAAAGTACCTGTACAAAATATCCGGGAGGGAGCCAACGCCAGCGTGTCATCACTGCGATAGTGTTGAAGACACAGCACAGCACACGCTGGCAGAGTGTAGAGGGTGGACCGAGGCGCGAAACCAGCTGACCGCGGTGGTCGGCAGTGACCTGTCGCTACCCAGCGTCGTAAGGGGCATGCTTCAAAATAGTACTAAATGGAAGGCGATTTCTTACTACATCGGAACAGTAATGACGGAGAAAGAAGCCTCTGAGCGCGCGCGGGAGCAGGACGAGGAAGCTCCCCCGATGCGGCGCAAGAGACCCGGGCGCAGGCGAGTCGCCCATGACCGCCGCTTGCCGCCTTAAGGAGGACCTCCGGGGGGCAGTCACGGGGACGACTGTCACCCCAAAGGTATAGGTCCTCGAGGCGAAGAGCGTGGCAGACACATAGCCACGCCATATCCAGCGTAAGAGAACAAAGTCCTCAGAGAGGTGGCTCAACAGCCAGCCGTTGGCGAGGCCACGGTAGTGTACTTCGGAGTTCCCGTGGTCTCACCGTTTAGCGATGAGGCGGCAAAAAGAGGGGTTTTTAGTGGGTACACCGAAATGGGAGTCCCACATAACCGCCTGGGCCTTACGTTCCCGAGGCCCGGCGGTATGCGTAACGCATTTTCCCCTGTATAAAAAAAAAAAAAAGGTTAGGTTAGGTTAGGATCTCTATCAAAAATGGTCGCGCCGCCTGGAGTTTACGGAGGCTAGTTGGGACCTGGTGGCAGCTATTAGACCCATGCTGAAGGAATGGGTTGAGCGAGAATATGGTGCCCCTTCTTTTCACCTCACGCAGATATTGACGGGCCATGGTTGCTTCGGGAAGTACCTGTGTGAGGTGGTGGGAAGGGAGCCAACGGTGTCGTGCCATCATTGTGGAGGAGTGGCTGTGGACACGGCTGAGCATACGCGTGTAGAGTGCCCAGCATGGGTGGAGCCTCGCGCTGTCTTGTCTGCAGTTGTCGGAGGGGACCTTTCGTTGCCCGGCCTCGTCAGGGCCATGGTCAGCAGCAAAGAGGCTTGGGTGGCAGCAGTCAACTTCAGCGTCACTGTGATGAGGCAGAAGGAGGCTGCGGAGCGCCAGCGCGAGGATGACGCGAACTCGCTCCCTCAGCGCCGGAGGAGGCTTGGTAGGCGCAGAAGGGCCTTTGCAGGCCAGTTGCTGCCGCCTATTCAGGGACCAGCGGGTGATGGAGTGGGAATTCCATTACTTGCGCAGATTGGTCCCGAGCTGGATGGGCCTTGAGTGTTCCAAGGTACCGCAGCGGAGGTGGTCATCCGGACCTAGTAGGATGGGCCCGCGAGGGCAGCGCTAGCGGGGAACCGGTGGTGTTCAGTTGCGTTCCCGGAACCCCGTCCCGTCAGTGAGCGGTGGAACACCCCAGGGGTTTTAGTCCGTGCGAGTCGGACATACCCACTCGGTTTCTCCCAGGCCGAGTGGGATCCATAACGGATTTCCCCTGGGTCACCAAAAAAAAAAAAAAAAAGGTTAGGATTAGGTTAGGTTAGGTTAGGTTAGGTTTTTTTTTTTTTTTTACAATTTGACATATAGAGAAAATCCTCATGGACACCAGGGAAGGGAGGCCCTGATAGTGCCGGACTTTTACCGGCTAAAAACTCGATATGCCAGTACATCGTTTCCTCTAACGGGAGTCAGAGTCTTTTTTATTACATTTTTACAAATCATTTTTTACAATATTTTACTTAACGTCTTACAATGGGACTTAAATCTACTTAAAATCTAGAACACTTCATAATAGGGCTTCATGTATGTATCGGGTTGCTTGTTTTTGTATTATTACTATTTTTTTTTTTTTTTTTTCTTTTTTTAAATCTTTTTTTTTTTTTTTTACATGTCTATTGCATCTTATAGTTGATATTGTTTTATTTTTTTCATAATTATATGATTACACACATATTCTTACATATGATGCTAACATATATTTCTTAAGCTACTTATTTCTACTTATTACGATTTTTATTACATTTAGACAGTATTTCATTATCGTCTCTCTTTCTTTACCACTTATCAAACTAGGTATATTTTTAGCTGACATCTTTTCACCGACTTCCTGCTCTATGTTGAACCTATGTTGGTCAAATATCGGGCATTCAAAAAGGATGTGGGGGACAGTCTCTTCCTTACCTGGCTCACATATACACGAGGGGTCGTCCTTGCACTTAAAGCGGTTAAGGTACTCAGAAAACCCCCCGTGACCAGTCATTAGTTGCGTGGTGAATTTACACTGCCCTATCTTTCGTATCACACCGTACGCTGCAGTTGCACTAGGAAGGAACAATTTGGTGATTGCTGCTGTGTCACCAGATCTATATCTCCTGTCCCACTCGTCAATCGTATCCATGCGGATTTGCCGTTTAACGAAAGAGACCGGACACAGATCATAATCCGCTTTCTTCTTTAACTTCAGGGCAGCCTCTTTCGCAAGTTCGTCAGCCCTCTCATTCCCCTCAAATGCAGGGGCATGTGCTTTGATCCAAAACAGGGAGACACTTTTGTTTTGGCGCTTACAACTGCGTATTGTATCTCTTGTTTTTAATGCGAGGGGATGAGGGGAACATGAGGTTACTGTTTGGAGAGCAGCCATGGAGTCACTGAAGATTCCGAATGTGGCTCGTTTACTCTTTAGAGCCTCACTGGTCGCTCGGCATAATGCCAAGAGTTCTGCCTGGTATACGGTGCAATATGACGGCAGAGCTAATTTGAGTGCTTTAGTTTCGCCGGCACTGTCCCACAAGGATATTGCCGCGCCAACTTTGCCCTCAATTTTACTGCCGTCTGTAAATATGCGTACTTCGAAATTGGTTTCATTTCTGTATTGCTCCTCGTTTTCCAGGCGTCCGAACTCCAGTGTTGCGTTCTCCGCAGGATGCGGGGCTTCATCAGCTGATGCCATCCGTTCAATCTCTCTACCCCCAAGCGTCGGATGTGGTACCCCCTTCTTAGCTTCGTATAAAGACGCTGTTTCCTGGATTCGGAGGTCAAGAGGGAGTAAACCAGCCAGCACAAGTGCGGAGTGCAGGGAGACCGTTCGGTAGGCCTTGCAGAGTTTTTGTGCAAATCCACGCTGCACCACATTTAGCTGCTTTTTTATTCCTAATTTGTTTGCAGCAGGAGCCCAGGCGCTAGCAGCATACAATATGGTCGGTTCAACCATGGCTATATAAATTAGTTTTATGACTTCCGGGTGCAAACCCCAGTTTACTCGGGCTGTTCTGGCAAGGTGTTTGTACATAGTTAGCGCTTTCCTACAAGCGTTTGCTATGTGCTTATTAAATGTAAGTGCCGCATCGATTGTGAGCCCAAGTAACTTTATATCCTGGGACATAACAACATCAACCCCACCCATGTGCAGGCGTGGTGTATCATATTTTAGTTTCCGCGTTATCACCATCGCGCTGGTTTTGTGTGGTGCAAATTTCAGCTTATTTTTGATACCCCACGCCAGGACATGTTCAAGTGCAGGGTTTGCCTGTCTCTCTATATCTAGGGCAGAACACCCGTCAAAGACCAGCACCACATCGTCAGCGAAGGCCTGACAGTACACTCTTAACTCTGTGAGCTGGTGAAGGAGCGGATCCAGCAGAAGGTTCCACAATATGGGTCCTCCAATCGACCCTTGCACGCATCCTTTGCTGGTTTCTCTTTTTGCTTCCTCTCCTGCGTACCTTACTCCAACAGATCTATCTGTGAGATAGCTACCAATTACACGCCTCAAGTTCACCGGGCAGGCCTCCTCCGCCAGTCTCGTTTTAATAGCTGGCCACCATGCGCTGTCGAAGGCCCCCTCTATGTCTAGTGATACAAGCATTAAGGTTTTCTTTTCATTGAGTTTTGTTCGAATATGTTGCATCAGAGCATAGAGGGAGTCCTCAGTGCTTCTCTGGGGCATAAAACCATACTGTCGGGGGCTGGTCCTTGGGAGCAGGTAGAACCTAAGTCTGGCGACTAGCATCTTCTCAAAGATTTTTCCAAGCACAGGCAGAAGCCCAATTGGCCTGTAGGACTTGGGTACAGTGTACGACTCCTTGCCTGGTTTTCTTAGTACCACTACTGTTGCTTCCTTCCAGGCTTTCGGGAAGTATTGGTATGCCAGGCACCTGTTTAATAGGGCAAGGAAGTATTCTGGGTCACAGTTTATCGCGTGTTCACAGATATCGGCCGTGAATCCGTCAGCCCCCGGAGCCTTCTTCGGGTTGAAAGACTTTACCGTTCTTTGGAGCTCGTCGCTGGTAAATGGCGGGTCATATTTCTCAGTATGGCTCATTTCATTTACCGTCTCAGCGAGCTGACGTATTCTGCAGTGGTCCTCATTGTCGTCTTCCACCCGGTCTACGGGGTAAAATGTATCCGCCAACAGCTCTGCCGAACCCTTGGTGTCCAGGGTTTTTCCATCTTTCTGCAAAGGTAAGTCTTCTTCTCTTTTTGAGGTTCGTCCCATTATTCTGTAGATTCCCTCCCATACGTTTTCTTTGTCCTGTCTGTCGCAGAAATCCTTCCAACTACTTACTTGAGCCTCCTTTACTGCGGTTTCATATTTGGCTTTCTCCTCTAAGTACTGGTTCACCACGTGTGTCCTCCGCACCGGTGCTGCACATCTGACCCTGCGTTTTTTAGTTGCAACCAGCCTCTTCATTTTGGCCAGTTCATCGGACCACCACGGCATGGTAATAATCTCAGTGTTTCTTTTATTGGGTATTGTTTTTCTGCATGTTTTGGTTATGGCTTCCGTGTATGTGTTTACTGTTTGGTCGATTTGTGTTGTATTATGAACATTTTCTAGTGCTTGTATGGTTAGTTGGTGTTCTTGCATATCCTGGGCCAATTTCTCATGAAATTACTCCCAGTTTGCTTTTCTAGTGTTAAATATGCGTGTTGTTCGTTTAACGTTAATTCCTTCTGATTTTTGCAGTGATATTGTAAAAATTATGCCGTTATGGTCCGAGTTGATGAGGCTCTCATCTACGTGCCAGTCATCAATTAATCCGAGTATGTCAGCTGTACAGGCCGTTACATCGACATGGCTACTGTACCTGATTCCTCCCCTAATGGTGTCAAAGGTCGGTGTGTCTCCGATATTCAGGACATGCAGGCTCATCTCTTCCAGTGCTCCACTCATTTGTTCACCCCTAGAATCTTCACTGGGGCTTCCCCACCAAGTACTCTTTGAATTAGCATCACCACCTATTAGTAGATTTTTTGAACCAGTTTCGATTTCCGCTTTTTTTAGGTGGTCCAAGTATGGCCCAATCGGTTTATCCGGCTCAAAGTAGTACGATACTAGTGTCATCCTCCATGCCCTGGTTCTTACCCCCACAACGACGATATTATTGGTGGTGAGTTGCGGGTATTGTATTATGTCCAGGTCGTGATTGAAAACGGCAATCGCCGCCTTTACTACACCCTCTCCCGCTGCAGAGCTCTGGAAGATCCTTGCTCCACGGTAGCCTCTCATACTTTGTTCGCCACCCACATACGGTTCCTGGAGCAGTGCTACAGCTGCCTTGCACTTTGATGCCTCGATCAACAGTTCTTTTGTAGCAAGTTGACTCCGCGGTAAATTTGCCTGTATTATTTTATACTGGTATATAGTCTCCGGGGCAACCTTAGCAATACGCAACGGAGGCTCGTGCTAGTGCGTCCCACCTTCGGCGCACCGGGCACTCACTGCTGAACGCATTGTGATTTCTGTTGTCAATGTTAGCCCTGGTGCAGTTTTTGCACACAGGTTCCACCCCGGCAAGCCTGTCCGGGCACTCTGAGCTGAGATGCGGGTCCCCGCAATGGCTGCACAAGTCGGCTGGGTCCTTACAGAATCGCCGGCTGTGCCCGAATCCCAGGCATCTTGTGCACTGTACCAAAGGCGTTTGGTCCTCAACGGTGACTCTTTGGAGGTCGATACGCAGCCTTCTCTCCTCGATTGCCCTCTTCCAGATTTTCGCCGACACGCTTAATACTATGTGGTTGCATTGGGAGTTCCGGGCCGTTCGCCGATACTTGACCGTCATTCTATCATGCTCACTGCTGAGACAGTGAAAAATTTCCCTATTTTGGTTTCTGATTGCTTTGAGAACCTGCTCATCCGTGTGTATTTTTAGCACGTCTTTCAGAATCAAAAGTGGGTCCTTATTTTTAACGTTCTCAACAACGAAATGTTCACCTGCTGCTTCTAACTTCTCTTTGATTTTCTTTCTCTCCTGCTCTGTCTTGCGTCCCATTATTATCTTTCTATCTTTTGCTTTCCGCACTTTCTCTATCTTGACCCATCCTTCTGTCGCGTCTACGGCTTTCCGGATTTTTTCCAGTATCTCCTCTCCCGTTTCTTCTTCTTTTTTGGAGGAAATGACCACAGAGTGGAGGGCAGTTTTTTCTGTGGTTTGTTTTCCTATCTGGCTTCCTGCCACTGCACTTGCGTAGCTACCTTTTTCTAGTTTTTCTGACTGTTTTTCAATCCCTTCTTTAATTTCCTCTAACTTTCTGGTGTTTTCTTCGAGGAGCTGGGAATTGTATTTTATCAGGGCTATAATTTGTTGACTATCATTTGCTACGGTTGTGTCTGTAGCTGTTGCTTCAGGTACTGGTGGTTTGTGTTCCGACTTCTGGAGCCGTGAGTCATTGGACGGCTTCGTCTTTAGAGCTGCTTCTGACTCTTTTACAAGGTTGTAAAGGCGGTCCAGGGATGTTAAAATCGCGTTTTTTATATCCGTCCTAGTATTTCTGGACGCGTTTATGTTTAGTTTTCCTTTCTCTAGGCATGCCCTGGCTTCTGTCAGCCTGTCCTTATACTTTTTCTGAGGGCTATTTGGCTCATTGGTCATTTCAGATGGCCTCTCTTTGATGGTAGGCTCTGTCAGTGTTATTGTTGTGTTTAAGTTGTCCGATGTCGACACAGACGACACGGCTTTTTTAAAAGGTGAAGGGTGAGCCTTGCTGGTGGTTGGGCAGCTTGATTTTGGTTCCGGCCTTCCGGTTTCCCACTCTCCAACGCTCTTCCTCACTGCCGTTTGTTGAAACGAGGGTGCCTTTAGGGGTGAGGGGCCTGCCCCTTGCGTCCTTTGTGGGGATGGCGTTTCTGTCTCTTGGCCTGCCTCGTCAGAGATCTTATTCGGCGTCCGATACATTATAAGTTCTATTTTTGCTCTATATGGAGCCGTAAAAAGCCTCTGTAAAGGGTAGGCAGAGTTATCTTAGGTCTACGAAGGAGCCCAGTCCGTCTGCACCTTCAGGGGCCGAAAATTCGGGTTTTTTAAGGTTTTTACGGGAGAACTGAAAATTGGCTCTATGTAGAGCCGTTTTCTCTACACTGGTCGATAGTACTCTTAATGCCCTATCCAACGAACCCAAACTCGGCCTGGTTATGACCAGGAGTTCCGGAGTTATGGCTTCTCTAACTTTACCGATAATCGAATCGGTAAAATATCGATTAACCGGAAATGGTTGTAACTCCGGAACTACCGGGCCTACGAACCTGCGGTTTGTGATGCTGGCCTCAGCTCCGCAAGAGCTATCTTCCGAGATGGTCAGCTGGCTTAAATAGGAACCTGAATTTTCAGCTCCTGGAAAGTCCTGAAAGTTTGCAAGACCTCGGTTTTCGAAGAGTTCAGTCTCCGCTCCTATTGTCAGCCAAAACCCCGCCTCTCTACGACTCACCGTTTGGAAGTTTTATGGATGTTTTAAATTTTCCAAGATGGCGGCGCAACTGTCAAAGTACAATTTCAAATTGGGTTTGCGCCGCTTCTGGTGATCCTAGAACGACGGGACTTTCACTGTTCTGAGGAAGTATGACCTGCTCCGTCTATTCTGACCACCTTTTGAAGTCCGGAACTCGACGTCTCGGATTTGGTCGGGATGGAGGGGGGAGGGTGTACAATAACCCCCTAAGTTATAAATCGAAAACCCCGAGTCGCTACGTCCAACGGTTATCCCGCTACGTCGAATTCGAGAAAACAAATATGGCTGCCGAACTGTCAAAGTCGGGTGTTAAAGTAGTATATCTCTGGTCCTATGCGTCCTAGAGGACTGCGGTTTTCTTCAGACAGTTCAGCCTGACCTCGGCCTTAATCTGAGAGTGCTCAATGTACAAAATTTTACCATCAAAAATTTTTCCAAAATTTTTTGGAATTTCCTCACTTTGACATTTGGGTTTTATAGTTACTTATAACTAAATAGTATTCCCGTTTCTCCGGTCTTTCTAAGACAAAGGGTTCACGAGATATTGAATTTTGAAATTTACCTGAAATTTACCGGTTTTTTCAAATTTTTTGTTTTAAGCGTTAGGTACCTGGTCCTTGGGCTTATTTAAGTCAAAAGGGGTGCTATAAATCTAATTACGATGCAAAAATTAATTATTTTCTAATAAATTTTGAATTATAACCAATTTTACTAAAAAATCAATATCTCGTGAACCGTAAGAGATAAAATCCAGCAAAAAACGTCACAAAATGTCTTAAATATAGTTCTATCTTATTCTAAACTAATATAAATTATTCTAATAAAAAATCTTTTGGAAAACTCAAAAAGTCAGATTTTTCACCAAATTGTCTATAGCGTGGTCCAAAATATTGTCCAAAATTCTGTAGCTTCGCGTACGTGTTCTTCTAATTAGCGCGCAGCAGATTCTTAAATAAAAAATGTAGGGTCTGCCTGAACTTTTCGCACTATTCACTGTCAAAGTTTGAGTTTTTAAAAAGTAATATTTCTAAAACTATAAGTCCAAAAATTTTGTTTGAAGTACCGTTTGAGTCCAGGTAGTGTGCCGCTTTGTTCTGCGTTGTCAGATGTAGCCGCACGAGTCCGGATCTGTGACCACGCCACCACGTGGTTTTTGTTTTTTCGGTGATTGTGCTTCAACCGGTTGTCGTACTGCGGTTGTCGGTGCGGCGCGTCTAACGATGTATCGCACCTGTGAGCTGCGACCTCCTGTCGCACTGCAATCAGCTGTTATGTAAAACTTAACCTCACTTTTCACTGTTTTTCGAACTTAGCAACTTTTTTGGGGGGTTGCCACTCACACACTGCAATCCATCGGGTGCGGCTCACTGTTTCACACACACTGGTTTTTGTTTGAAGCCGATCGGGCTAGAATTGCCACGTCCACGAATTTTTAAAGGCGGAGCTTTGCGGAAACGATGCTGCTACGACGCCTGGTGGCACGTGACTGGTTAGGTTAGGTTAGGTTAGGTTAGGTTAGGTTAGGTTAGGTTAGGTTCCACGTCTGATTGGGGGCGGAGTGTAGTGGTGGCATGGCTGGAAGGGACGTTTTCCTTGAAGACATCCCCACTACACGGGTGCCGGGGTAGGGGCGTTTGTCCTCCTGGTGCCGTGCGGGTGGGACCGGAACACTGGTCCCGGCTTCCCCAGGGGTTAAGGGAGGCCAGTGGCGGAGGGCACGCTGGTCATGTTACAGCGTGCTCTTTTTGCGGAGAAGGTTCGCCCTAGGGCGACGGTGCTGGTGGTGTCGCGGTGACAGGTATACGATCCCGTTGCACCACCATTAAGGCGCGGCGGAGGCAGCATCCCAGAGTTTTAGTGGGTAGGCCGTTTCAACTGACCGGAGAGTCCCACATAACTAATGCGTAATATCTGGCTCCACCCCGGGGGCCTCATGTTACGTATTGGTATGCGTAAAGCATTTCTCTGGGAAAAAAAAAAAAAAAAAGGTTAGGTTAGGTTAGGTTAGGTTAGGTTAGGTTTTTTTTTTTTTTTTTTATTGGTGGGACTTTGCATTGTCCACAGAACCCCCCTGGGGATACGGGCGAAACGTGGACATTTTGTCCAAAGCCACCGCAGAGGTGCGGTGGGCTTGATCTTAAGGGGAAGGAATAAATGAGGGAAAGGAGAGGATTGCATGAGAGAAGAGGAAGGGGAACGAAGAGAGAAAGAGAGTGAGAGAGAGAGAGAAGGAGGACTTAAGGATGTATAAGGAAGGAAGGGGAAGGATGAGGTTAAGGAGTATTTATTCTGTTTTAAATATTAGTTATACAAGTTCAATCAATTTTTTTTACAGTGTCTATCAGTTACTCAATATTGATCAGTTATACAGTTACAGTATTTGTGTTTGTCAGTTATATATATAAATATCAGTAACATAGTATTTATCGGTTGCACATTATTATCAGTTTTATAACTTTACACTGTATTTGAGCTTATAAGTTATTCATTTTAGATAGTTATTATATTTATCGGTTACACATATTTTTATCAGTTATTCATTTTCACAAAATATTTTTGTGTTTACAAGTTAATAATTTCTCACAGTTGTTCTATTTATTAGTTACATAGTATTTATCAGTTACACGATATTATTTATATTATTTATTTATTATATAGTTTACATTGTAATTGTACATTATCATAGTTATCATTTTAAAGTATGCGCGATCAGTCGCCGGGCCGTCGCTAGACCCCATTGCAGTGCTGCATTGTGCAAATAGACACCGCAAAAGCGCGCTGCCGCGGCGGCCCGTCGACTGACTAAAGTGAAGGCGCATATTTATTAGTAAAGTATTTACAAATCAGTTAAGAATTATAAAATTATGTAGGTCCTTATAGCTAAATTCTTATATATATTAAGAGAAACATATTTTTTTTTTTTTTTTTTTTTTTTTTTTTTTTTTTTTTTTTTTTTTTTTTTTTTTTTTTTTTTTTTTTTTTTTGTTATAGTTATAGTAATCTTTTAAAGTATGCACGGTCAGTCGCCGGGCCGTCGCCGCAGCCCATTGCAGTGCGGTGCATGGATGCACTGTGCAAGTATACACCGCAAGGGCGCGCCGCCGCAGCGGCCCGTCGACCGACTATCTCACTAAAGTGAAGTGAAGGCGCAAATTTATTACTTATTACGAAAGTATTTACAAATTAGTACGAATTTACACTGTATTTATGTTTGTCAGTTATACATATTTTATTCAGTTATTCTAATTCACAATATATTTTTGTGCTTACAACTTAATAATTTTTTCACACTTGTTCTATTTATTAATTACATATTATTTATCAGTTACACGATATTATTTATTTATTTATATACTTTACATAGTAATTGTGTATAATCATAGTTATAGTTATCTTTTAAAATATGCGCGATCAGTCGCCAGGCTGTCGCTGCAAATCATTGAAGTGCGGAGCATGGTGGCGAAGATGAGCTGAGTGTACTGGCGAGGTGAGGAGGGTGAAGTGGCGAAGTGGCGAAGAGCAGGATAATGAGCTGGCGAGGTGGCGAGTCTGCGTGAAGATGAGGGCTCAGCTGATGAGCTTATGAAGTGGCTAGAGTGATGATGATGAGATGAGATGTAACTTTTGATTTGGTTTGGTTTCATATTGTTTGTTTGTTTGATGTATTGACCAAGAGGCAAACCAGCGGTTATCGAAAACAAACTAAATGTACTATCGTGTACTGGCGAAGTGACGAAGTGACAGGCGGATCAATTTTTTATTTCTTAATTATTAACCTTAACCTTAACCTTAACCTTCCCAGAGAGGAGATAGACTACTCGCCACTGGCGACGGACGCCGATACCGAAACGGCTGATTCCGATGGCTCGTTGCATGTTCCCGCCTCGAGTCGGTCCGGGGAAGCGCGGAAGCGGCTGTTGAGCGAAGAGGACGGGTCCGGGGTATCCAGTGGCGATGCTTCCGGCCCCGAAGCAAGGCCTGGCTCCGGGTCCAATAAGAGAGGACGAGGCCAGGGTGCGGGGAGGACCAGGGCCGATTTTCTGAAGCCGGGGCGGGGGAAACCCGGACCCACCCCAGAGCTCATGGAGGCTACGGTGAGGTCGTCGATGGCAACTGTCCCTTCGCATAGCGGGGTGACGGATGTGCATAATGAAGATGCGGCGATTGCGCGCACGGAGGCACTGGGGGGTTCGCTTCCGGACCTACGGGTGGTCCTGGTCCGCTACGACCGCAAGCCTGTGGCCCATGCACCTGCTCCAAAACGCGGCAGGTTGGGGTCGGAGACTGGGACTCCCAGTGAGGAAGAGGTGGATGTGACCCGGCTTTCGGGGACGGTCGAGCCGGTAGCCAAGGCACCAACTCCAAAAAGCGACAGGATGGGGTCAAAGAATGCGATCCCCAATGAGAAAGAGGTGGAAGAGACCCTGCTTTCGGGGTCTGACTCATCCGAGGGCAGCATGGCAACGGTGAGCTCAAAGATAAGTATCCCCACCGGGAAACACTGGCGCAAACCAGGCGTCAAACAACCCACTGAAGAGGGAACATCAGGCTCCGATAATGACCGCAGATCTGGTAGTGAAGGAAGCATGCCCCTGCGCAATAAATTTCTGAAAGGGACACCCAACCGAGGAAAAGGCCAAATCAACCGGTTTTTACCAGGCCAATCTGGCCATAGCCAGGAAGATTTGACATCAACTGGCCTAGAAGCAAAGATGCAGGGAGCCCTTAATGCGGTGAAGCACGTAATTGCCACGTCAGGTCACCTAAAGGGCACGCACCAAAGACTCCTTAAGGACTCAGTCGCAGCTATCGGTGATATCTTCGAGGAGCTAAGGACGCGCACTGCGATAGAAGAGGTGGCCCGTCTGGAGGCAGCAAATGCACAACTCTCATGTCAGCTAGCGGAACTGCGACGACAGGTTCAAGAAATACGCAACCAACCTGCCGTGACATCCGAGTCAGAAATGAGACGGCTCGTTGAGGAGGCGCTGAACCAAAACCGTGCGCAACTCGACGACATGTTAAACGCCCGACTTAAAACCCTAGAGTGTCGCCTCCTCCCGGAGCCACGGATGCGGCCACCCCTGGCCTCCGATCTGCGGGCAGCACCGACTGCCTCTGCCGGTCCTACTGGACGAGCGTCGAGCTTTTTAGCCGCTCAGTCTGGGTCAGAAATGGAAGCGGTTCCTTCTTCCGCGTCTTCCATGCCCGACTACGAGAAGCAGACAAAACGCAAACCGAAGCGTAAAAAAGCCAGTTTGGCTGCTAAGGAGGCGGCCGAAGCCAGGCAAACACGTAAGGCAACAGCAGTGACCGACGCGCCTACCACGACAAAAAAAAGTTGGAGTAAAGCAGTAGGCAGAAAGGCCAAGAAAGCTGTACAGGGATCATCAGCCAAAGATTCCGAAACAGCCCGCAAGCCTAACCCTGCTCAAAAGCGAACACAATCACAAGACAAAGTGGCACCGCGGACAAAAACACAAAAGGCACGAAAATTACGGGCACCCCACTCCTCAGTTATAGTTCTGTCCCTACAGCCAGAAGCTGAAGGCAGGGGCATCACTTATAAGAGTGTTCTTGCCACAGCTAAAGAAAAAGTGAACCTGTCTGAGCTCGAAATTCAGTCAGTCCGGTTCAAAGTCACAGCTACTGGCGCACGATTGCTGGAAATATCAGGGGCCACTAGTGGACCCAAAGCGGACAAACTGGCTGAAAAACTCAGCCAGCTCTTTAGCTCCGAAGAGGTGCGGGTATCCCGGCCCACAAAATGCGTCGAACTACGCGTATCTGGCTTTGACGACTCAGTCACAACGGAGGACATCGCTGAAGCGATAGCACGAGCTGGGGGGTGTGCAACCCAGGAAGTGAAAGTTGGCGACATAAAGCTGGACCCGTGGAGTCTAGGCTCGGTGTGGGTTCGCTGTCCAGTCGCCGCTGCTAAAAAAGTAACCGAAGCAGGAAGGCTGCTTATAGGCTGGGTATCAGCGCAAGTGAAGCTCCTTGAACCTCGCCCCCAAAGGTGTTACCGATGCTTTGAGGTAGGTCATGTCAAAGCGAAATGTCTCTCTGAGATCGACAGATCCGAACTGTGCTACCGCTGTGGCCAGACGGGACACAGGGCGAAGGAGTGCACAGCGAAGCTACACTGCACCCTCTGTGCAGCATCTGGCAAAGATGCGGGTCATAGGACAGGGAGCAAGAGCTGCGCTGCCCCACGAAAAAGACCGAAGACCAAGGCTGAAGATGTCTCCCGGGGGCAGCCCAGCCAGCCCGAACGCCCACCCATCGCCACGGTGGATGAGGTACAGATGGAGTCTACGAATGATATAAATAAATAAAAAAATGGCCATTAAAGTGCTACAGGCGAATCTCAACCACTGTGCCAGGGCTCAGGATCTCCTGTTCCAGAGCATGGCAGAGTGGTCGATAAACATAGCGGTAATTGCGGAGCCATACTCCGTACCTACCCGTACAGGATGGGTGGGGGACGTAGACAATACCGTTGCCCTAGTGTCGCGGAGCCTGGCGGGCTCCCCACCTTTTCAAGGCATTGTAAAAGGCCACGGGTACGTAGCTGCAATCCATGATAGCATTGCAGTAGTAGGATGCTACTTCTCGCCCAACAAGAACCTGGCGGATTTTGAGCGGTTCCTTATAGAGGTGGGTGCCGTGGCCAGGCAGCTGCATCCCACACCCGTGTTAATTGCCGGAGATTTCAATGCAAAGTCCGGGGCGTGGGGTTCCACTGTAACGGATGTTCGCGGGCAGTGCTTGGAGGAGTGGGCTGTGGCCTATGATCTACAGGTAATCAACCGCGGAACAGCACACACATGCGTGCGGCAACAAGGTGGCTCAATCGTCGATATTACCTTTGCCGACGCTGCTCTAGCGCGTCGTGTCCAGAGCTGGGAAGTTCTGGAGGACGTAGAGACCCTTTCGGATCATAGGTACATAAGATACGATGTTTCTACACTCCAGACGATAACAACTGGTCCAAGAAGACCCATGGAAGGGGACAGTCCACGGTGGGCAGTGAAACGTCTGAATCGCGAACTGCTGGAGGAAGCGGCTCTAGTTAAGTCGTGGCTACCGGTAGCTGGTGGTCCTTTGGACATTGAAGTGGAATCTCAGTGGCTTGGGGATGCCATGACCGACAACTGCGATGTAGCCATGCCTAGGGTTGGGCCCCGTCCGCCACAGCGAAAGGTATACTGGTGGTCTACAGAACTGGCTCAATTGCGAAAATCTTGTATTGCGGCGCGGCGCCAGTATACTAGAAGTCGCAGAAGACAACGGCGAAATATTGAAGAAGAGGCCCAGCTCTACGCAGCATATAGAAACCTGGTCGTGTCGTTGCAAACTGCGATCGGAAGAGCTAAAGACTTAGCCGAAAAGGAGATGCTGGAGAGTCTCAACAAAGACCCGTGGGGAAGACCATACAAAATGGTGAGGTGCAAACTCCGTCCTTGGACCCCACCACTGACACAGACCCTTCAGCCCCAACTCCTGCAGCGAGTTGTAAACACCCTGTTCCCAGACAGAGCTGACCACACACCACCCCTAATGGCACCGCCGGAACGCCTGGCTGACACTAATGAGGAGGCTCTAAATGTGCCAGAAGTTACCGAGGGAGAACTAGGAGCCGCAGTGCTACGCCTAAAGCAGAAGAATACAGCACCGGGTCCGGACGGTATTCCTGGCCGCGTATGGGTAGTAGCACTGGGGCCTCTCGAACCCCGAGTTAGGGCAATATTCAGTGCATGCTTGGGACAGGGCAGATTTCCACGAGCGTGGAAGACGGGAAAACTAGTCCTCATCCAAAAAGAAGGACGCCCAGTCGACTCACCATCGGCGTACCGTCCAATCGTACTGCTCGACGAGGTGAGCAAACTCTTTGAGCGAGTCATCTCGCTCCGCCTCGTCAAGCATCTAGAAAATGCAGGGCCAAATCTAAGCGAAAAACAGTACGGCTTTCGCCGATGTCGATCCACTGTCGATGCGATTGCCCGAGTAAAAGTCTTGGCGGAGGAGACGGTGTCCCAAGGCGGGGTTGTCCTCGCAGTATCTTTGGACATATCAAATGCTTTTAACACCCTACCTTGGGGCTGCATTCAAGAGGCGCTTAGGCATCACACCGTACCGCGTTACCTGCGGAAAGTCATCGGGTCGTACCTATCTGATAGGGCGGTTAAATACCCAGCACAAAATGAGTGGCACCAGAAACCTATGTCGTGCGGAGTTCCACAGGGGTCAGTCCTGGGACCACTCCTGTGGAATATCGGCTACGACTGGGTGCTCCGTGGCAGAAATCCCCCGGGGGTGGAACTGACGTGCTACGCCGATGACACTCTCGTTACCGCGTCGGCTAATACATTTAGGGAAGCTGCTATAAAAGCAACAGCGGGAGTGGCTCAAGTGGTAGGAAGGATCCGTAAGCTGGGATTAGAAGTTGCTCTCAACAAGTCGGAGGCCCTCTGCTTTCATGGTCCCAGAAGAGCGCCCCCCGCGGGCGCTCAACTAATGGTAGGTGGAGTTTCCATCGGCATCGGGTCGACAATGAAATATCTGGGACTTGTCCTCGACAGCCGGTGGAACTTCAAGGAGCACTTCAAGCGCCTAGCTCCAAAACTATTGGGAGCAGCCGGAGCACTAAGCCGGCTTCTGCCAAATGTAGGAGGACCAAACGTTGGCTGCCGCCGTCTGTACACTATGGCAGTGCGGTCGATGGCCCTATATGGAGCGCCCATCTGGGTGGATGCTCTCAACGCCCACAACCAGGCCCTTCTGCGAAGACCGCAAAGGGTCATGGCGATAAGAGTCATCAGGGGATACCGCACGATCTCCTGCGAGGCAGCCTGCGCACTTGCTGGGACACCTCCTTGGGATTTAGACGCGGAAGCTCTGGCAGGAGTGTATACCCAGATCGCGGAGTCAAGAGCCAGAGGGCAAGAGCCTATGCTCGAGGAGGTGAAGCGCTGGAGGGTAAATGCCCAAGATTTACTCCTTCGAAAATGGGGCGAAAGATTGGAGACCCCAAGTGCCGGCCACTGGACGGTCAACGCGATCCAGCCCATCCTGAAAGAATGGATAGGAAGAGAACATGGAGTGGTAACTTTCCACCTCGCACAGGTGCTTACGGGCCATGGATGCTTTGGAAAGTACCTGTACAAAATATCCGGGAGGGAGCCAACGCCAGCGTGTCATCACTGCGATAGTGTTGAAGACACAGCACAGCACACGCTGGCAGAGTGTAGAGGGTGGACCGAGGCGCGAAACCAGCTGACCGCGGTGGTCGGCAGTGACCTGTCGCTACCCAGCGTCGTAAGGGGCATTCTTCAAAATAGTACTAAATGGAAGGCGATTTCTTACTACATCGGAACAGTAATGACGGAGAAAGAAGCCTCTGAGCGCGCGCGGGAGCAGGACGAGGAAGCTCCCCCAATGCGGCGCAAGAGACCCGGGCGCAGGCGAGTCGCCCATGACCGCCGCTTGCCGCCTTAAGGAGGACCTCCGGGGGGCAGTCACGGGGACCACTGTCACCCCAAAGGTATAGGTCCTCGAGGCGAAGAGCGTGGCAGACACATAGCCACGCCATATCCAGCGTAAGAGAACAAAGTCCGCAGAGAGGTGGCTCAACAGCCAGCCGCTGGCGAGGCCACGTTAGTGTACTTCGGAGTTCCCGTGGTCTCGCCGTTTAGCGATGAGGCAGCAAAAAGAGGGGTTTTTAGTGGGTACACCGAAATGGGAGTCCCACATTACCGCCTGGGCCTTACGTTCCCGAGGCCCGGCGGTATGCGTAACGCATTTTCCCCTCTATAAAAAAAAAAAAAAAAAAAACCCAGAACCCCCCTGGGGATACGGGCGAAACGTGGACATTTTGTCCAAAGCCACCGCAGAGGTGCGGTGGGCTTGATCTTAAGGGGAAGGAATAAATGAGGGAAAGGAGAGGATTGCATGAGAGAAGAGGAAGGGGAACGAAGAGAGAAAGAGAGAGAAAGAGAGAGAGAGAGAGAAGGAGGACTTAAGGATGTATAAGGAAGGAAGGGGAAGGATGAGGTTAAGGAGTATTTATTCTGTTTTAAATATTAGTTATACAAGTTCAATCAATTTTTTTTTACAGTGTCTATCAGTTACTCAATATTGATCAGTTATACAGTTACAGTATTTGTGTTTGTCAGTTATATATATAAATATCAGTAACATAGTATTTATCGGTTGCACATTATTATCAGTTTTATAACTTTACACTGTATTTGAGCTTATAAGTTATTCATTTTAGATAGTTATTATATTTATCGGTTACACATATTTTTATCAGTTATTCATTTTCACAAAATATTTTTGTGTTTACAAGTTAATAATTTCTCACAGTTGTTCTATTTATTAGTTACATAGTATTTATCAGTTACACGATATTATTTATATTATTTATTTATTATATAGTTTACATTGTAATTGTACATTATCATAGTTATCATTTTAAAGTATGCGCGATCAGTCGCCGGGCCGTCGCTACACCCCATTGCAGTGCTGCATTGTGCAAATAGACACCGCAAAAGCGCGCTGCCGCGGTGGCCCGTCGACTGACTAAAGTGAAGGCGCATATTTATTAGTAAAGTATTTACAAATCAGTTAAGAATTATAAAATTATGTAGGTCCTTATAGCTAAATTCTTATATATATTAAGAGAAACATACAATTTTTTTTTTTTTTTTTTTTTTTTTTTTTTTTTTTTTTTTTTTTTTTTTTTTTTTTTTTTTTTTTTTTTTTTTTTTTTTTTTTTTTTAGTGGTGTTTCAGTTATGTAGCTTCCATATTGTTAAAGTGCTTGTTTCGCTTTTGCTGAATTTATCCCTTTGTGTACGGTATTTAAATGTCTGTTTATATGTCCACTTTTTGTAAAGTATCCACATAGCGTGCACTGTTTGGGTTTTTTGTATGTGATTGCTTTCTTTTTTGTTACAGTTTCTGCAGTTATATTTTCTGTAGCATTGGGGTTGATGGCATTAGTGGTGTTTATAGTTATATTATTGTTTTCAGTGTTGGTTTCATCTTCGGCCTCCATTTCTTCAGCTATGTTGGTTTGTGAGATATGTTCGTTATTAATAGGGGGTGTCAGCGTGGGTATAGGGGGGTTCTCACTCTGTTTTCTTGGCTTTCTGTTACCAGATGTCAATGATGTGTTGGATGCCTAACTGGATGTGGTTGAGCTTGTGCTAGAGCTAGAGCTGGAGTTGGTACTGGAACTGGAGCTGGAGCTGGATTCAGGCCTGTTGGGTATGTTTAACATGTGGGGAGCATCATTAGGTGTGGTAATTGTAGGTGGTATGTTTAGTTTGAATGAGGTGGCTGCTTTGTAGGTGTCGAAGTTGATGTTATTGTCGTTATCCTCCTGGCGCAGTTGTTGATGTTGTTGGTGGTAGTATCCTTTTATTCCTTTTGATGTTATATATATGGTTTTTGATGTAGTGATTATACCCCCTATCGTTGTTGTTGTTTCAGTTGTTGTTGTTTCTTGGTCTACGTTCGGAGTGGTGATGGATGGTGGGGTGTTTTCGTAACAAGTGTTGCAGTTGCTGGTTGTTGATGAAAATAGCAGAGGTGACAGTGGTGGTAATAGTGGCGATAAAGATGGTAGTCGTTGCGATTGTGATGGCGCGTTGTTATCGTCATCATTGTTGTTATTATCTGCATTGTTGCGTTCATTGTTCTCATCATGATCATTACGGAGATAGTGTGTTATGGGCATATATTCATAATGCCAGTTATCATTGTCGTAGTTATTTTTATTATTGTTACTAGTTGATGGGTTAGGTGTAAGGTTTATAGGGTGTATTGTAATATTTTGTGCTCCTTCTTCTATTAGATTCATGTATTGATTATATTCTTCCTCCAGATCTGTTTGCATTATCTGGTCTAGTATGTATGGTTGATTTTTTCCGTTGTTAATAGTAGTAGCATTTGTTGCAATTGTTGTCTTATTGGGCAAGGATGGCGAATGGAATGGTGGTGGTGATGATGTTGTTGGTGGTAGGGGTGGTGGGGATGTGTTCATCATTTGGTTGACGTAATCCACGCCCATGGAAAGGTCCAGCGGCTCATAGTTTGGAAGAGGTGGGGATATGTTCATCATTTGGTTGACGTAATCCACGCCCATGGAAAGATCCTGCGGCTCATAGTTTGGAAGAGGTGGAGGAGGTGTCTGTAAACCAGGTATGTTCACTAAGGTAGTTGAAGGAGGAGGGCAGATGTTAGTTGAGGCTTGAGATTGTGTATTGACCAGTTGTGTATTATTGTTATCATTATTATTGTTACTGCTATTACAATTACACGTGTTTATACACGCAAGGAAAGCATCTCTCAATTCGTCAATGAGCCTGCTTTGTATCTGTAGGGCTTTTGCAAGGTGTTGTGTTATGTTTTCTAACTCCTTACGGCAGTCTTCACAGACCATTTTGTTTATTTTATTATTTTATTTTATTATATTAAATTATTTTATTATATTTAGTTATTTAGTTATTTGTCCAATTAAAAGATTATTGCCATAGGCTGTTGAATTTATATGATTATGTAGTAGAGGGGTAGTTATTATTTTAGTGTTGAAATAGTGGGGAGATTAAATTGGGTTATTTGTTTATTGATTTTTTAATAATTTCTATTTTACGAGTTATATGTGAATGTGCTAATAACAATATCTCAATATCTAATGGGGTTATGTGAGTGTGGATAACATCAAAAATTGTGTCTAGTTTAGTACGAGATTAGTGCAAAAAATAGTTATTTTCCATGTGAGTTTAGTCAGTTTAATTATTGTTTTTTCCCCTTTGGTTTGTTTAGTTAGGTAGGTTAAGCCCGAAGTGCCGGCGAGGTGGCGAAGTGGCGAAGGTGGCGAGGGTGAGGTAAATATCTTTATGTTGTTTTTATTTAGTGCATGAGATGTTTTACTCTATTTCTATTGTTTTATATGGTTTTTATACCATTATAATTATTATTTTTTAAATTTAATTGAGTTTTTTGTTCGTATTACTATGAATTATTTATTTATTTAGTTAGGAGATTTGAGTTATAGGGTTGTAGGGTTGGTAATTTATCGTGTTTAATTAACGGAAAGGAAATTATTGTTTTTTGGTGTTGAGGGCAAGCAGAGATTTGGACGGGTTATTTATTTATTGATTGAATTTTATTGGAGTTATATGAAAAAGTGGTATTAAGGATATCACGATATTCAAAGAGGTTAATAGAATACGGGTGTCTTTAAAAATTTTATTAGTGTTAGAGCTAGAGTTGTGCCAAAGATAGTTATTATCAGCGTTTATTTAGTCAGTTAATTATTGTATTTTCCTCTTTGGTTTATTTACTTAGGTAGGCTAGGTCCGAATGTGCTGGCGAGGTGGCGAGGTGGCGAAGGTGAGGTGAATGAACTGGTAGAGGAAAAAAAAAAAAAAAAAAAAAATAGGTAGTGTTCTGGCGAGGGTGAGGTGAAAAGCCTATTGTAATTAATATTATTATTTTATTTTATTGTGTATGTGGTGTTTTACACATTTTATTGTTTAAGCGTTCCAAGCTACATGTTATTTGCGAGCTGAGTGAACTGGCGAAGTGGCGAGGGTAAGGTGGCGAAGAGTGAGGTCAATGAACTGGCGAGGTGGCGAAGGTAAAGTGGCGAAGAGTATGAGGTCATTAATCTGGCGTAGTGGCGAAGTAGCAGAATATCAGTAGAGTAGTTTATCTTTTCAAACTAGTGAAGCCAGTATGCAGGGTGCAGGGAGGCCAGTCATGTATAAAGGACCATGTAAGCAATTATGGTGATTGGTGTAGGGCTGATATTTCAGTGGAGTGGCGAAGTGGCGAAGTGGCGAGGTGGCGAGGGTGGGGTGAACGAACCGGTGTGAATACAAATGGCGGCGAGCTGGTTAGGCCGGGGTGAATGAACTAGCCGAAGTAGCGGCGAGGCGTCAAGCGTGCAGGACGGTGAGGTTAGGTATATATATATATATATATATATATATATATATTTGGTTGTAATAGGTAATAGGGAGAGGAGGGAGGGAGGGAGGGAAGGGGGAAGAGGTTGGAGTAGGGGTTGTTGTGTTGTTAATAATAATAGTGATGATGGGGAGGGGTGGGGATGAAGGAGGGTATGGGTATGCTTGTAGTAGGTGTTTAGACGCAGACTGTTATTTGCTGTTGGTAGTAGGTCTACGTGTCGTTGAATTTCTTAAGGGTATTTACTATGTTGTTTACATGTATTTTAAACGACTCAAGGGTAGCTTCCTTTTTTGTAATTTCTTCCAAATTATATGGTTGTAATTTCATTATGTAACAGATTATTTCATGATTTTCACGGGTTTTATTGTATCGGGGACACTGTTCCAACAGATGTTTCATTGTTTGCGGTGTGTTGTTATCACAGGGGCATTCATTGGTGTCAATGATGTGGTGCCTTTTAAGGTAGGTTTTATTATATCCGTGTCCTGTAAGTATTTGCGTTATTTGGAACGTAAGATTGATTTGACTTCTAATCGTGTTGATTTTTTCCCGTGTGGGTAACCACTGTTTAAGGTGTGAACCAGTTGTACACTCTTGATAGTCACTATCTTGTTTTTGAAGTGTGTCTTTGCGTAATTTCTTTTTGTGGTAGGATAGGGGGAATTTAGCATAATCTGGTGCTCGATGTAGTGAGGCAGCAAGTTTAGCTGTCATGTCGGCTTCCTCATTGCCCATGAAGCCAGCGTGTGCTTTTATCCAGCAAAACTGTATATCTTGTCCATGTTGTCGCATTTTAACTATAGTTTTATGGGTTTTGTTGATAATAGCGTTGGTGCTATTTCTATTAGTCAGTTCGATTAGTGCAGCTTTAGAGTCAGAGAAGATAGTTATTTGCATAAGTCTTAGTGTATAGCACATTTTGCATGCTTCGAGGATGGCCAGACTTTCAGCCTGGAAGACAGTGCAGCTGGCATGCAGTTTAATCTTTTTTGTGTGTCCACGGCCATCAGGGTAATGTATCACAATAGCGGCACCGACCATCTCGTCATGTTTGCTGCCATCCGTATATACTCGATGCATTTCAGCAGTATAATATGGTATTAAGTCGTTGGCATTGTTGATATCTGTTAGTTCAATTATTGGGCGCAAAGTGGGGTGGAGTAGGTCTGTTATTGGTATCCTTTTATCGTAAAGTATATCACTGGGTAGATATTTTGTGACTAGATTTCTTTTGACCCTTTCAATTGATTCTACTTCTTGCACTTTATAGGGCAGTGGGATGAGTCCAGCGAGTGTGATAGAGGGAATTGTTGGTAGTGTGCGAAATCCATGGATAATTTTTATGGCAAAAACTCGTTGTAATCTGAGTAGGGAGGTGTATACTTTTTTGTATTTAGTTGCTGACCCCCAGATTTCAGCTGCGTAGGTAATTATTGGCTCAATTACTTGTCTGTATATGGTGTTTATGTTTTCAGATTGTACCCCCCATGTTGGTTTCACGAATATGCATAGTCGTTTGTAGATGTTTTGCGCTTTCTTGATGATGTATTCTGAGTGTTGAATGAATTTTAAATGTTGATCTACTATGACACCCAGTAGTTTGAAATGTTGACTGAATGGGATATTGATCCCATTCATGTAGATTTTTGCCGCTTTGGCTTTGCAGGTATACGCAATCATCTTAGTTTTTTGTGGGCCAAACGCCAGTTTGTTATCTACGCCCCATTGGAACACTCTCTGCAGTAAACTATTGGCATTATTTTCCAGTTCTTGAATATCTTTTCCGGAACAGATTAGCAATAGGTCGTCAGCGTATGCCTGTAGATAATTTCCATCAATTAGGTCTTGTTCCAGTAGGGTGTCGACGACTGTATTCCAGAAAACAGGTCCAAGCACAGAGCCCTGTATACACCCACGGGTTTGTGTTTTGGTGACAGTTGCATCGGAGTAGTTTAAAGTAATTTTTCGGTTGGTGAGGTAATTACATATTATTTGAAGAATATTGTTTGGGCAATTTATATCAGATAGTCGTTTGATTAACGCCGGCCACCATGCATTATCAAACGCGCCAGCAATGTCTAGCGATATAGCTATTACTAATTTTTTGTTATCCTTGCATTGTTTTAATTTACTTATTGCATTATTGAGAGCGTCAGTGGTGGATCTTTGCTCTCTAAACCCATACTGTTTGCTGCTGCAAGCGTCATTGATTTGCATATAATAAACAAGCCGTGTAGATATGAGCTTTTCTAGTACTTTTCCGAGAACATTTATCAGTCCAATGGGTCGGTATGCCGATATTTCTTTATAATTCATTTTGTTGGGCTTAGGAATGGTTCTAATATACGCCACTTTCCAAGGAGTGGGGAAGTAATTAAGTGTCAGGCATCGGTTGTAAATACTTGTAGTGATGTCAGGGTAGCATTCTATGAAGCATTTACAGATGTCTGCGGTAAGATGGTCGATGCCCGGGGCCTTCTTAGGGTTCATATATTTTATTGTTTCTAATATTTCTTGTGTTGTGAATAGTGGTTCATTATCGTTGTTATTGTTGTTGTTATTTATAATGTGTTCATTTACTATTTCTCTGATTTGTTTGTGATAGGGGGTATCAAAAGCAGGTACATCATCCGGGAAGAACTTGTCAGCTAGTTTCTCTGCGGTATCTAGGGTGGATGTAGTGTAGCGGTTATTATCCATTTTTAGTGTGGCAGGCGGCTGGGGTTGTGGTGTGTGTTTCAGAAGTCTGTTAGTGACAGACCATACGTCATCTCTGCCCTGACGACTACAGAAATCTCGAAAGTGGTCTGCCGAGGTTTTCCTGATCTTGCAAGCGTATGCTGTTTTTGCTTCTCGAAGTTCTTGCAGTATATTAGTGATATCTTTGTTGCCTTTCTTAAGGTCCTGCAGTCTATGGTGTATTAGAATTACATTCTTTTTCATATTGGTCAGTTCATCCGTCCACCAAATGATTTTAGGATGGGGTCTTTTAAGAGTTAGCGTGGAGTCACATGTTTTTATGATTATGTTAGTGATGTTATTTATATATTTATCAAGTCCGTTTGGATCAAGTTCTTCCACTTTTATGACTAATATGTTACTGGCTTCTATGTTTTCTTTTAGTTTTTTCGTGAAATCTTCCCAGACTGATCTATCTGTGTGGTATTTGTATGTTGAAGCAGATTTTCTTTTGTTATTTCTGATTAAGTTTGTTGTGAATTTAAATTCTATTGCATGATGGTCAGAGGATGGAATAATTTCCTCGTTAACTCTCCAGTCGAGAATTTTATTCGCAGTACGTGGTGTGGCGAAGGTGAGGTCAATGATTGAAGTTCTTATATGGTTGTGGGCGACTGTTTCGAAAGTGGGTTGTTGTCCTATGTTACAATTTATTAAGTCAGAGTTAATGGTTAAGTCGTATATATCCCTTCCTCTTTCATTATTTTTTATTGATCCCCAGCTAGTATGCCAGCCGTTAAAGTCTCCACGTATGATGAGTTGTCTGTGTGGGTGCATATGTAGAAATTGCTCAAGATGTGTTATTGTATTTATAGGATCTTCATTGGGTTCAATATATATGGATATAACGGTGAGTTTTTGATTGTTTGCAACACTGAGTTCGACGGCAATAAAGTTAGTTGTGTCTAGTTGGGTGAGTCCTATATACCCTTGGAGTTTTTTCTTTATGGCAATGCATGCTTTTGTTCTTGGATTTTTGTCATCACTATACTGATATATGTCGTATCCTTCAATGTTGTTTACAGTGTTTTTGTTTTTGCCTATGTACGGTTCCGTCATGCAGATTATATCCTTATTATTTTCTCTTATGTGTTGTAGCAGTTCTTGCATGGCATTATGTCCTCGACCTAGGTTACATTGGATTACAGTAATTTGTTTAGATGTGCTGTTATTGTTATCTGTAGGGAGGCCCTTGCCTTAGCAATATAGTATTGGTATTCTTGCTATTTTATCCCATTTTATCCATTCTGGGCATTGGCGGCTAAATGCGGTATGGTTGTGTTCTTTGTTTAGTTCACGACAGTTATTGCATATGGGGGTCGTGTATTCCTTAGGGCACATTCGAGTGTTGTGTGCCTCAGCACAGAATCCACATATACTAATATTAGATGTACAATTATCAGTATGGTGACCAAAATTGGAGCACTTATAACACTGTGTAATTGGTGATTGATCTATTGCAAGGACCGATTGGTATCCCACTCTTATTTTCCTCTGTTGCAGTATGTTTTTGTATATTTGTGGGCTTACTTCGATGATGACATTTTTGACTAAATCATTGCGTCCTTTGGTGTTTCGTATGTATTTTATGTTAGGTTTTCTTGTTTCATTATCTGCATAATCTACAATTTTTGGATTTTGATTTGTTATTGCTTCAATTATTCTTTCGTTAGCGTTGTAGTTGATAACTCCAAGGAGTCGAATGCTGGGGTGGCGTAGTTCAGGTGTTTTAACAATTACTCCTGTGGTCTGTTCTTTTATGGCAGCGCTCAGGGCGCGTCTGTCGTTCTCTGAGTCACATCCAATAACTACTTTATTGTATTTGGTATGTCTTATACTTTTTATTCCTACACCCATTCCTATCGGATCTACTTTCTGTTCTACTTCAGTAAAGGCGTCTACACTACCTATACGGGGGTCCGTAGGTTCTAGGATGACAGCGTAGCTGGTGCTCTTGTTTTGAGTTTTTGGGGTGTTGTCATTTGTTTTCCTGGGCTTCGAAAAGTTTTTACTACTTCTGTTGTTGTAGTTGTTTTTATTATTATTGTTGGTACTTGATACTGTTGCAGGGTTTGCAGTTCTATTTGTTTCACTCGTTTTATTTGCTTCTTGGTGGACTCGCCTCCTCTTTTCCCTTTTACTTATGACTTCAGTATAGCCTTCTTCATTATCATTTGTCATCTCATAGTTATGTTCATCGCTGTTCTGGTTACTTTGGAACTGGTCTGAGTTTGCATTTTGGTATGAGCCCTGCATCAGGCTAGCAAGGCGGGACTCAATCTTCACGCTTATTTCTCTTTGCTCCTGCGCGAGCTTCTCTACCTCCTTTCTAACTCCTTGTATTATGTTTTCGGTTAATACCTCGACAGGAGTTTTTGGTTGATGTGTGTCGTCTGTTTGTATTGCTTGCCTGATTTTTGCAGGAGGGAGAGGGGGAGGGGGAATACTGTCTTCAATGGGGGCATTCTTGTCCCCTGCGCTGCATGGTTGTATGTATTTTATTTTATCTATTGCCTCGATGATTCTTTGCGATGCTTTTACAATGGAGCTTTTGTTTCCTTTTGTTACGCTTTTGCCCTCTTGTACTTTCCTCTCGATGAAAAGTGCAAGTCTATTTATCTCATGGTAAAACGATTCTGTATCGGTGATTTTTATAGCCTGCCCATCACTGTCCTCCTCTTGGGTAGCAGGGATCTGGATTTTTGTATTTTTCCTTACCTTGGCTGTGCTGCTAGATGGTAATGTCAATGTCAAATCTGGGTTTTGGGTTTGTGGCAGCGTAGGCGAATTTTGTTCCTCACATACCGGTGGGGGCTCATTGCCGTCTTCCACTGCGTGTTCCTGGCTCCTCTCGCTGACGAGGTTCAGGTTTGCACTGCCATTTGCTGTGCCGGTCTGGTCGTTTATTTGTACAGCTGTTTCTATTACTGCATCAGGGGTATTATTATTATCCCCTTGTCTGAATTCTGTAAGGTTTTCTCCCGATTTGCGGGGTGATGCAGGTGGTGTGCGTGCCAACCTCATTTTGCGATATGTAATTATTTAAATAGAGCAATTACTTACTACAGTTTGATGTGTGCAAGCATAAGTATCCAAAGAGTGCTGGCGAAGTGGCGAGGTGGCGTAGCAGCTGTCAATGAAGTGGCGAGGTGACGCGGCGCAACGGCGAAGTGGCGAGGGCTCCCGGTGGCGAGTGGAGAGGGTGCCCTCCAAAACCCCCAGTGATGGAGTTTCGCCCAGTCCGGGACAAAGCGGGGCGTTTTATTCGCCACGCCATCCCCGATGCCGAGGAAGACGAGGACGGAAAGGAGGAGGCGCCAATAGTGCTGCAGGAGTTCGTGCGGTCGCCTACACCAATCCCCACTAGGGTGTTTTGTGGGAGGAGGGCTCGCGGCGCGCCCAATATGCTCTCGCCAGATCGGGAGGAATTCTTTTCCCCCGGGAAACTGGACGATCGCGACCTTCCCAGAGAGGAGATAGACTACTCGCCACTGGCGACGGACGCCGATACCGAAACGGCTGATTCCGATGGCTCGTTGCATGTTCCCGCCTCGAGTCGGTCCGGGGAAGCGCGGAAGCGGCTGTTAAGCGAAGAGGACGGGTCCGGGGTATCCAGTGGCGATGCTTCCGGCCCCGAAGCAAGGCCTGGCTCCGGGTCCAATAAGAGAGGACGAGGCCAGGGTGCGGGGAGGACCAGGGCCGATTTTCTGAAGCCGGGGCGGGGGAAACCCGGACCCACCCCAGAGCTCATGGAGGCTACGGTGAGGTCGTCGATGGCAACTGTCCCTTCGCATAGCGGGGTGACGGATGTGCATAATGAAGATGCGGCGATTGCGCGCACGGAGGCACTGGGGGGTTCGCTTCTGGACCTACGGGTGGTCCTGGTACGCTACGACCGCAAGCCTGTGGCCCATGCACCTGCTCCAAAACGCGGCAGGTTGGGGTCGGAGACTGGGACTCCCAGTGAGGAAGAGGTGGATGTGACCCGGCTTTCGGGGACGGTCGAGCCGGTAGCCAAGGCACCAACTCCAAAAAGCGACAGGATGGGGTCAAAGAATGCGATCCCCAATGAGAAAGAGGTGGAAGAGACCCTGCTTTCGGGGTCTGACTCATCCGAGGGCAGCATGGCAACGGTGAGCTCAAAGATAAGTATCCCCACCGGGAAACACTGGCGCAAACCAGGCGTCAAACAACCCACTGAAGAGGGAACATCAGGCTCCGATAATGACCGCAGATCTGGTAGTGAAGGAAGCATGCCCCTGCGCAATAAATTTCTGAAAGGGACACCCAACCGAGGAAAAGGCCAAATCAACCGGTTTTTACCAGGCCAATCTGGCCATAGCCAGGAAGATTTGACATCAACTGGCCTAGAAGCAAAGATGCAGGGAGCCCTTAATGCGGTGAAGCACGTAATTGCCACGTCAGGTCACCTAAAGGGCACGCACCAAAGACTCCTTAAGGACTCAGTCGCAGTTATCGGTGATATCTTCGAGGAGCTAAGGACGCGCACTGCGACAGAAGAGGTGGCCCGTCTGGAGGCAGCAAATGCACAACTCTCATGCCAGCTAGCGGAACTGCGACGACAGGTTCAAGAAATACGCAACCAACCTGCCGTGACATCCGAGTCAGAAATGAGACGACTCGTTGAGGAGGCGCTGAACCAAAATCGTGCGCAACTCGACGACATGTTAAACGCCCGACTTAAAACCCTAGAGTGTCGCCTCCTCCCGGAGCCACGGATGCGGCCACCCCTGGCCTCCGATCTGCGGGCAGCACCGACTGCCTCTGCCGGTCCTACTGGACGAGCGTCGAGCTTTTTAGCCGTTCAGTCTGGGTCAGAAATGGAAGCGGTTCCTTCTTCCGCGTCTTCCATGCACGACGACGAGAAGCAGACAAAACGCAAACCGAAGCGTAAAAAAGCCAGTTTGGCTGCTAAGGAGGCGGCCGAAGCAAGGCAAACACGTAAGGCAACAGCAGTGACCGACGCGCCTACCACGGCAAAAGAAAGTTGGAGTAAAGCAGTAGGCAGAAAGGCCAAGAAAGCTGTACAGGGATCATCAGCCAAAGATTCCGAAACAGCCCGCAAGCCTAACCCTGCTCAAAAGCGAACACAATCACAAGACAAAGTGGCACCGCGGACAAAAACACAAAAGGCACGAAAATTACGGGCACCCCACTCCTCAGTTATAGTTCTGTCCCTACAGCCAGAAGCTGAAGGCAGGGGCATCACTTATAAGAGTGTTCTTGCCACAGCTAAAGAAAAAGTGAACCTGTCTGAGCTCGAAATTCAGTCAGTCCGGTTCAAAGTCACAGCTACTGGCGCACGATTGCTGGAAATATCAGGGGCCACTAGTGGACTCAAAGCGGACAAACTGGCTGAAAAACTCAGCCAGCTCTTTAGCTCCGAAGAGGTGCGGGTATCCCGGCCCACAAAATGCGTCGAACTACGCGTATCTGGCTTTGACGACTCAGTCACAACGGAGGACATCGCTGAAGCGATAGCACGAGCTGGGGGGTGTGCAACCCAGGAAGTGAAAGTTGGCGACATAAAGCTGGACCCGTGGAGTCTAGGCTCGGTGTGGGTTTGCTGTCCAGTCGCCGCTGCTAAAAAAGTAACCGAAGCAGGAAGGCTGCTTATAGGCTGTGTATCAGCGCAAGTGAAGCTCCTTGAACCTCGCCCCCAAAGGTGTTACCGATGCTTTGAGGTAGGTCATGTCAAAGCGAAATGTCTCTCTGAGATCGACAGATCCGAACTGTGCTACCACTGTGGCCAGACGGGACACAGGGCGAAGGAGTGCACAGCGAAGACACACTGCACCCTTTGTGCAGCATCTGGCAAAGATGCGGGTCATAGGACAGGGAGCAAGAGCTGCGCTGCCCCACGAAAAAGACCGAAGACCAAGGCTGAAGATGTCTTCCGGGGGCAGCCCAGCCAGCCCGAACGCCCACCCACCGCCACGGTGGATGAGGTACAGATGGAGTCTACGAATGATATAAATAAATAAAAAAATGGCCATTAAAGTCCTACAGGCGAATCTCAACCACTGTGCCAGGGCTCAGGATCTCCTGTTCCAGAGCATGGCAGTGTGGTCGATAAACATAGCGGTAATTGCGGAGCCATACTCCGTACCTACCCGTACAGGATGGGTGGGGGACGTAGACAATACCGTTGCCCTAGTGTCGCGGAGCCTGGCGGGCTCCCCACCTTTTCAAGGCATTGTAAAAGGCCACGGGTACGTAGCTGCAATCCATGATAGCATTGCAGTAGTAGGATGCTACTTCTCGCCCAACAAGAACCTGGCGGATTTTGAGCGGTTCCTTATAGAGGTGGGTGCCGTGGCCAGGCAGCTGCATCCCACACCCGTGTTAATTGCCGGAGATTTCAATGCAAAGTCCGGGGCGTGGGGTTCCACTGTAACGGATGTTCGCGGGCAGTGCTTGGAGGAGTGGGCTGTGGCCTATGATCTACAGGTAATCAACCGCGGAACAGCACACACATGCGTGCGGCAACAAGGTGGCTCAATCGTCGATATCACCTTTGCCGACGCTGCTCTAGCGCGTCGTGTCCAGAGCTGGGAAGTTCTGGAGGACGTAGAGACCCTTTCGGATCATAGGTACATAAGATACGATGTTTCTACACTCCAGACGATAACAACTGGTCCAAGAAGACCCATGGAAGGGGACAGTCCACGGTGGGCAGTGAAACGTCTGAATCGCGAACTGCTGGAGGAAGCGGCTCTAGTTAAGTCGTGGCTACCGGTAGCTGGTGGTCCTTTGGACATTGAAGTGGAATCTCAGTGGCTTGGGGATGCCATGACCGACAACTGCGATGTAGCCATGCCTAGGGTTGGGCCCCGTCCGCCACAGCAAAAGGTATACTGGTGGTCTACAGAACTTGCTCAATTGCGAAAATCTTGTATTGCGGCGCGGCGCCAGTATACTAGAAGTCGCAGAAGACAACGGCGAAATATTGAAGAAGAGGCCCAGCTCTACGCAGCATATAGAAACCTGGTCGTGTCGTTGCAAACTGCGATCGGAAGAGCTAAAGACTTAGCCGAAAAGGAGATGCTGGAGAGTCTCAACAAAGACCCGTGGGGAAGACCATACAAAATGGTGAGGTGCAAACTCCGTCCTTGGACCCCACCACTGACACAGACCCTTCAGCCCCAACTCCTGCAGCGAGTTGTAAACACCCTGTTCCCAGACAGAGCTGACCACACACCACCCCTAATGGCACCGCCGGAACGCCTGGCTGACACTAATGAAGAGGCTCCAAATGTGCCAGAAGTTACCGAGGGAGAACTAGGAGCCGCAGTGCTACGCCTAAAGCAGAAGAATACAGCACCGGGTCCGGACGGTATTCCTGGCCGCGTATGGGTAGTGGCACTGGGGCCTCTCGAACCCCGAGTTAGGGCACTATTCAGTGCATGCTTGGGACAGGGCAGATTTCCACGAGCGTGGAAGACGGGAAAACTAGTCCTCATCCAAAAAGAAGGACGCCCAGTCGACTCACCATCGGCGTACCGTCCAATCGTACTGCTCGACGAGGTGAGCAAACTCTTTGAGCGAGTCATCTCGCTCCGCCTCGTCAAGCATCTAGAAAATGCAGGGCCAAATCTAAGCGAAAAACAGTACGGCTTTCGCCGATGTCGATCCACTGTCGATGCGATTGCCCGAGTAAAAGTCTTGGCGGAGGAGACGGTGTCCCAAGGCGGGGTTGTCCTCGCAGTATCTTTGGACATATCAAATGCTTTTAACACCCTACCTTGGGGCTGCATTCAAGAGGCGCTTAGGCATCACACCGTACCGCGTTACCTGCGGAAAGTCATCGGGTCGTACCTATCTGATAGGGCGGTTAAATACCCAGCACAAAATGAGTGGCACCAGAAACCTATGTCGTGCGGAGTTCCACAGGGGTCAGTCCTGGGACCACTCCTGTGGAATATCGGCTACGACTGGGTGCTCCGTGGCAGAAATCCCCCGGGGGTGGAACTGACGTGCTACGCCGATGACACTCTCGTTACCGCGTCGGCTAATACATTTAGGGAAGCTGCTATAAAAGCAACAGCGGGAGTGGCTCAAGTGGTAGGAAGGATCCGTAAGCTGGGATTAGAAGCTGCTCTCAACAAGTCGGAGGCCCTCTGCTTTCATGGTCCCAGAAGAGCGCCCCCCGCGGGCGCTCAACTAATGGTAGGTGGAGTTTCCATCGGCATCGGGTCGACAATGAAATATCTGGGACTTGTCCTCGACAGCCGGTGGAACTTCAAGGAGCACTTGAAGCGCCTAGCTCCAAAACTATTGGGAGCAGCCGGAGCACTAAGCCGGCTTCTGCCAAATGTAGGAGGACCAAACGTTGGCTGCCGCCGTCTGTACACTATGGCAGTGCGGTCGATGGCCCTATATGGAGCGCCCATCTGGGTGGATGCTCTCAACGCCCACAACCAGTCCCTTCTGCGAAGACCGCAAAGGGTCATGGCGATAAGAGTCATCAGGGGATACCGCACGATCTCCTGCGAGGCAGCCTGCGCACTTGCTGGGACACCTCCTTGGGATTTAGACGCGGAAGCTCTGGCAGGAGTGTATACCCAGATCGCGGAGTCAAGAGCCAGAGGGCAAGAGCCTATGCTCGAGGAGGTGAAGCGCTGGAGGGTAAATGCCCAAGATTTACTCTTTCGAAAATGGGGCGAAAGATTGGAGACCCCAAGTGCCGGCCACTGGACGGTCAACGCGATCCAGCCCATCCTGAAAGAATGGATAGGATGAGAACATGGAGTGGTAACTTTCCACCTCGCACAGGTGCTTACGGGCCATGGATGCTTTGGAAAGTACCTGTACAAAATATCCGGGAGGGAGCCAACGCCAGCGTGTCATCACTGCGATAGTGTTGAAGACACAGCACAGCACACGCTGGCAGAGTGTAGAGGGTGGACCGAGGCGCGAAACCAGCTGACCGCGGTGGTCGGCAGTGACCTGTCGCTACCCAGCGTCGTAAGGGGCATGCTTCAAAATAGTACTAAATGGAAGGCGATTTCTTACTACATCGGAACAGTAATGACGGAGAAAGAAGCCTCTGAGCGCGCGCGGGAGCAGGACGAGGAAGCTCCCCCGATGCGGCGCAAGAGACCCGGGCGCAGGCGAGTCGCCCATGACCGCCGCTTGCCGCCTTAAGGAGGACCTCCGGGGGGCAGTCACGGGGACGACTGTCACCCCAAAGGTATAGGTCCTCGATGCGAAGAGCGTGGCAGACACATAGCCACGCCATATCCAGCGTAAGAGGACAAAGTCCTCAGAGAGGTGGCTCAACAGCCAGCCGCTGGCGAGGCCACGGTAGTGTACTTCGGAGTTCCCGTGGTCTCGCCGTTTAGCGATGAGGCGGCAAAAAGAGGGGTTTTTAGTGGGTACACCGAAATGGGAGTCCCACATAACCGCCTGGGCCTTACGTTCCCGAGGCCCGGCGGTATGCGTAACGCATTTTCCCCTCTATAAAAAAAAAAAAAAAAAAGGTTTAACACCCCCCCCCTTCGATTGCTGTCACCTTGCCGTGGTGAAGGGGCTTGCGTGCTCCAATGACCCTCAGGGCTATGCCGGATAGGGCCTCCCAAACCGGACAGGCCTGAGGAGAGGGGCCAGACTAAGAACAGCACACGGGGGGCGGCTCTGCGTGTCCCTCTGAAACCAGCAGAGGGCACAGTGCGAGACGCCAGGTCCCACTGGGACGAAGTTGGAGCTCTATACAAGAGCTGCCATTGGACTGCCACCACCTGACGCGATGTTGTGGCTACGGCCACTGTCGGGCAACTCGTAGCCCGCACTGAGCGGAACGAGGATCTTTCTCACTGAGAGAAGGGTCGCGTGGAGTTAACCACTATAAAAAATCCCCAATCCCAAGGTGTGACTGGCGTGCTGATGGGATGCGTGGCTGGGGGGAGCCCAGTCACGAACGTCAGAGGGGGGGCATACCTCCTAAAAAAATAGCAAAAAAATGAGTGGCTATAAAAAGTATAAACTACTCCAGGGGGTCCCTATCCCCTGTGACACCACAGAACGGGCAAGTACCCGCGCTGTGGTGTCATGCTGCCCACCGTATTCTGGGGGGGCACACCGCTCAAGGATGGAAATCGACAACGACCTTGGCAAATGTGTAATGGACAAGGATGCTTGCGAATTAGTATTAAGATTGCGTGGAGGAGGGGACGAGGAAGGTGCTAAGGCGGCACCCTCTCCAAACCCTCCAATAATGGAGTTTCGCCCAGTCCGGGACAGAGCGGGGCGTTTTATACGCCACGCCATCGCCGATGTCGAGGAAGGCGAGGACGGAAAAGAGAAGGAGGAGGCGCCAATAGTGCCTCAGGAGTTCGTGCGGTCGCCCACACCAATCCCCACGAGGGTGTTTTGTGGGAGGAGGGCTCGCGGCGCGCTGAATATGCTCTCGCCAGATCGGGAGGAGTTCTTTTCTCCCCGGAAAGTGGACGTGCGCGACCTCCCCAAAGAAGAAGAGATGGATTATTAAAAAAAAAAAAAAAATAATTAAACTGTTTATTTCTGAATAAATTACATTATAATTTTACAGTCTTAACTTTTTAATCTTAGTTTGAAAAGATTTTTAAAGTTAAGGAGTCTTCTACTTAGCTTATTTTATAGTTTATTAGAAGGATTAACTTAACATAATTTTACGGTTAGTTAGCACTTTCACTTTTTCTTATATCTAACAAGTATTTTTTTATTACATTTCTAACTTGGCCCTTCGGTCGAGCCTCTATTGTTCTAATTAATTCGTATGGAAATCTATTTAAAATGCTTGGAAGAATACATGTTGATACTCTTTGTCCATATTCGTTGTTGCTTCTAGCAACTTCGAATGTCGGGATGTTATCCAGGGTGCGTAATTGTTTGGGTCGTTCTTTTTTCTTTAATTCTTTTATGTTATTGTTATACTGAGTAATTATTGCTAGATCTATTTTGTCATACACCGATAGCACTTTGCAATAGTTAAATAGATTTCCATAGTTATTTCTATAAAGGTATTTAATTTTTAGCGGTACAATTGTTTTTAACAGCCTTATTTGCAGATTATAAATGTTCTTAAGGTATGTTTTATACGATCTCCCGTAGCTTTCCAGTCCATAGTTTATTAAGGAATCGGCTAGCGACATGTAAAGGAGTCTAAGGGTATTGTAAGGGACTTTGTTTTTGAGTACACACATTTTGGACAATACGGATCTAAGTTTGTTACATACATGGTCAATGTGTGGACCCCAGTTAAATTTGTTGTCTATTTTTAGACCTAGGTATGTATGTTCTGTTACAGTTTCAAGGTATTTACAATCACACGGTGCGCTGGGCATATGCAAGCAAATGTGTTCGTGGGCCACGATTTTTGGTGTAAAGGTTACTATTTTATACGGTGAGTGTATATGTATTACTTTCGTTTTAGAGTAGTTAAGTGATAAGCCAAGATCGTGGGCCCATTTACACATTAGGTTGAATTCATTTTGCATCATATCCTGTGCGGTCTTTAGGTCCTCATGGGCTACAATTATACAGGTATCATCTGCAAATTGGTATACAGAACCATGCTGGAATATATTGCACATATCATTCACGTAAAGCAAGTATTCCGTCGGTGCTAAAATTGAACCTTGTGCTGAGCCGTATAGGGTCGGAATTAGGTTGCTCTGTTCGCCCGCTATGCTGACCGCGTTGAATCTATTCATATGATAGTTTTTTATGAGTTCCAGCATGGGCCCCTGTATCCCATTTTGTTCTAATTTTTCATACAGTGTATTGTAATTTAGAGTATCAAAAGCTTTGCTAAAGTCTATCATTACTGTAATAACATGATATTTTTTATCTAAATAGCTATTTATTTCGTCTGTAAATAAAGACAAAAGTTGTGATGTACTTTTATTTCTTTGGAACCCAAACTGTTTTTTGTGTATGATGCCGTTACTTGATAGGAATGTGTTTAATAAATTGCCGATATATTTTTCAATAATCTTATCTAGGCATGAGAGTATGGTTATCGGTCTGTAGTTATTGGTATCTGTGTAGCTGCCTTTTTTATGTATTGGTCGTATAAGCCCTATTTTAAGTTTATCTGGGTAAGTTCTTGTTGATATACAAAGATTAATGAGATGCGTCAGAACAGGGGTCATATGATCGGATATATATTTTATGTCTTGTGTCCTTATCCTATCGTTGCCTGGGCTTTTCTTGTCATTTAGTTGTGATATAATTTTATGCACGGACTGTTCGTCAATATATTTTAAGCGTATAGATAAGCTAGGTGTATTTATGTAACTTTTCCCATCAAGTAAAGGCTGGTCACAATTGATCTTTATTTTCTTCACGTTACAGTCGAAATCATAAGCAAATTTATTACATAGTTGTTTTGCCTTTAAATTAAATGCCTTTATCAGTATATCATCCACGGCTTTCACAATTCTACCAGTTAACCTGTTTATTATTTCCCACATTTTTTTTGAGTTTTTGAAATTATTACATATCTCTTTTTTTGTAAAATTATTCCTAGCGTTACATATTATCCTATTTGTCCTATTTCTATATTTTTTGTAAATTAGTTCATTCTGTTTGTTGTTCGTATCTTTCAAATGTATTTTTAATAGGTCTTTTTTTTTGTTACACATGTTTACTAGTTTCTCGGTAATCCAACAGCTTTCCGGTTTTTTGTTCAAGAATATTTTAGCATTAAAGGTACATTTATTATATACAGATTGATATTTATCTATAACAATGTCAGTTAAATCATTCGGGTCGTTGCAACGAAGCGCCAGGCTCCAGTCGATTTGACTTAATTCTGTTTTTAGTTTTTCATTGTCTAGCTTAGTTATTACTTTATAGGTAGGTGCGTGACCCGCGCTTGTAAGCGCGAGACCGATGACGTAATGGTCGGCCGGCGCGTCGCGTACAACGGCAGAGTGCATTGAGTGCACGGGCGCATCTCGCTTACAAATATCACGGATGAATAAGTGATCAATGCACGATTTGGATGCGCCATTTGTGTTAGCCTCTACTCTTGTATACTGTGATATGCAACACTCAAATCCTAATTCGTTAAGGCTGTCAAGATACAATCGTACAGTGTTATTAATACAAGCAATATTTATGTTAACGTCACCTATCAATATACATGTTTTGTTTGTGTTATATTTGGATAATAATTGCGAGAGCTCCGTGATAAAATACGACTTATTTAAACTAGGTGGTCTATAAACTGCACACAGGCTAATTTTACTATTATTTAATGTTTCAACTTCTCCGATCATACACTCAAAGTAAGTAGTATTCACACACTGGTTAACGAATGTAATACTTTTGTGGGCGTAGATGACAATGCCACCTCCTTTCCTATGATTTCGTAGTTTTGTGTACATGGTGTAATCCTTTATGTAGAATAATCTCGATATTGTGTCCGTTATGTTGGCTTCTGTTATTATAATTATATGTATTACTTGCGGGCTATTTTCTACAATATATTCTAACTGTGAATGGTTTTTTAGTAGAGAGCGGATGTTGACATGTAGTAGCAATAGTTTATTTGCAGCGTTCGGTATAGAGTACATAAAATCGTTCCAGGAGTCATGAGTAGTTTCCGTTGTGATAGGGTATTGTGAGTCCATAATTAAGTTGTTTTATCAGGTGTTGACTTTCGCTATAATAGATGGGTAATTTGTCCTAAGTAGTATTCGTAGTAATCAGGTTTTTGTACATACCTTGGCTTCAAGCTCCTTACCAATTCTACCTATGTCTTTTTCGGCCCTTACGAAGTAAATCTTTCTGTCTCCGTCCGTTTTTCGCACCATTACTACCCCGTTCTTACACCATACATATTTACACAGCGACTTGTCCCTTAGGTCCGTTTTTGCTTTCCATAGCAGATAGGATGTTGTCGGCGTAAGTGACTCGCGCAGGTATACCTTCGTGTTCCCTTCGCCTCCGATTTCCTGTGCGGTTATCGCTGCTGACCTAGCTGCCTGGCACCACTGGTCGCGCTTGCCTTCGCGGAGGGTGACCGTTATTGTCGAATCCGCTTTGTCCCTCTTGTCTTGCGCAGAGCTGTTGCTGTTGGCGCGCGTCGGCCTCTTTTTTCTCCAGGCTCTGACGATGTCGCCTGGATCTTGGTTTATGGCCTGACACATTGTTTTTGCGATTTCTTTCACGTCCTCGTTTGCTTTCTCACTGACCCCACATATTTCTAAGTTGTTGCATGCCTGCGCCTGTTCGTACATGTTAAGCTTCTGTTCTAATACTTCGTTTTTCAATGAAATGTTTTTACACGTATTAGATATGTCTTTGTATTGGTTTTCTAGTAATTTAAATTTGATTTCGTATTCATCTATTTTTTCAGAGTAAAAATTGAGGGTAGATTTAAGTTCTTCTTTTATAATTTCTTTAACGGTTTGGCGTAGCTGTTTAATTTCATGGCGCATTTCTATCAACGCTTTGTCTGCGATATTTTGGGATGTTTCTTCGGGTTCAGAATCATCGTCGTTAGGGTTTGGTATTCACCCCTGGCAACGGAAGCCGACACCGAGACGGCCGATTCCGACGGGTCACTGCCTGTTCCTGCCTCGAGCCGATCCGGGGAATTGCGAAAGCGGCTTTTAAGTGAAGAGGACGGTTCGGACGAAGCTATTGGTGGCACTTCCGGCCCTGGATCGAGGTCAAGCTTCGCGCCGAGTAAGAGAGGAAGAGGCCATAGCCAGGGGTTCGCCCGGGCCAAGGCCGATTTCTTGAAACTCAAACGGGGGGAACTCGGGCCCAACCCACAGCCCACAGAAGCCTCGGCGGGGTCGTTGGTAACAATGGCCCCCTTGCCGAGCCAGGTGCTGGATAGGCATAGTGAAGGGGTCCGCACGAAGATTTGGAGTGCATGGGGGGGATCGCTCCCGGACTTACGGGTGGTTCTGACCCGCTGCGATCGCGAGCTTGTGGCCCAGGCACCAGCTCCGGAAAGCTGCAGGGTGGGTTCGGAGACTGCGACCCTCAATGAGAAGGAACTGAAAGCACGCATGGACGAAAAAGAGGCGGAACCAACCCGGCTTTCGGAGACCGACTCATCCATATTGAGCATGGTAACGGTGAGCTCAAAGGGAGGTATCCCCGCCGGAAAACTATGGAGTAAACCGGATGAAAAACGAGCCAGTGATGACAGAACCTCTGGCTCCGAGAGCGATCTTGGGGCCTACAGCCAGGGAAACACACCACAGTGCCAAAAATACCTGAAGGTTACACCCAAACGGGGCAGGGGCCGGCTCAGAACGGACAGGGGCCGGCAAAAGAGACAGCTGCCTGGCCATAGCCAAGACGATCTCACGGGGACTGCCATAGAATCCAATGTGCAGGAGGCTTTGAATGCTGTGAAGCATGTCATTGATACGTCGGGCAATCTGAAGGGCACGCACCAGAGAATCCTTAAGGACTCAATCGCCACTATCAGGGTTGCCTTTGAGGAACTGAGATCGCGAACTGCGACAGAGGAGGTTGCCCGTCTAGAAGCAGCAAACGCGCGGCTCACATGCCAGCTAGCGGAGGTGCGCAGGCAGGTGGAAGAAATCCGAAGCCAACCTGCTGCATTGGCTGAGTCGGACATTCGCCGGCTCGTGGAAGAGGCCTCGAGCTCCGCTCGCGACCAGCTGAGCATCATGTTTAACGCACGCATGGATGGCATTGAGTGCCGTATGCTACCGGAGCCCAGGCTTCGACCCGCATTAGCAGCTGATGGGACAGCGCAGGCTGCCCCCGTCATGCCTGGGGATCAAGGTTCAAATACCACGACCTCTCAACCCCAGCCACTAATGACAACGAAGACAGTCGCTCCTTCCGTCTCCACTGACAAAAGCACTGAACCCAAAGCGAAGCCTAAGAGAACCAGTCTGGCTGCCAAAGAAGCGGCTGCAGCAAGACAAACTCCGAAGGCACCACCGAGAAACATCACACCGGAGGAGGAATTTAAAGACGGAAAGAAAAACAAGAAAGCTAAAAAAGTGAGCTCGCAGCACGCCGCCGATGCGGGAGAGGCACATACACTTCCTTCTGAGCCCACAAAGTCAGACCAGAAATGGAAAAAAGGGACCAGGGGGGCAAAAAAGAAGACGCCTGCGCAGACAAACGCGCGGAAGGAAAAGACACGCCCGAAAAAAGGTGCTCGCAATCTCCGTCCACCACGGTCGGCAGCAGTAGTGCTGACGCTGCAACCGGAGGCGGAGGCAAAGGGGGTGACCTATGCCAATGTGCTGGCTGAGGCCAAGGCCAAAGTAAATCTCGCCGACCTTGGCATCTCGGCTCTGCGCTTCCGGAGAGCAGCCACTGGTGCAAGGGTCCTGGAGTTGCCGGGAGTGACCAGTGGCGAGATGGCCGATAAGCTGGCAAAGGAATTGAAGGAAAAATTGGGTGATGGAGTCCGAGTCTCCAGGCCGACTAAGTGCGCAGAGCTGCGCCTGTCAAACCTGGACGACTCCGTAACCCCAGATGAGGTTGTCACCGCTGTCGCGCGAGCTGGAGAATGTGCCACAGACCAGGTCAAGACAGGGGAAATTCGTCGGGACCGTACTGGTCTCGGCATCGTGTGGGTACGCTGCCCGGTCTTAGCGGCAAAAAAGGTCATCGGTGGCGGCCGTTTCCTGGTGGGGTGGTCCTCGGTACAGGTCAAACTGCTGGAGCCGAGAGAAATGCGCTGCTTCCGCTGCCTGGAACGTGGGCATGTCAGGGCGCAGTGTCAGTCGCAAGTGGACCGCAGCGGACTGTGCTACCGCTGCGGGAAGCCGGACCATAAGGCGGCACAGTGCTCTGCAGCGCCCCATTGTGTGGTGTGCGACGCAGCAGGTAAGTCAGCAAGTCACTTGCTTGGCTCCAACGCATGCACTGCACCACGCTCGAGGAACGGAAAGAAGGCTGGCGATGACCAAAGAGCCTCCTCGCAGCTTTCTCAGTTGGCCACAACAACACCAGTAGCCAGCGATGAGGTGGTGGAAGAAATGGCCGTAGAATAAATACGGCCATCCGATTCCTGCAGGGGAATATCAACCACTCCGTCAGAGCCCAGGACTTACTGTTCCAAAGCCTAGCGGAGTGGCAGATTGACGTTGGGGTCATTGCTGAGCCCTATTCCGTCCCACCCAAGGGCAATTGGGGCGGAGACTTGGATGGTCTTGTGGCTATAGTAGCTAGTTCTTCCGCCAGTTCCTCGCCGCTACAAAGAGTTGTAAGGGGCCGAGGTTACGTTTCGGCCTGGATCGGCGACACAATGGTGGTCGGGGCGTACTTCCAACCGAACCGGACACTGGCCGAGTTCGAACAGTTTCTGATGGAGATCGGTGCCCTAATTGGCAGAAGTCGCCCCAATATGGTACTCGTGGCTGGGGACCTCAATGCCAAGTCCATGGCATGGGGATCCCCGGCGACGGATGCCCGCGGGGCGGAGCTAGAAGAGTGGGCGGCGTCGACTGGGCTAATTATACTTAACCAAGGGGCGACAAATACGTGTGTGCGGCAGCAAGGTGGCTCCATCGTGGACGTCACATTCGCAAATGCTGCCCTCGCACGCTGTGTTCGAGGCTGGGAGGTGCTGGAGGATATGGAGACGTTGTCGGACCACCGATACATTCGGTTCGAGGTTTCCACTCTTCCGGCTAACCCGAGAGGCCTAAATCGCCCCTTGAGAGGGGATGGCCCACGATGGGCACTCAAGCGCCTGGACAGGGACATTTTAGTCGAGGCAGCTGTGGTGAAAGCCTGGCTGCCAGTTCAAGAGGGCCCAGTCGAGGTCAACGTGGAGGCGGAGAGGATAGGGAGTGACATGGTCGAGGTGTGTGATGCGGCCATGCCGAGGGTCGGTCCGATTCCCCCAAATAACGGAGTGTACTGGTGGTCTGCAGAACTCGCGCAGCTTCGTGAGTCCTGCGTTGCTGCGAGACGCAAGTACACACACAGCCGCAGGCGGCGCAATCGAGACGTGCCAGAGGAGGAGCGACTATATGCTGCATACTCGGTGGCTGTCAAGCTGCTGCAGAGAGCAATCGGCAAGGCAAAGGAGCAAGCAGAGAAGGAGATGCTGGAGACTCTGAATAAGGACCCATGGGGGAGGCCGTACAAAATGGTGAGGCGCAAGCTTCGTCCCTGGGCACCCCCGCTCACGCAGAGTCTCCAGCCACAGCTCCTAGAGCAGGTGGTAAGTGCCTTGTTTCCGACGCGAGAAGAGCATCTACCTCCGCCTATGGTTCCACCTAGGGGAAGGATGGCAGATGTGGGTGATGCGCCGGAAGTAACGGAGGCTGAACTGGGGGCAGCGGTCCTACGGCTTCGAGCCAAAAACACTGCCCCCGGCCCCGACGGAGTCCCCGGCCGGGCCTGGGTTCTGGCCTTGGGCCCGCTCGAGGCACGCGTGAGGGCGCTTTTCAGCAGCTGCTTGGCTCAGGGGCGGTTCCCTCGGGCGTGGAAGGCAGGAAAACTTGTCCTTCTGCAAAAAGTCGGGCGTCCGGCAGACTCGCCCTCAGCATACAGGCCGATAGTGTTGCTGGACGAGGCCAGTAAGCTGTTAGAGCGCGTGGTGGCAGCCCGTCTCGTCCGGCACCTTGAGGGACCGGGACCAGACCTCAGCATGCACCAGTTCGGTTTCCGTCGGGGCAGGTCCACCATCGACGCAATTGTGCGTGTGAAGGCCCTGACGGATGAAGCAGTTTCCCGGGGTGAGGTGGTTCTGGCGGTGTCTTTAGACATCGCTAACGCGTTTAACTCCCTGCCCTGGGCTTGCATCAAGGCAGCACTAAGGCGCCATGCCACGCCTGAGTACCTACGGAAGACGGTGGAGGATTACCTCACCGATAGAACCGTCAGGTACCCCACGTGCGGTACTTGGGAGGAGAAGAGGCTGTCCTGCGGTGTTCCGCAGGGGTCGGTCTTAGGACCACTCCTGTGGAACATCGGGTACGACTGGGCTCTGAGAGGGGACGATCTGCCGGGGGTCAGCGTAACGTGTTATGCCGACGATACCCTGGTGACAGCTCGTGGCAGCTCTTTCAGAGAGGCGTCAGTCCGGGCCACGGCGGGAGTCGCGTCGGTAGTGGCTCGAATCAGGAGGCTGGGGCTAGAGGTGGCTTTGAACAAATCCGAGGCCCTGTGTTTTCATGGGCCTAGGAAGGCCCCTCCGGCGGGTTCCAGCTTAGAGGTGGGTGGAACGACCATCGGCGTCAAGTCGACAATGCGGTACCTAGGCATAGTCCTTGACAGCCGCTGGTCGTTCAGGGAGCACTTTAAGTGCCTTGCTCCCAAACTCATCGGGGCGGCGTCGGCACTTAGCCGCCTTCTACCCAACGTTAGTGGGCCCAACGCAAGCTGCCGGAGGCTGTACGCGGGAGTGGTGCGGTCGATGGCCCTGTACGGCGCGCCTATCTGGGCTGACTCCCTGAGCGCCCAAAACAAGGCCCAACTGCGGAGGCCGCAACGGGTCATGGCGGTCAGGATGGCGAGGGCATACCGCACCGTCTCGTACGAGGCAGCGTGCGTGATGGCGGGGACTCCGCCCTGGGATCTTGACGCGGCGGTGCTGGCCGAGGTGTACTGGCTTGTCAGTGAAGCTCGGGCCAGTGGGTCTCAACCACTTCTGGAGGAGATCAGAAGATGGAGACTCGACTCCAATCAAGTGCTCATCCAGAAGTGGAAAGAGCGACTGGAGGCGCCGACTGCCGGCCACTGGACCATCGGAGCCATCCGGCCCGTTCTGGAGAGATGGGTCGGTAGGAAAGGGGGGTTCCTCTCCTTCCACCTTACCCAGATCCTCTCGGGGCATGGCTGCTTCGGGAGATACCTGTGTAGGGTGGCGGGACGAGAACCGACGACGGAATGCCATGAGTGCGGGGACGCCGAAGATACGGCGCTACACACGCTGGCAGTATGCCCAGCGTGGGCGGAGCAGCGGGCCGCACTCGTGGCCGTAGTAGGAAACGACCTCTCCCTGCAAGCCGTGGTGGAAGCCATGGTCGGCGGTGAGAGGCCGTGGAAGGCGGTGGCCTCCTTCTGCGAGGATGTGATGGCGCAGAAAGAAAGAAGGGAGCGCAACAGGGAGGAGGATCCGTCCTCCCAGCCAATGCGCCGCAAGCGCGTGGGGCGGCGGCGGTTGGCTTATGACCGCCGACTTCCCCCTTAAGGGCACCTGTGGGCGATAGGCTCGGGGACGTCTGTCGCCTACACAAGGGTCCCTGTGTTGGGAGGCGTGCCGCTCCCGCGGTGCGCCCGCAAATGAGGAACGGGGGAACCATTCCCCCTGAGTCGCGTCCGATCTCCGGACAGCCGCTGGCGAGGTCGCGGAAGTTGTGCCTCGGCGTCCCTGTGGCCTCGCCTTATAGCGTTGAGGCGGTAAACAGAGGGGTTTTTAGTGGGTACACCATGGGTCACATTAGCCTATATGGGAGTCCCACATAACCACTGGGGCCCGTCCCCGCGTCTCAGTGGTATGCGTAACGCATTTTCCCCTCTTAAAAAAAAAAAAAAAAAGTTTAACACCCCCATCCACGGTGTAAACCTTTCCCTCATAAACGGCAGGTATACTGGTGGTCTGTTGAGCTCGAACAACTCCGAAAGTCCAGTATTGCGGCAAGACGGCTGTTCAGTCACCAGCGAAGACGCAGGAACAGAAATCTGGCTCTGGAGACTGAACTTTACGCAACTTATACAGAGCGCAGAAAATGCCTGCAAGTGGCCATCAGTCAGGCAAAGGAGAGGTCCCAACAAGAGATGCTGGAAATGCTGAATCGCGACCCGTGGGGCCGACCTTATAAAATGGTCAGAAATAAGCTTCGCCCCTGGGCTCCCCCCCTAACGCGAAGCCTTGAGCCGAGTCTATTGCAAGACGTGGTAAAAGGACTGTTCCCGGCCTGTGAGAACTTTACACCACCGGCAATGGCTCCACAAATTGAAGCAAGCGGTGAAGGGGAGGTGGTCCCCAGTGTTACCGACAGCGAGCTTGGAGCAGCTGTGCTAAGACTCAAGGCCAAAAATACGGCCCCCGGTCCAGACGGTATCCCGGGCCGTGCCTGGGTCTTGGCCAGCGAGGCCCTAAAGCCACGAATTCTAAGAATGTTTTCAGCCTGCTTCCAACAAGGTAGATTCCCGCGACAGTGGAAGACAGGCAAGCTAGTGCTCCTAAAGAAGGAAGGGCGCCCGGCAGAGTCTCCATCAGCTTATCGCCCAATAGTATTACTTGACGAGGTTGCGAAGCTATTTGAGCGCATTATAGCCAGCCGCCTTGTCAAGCACCTCGTACTGGTCGGACCTGATGTGGCTGACTGCCAGTTTGGTTTCCGCAGTGGCCGTTCCACAGTTGGGGCAGTTTTACGGGTCAAGGCCTTGGCGGACGAGGCGGTGTCCCGAGGTAAAGTAGTCCTGGCTGTGTCTCTGGATATTGCCAATGCCTTTAACAGCCTGCCGTGGGGCTGTATCATGGAGGCGCTGCGGTACCACCAGGTACCAGAATATTTGAGGCGAACAGTTGGCGCATACCTATCCGAGAGACGCATCACTTACCCGGGTCGGGAAGAGTGGAAAAGATACCCGATGTCGTGTGGTGTTCCACAGGGGTCGGTTCTAGGACCGCTCCTGTGGAATATTGGTTACGACTGGGTCTTGCGAGGCACAAACTTGCAAGGCGTAAATCTTACGTGCTACGCCGATGACACCTTGGTCACAGCTCGTGGCAAATCATTTAGGGAGGCGGCAATATTGGCAACAGTCGGAGTCGCTCACGTCGTCAGTCGAATCCGGCGATTGGGGTTGAAAGTGGCCCTACAAAAATCCGAAGCTATATGCTTCCATGGGCCCCGAAATGCTCCTCCGCCTGACGCGAACATAGTGGTAGGTGGAACAAGGATAGGAGTTGAGTCCAATATGAGATACCTGGGGCTCGTACTCGACAGTAGGTGGACATTTCATGCTCACTTCAAGAGCCTGATGCCGAAACTGCTGGGAGCAGCTGGCGCTTTAGGGCGTATACTCCCGAACACGGGGGGCCCAAAGGCGTCATATCGACGACTATATATGGGAGTAGTAAGATCCATGGCTTTGTATGGGGCCCCAGTATGGGCTGACATACTTAAAAAGGAGGTTATATCTCTCTTAAGAATACCGCAGAGAGCAATGGCCACAAGGACAATTCGAGGATACCGTACTATTTCTTTCGAAGCAGCATGTGCGCTGGCTGGGTCCCTTCCGTGGGACCTCGATGCAAGAGGCGACATAGAGAGGCGATTCACCAGCACCAAAAGAAATCGAAGGCAGGCGAGTCGCAAGTCACCTTGAAATGGTGGAAATTTGGGAGCAGAGGCTTGCATACCCTAGTGCTGGCCATGTGACCATCGAGGCAATCCGTCCGGTCCTTAAACAATGGCTTGATCAGGATCATGGCCCGATGACATTCAGACTAACACAGATCCTTTCGGGGCACGGATGTTTTGGATGGTACCTGCACAAAATCGCAAGAAGGGAAGTGACCAAAGAATGTCATCATTGCGACAGCTGCCCAGAGGAAAGCGCCCAGCACACGCTAGAGCACTGCCCTGCCTGGGATGAAGAACGTCGAACGCTCAGAGCTGCAGTGGGTAACGACCTCTCGCTACCCGTCGTAGTCCGCAGCATGGTGGACAGTAATACATCTTGGAGGGCTGTGCTCAATTTCTGCGAAGCGGTTATGGTGAAAAAAGAAACGGCGGAGCGCGAAAGGGAAGATGACCCAGATTCCCAACCTATGCGCCGCAAACGTGTTGGGCGGCGGCGGTTGGCTTATGACCGCCGACTTCCCCCTTAAGGGTACCTGTGGGCGATAGACTCGGGGACGTCTGTCGCCTACACAAGGGTCCCTGTGTTGGGAGGCGTGCCGCTCCCGCGGTGCGCCCGCAAATGAGGAACGGGAGAACCATTTCCCCTGAGTCGCGTCCGATCTCCGGACAGCCGCTGGCGAGGTCGCGGAAGTTGTGCTTGGGCGTCCCTGTGGCCTCGCCATTATAGCAGTGAGCCGGCAAACAGAGGGGTTTTTAGTGGGTACACCATGGGTCTCATTAGCCTAAATGGGAGTCCCACATAACCACTGGGGCCCGTCCCTGCGCCTCAGTGGTATGCGTAACGCATTTTCCCCTCTTAAAAAAAAAAAAAAAAAAAGGTTCAACACCCCCATATTGGAGGAGACGGTGTCCCAAGGCGGGGTTGTCCTCGCAGTATCTTTGGATATATCAAATGCTTTTAACACCCTGCCTTGGGGCTGCATTCAAGAGGCGCTTAGATATCACACCGTACCACTTTACCTGCGGAAAGTCATCGAGTCGTACCTATCCGATAGGGCGGTAAAATACCCCGCACAAAATGAGTGGCACCAGAAACCTATGTCATGTGGAGTTCCACAGGGGTCAGTCTTGGGACCACTCCTGTGGAATATCGGCTATGACTGGGTGCTCCGCGGCAGAAATCCCCCGGGGGTGGAACTGACGTGCTACGCCGATGACACTCTCGTTACCGCGTCGGCTAGTACATTTAGGGAAGCTGCCATAAAAGCAACAGCGGGAGTGGCTCAAGTGGTGGGTAGGATCCGTAAGCTGGGATTAGAAGTTGCTCTCAACAAGTCGGAGGCCCTCTGCTTTCATGGACCCAGAAGAGCGCCCCCTGCGGGTGCTCAACTAATGGTAGGTGGAGTTTCCATCGGCATCGGGTCGACAATGAAATATCTGGGACTTGTCCTCGACAGCCGGTGGAACTTCAAGGAACACTTCAAGCGCTTAGCTCCAAAACTGTTGGGAGCAGCCGGAGCACTAAGCCGGCTTCTGCCAAATATAGGAGGACCTAACGTGGGCTGCCGCCGTCTGTACACTATGGCAGTGCGGTCGATGGCCCTATATGGAGCGCCCATCTGGGTTGATGCTCTCAACGCCCACAACCAGTCCCTTCTGCGAAGACCGCAAAGGGTCATGGCGATAAGAGTCATCAGAGGATACCGCACAATCTCCTGCGAGGCAGCCTGCGCACTCGCTGGGACACCTCCTTGGGATTTAGACGCGGAAGCTCTGGCAGGAGTGTACACCCAGATCGCGGAGTCGAGAGCTAGAGGGCAAGAGCCTATGCTCGAGGAGGTGAAGCGCTGGAGGGTAAATGCCCACGATTTACTCCTTCGCAAGTGGGGCGAAAGACTGGAGACCCCAAGTGCCGGCCACTGGACGGTCAACGCGATCCAGCCCATGCTGAAAGAATGGATAGGGAGACAACATGGAGTGGTAACTTTCCACCTCGCACAGGTGCTTACGGGCCATGGGTGCTTTGGGAAGTACCTGTGCAAAATATCCGGGTGGGAGCCAACGCCAGCGTGTCATCACTGCGATAATGCTGAAGACACAGCACAGCACACGCTGGCAGAGTGCAGGGGGTGGAACGAGGCGCGGAACCAGCTGACCGCGGTGGTCGGCAGCGACTTGTCGCTACCCAGCGTCGTAAGGGGCATCCTAGAAAATAGGACTAAATGGAAGGCGGTGTCTTACTAAAGTCAACTAGTAATGACGGAGAAAGAAGCCTCTGAGCGCGCGCGGGAGCAGGACGTGGAAGCTCACCCGATGCGGCGCAAGAGACCCGGGCGCAGGCGAGTCGCCCATGACCGCCGCTTGCCGCCTTAAGGAGGACCTCCGGGGGGCAGTCACGGGGACGACTGTCACCCTAAAGGTATAGGTCCTCGAGGCGAAGAGCGTGGCATCTAGCCACGCCATACCCAGCGTAAGAGGACAAATTCCTCAGAGAGGAGGCTCAACAGCCAACCGCTGGCGAGGCCACGGTAGTGTACTTCGGAGTTCCCGTGGTCTCGCCTTTTAGCGACGAGGCGGCAAAAAGAGGGGTTTTTAGTGGGTACACCGAAATGGGAGTCCCACATAACCGCCTGGGCTTTACGTTTCCGAGGTCCGGCGGTATGCGTAACGCATTTTCCCCTCTATAATAAAAAAAAAAAAAAAAAAAGGTTTAACACCCCCCTTCGATTGCTGTCATCTTGCCGTGGTGAAGGGGCTTGCGTGCTCCAATGACCCTCAGGGCTATGCCGGATAGGGCTTCCCAAGCCGGACAGGCCTGAGGAGAGGAGCCAGACTAAGAACAGCACACGAGGGGCGGCTCCGCGTGTCCCTCTGAAACCAGCAGAGGGCACAGTGCGAGACGCCAGGTCCCCATGGGACGCAGGTGGAGCTCGGTTCACGAGCTACTCTAGGGTAGCTTAGACTTCCTGGCGCGTTGTTGTGGCTACGGTCACTGACGGGCAACCCGTAACCCGCACTGAGCGGACCGGGGACCTCCCTCACTGAGAGGAGGGTCACGTGGAGTAAACCACTATAAAAAATCCCCAATCCCAAGGTGTGACTGGCGTGCCGATGGGATGCATGGCTGGGGGGAGCCCAGTCATAAACGTCAGTGAGGGGGGGCATACCTCCTTAAAAAATAGCGAAATTATGAGTGGCCAAAATAGTAAATTACTACCCCAGGGGGTCCCTATCCCCTGTGACACCACAGAACGGGCAAATACCCGCGCTGTGGTGCCATGTCGCCCACCGTATTCTGGGGGGGCACACCGCTCAAGGACGATGAAAACCGACGACCATGGCAAACGTTTACTGGACATCGATGCATTTGGATTAGTATTAAGGTTGCGTGGAGGAGGGGACAAGGATAATGAGAAGGCGTCTGCTACGACACCGCCAACACCATCTCCAAACCCCCCAATGAGGGAGTTTCGCCCAGTCCGGGACAAAGCGGGGCGTTTTAATCGCCACGCCGTCCCCGACGTCGACAAGGGCGAGGACGAAATGGAGGAGGCGCCCGTAGCACCGCAGGAGTTCGTGCGGTCGCCTACACCAATCCTCACCAGGGTGTTTTGTGGCAGGAGGGCTCGCGGTGCGCTAGTGATGCTTTCGCCAGATCGGGAGGAATTCTTTTCCCCCGGGAAACTAGACGCGTGCGACCTTCCCAGAGAAGATATGGATTATTCGCCGCTAGCGACAGACGCCGACACCGAGACGGCTGATTCCGACGGGTCGCTGCCTGTTCCTGCCTCAAGCCGATCCGGGGAATTGCGGAAGCGGCTGTTAAGCGAAGAGGACGGGTCCGGGGTATCCAGTGGCGATGCTTTTCCGGCCCCGAAGCAAGGCCCGGCTTCGGGCCCAATAAGAGAGGACGAGGCCAGGGTGCTGGGAGGGCCCGGGCCGATTTTCTGAAGCTGGGGCGGGGAAAACCCGGGCCCACCCCACAGCTCCTGGAGGCTGCGGCGGGGCCGTCGAGTTCAACTGTCCCTTCGCATGGTGGGGTGCCGGATGTGCGTGGTGAACGGGCGGTGGTCTCGCGCATGGAGGCTCGGACTGCACTAGGGGGATCGCTCCCGGATTTACGGGTGGTTCTGACCCGCTGCGATCGCGAGCTGGTGGCCCAGGCACCAGCGCAGGAAAACTGCAGGATGGGGTCGGAGGCTGTTGCCCCTAATGAGATGGAACAGGAGGCCCGCGTGGATGGGAAAGAGGTGGCTGGTGAATCTGATGCAGAGAGCATAATATCTGTGTGCTCTGATCCAGTTCGTGGCAACGGACAAGGTGATAAGCGGGCTGAAACTGACTGTTACTTATCACTGAGCGACAGTGATGGACGGTTCTGGCAAACACGCGGGTCCGGCGTCCTGAGGTCAGACTCCGAGGGGGGCCCTGAGAAAAGAGACCAGCCAGCGTCTAAGCGAGGCCGCGGCCGGTTCCCTTCCAGAGGCCACAATGTTGGTCTGGCCAAGGCCAAAGAAGAGTTAAAACGCGCCAACAGAGAAGACCTTAGATTAAAGGCAGAGGAAGAGGTGGCTGTCCAACAACGGCCATTGTCAAGTCGCAGCCAGGCAGGTAGCACCAAAACCAGCTCAGATCAGTCTGGTACGGAGAACGATCTCTCTGCGGCTGCGCTTGACAAGCGAGTTCAGGGTAGCCTTCAGGTAATATCCTCGGTTGCCACAACCTCCAACAATCTGAAAGGCACCCATGTGAGGAAATTAAAGGACGCTATCGTGTCTATCAGAGACGCGTTCGAGCACCTCGCAGAGCGTACTTCCTCGGAAGAGACGAGGCGGCTACAGGTGCAAAATGAGTGCTTGCGCGCCCAGGTGGCGGAGCTTCGAGCCGAGATGGCGCAGCTGAGAGCAGACTTTCGGGACCAGTTTAAAAGGCCGTCTCTGGCTACGTCTCCACCCAAAGAGAACACCAGTAGCTCCCGCAAGGGTGTCAGAGAGTCCCTTAGTATCGAGGATATAACAAGATCCGTGACGGAACAAATAGGGCTGATGCTTGATGCGAGGATGGGTGCTTTAGAGCTAGAGGGCAGGCTTCTACCGGCCAAACCAACGCGGCCCCCGCTGGCAGCTGACCGGAAACAGGTTGCTCAGCAGGTCGCTCCCCATAACCAGGAGCCCGAAATCGCTCTCAGGCCAGCTAAAAGACGAGGTACCCCGAATCTTACTGAGGAACCGCAAAAAGGGAACAAAGAGACGGGGAAAGGGAAGAAAAGAAGGCAGAAGAAGACGAATCTCGCAGCAGCCGAAGCCGCCGCGGCTCGCACTGCCGGATCACCTTCTCCTCAGCCTATGCCGTCAGCTCCTACCGTAAGGGATGAAACTTGGAGGATTGCGGGCCGAACAGGACAAACTAATAAGGTAGCAAATCCTCGCTCGGCTCCGCAAATGCATCAGCAGAAGGCTACGAAGCCCAAGAAGGACAGGCAGAAGCCTAAGAAGCCCAAATCCGGCAATCTGCGCCTTCCTCGTTCGGCGGCAGTAATTCTTACGCTAAAGCAAGAAACCGGAGACGGCAAGACCACTTACGGGGACATTCTAAAGGAGGCCAGGTCAAAGATAGTTCTGAGTGAACTACAGATTCAGGGAGTGCGGTTCAAGCGGGCTGTCACGGGGGCAACCATTATAGAAGTACCCGGAGCAACTAGCGGCGAGAAAGCAGATGCTCTCGCCAATAAACTGAGGGAAGTTCTAAATAATGATGTCGTTCAAGTCTCTAGACCTGAGAAAACCGCTGAAGTGCGAATCTCAAAATTGGATGACTCCGTCACGCCAGAAGACGTGAAAGAAGCAGTGGTAAAAGTGGGCGGCTGTACCCTAGACCAAGTTAAATGCGGTGAAATCCGTCAAGACTTCTCAGGTCTGGGCTCAATCTGGGTTCGCTGTCCAATTGCAGCAGTGAAAAAACTAATGGAGGGCGGCCGACTCCTTGTTGGATGGGTCTCGGCAAGTGTACAGCTGCTTGAACAAAAACCTATGCGCTGCTTCCGCTATCTTGAAGCGGGTCATGTTCGCGCAAAGTGCAAGGCACAAGAGGACCGAAGCGACTTGTGTTATCGCTGTGGACAGTCTGGTCATAAGGCGGCCACATGCTCTGCCACGCCGCACTGTGTTCTTTGTGCGGCGGCCAACAAACCGGCAGGACACACAATCGGTAGCAATGTGTGTACTGCATCCGAGCAAAACAAGAAGGGGAAGAAGAATAGCGATAGTTTCCGAGCTCCCTCGCAATCCATCCACCCATCCACTACTACTGTGGCTGAGGTTGAGAAGGCAGCGCCAATGAAGATAAAATAATGGCAGTACATTTCTTGCAGGCGAATCTCAACCATTGCCTTCGAGCTCAGGACCTTCTGTTCCAAAGCATGGCGCAGTGGTTGGTACATGTAGCTATCGTCTCCGAGCCTTATTTTACCCCCCAAAGGGACAATTGGGCTGCGGACCATGACGGTTTGGTGGCAATAATCACACAAACAGCCGCTGGCTCACCACCTTTGGAAAATGTAGTGAAAGGAAAGGGATTCGTAGCTGTGCTCCTCGGTGGCATCACAGTAGTTGGTGTCTATTTCTCGCCCAATAGGAGTCTGGCCGAATTCGAGTCTTTTTTGGTAGACGTGGGCTCCGCTCGCGACCAGCTGAGCATCATGTTTAACGCACGCATGGATGGCATTGAGTGCCGTATGCTACCGGAGCCCAGGCTTCGACCCGCATTAGCAGCTGATGGGACAGCGCAGGCTGCCCCCGTCATGCCTGGGGATCAAGGTTCAAATACCACGACCTCTCAACCCCAGCCACTAATGACAACGAAGACAGTCGCTCCTTCCGTCTCCACTGACAAAAGCACTGAACCCAAAGCGAAGCCTAAGAGAACCAGTCTGGCTGCCAAAGAAGCGGCTGCAGCAAGACAAACTCCGAAGGCACCACCGAGAAACATCACACCGGAGGAGGAATTTAAAGACGGAAAGAAAAACAAGAAGGCTAAAAAAGTGAGCTCGCAGCACGCCGCCGATGCGGGAGAGGCACATACACTTCCTTCTGAGCCCACAAAGTCAGACCAGAAATGGAAAAAAGTGACCAGGGGGACAAAAAAGAAGACGCCTGCGCAGACAAACGCGCGGAAGGAAAAGACACGCCCGAAAAAAGGTGCTCGCAATCTCCGTCCACCACGGTCGGCAGCAGTAGTGCTAACGCTGCAACCGGAGGCGGAGGCAAAGGGGGTGACCTATGCCAATGTGCTGGCTGAGGCCAAGGCCAAAGTAAATCTCGCCGACCTTGGCATCTCGGCTCTGCGCTTCCGGAGAGCAGCCACTGGTGCAAGGGTCCTGGAGTTGCCGGGAGTGACCAGTGGCGAGATGGCCGATAAGCTGGCAAAGGAATTGAAGGAAAAATTGGGTGATGGAGTCCGAGTCTCCAGGCCGACTAAGTGCGCAGAGCTGCGCCTGTCAAACCTGGACGACTCCGTAACCCCAGATGAGGTTGTCACCGCTGTCGCGCGAGCTGGAGAATGTGCCACAGACCAGGTCAAGACAGGGGAAATTCGTCGGGACCGTACTGGTCTCGGCATCGTGTGGGTACGCTGCCCGGTCTTAGCGGCAAAAAAGGTCATCGGTGGCGGCCGTTTCCTGGTGGGGTGGTCCTCGGTACAGGTCAAACTGCTGGAGCCGAGAGAAATGCGCTGCTTCCGCTGCCTGGAACGTGGGCATGTCAGGGCGCAGTGTCAGTCGCAAGTGGACCGCAGCGGACTGTGCTACCGCTGCGGGAAGCCGGACCATAAGGCGGCACAGTGCTCTGCAGCGCCCCATTGTGTGGTGTGCGACGCAGCAGGTAAGTCAGCAAGTCACTTGCTTGGCTCCAACGCATGCACTGCACCACGCTCGAGGAACGGAAAGAAGGCTGGCGATGACCAAAGAGCCTCCTCGCAGCTTTCTCAGTTGGCCACAACAACACCAGTAGCCAGCGATGAGGTGGTGGAAGAAATGGCCGTAGAATAAATATGGCCATCCGATTCCTGCAGGGGAATATCAACCACTCCGTCAGAGCCCAGGACTTACTGTTCCAAAGCCTAGCGGAGTGGCAGATTGACGTTGGGGTCATTGCTGAGCCCTATTCCGTCCCACCCAAGGGCAATTGGGGCGGAGACTTGGACGGTCTTGTGGCTATAGTAGCTAGTTCTTCCGCCAGTTCCTCGCCGCTACAAAGAGTTGTAAGGGGCCGAGGTTACGTTTCGGCCTAGATTGGCGACACAATGGTGGTCGGGGCGTACTTCTCACCGAACCGGACACTGGCCGAGTTCGAACAGTTTCTGATGGAGATCGGTGCCCTAATTGGCAGAAGTCGCCCCAATATGGTACTCGTGGCTGGGGACCTCAATGCCTAGTCCATGGCATGGGGATCCCCGGCGACGGATGCCCGCGGGGCGGAGCTAGAAGAGTGGGCGGCGTCGACTGGGCTAATTATACTTAACCAAGGGGCGACAAATACGTGTGTGCGGCAGCAAGGTGGCTCCATCGTGGACGTCACATTCGCAAATGCTGCCCTCGCGCGCTGTGTTCGAGGCTGGGAGGTGCTGGAGGATATGGAGACGTTGTCGGACCACCGATACATTCGGTTCGAGGTTTCCACTCTTCCGGCTAACCCGAGAGTCCTAAATCGCCCCTTGAGAGGGGATGGCCCACGATGGGCACTCAAGCGCCTGGACAGGGACATTTTAGTCGAGGCAGCTGTGGTGAAAGCCTGGCTGCCAGTTCAAGAGGGCCCAGTCGAGGTCAACGTGGAGGCGGAGAGGATAGGGAGTGACATGGTCGAGGTGTGTGATGCGGCCATGCCGAGGGTCGGTCAGATTCCCCCAAAGAACGGAGTGTACTGGTGGTCTGCAGAACTCGCGCAGCTTCGTGAGTCCTGCGTTGCTGCGAGACGCAAGTACACACACAGCCGCAGGCGGCGCAATCGAGACGTGCCAGAGGAGGAGCGACTATATGCTGCATACTCGGTGGCTGTCAAGCTGCTGCAGAGAGCAATCGGCAAGGCAAAGGAGCAAGCAGAGAAGGAGATGCTGGAGACTCTGAATAAGGACCCATGGGGGAGGCCGTACAAAATGGTGAGGCGCAAGCTTCGTCCCTGGGCACCCCCGCTCACGCAGAGTCTCCAGCCACAGCTCCTAGAGCAGGTGGTAAGTGCCTTGTTTCCGACGCGAGAAGAGCATCTACCTCCGCCTATGGTTCCACCTAGGGGAAGGATGGCAGATGTGGGTGATGCGCCGGAAGTAACGGAGGCTGAACTGGGGGCAGCGGTCCTACGGCTTCGAGCCAAAAACACTGCCCCCGGCCCCGACGGAGTCCCCGGCCGGGCCTGGGTTCTGGCCTTGGGCCCGCTCGAGGCACGCGTGAGGGCGCTTTTCAGCAGCTGCTTGGCTCAGGGGTGGTTCCCTCGGGCGTGGAAGGCAGGAAAACTTGTCCTTCTGCAAAAAGTCGGGCGTCCGGCAGACTCGCCCTCAGCATACAGGCCGATAGTGTTGCTGGACGAGGCCAGTAAGCTGTTAGAGCGCGTGGTGGCAGCCCGTCTCGTCCGGCACCTTGAGGGACCGGGACCAGACCTCAGCATGCACCAGTTCGGTTTCCGTCGGGGCAGGTCCACCATCGACGCAATTGCGCGTGTGAAGGCCCTGACGGATGAAGCAGTTTCCCGGGGTGAGGTGGTTCTGGCGGTGTCTTTAGACATCGCTAACGCGTTTAACTCCCTGCCCTGGGCTTGCATCAAGGCAGCACTAAGGCGCCATGCCACGCCTGAGTACCTACGGAAGACGGTGGAGGATTACCTCACCGATAGAACCGTCAGGTACCCCACGTGCGGTACTTGGGAGGAGAAGAGGCTGTCCTGCGGTGTTCCGCAGGGGTCGGTCTTAGGACCACTCCTGTGGAACATCGGGTACGACTGGGCTCTGAGAGGGGACGATCTGCCGGGGGTCAGCGTAACGTGTTATGCCGACGATACCCTGGTGACAGCTCGTGGCAGCTCTTTCAGAGAGGCGTCAGTCCGGGCCACGGCGGGAGTCGCGTCGGTAGTGGCTCGAATCAGGAGGCTGGGGCTAGAGGTGGCTTTGAACAAATCCGAGGCCCTGTGTTTTCATGGGCCTAGGAAGGCCCCTCCGGCGGGTTCCAGCTTAGTGGTGGGTGGAACGACCATCGGCGTCAAGTCGACAATGCGGTACCTAGGCATAGTCCTTGACAGCCGCTGGTCGTTCAGGGAGCACTTTAAGTGCCTTGCTCCCAAACTCATCGGGGTGGCGTCGGCACTTAGCCGCCTTCTACCCAACGTTAGTGGGCCCAACGCAAGCTGCCGGAGGCTGTACGCGGGAGTGGTGCGGTCGATGGCCCTGTACGGCGCGCCTATCTGGGCTGACTCCCTGAGCGCCCAAAACAAGGCCCAACTGCGGAGGCCGCAACGGGTCATGGCGGTCAGGATGGCGAGGGCATACCGCACCGTCTCCTACGAGGCAGCGTGCGTGATGGCGGGGACTCCGCCCTGGGATCTTGACGCGGCGGTGCTGGCCGAGGTGTACTGGCTTGTCAGTGAGGCTCGGGCCAGTGGGTCTCAACCACTTCTGGAGGAGATCAGAAGATGGAGACTCGACTCCAATCAAGTGCTCATCCAGAAGTGGAAAGAGTGACTGGAGGCGCCGACTGCCGGCCACTGGACCATCGGAGCCATCCGGCCCGTTCTGGAGAGATGGGTCGGTAGGAAAGGGGGGTTCCTCTCCTTCCACCTTACCCAGATCCTCTCGGGGCATGGCTGCTTCGGGAGATACCTGTGTAGGGTGGCGGGACGAGAACCGACGACGGAATGCCATGAGTGCGGTGACGCCGAAGATACGGCGCTACACACGCTGGCAGTATGCCCAGCGTGGGCGGAGCAGCGGGCCGCACTCGTGGCCGTAGTAGGAAACGACCTCTCCCTGCAAGCCGTGGTGGAAGCCATGGTCGGCGGTGAGAGGCCGTGGAAGGCGGTGGCCTCCTTCTGCGAGGATGTGATGGCGCAGAAAGAAAGAAGGGAGCGCAACAGGGAGGAGGATCCGTCCTCCCAGCCAATGCGCCGCAAGCGCGTGGGGCGGCGGCGGTTGGCTTATGACCGCCGACTTCCCCCTTAAGGGCACCTGTTAGCGATAGGCTCGGGGACGTCTGTCGCCTACACAAGGGTCCCTGTGTTGGGAGGCGTGCCGCACCCGCGGTGCGCCCGCAAATGAGGAACGGGGGAACCATTCCCCCTGAGTCGCGTCCGATCTCCGGACAGCCGCTGGCGAGGTCGCGGAAGTTGTGCCTCGGCGTCCCTGTGGCCTCGCCTTATAGCGTTGAGGCGGTAAACAGAGGGGTTTTTAGTGGGTACACCATGGGTCTCATTAGCCTATATGGGAGCCCCACATAACCACTGGGGCCCGTCGTCGCGTCTCAGTGGTAAGCGTAACGCATTTTCCCCTCTTAAAAAAAAAAAAAAAAGGTCCCCCTTCGATTCCCCTTCGATTGCTGTCACCTTGCCGTGGTGAAGGGGCTTGCGTGCTCCAATGACCCTCAGGGCCATGCCGGATAGGGCCTCCCAAACCGGACAGACCTGAGGAGAGGGGCCAGACTAAGAACAGCACACGGGGGGCGGCTCCGCGTGTCCCTCTGAAATCAGCAGAGGGCACAGTGCGAGACGCCAGGTCCCACTGGGACGAAGTTGGAGCTCTATACAAGAGCTGCCATTGGTGGCTTTTACCACCTGACGCGATGTTGTGGCTACGGCCACCGTCGGGCAACTCGTAGCCCGCACTGAGCGGAACGAGGATCTTTCTCACTTAGAGAAGGGTCACGTGGAGTTAACCACTATAAAAAATCCCCAATCCCAAGGTGTGACTGGCGTGCTGAAGGGATGCGTGGCTGGGGGGAGCCCAGTCACGAACGTCAGAGGGGGGGCATACCTCCTAAAAAAATAGCAACAAAATGAGTGGCTACAAAAAGTATAAACTACTCCAGGGGGTCTCAATCCTCGGTGACACCACAGAACGGGCAAGTGCCCGCGCTGTGGTGACATGCTGCCCATCGTATTCTGGGGGGGCAAAGCACTCAAGAAGGAAAAACAACGACGACCATGGCAAATGTTTACTGGACAAAGATGCATGCGGATTAGTTTTAAGATTGCGCGGAGGAGGGGACAAGGAAGGTGCAAAGGCACCCTCTCCAAACCCCCCTACGATGTAGTTTCGCCCAGTCCGGGATAAAGCGGGGCGCTTTATACGCCACGCCATCCCCGATGTCGAGAAGGGCGAGGACGAAAAGGAGGAGGCGCCCATAGCACCGCAGGAGTTCGTGCGGTCCCCCACACCAATCCCCACGAGGGTGTTTTGTGGGAGGAGGGCTCGCGCCGCGCTGAATATGCTCTCGCCAGATCGGGAGGAATTCTTTTCTCCCGGGAAAGTGGACGCGCGCGACCTCCCCAAAGAAGAAGAGATGGATTATTCGCCGCTGGCAACGGACGTCGAATCCGACGGGTCACTGCCTGTTCCTGCCTCGAGCCGATCCGGGGAATTGCGGAAGCGGCTGTTAAGCGAAGAGGACGGGTCGGATGAAGCTATTGGTGGCACTTCCGGCCCTGGAGCGAGGTCAAGCTTTGCGCCGAGTAAGAGAGGAAGAGGCCATAGCCAGGGTTTCACCCGGGCCAAGGCCGATTTCCTGAAATTCAAGCTAGGGAAACTCGGGCCCAACCCACAGCCCACAGAAGCCTCGGCGGGGTCGTTGGTGACAATGGCCCCCTTGCAGAGCGAGGTGCTGGATATGCATAGTGAAGGGGTCCGCACAAAGATTTGGAGTACACGGGGGGGATCGCTTCCGGACTTACGGGTGGTTCTGACCCGCTGCGATCGCGAGCTTGTGGCCCAGGCACCAGCTCTGGAAAGCTGCAGGGTGGGTTCGGAGACTGCGACCCTCAATGAGAAGGAGCTGAAAGCACGCATGGACGAAAAAGAGGCGGAACCAACCCGGCTTTCGGAGACCGACTCATCCATATTGAGCATGGTAACGGTGAGCTCAAAGGGAGGTATCCCCGCCGGAAAACTATGGAGTAAACCGGATGAAAAACGAGCCAGTGATGACAGAACCTCTGGCTCCGAGAGCGATCTTGGGGCCTACAGCCAGGAAAACACACCACAGTGCCAAAAATATCTGAAGGTTACACCCAAACGGGGCAGGGGCCGGCTCGGAACGGACAGGGACCGGCAAAAGAGACAGCTGCCTGGCCATAGCCAAGACGATCTCACGGGGACTGCCATAGAATCAAATGTGCAGGAGGCTTTGAATGCTGTGAAGCATGTCATTGATACGTCGGGCCATCTGAAGGGCACGCACCAGAGAATCCTTAAGTACTCAATCACCACTATCAGGGTTGCCTTTGAGGAACTGAGATCGCGAACTGCGACGGAGGAGGTTGCCCGTCTAGAAGCAGCAAACGCGCGGCTCACATGCCAGCTAGCGGAGGTGCGCAGGCAGGTGGAAGAAATCCGAAGCCAACCTGCTGCATTGGCTGAGTCGGACATTCGCCGGCTCGTGGAAGAGGCCTCGAGCTCCGCTCGCGACCAGCTGAGCATCATGTTTAACGCACGCATGGATGGCATTGAGTGCCGTATGCTACCGGAGCCCAGGCTTCGACCCGCATTAGCAGCTGATGGGACAGCGCAGGCTGCCCCCGTCATGCCTGGGGATCAAGGTTCCAATACCACGACATCTCAACCCCAGCCACTAATGACAACGAAGACAGGCGCTCCTTCCGTCTCCACTGACAAAAGCACTAAACCCAAAGCGAAGCCTAAGAGAACCAGTCTGGCTGCCAAAGAAGCGGCTGCAGCAAGACAAACTCCGAAGGCACCACCGAGAAACATCACACCGGAGGAGGAATTTATAATAAAAACAAGAAGGCTAAAAAAGTGAGCTCGCAGCACGCCGCCGATGCGGGAGAGGCACAAACACTTCCTTCTGAGCCCACAAAGTCAGACCAGAAATGGAAAAAAGGGACCAGGGGGGCAAAAAAGAAGACGCCTGCGCAGACAAACGCGCGGAAGGAAAAGACACGCCCGAAAAAAGGTGCTCGTAATCTCCGTCCACCACGGTCGGCAGAAGTAGTGCTGACGCTGCAACCGGAGGCGGAGGCAAAGGGGGTGACCTATGCCAATGTGCTGGCTGAGGCCAAGGCCAAAGTAAATCTCGCCGACCTTGGCATCTCGGCTCTGCGCTTCCGGAGAGCAGTCACTGGTGCAAGGGTCCTGGAGTTGCCGTGAGTGACCAGTGGCGAGATGGCCGATAAGCTGGCAAAGGAATTAAAGGAAAAATTGGGTGAGGGAGTCCGAGTCGTGCCAGAGGAGGAGCGGCTATATGCTGCATACTCGGTGGCTGTCAAGCTGCTGCAGAGAGCAATCGGCAAGGCAAAGGAGCAGGCAGAGAAGGAGATGCTGGAGACTCTGAATAAGGACCCATGGGGGAGGCCGTACAAAATGGTGAGGCGCAAGCTTCGTCCCTGGGCACCCCCGCTCACGCAGAGTCTCCAGCCACAGCTCGTAGAGCAGGTGGTAAGTGCCTTGTTTCCTACGCGAGAAGAGCATCTACCTCCGCCTATGGTTCCACCTAGGGGAAGGATGGCAGATGTGGGTGATGCGCTGGAAGTAACGGAGGCTGAACTGGGGGCAGCGGTCCTACGACTTCGAGCCAAAAACACTGCCCCCGGCCCCGACGGAGTCCCCGGCCGGGCCTGTGTTCTGGCTTTGGGCCCGCTCGAGTCACGTGTGAGGGCGCTTTTCAGTGGCTGCTTGGCTCAGGGGCGGTTTCCTTGCGCGTGGAAGTCGGGGAAACTTGTCCTTCTGCAAAAGGAGGGGCGTCCGGCAGACTCGCCCTCGGCATACAGGCCTATAGTATTGCTAGACGAGGCCAGTAAGTTGTTAGAGCGCGTCGTGGCAGCTCGTCTCGTCCGGCACCTTGAGGGAGTGGGACCGGACCTCAGCGTACACCAGTTCGGTTTTCGTCGGGGCAGGTCCACCATCGACGCAATTGCGCGTGTGAAGGCCCTGACGGATGAAGCAGTTTCCAGGGGCGAGGTGGTTCTGGCGGTGTCTTTAGACATCGCCAACGCGTTTAACTTCCTGCCCTGGGCTTGCATCAAGGCAGCACTAAGGCGCCATGCCGTGCCTGAGTACCTACGGAGGACGGTGGAGGATTACCTCACCGATAGAACCGTCAGGTACCCCACGTGCGGTACTTGGGAGGAGAAGAGGCTGTCCTGCGGTGTTCCGCAGGGGTCGGTCTTAGGACCACTCCTGTGGAACATCGGGTACGACTGGGCTCTGAGAGGGGACGATCTGCCGGGGGTCAGCGTAACGTGTTATGCCGACGATACCCTGGTGACAGCTCGTGGCAGCTCTTTCAGAGAGGCGTCAGTCCGGGCCACGGCGGGAGTCGCGTCGGTAGTGGCTCGAATCAGGAGGCTGGGGCTAGAGGTGGCTTTGAACAAATCCGAGGCCCTGTGTTTTCATGGGCCTAGGAAGGCCCCTCCGGCGGGTTCCAGCTTAGTGGTGGGTGGAACGACCATCGGCGTCAAGTCGACAATGCGGTACCTAGGCATAGTCCTTGACAGCCGCTGGTCGTTCAGGGAGCACTTTAAGTGCCTTGCTCCCAAACTCATCGGGGCGGCGTCGGCACTTAGCCGGCTCCTATCCAACGTTGGCGGGCCCAACGTAAGCTGCCGGAGGCTGTACGCGGGAGTGGTGCGGTCGATGGCCCTGTACGGCGCGCCTATCTGGGCCGACTCCCTGAGCGCCCAAAACAAGGCCCAACTGCGGAGGCCGCAACGGGTCATGGCGGTCAGGATGGCGAGGGCATACCGCACCGTCTCGTACGAGGCAGCGTGCCTGATGGCGGGGACTCCACCCTGGGATCTCGACGCAGCGGTGCTGGCCGAGGTGTACTGGCGTGTCACCGAGGATCTGGCCAGGGGGTTCCAACCACTTCTGGAGGAGGTCAGAAGGTGGAGACTCTACTCCCATCAAGTGCTCATCCAGAAGTGGAAAGAACGATTGGAGGCGCCGACTGCCGGCCACTGGACCATCGGAGCCATCCGGCCCGTCCTGGAAAGATGGGTCGGTAGGAAAGGGGGGTTCCTCTTCTTCCATCTTGCCCAGGTCCTCTCGGGGCATGGCTGCTTCGGGAGATACCTGTGTAGGGTGGCGGGACGAGAACCGACGACGGAATGCCACGAGTGCGGAGACGCCGAAGACACGGCGCTACACACACTGGCAGTATGCCCAGCGTGGGCGGAACAGCGAGCCGCACTCGTGGCCGTAGTAGGAAACGACCTCTCCCTGCAAGCCGTGGTGGAAGCCATGGTTGGCGGTGAGAGGCCGTGGAAGGCGGTGGCCTCCTTCTGCGAGGATGTGATGGCGCAGAAGGAGAGAAGGGAGCGCAACAGGGAGGAAGATCCGTCCTCCCAGCCAATGCGCCGCAAACGCGTGGGGCGGCGGCGGTTGGCATACGACCGCCGAATCCCTCCATAAAGAGACCTGTGGGTGGCAGGCTCGGGGACGTCTGTCGCCTACAAAAAGGTCCCTGCGTGGGCGGGTACGTCGCGTGATCGACGTGCCAACTGAGGTGGAGGGGGGAAATATCCCCCAGATACGAGTCCGGAGTCCCGGACAGCCGCTGGCGAGGTCGCGGAAGTTGTGCTTCGGCGTCCCTGTGGCCTCGCCTTATAGCGTTGAGGCGGCAAACAGAGGGGTTTTTAGTGGGTACACCATGGGTCTCATTAGCCCATATGGGAGTCCCACATAACCACTGGGGCCCGTCCCCGCGCCTCAGTGGTATGCGTAACGCATTTTCCCCTCTTAAAAAAAAAAAAAAAAAAAGGTTAGGTGCTACTTTACGGGGGGTTAGCGTAACTTGTTACGCTGACGATGCTCTTGTGTTAGCCCGTGGCAGCACTCATCGGGAGGCAGCTAACCTTGCGACTGTTGGCGTGGGTCTTGTGGTGGACAGAGTGCGGGCGTTAGGTCTGGAGGTGGCTCTGCATAAGTCGGAGGCCCTAGTTTTTCATGGGCCTCGTAATGCTCCGTTGCCTGGTACCGTGCTCTCTGTGGGGGGGACTTCGATTGCTGTCGGGTCGACAATGAAGTACCTGGGACTTGTCCTCGATAGCAAGTTTAAGTTCGAGGAGCATTTCCGGCGTTTGGCTCCTAAGCTGGTGGCTTCAGCCGGTGCACTTGGGCGTATCCTCCCAAATTTGCGAGGTCCAGGAGCTGCGTGCCGGCGCTTGTACGCCGGGGTGTTGCAATCGATGGCGTTGTATGGAGCACCGATATGGGCAGGAGTCTTAACGCCTCGGAGTGTTACTCTATTACGGCGTCCGCAGCGTGCCATTGCGCTTAGGGCTGCTCGGGCGTACCGGTCGGTATCATTTGTATCGGCTACCTTATTGGCGGGTTGTCCTCCATGGGATCTCGAGGCTGAGCTGCTCTCGAGTGTGTATTGGAGGGTTGTGGAGGCCAGAAGGGTAAGTGAGTGGCCTGCCCCTCGGGAAGTTTGCCAATGGCGTGAGCAAGCGCGGCAGGACCTCTATCAAAAATGGTCGCGCCGCCTGGAGTTTCCGGAGGCTAGTTGGGACCTGGTGGCAGCTATTAGACCCATGCTGAAGGAATGGGTTGAGCGAGAATATGGTGCCCCTTCTTTTCACCTCACGCAGATATTGACGGGCCATGGTTGCTTCGGCAAGTACCAGTGTGAGGTGGTGAGAAGGGAGCCAACGGTGTCGTGCCATCATTGTGGAGGAGTGGCTGTGGACACGGCTGAGCATACGCGTGTAGAGTGCCCAGCATGGGTGGAGCCTCGCGCTGTCTTGTCTGCAGGTGTCGGAGGGGACCTTTCGTTGCCCGGCCTCGTCAGGGCCATGGTCAGCAGCAAAGAGGCTTGGGTGGCAGCAGTCAACTTCAGCGTCACTGTGATGAGGCAGAAGGAGGCTGCGGAGCGCCAGCGCGAGGATGACGCGAACTCGCTCCCTCAGCGCCGGAGGAGGCTTGGTAGGCGCAGAAGGGCTTTTGCAGGCCAGTTGCTGCCACCTATTCAGGGACCAGCGGGTGATGGAGTGGGAGTTCCATTACTTGCGCAGATTGGTCCCGAGCTGGATGGGCCTTGAGTGTTCCAAGGTACCGCAGCGGAGGTGGTCATCCGGACCTAGTAGGATTGGCCCGCGAGGGCAGCGCTAGCGGGGAACCGGTGGTGTTCAGTTGCGTTCCCGGAACCCCGTCCCGTCAGTGAGCGGTGGAACACCCCAGGGGTTTTAGTCCGTGCGAGTCGGACATACCCACTCGGTTTCTCCCAGGCCGAGTGGGATCCATAACGGATTTCCCCTGGGAAAACAAAAAAAAAACAAAAGGTTAGGTTAGGTTGGGGTGCAGGGCTGGGTTGGGGTGCAGGGCTGGTAGACCTCCTCGTGGTGCACCCTGGGAGGGGGAGGATAGACGCTCAGTTGCGCGGTTGCTATCTTCCCTCTGCTAACTACCAGTCACGGTCGGAGGAATGGCAGTCGAGTTTTCTCCTGCGTTGGCTTTGGTGCCGAGTTTGGGTGGTTGGCTGCTCCCGACATGCCTCGGTTGTTCTGAGGTGTCTGAGGATGCGTCCGTCTTTGCCTAGTGGCAATTGTTGGACAGTGGAGGTGGCGGGGACGCAACTTTCGCTGTTGGGGCCCTTTAAAAAAAAAGGGCCGGCTGCAGCTTTTGCGGCGTGAGGAGGCGAGCCTTCAAGGCTTGCGGCGCGGCGGGTCTGGCAGTCATCATCATGTGGCTGCTGGATGGGTTTCGGCCTCCCGTTGGGCAACTCGTAATCTGCACTGAGCATGCCGGGGGCGCTTCTCATTGAGAGTTGCGCCGCGTGGAGAAAACCACTATAATAATCCCCAATCTTAAGGTGAGCGAGTCGTGCCGATGGGATGCGTGGCTGGAGGGAGTCCAGTCTCTAGCGTGCAGTAGGGTCGTGTGATAATCTAACGATTACCTAGGAGAGTTTACGCCAGCTCTCCTTGAATCCCGTAACCCGCAACACTTTACCAACCACCCCCATCAGTGGCGGTATGGGGTACGGGTAGTGTTCGTGGCGCGGAGGGCTTGCCTTTATTGGCCGGCCCGCGAGAAGTAAAACTCTTTAACACCCGACAGCAAAGTCGTTAAAACCTCCAGATACCGGGCGACCTCTGGAGTATTAGTCACACCTGCAGAATGGGCGTCACCCGAGGTGTAGTTTTATTTCGTCCCATACTCGTGGGAACAAAACATATGGCAAATTTAAACACAAAAAAACAAATACGAATTGAGGAGGAGATTGTAAGTGAGCAGTCAGATGCTGCTGAGGAGCCACAAATGGTGGATTTTGACATGGAGGGTCGGCACCGCGTCCTGGAGGATGGTGGTGTGGGGTCATCACGTGGAGGAGGCGGTGAGTCTCGAAGTGGTCGCTTCAGAAATAATAGGGGGGTGAAGAGGCAGAAGGTGGGTGGAGCTGGTTCCCAACAATCAGGTGACAGCGAAGGTCAGTCGGATGAGCCCGTATCTGGTGCGCCTGTACCGGTAACGCGCACGAGAGGTAGACCACCAACTACTGGGCAATATGTAGGGCTGGCTAAAGCTAAGGCTACGCTAAATGCGGCAGTGCAGGAGGAGAGGCGACTCGCAGAGGAGAAAGAGATTGCTGACACGGGGAAGCAGGCTCGAACTCGGTCCGCTCGTCCTCTGAATATGGCGAGCACTGATGCGTTGGCGTCTGAGTTACGTGGCAGGACTTTGGATTGGGTGGATGTGGTAGTTGCGGTTGCATCCAAGTCAAGAACTTTAAAAGGGACTTGTGTTCGGGATTTAAAGGATGCGGCGGAGGCAATCACTAGATATGTCACTGAATTGGCTAAGAGATCAGAGTCAGAAGAAAACGGGAGGCTTCAGGCGGAGAATGCGCGCTTGCGTTCGGAGTTGGCGGCAGCCACGGCTAGGTTGGAGACACAGAGCCAGGTGCCTCAAGGTGGGCCGGCTGAGCCTGATGTTGAGGAGGGGACGTTGCTTTCGCCGGTGCTTTCGTTGTTGGAACGCATGGAGTGCGATCTCATCAACAAAATAGGGCGTATGGTCAATGCCAGAATTGATGCAAGGTTTGCGGCGGCTGATGCGCCAGCTCAGCGTCCGCCTTTGAGCACGGATAGGCCGAGACCTGGGCCTGGGCCTGTTGCTGGCGTCTCGAAAGGAGTGCCGGCTGGCCCAAAATTGGCGGCTGGTGTCAAGAGTAAGAGGAAGGTTGCGGCTAGGCGCGGTAGGAAAAGGCGAGAGACTTTGGCTGCTCGGGAGGCGGCTTCTGCCAGGGTGGCTGCAGTGGTGTCAGCTCCTGCTCAAGCGGTGGATCATGAGCAGTTTACGCAGGTTGTGGGGCGTAAGAAGAGTAGGCACGTAAGTGTTATGGCTGGGCCTTCGGGTGTCAAGTCAGCCCCTCCAAACGCTTCCCAGCCGGTCGCGAGGCTTAATCCCCCTCGCTCACCAGCGGTCACTTTAACCCTTACGCCGGAGGCGTTAGAGAGCGGAATCACGTACGTAGACATCTTGACCGAAGCCAAGAAGCGCATAAAATTGGAGGAGCTGGGTCTCAGTCAGGTTCGTTTCCGAACTACTGTGACTGGTGCTAGAATGTTAGAGATTCCTCCTGGCACCCAGGATGCAAATCAGGCGGCGGATGCATTGGCAGTCAAGCTTCGGGAGGTCCTTGGCAATGATGTGGTTCAGGTCAGTCGTCCGGTGAAGTGCGCTGACATTCGCGTTCTGGGTTTGGATGTCTCGGTAACGGTGGAGGAAGTTGTGACGTCAGTTGCTGCGGAGGGGGGTTGTGCAGTTGATGCCATTAGGGCGGGTGTTATGTCGTATGCCCGCGGTGGTTCGGGTTCTCTTTGGTTGAATTGCCCAGTAGTGGCGGCAAAAAGGGTGGTAGAGGCGGGGCGCCTTAGGGTTGGATGGATTTCGGCGCGGGTGATATTGCTAGAGGCTAATCCACTGCGATGCTTTAGGTGCTTGGAGTTGGGTCATGTGGCAGCGAAGTGTGACAGAGGTATTGACCGAAGCGCAGTTTGCTTCCGTTGTGGCCAGGGTGGTCACAAGGCACGGGAATGTGAAGCTGAGGTTCACTGTGTGGCTTGTGCGGCAGCTGGTAAGCCGGCAGATCATTTGATTGGCCGTAAAGGATGCCAGAGTGGTGGGCAAAACAGAGGAGGAAAGAGGTCAGAGGGTCGCCCGGTAGCGCCTCTTTCTTCTCAGCATGGTGCTGTGGAGGAGACTATGGATACAGCGAGCTGAAATGGATTTAAGTTGCTTACGATGCTTGCAGGCGAACATTAATCACTCGCGTAATGCCCAAGATCTATTAGTGCAGACCTTGGCAGAGTGGCGAATTGGAGTGGCTGTGGTCTCTGAGCCTTATTTCGTCCCCAATCAGAGTGACTGGGTGAGTGATCAGGATGGATTGGTTGCTATTATGGTGCCGGGTACCCTAACAGTTCAGCGGACTGTTAGAGGGAGGGGTTATGTCATGGCTCTTGTCAGTGGTGTCGCAGTATTGGGGGTGTATTTCTCGCCCAATCGAAGTCTCGCCGAGTTTGAGCAGTTGCTTGCTGGCATCGGGGCTTTAGTTGGGCAGATGTCTTCTGTCCCGGTGCTCGTTGCTGGAGATTTCAATGCAAAGTCTCTTGCTTGGGGATCTTCAGTGACGGACGCCCGGGGGGAAGTTTTGGAGGACTGGGCAATTTCCCCAGGGGGTTGTTAGCACATGCGATCGCCAGCAAGGGGAGTCCATAGTGGACATTACGTTTGCATCAGATGCTCTTGCTCGACGTGTCCGGAACTGGAGGGTTGAGGCGGATGTTGAAACATTGTCTGACCACCGATACATACGGTACGATGTGGCTTCGTTCCCAGTGCTTGTGCGGGAGCAGCCGTCCAGTACTGGGGAAGGTCGAAGGTGGGTGCTGGGGCGCCTTGACAGGGAGCTTGCCAAGGAGGCGGCTATTGTGGAATCCTGGGGAGTTGCGACCAGAGAGGTTGGCAATGTGGAGCTTGCTACTGAAGAGTTAAGTGGTGCACTCACTCGGGTTTGTGATGTGGCGATGCCGAGAGCCAAGCCTTTCGTGGCTAAGCGCCAGGTATATTGGTGGAGACCTGAACTCAGTCAGCTGCGGGCAGCTTGTGTGGCGACGCGCCGCCGGTACACGCGTAGCAGGAGGCGTTTATCAAGGGACAGGTCGCAGGAGCAATTGCTCGTTGAGGAGGCGCTGAACCAAAACCGTGCGCAACTCGACGACATGTTAAACGCCCGACTTAAAACCCTAGAGTGTCGCCTCCTCCCGGAGCCACGGATGCGGCCACCCCTGGCCTCCGATCTGCGGGCAGCACTGACTGCCTCTGCCGGTCCTACTGGACGAGCGTCGAGCTTTTTAGCCGCTCAGTCTGGGTCAGAAATGGAAGCGGTGAAGAGAAACGCACCGCGCGTTCTTAAAATAAGAACGCTTCTTTACGTTATAAGCTACTAAAAGCTAGAGCAGCTATTGGAAGCTACTAAACGACGGTACAACTTAGAAAGCTGAAACTGAAAAGCTTAGAAAGCCAAAGTGGCTCTCTATGAAGGAAACCCTCTACCCCGTCTGAAACCCTGTAATACTAAAACTTTCCCTAAGCTCTGATGACTATACATACTTACCTCCTGAAAGGAACACTACAACCCTGCGTTAAATACTATAGCCCCAATAATCTAATTTCCTATATAAACATGATTTGTCAGACAATTTCAGCGGTTTTTCCTAACAATGGCTCGTGAAAGTCTAGTAGTAGATCCCTAGTTATGTAGTAACCCGATAATTTTTAGGAGACTGATAAAGAGGTTGTTGAAACAAAAACAAGGATATTTAGATTAAACTTTATTTCCTATAAATGGTACTTTACAATGAAAAGACATTAAGTAAATAGGTATATAAAATTAATTAGTTAATTAAATATTCGGTTATAAGTTCAAGCTGTTGATACGGGAAGGTTAGTGGTAAGGCTGTAGAATGGTGTCAGGATCTGTAAAAGAAAAGGCTATTCGGTAGTTTCCACATAGACAAAGTCTTCCCAATATTTGCGGTGAAGATTAATGCTAGAAAATTATTTTGTAAAATTTTGTTATTGATGATGAAATTAACTGTCTTATTTGAATATTTTATTTTACTACAAGCAAATATGGTTTTTTTTTTATTTAACCCCTACGCCTACAAGCGCTAATGTTAACGAATCCAGGCAGTAACAACTTTTCTAATTAGTTGTTTTTTCTGATTATTTTGATTAGATATAATTTTGCAAGTATTTAAACAAAAGTTAGGATGGGTAGCTGATGTGTGAAAGGTTTTCCCTTATCTACACGCCTGTAATCCGTGCGTTGGGGATTATTAGCTCAGAACCTGTCTACATTTTTTTTATATATTTTTATTTTGTGTTATTATTTTCTCTAATAATAACTTTATTAAGTGAAGCTACCAACGTTTCGTAACCTACACACCAGAGGAAAGAAACGCCAAGAAAACCTCTGAGATGCCTAGCTAATTAATTACATCAAAATTAAATCTAAAATTCAACCAAAGGGTCTGTGGTCATGCCGAAATAAATCATAGAAATATGTCGTGTTAGGCAGTTATGCTAATTCAAACTTCAAAGATAAGCAAATAGTATAGTACGCAGAGTAGGGCATTGTTTCTAACTACCAAACTCTTCATCTAATTATCAAATTTTACAGATGATGTACACTATTGAATTGAAAGCCTGAATTAACTTATGAACTATTTTCGTTCAGTTGTAGTTGATATGGATCCCCATAACTCACTCCAGCACGACTCAATCTCTCAGTTGAATTTCAATACTTTATTGTAGTGGCTTTCTCTTTGCCAATAATTGTATTTCCAACAATATGATAATATTTATTCATTAATTATTGTGAATGGCGATAAGGTACAAGTCTCACTATGTCAGAGAACATAGTTAAAATTTTCATAATATTTTTGTTTTACAACTCTATGTTGGTACAAGGTTAGATGCCTTATTTCAGCTTAAAAGTAATAAATAATTTCAGTTATATAAATAGGCTCCTTCATAGAAGGATCAAGGTAGTGGTTATGAAGAATGAACATAATTGTTCAATGGTTAATGTCGGTTTCGCTGTCATACATAAATAATGTTACAATCACACAAGTAATAATTACTTTAGTCCAAGCCAATGCTTATTTACCAAAGCATATGTACCGCAAGTATAATAGAGAACACAATCTTTTAAATTCATAAATCAGGTACGTAAGACACGCTAAAATTCGTTCCCAAAATAGGGTAAACGTCTTAATATATACTCAATTAAATTCATATGCCGCAACCGCAAAACATAAAAGTATCACGCATTCCGCAATAAAATTCGCAAAACGTATAAAATTATAACGCATACGCAATATAGGATATAGGATAAACGCATCCACAAACATATAGAAATATAACGCATTCCGCAACCGTATAAAAAGGTAACGCATACGCAATATAGGATAAACGCATCCATCCCTATTTCGATAAATTCGTAAAATGTTTCCGCATACTCCGTTAAATTCCGTACGCGTATACATATCATATAATAATTCAACCAAATTTCACATAAATTAAATGCAAGAACCACAGTAATAAGGAAAATGTTCATAATATAACAGTCAATTAAAAGCACTTACTCAACTCCAAGGCCTAAAGAGAATACACAGAAAAGAAATAAATTTTATAAGTGAATAGATTTTGCCTCACCAAATTAGACTTCTTTTGCTGGTCCTATTGGCAGCTCAGGGTGGGGCCTCAGTGTTTGTAGCTAGCTCTATTCAGCGGCAGAAGTCAGGTCCCGTTGCTCCGGATGGTGCTTGTGGCTCACGACGGCGGCAGAAGTCAAGTGCTCGTAGATCTCTGGTCGGAGGCAAAGTGTTCGCAGCTCTGGTCGAAGGCAAAGTCCATCCCTACGGTACGCCCTTCCCTTATATAGCATTAAAATTACGTATATAAACGCGAACTACCCCCGTGACGTCAGAGAGGTCCGAAACGTCCGCCTTGTGGTAGCTTGGTTAGATTGATCTAAGCCAATTTGAACCTTATTGATCCTTTAGTTCATACTATTTTAAAGACCAAATTCCTATACTTAAGTGACCTAGTTCGATAACCTCCTATCTCCCATAGGGAATGTTTTTCTTGAATATCTATCCAATTATGCAATTTCCAATGAAAATTTATATGAAAATAGATGAAAACATTAGCCCCGCGTATGATTTAATAAGCCCCTGTAAGTATTAATGTCTATTTTCCCCGTAAAATGCCAATATATCTTTGTATACCAATTTGATTCTTAAGATCCCTACGCTACATACTTCTATAAGAATCAAGTTCCTATGAGCGCCCTACCCTTTTTGGAAAACCTAACCTCTAAGAAAACTATTTTCTTTAATTCAAACAAAAGTAAGTATTTCCTAAGGTGTATTTATATAATCTATGATGAAGATAATTGTTCTGCATATATTATGACCAGATCCTATCGGATTTACTGCGTATTTACTTTGTAAAATACCAATATAAATTTTATAAGAAAATTCGCTTTTTACCCTAATTTTCATCACTTTCCTTTATTTGTTTTGATCAAAATTGTGTTTATCACACGTTTATAAGCTAAAACTAGCCTAGAATTCCATCAAACATCAGTAATATCTACAATCTTTTTACGACAATTTTCGATCATAAAATTTGTCTATTTTAGCGCTTTACCGAATCGAACTCGTTATGTTTTATAAAAACAAAGCTCCCAACTTTATTTATTTCCGTTATTTAACTTCATAATACGAGTTTTTACATAATAATCCCAAAATCGATTTTGGACGAGAAAGTAAGTTCTCAACTTTTTCACGTTTAATTCATTCAATTTCGTTAATATACTTCCTGAAATATAACTTTAATTACTTTACCTTTAATTTAAGTATCGATTTATAACAATAATTAACAAATTAAGAACATAACCTCTCAATTTGGGCAAATTTTCAGACAAATCTAAAATATTATTAGATACTACTTTTTGTTATTGAATAAATTATCAATAATACATTTATTCTATACAATAACCTACATTTCGTCTCGAAAATCCTATTAAAAGTATCGATTTATAACAATAATTAACAAATTAAAATCATAACCTCTCCATTCGGACAAATTTTCAGACAAATTTAAAATATCATTAGATACTAGTTTTTGTTATTGAATAAATCATCAATAATACAGTTACTCTATACAATAAACTACATTTCATCTCGAAAATCCTATTAAAAGTATCGATTTTCATCATTACTTAACGAACAATATTCTCAGTTGTCGGTCATTCCCTTCCCTAGATATTCTCACAATGAAAACATATGAAATTATAAGAAACTGATGATAAAGCAATTTGTAATCAAAATACTAATTTCTAAATGGGTAAAAGAACCTGTCTATGTTACTAACAGTTTGTACTATGTCATAAAATGTCTTTAGTAAATTATATATTTTTGTCCTTAGTACATATCTCAAGAATGAAGTAAATATTTCTAGAACATACTTTATATACAACCCCCTGCTATTCTATGAGTTTAATTTTACCTAATAATATATCCCCCATTGAAGGAATCGATCACAAGATTGCTAAAACTTTATGACAAATCTAGTGCGGTAACCAAATTACTGTTTGTCCACTGCAAATGGTACAAACGTATATTTCAGATAATAATTCCCCAAAACGTTGCATACTTATCCTGTTAAGTTGTTATTCATAGCCTCTGTTCCTGTGAAAACTAAAACATACATTAAATATCTACACAAGCTGCATATATATATTACATATGAATGCCACTTATGGTCAAAATGCCATTTTAAATACCCAAATAATAATAATAATAACCATTATTTCTATCTAAAATACAACTATGCAAAATACATAATTAATTGACCAAGATCATGAATGTTTCAAAATCTTGCCAATCAACGGTGAACAATATTTAGCAAAACTCTATGGTATCAATTGCTTATGCAATAATGCAAAAATAAGTAATAATATAAATATAATTATATCTAAACATAATATAAGTTATCGAAAACTGTGAGAAATCCTAGTAAAGATTTCAGGTTTTATATTTTCCAAATATTCTCAGTTACTGAAAGCAATGATAATAGCTTATCATTAAAGTTCAGGTATGTATTGTTGCTAATAAAACACAATGATGCTTATATACTTCCATTTATTTTATTTCCTTTGTCAGATCATTAACTTGATCTTTTCTTACATACTAAAATAAAACCCATATGTAATAAGGTGAACCTCCACCCTCATACATACTATGTGAATCATTTATTTTCATTTTTTCATGAACTTTACTCATGAAAATATCATGTAAAAGCTTACAAATGAAGCTCTATCAGCCTTTAAAGTCATTTTGCTAATTTTCATACTTAGAGGACCCTATGGACCTCTACAGCTCTGCCCTCCGATGGAATTGACGCGGAAAGGACATTTGTACTTGAAGCAGAGATTGCATCGTAACCCAATAAAGACACAGATATTGATATTTCACCCTCCCAGTGTTAATTCACCCCATTTGACTAACCATCAATCAAAAAGTTGACAGTATCATCAAACAGAGCAAAATTTTTTTTTTTTTATAGTGTGATATGTAAAAGTGACCATTACTCAGCAGTAATCAATTGATTCCAAGATAATCATAGACCTTGTGGTTTCTCAGTTCCTTGAGTCAGAATTGGTAAAAAGCCAGAATTTCCGCCCTGACGGAAGTGCAAGGTTTGTGAGGTCTTACAATCTCTAATAGAAACTCCCATTACCCATTCATATGTATTGTATCAAACAAGATTCTTCCCTTGATTATCAAACAAAACGCAACCAACTTTGCCCTGGCCTTATGAAGGGACAAGAGAAGCCTTCGTCAGGACGACTATCCCTTTACTCTTTTATAACTTCCCCCAATAGTATCCCCAAGTACCGATAGCCAGTCTACAACCATCTCCAAACCAACTAATACTACCTTTTATGGCGTGATGTCCTCTATTCAAACAAAACCAGATCAATAATAACAATTCTGAAATACTCAAAATCATTCAGTCACTGATCTACCTTATATCTGAACAAAAGGGTGTGTGAAACTAGTTTTTGCAACGTGTATAGTGTCTCATTGTCAAAGAAAGATACCTAGAACTGGTATGTATAAAATTAACCTAACACCAAGATTCCTTTGACAACGATCATTGTAATCCCTTCAAGAACCCCTTCCCCCCCTAAGCTCAACTTAAGAAACAACAATATCCGCTGACCATAATCTTGACTTTGTGTTATTAAACAAACCCTACGCTAACTCTCAATCAGTCAAACAAACGATACGTTTTCGTTTGTCATATCATAGCAAGTCTCTCGTCTGTCATCTCTCTAAGTCCCCCTTCCTAGCTTAGTAATCTGTATTTGTTCAAAAACCCAAAGCCATTTTTGGTATATGGTCATATGAAAAAGAAATTATTCCCTAAACTCAATTTTGACCCCCCCATACATTAAGCGAATAATAGTAATTACCTCATAACCAAAATTGCAGAATCATAAAATAGAACTACAACTCTAGTTACTACAATACCTTTTCAAAACCTCGTAACCAGGACTAGAAAACTATAGTCCCAGCTACTACCATTACCTGAACTAAAATTATTAGAACTTAAAAATCTATATAATTTCAGTTGTACCTTTAAGTATAGAAATCATTACAATTGTACTAAACCAAGAACCTCACTTATTTATTAAACCCGCATATAAAACTTGAATTTCCGAAATTTGTAACTACTATGTTGCATAATTCTACATTTTAGAACAACTCGGTGTGCTTGTATTTCCCCAATATCCCTCGTTATCTATTTTCCCTCTTACTTGTTTAACCTACATTCTTTATTTATTTACTTATTTCTACTAGATGAAAAAAAACCGTTTTATCTAAGAATTTAAACAAATGGTAACAACGCCAAGTCAAATCCATGATGTGTATTATACCCGCGAAGTACTATAAAGTAGATAGGCGCTTACGTAATATCAAAACCTCTAATTCAACGTAATTATATATTTGCCTACTTTATTCTAAACTAAAAAATTTCAAATATGTACGTTTGTATACCTGCCCGGAGTATAGACTTGTGTCGCGACATCTATTATTCGATTTATTTTCATATTACTATCGACAAATATCCCTTTTAACTACTCTACTCAAAATATGTCGTCATCTCGGAACCGAAAAGTTTACGTATGAAATTGTCTCCTATCCTATAAAATTTACGACAACAAGTCATTCGCCCGTTCCTAGCTCTAACAACGTCATCTAGTGACAAATGAGTGAACTAAAAGCTAGTTATAATTATGTGACGGATAAAATCTATAAGGATTCTACAAGAAAACATCGTTCGCTAGTTTACGCTAGTAACAGTGACATCTAGTGACGAGTAGTTGAACTAAAACTGAATAATTATTGTAATATCGAAAAATCTAAAAGCATTCTACAAGAAAACATCGTTCGCTGGTTTACGCTAAGAACAGTGACATCTAGTGACACTTTGAAGAACCTCCTGCCTGCTAATTGTTAAAACAAAATTATAATTTTAAAACCATTTGATGTAAGAACATTGTTAGCTAGTTCGTAATTGTAACAACGACCCCTTGCGACCCTTACATAAACTATTCCCAAAACATAGTAAAATATGTAAAAGCAAACTTTTATTTATTTATTTCGAGTCTAAAATTTATATCATGTTGAAGGAATAATCGGTAGTTCTCACTATGGCCAACATAACGCACAATTTTTTCTGAATTTGTTGTTGCAAATTTGTGTATGGACCCCCTTTTTTTATTCCAAATCTTAACTTGACATAACTACGTATCGTATTTGGAGGTTTAATTAACACAAATACCGTCCTAACTCAAGTAAACGCAAAATAAAAGCTGAATGTACGATGAGACGATGACGCTTATATACTTGTCTTAGTTAGCTTCCTAAATGATTTAGTTTCTAAATTTAGTCAAGTCTAACCGCATTTAGCAAATAAATTTACTATGAAAACTAGTTAGGATCCTAATTAGGGTGCTAGTTAGGACACTAAAAAAAGTTAAGTGTAACAGGGCTTTTAAACACTAATGTTATCAGTGACTATCAAAGATTTCTTTATCTGTGGAATGACTTTGTGTATTTTAAAATAGGATTGTACCATAAACTTATCAATGCTACTATTAAATCGAACCCGAAAGTATATTAGTGTGTGTCTGTTTACAAAACTAGTTTGTTTTAAGTGTATGCATTTAAATCTTATTTCTGTCCCAATAAATAAAACGAAATAAATAAATATTTTCTTTTTCTCGCAAGGATTTTACTAATTTACGAACGCGCTTCGTAGTTTTTAATTTAACTGGCAACACCGCTCTGAGCTCATAGCCGTCCCTACCAACCAAACAGAGCCGTTCAAAATTTTCACAAGTATAGCGTGAATATAGCAATGTTGCTAACTGGCCAACCGGCGTTTTAATGTGACACGTTTCGACTCCGGATTTCTGATTCCTAATTTCCTTATATGTGTCCGTTTATTAAGTAAAACAATAGCAAAAGTACCTAAGTGAAAGAAGTAAGTGTTAACCGACATATTTAATCAACAGTGGTTTAAGTAGTTCGAACGATGGAGATGTGTTTACGAGTTCACAATTTTGTTAGTAAATACCGGCGCCATTTTTACTACGTTTCATGAATTTGTTTTGTTTCTAGATTATATCTGTTGATGAATATCTACACCTATTATGTTATGGATAAAACCAGATTACAATGGAAAACCTATAAGTTACTACGCAATAATCAATCAATCAAGGAAGCTATGCAGTGTCTAAAGCCCTTGAAAACTTGTGACGTAATTGAATTACATTAAAATATCAAGTAAGTACGCATTATTTTGTTTAAAGGTGGACTATCTACCCAATTCAGTTTATTTTACAACCGTATCCCTTCTGTTTTTAAATATATATCTAAAGGTAAACAAGGTTTTGTCCCGTCAAAACTTATATATGACGTTTGTACCTACAAGGTTACTAAAGTTACTTTATCTCTACAATGTTACTCTATCTCGGTCATTCCATTAAGTTATTCCAATTGCAGGTTGACAAGAGAACGTGCCTACATGAAAGGAAGAAGCACGGAATTTAAAATTGCCAGATTTCACGACACTGTCCCTACTTCTACGGCTTCAACTACAGCTGCCTAAGCCACGTGTGTCTCTCCGGAACTAAAATGTAAGTACATGTTTATCCCAACATTTTTAATTATCTATACTAAAGCATTTAATCATAAGGAAACGCTGCCCCCCGCATTTTAGACCAATAACTAATCATATTTTGTAGGTTATGTTTATTATGTTGTGTCTGAAATATGTACACTCCCTATGAAACGAATCTTAGTCTTAACTACATACAAAGAATATTTTTATTATTTAAAACAGCCTACTATACAGGATGATTCATGAGACGTGAGCAGGCTTAACACTACGGATTCAGTTAATAATAAGCTATTGTTTGATATCAGTATTAGCGTGATAAGCGCAAAAAAATTTTTTTTATTGAAAATAAAATGTTTAAAATTATTTACGACACGCATGGTCACTCTTTATTATTAATATTTTCTTGTTAGAATATTCTCTTGTTTTTCTGTGATATGTGTCAAATTGATGTCTGGTTACTTTGGAAACATCGTATCTCACTTAACTTGACAATTATTTTTTTCATAATCAAAGTGCTGTCATGATTGTTACAGAGGTTTTATCTTTATTGATTTCTTTATGTAGGGTGACCATGATTACAGAGAACAAAATTTCTACGAAACAAAAAGGTAAAAAAAATTGAAAGGCGCTATTGTTTCACTTAAAAATGATGGCGGCCGATTCATTATCGTTAACTCAGTGTGTAGGGTTGTTCCTGCTCACGTCTCATGAATCACCCTGTATAAACTACTTTATGTATTTCAGTGAATCCAGCCCCGCAATGCATCGTTAGCCAGTCTGACAGTTGCTGCCCTCCAGATTTCCGACTCTTACACCAGGTAATTAGCCTTTATCTTTTGTTGGTAAATTAATTATTACAATGAACTACCAAAATTGCAACTACTCTATTTAGTACAAACATTTTAATATCACCTTTTGAGAAATTTTAGTTTTACCCGTCCCGCTGTTTGTAATTAACCCTTGAAAGTGAACTTTGACCCCCTTCCCCATTTCTAATTGAGCTGAAATTTTCCACGCCTATGTATGTCACGTGACACTGCAATATTATGATGACATGTAACTGATTTGATGATGGAGCAGAAAGGTGTCTATAAGATCTCCCTCAACTATTCAATTTTGTCCCGTTGTGTTTGGGCTTGTTGTACTTTTGTAGTTAGAGATTGTATAAGAGTACAGTTAGCAAAGCAAAGCTTATCATAAAAATGAAATTATTGAGAAAAAATGTAGTAAGACTTTTATTTAACGCCCCGTTACCTAAACAATGGATATTTTTTATTTTATTTTTATATTAAGTACTAAGACAGCTATATTTTAAAATCTCCCTATTCTAAGATAGATCACACTGATACCCTGAATGTAGAAGACTAGCCTGACGCTAGTTTCGAGCACCAGAAACCTAGATCACTTTTTTTTCTTTGTAAATGACATACATGTAAGTTCACACTAATACCATTCCTATTTAAACTAATTTCAGGCTAATTTCTGCAGTACCTTGAGAGCTTCCAGTCTACCCCTGGCTCCTCGCATCTCTTCTACGCGCTTCACAACGGAAAACAAGTGAGTATAGATAGAATCCCTTCCTAATAAGAAGATTAGAACCTCTGGCTGTATATGCATGCATGCCTACACATGTATGTAAGTATGTAGTTAAATATCTACTATTAACGTGGTTCTGATGATGATGATGACTTCTAACATAATTTTTCGAAATCAGCCCTACATGCACATAATGACAAACCTTCATGAAGTAGAGTTCTATGGCCGAATTACTGGTCCTAATTTTGGTATAGTATAGACACCTACACAAAGAATCAGGTTCAAACGAAACCTGGACCCTAAATTTTGTCACCCTATTGACTACCCGTTACTTGCAATGCCACGCTATTGCTATGACCAGAGAGACCATCTCAAACCCCTTAAGAATACTAATATGAGTTCCTATTTTTTTTTTTTTCTAGAATACTTTTTTAACGTTTTACCTGTGCTTGGAAGTAATAACAAACTTACTTACTTACTTTATTTAAAGTAAAACGTACCTACATTTAGAATGCAAATAACCATTTAACCTATCCCCAAGTTCAGACACTAGTAACGTTTTTATTTTAATCAATTTTCAGAGTCCCGGAACATCTATACAAAGCGACTTCCGTCTCATCATCGATCAACGCGGCCCACCTTCCTATCACCGCGGAAGACAGACTGGGATCTACACACTATTCCTATTGTAGCTTTAGTTCCTTAAGTTAGCCACTAATTATCATTTATTTTATACCACGACGGTGGCAAACAAGCATACGACCCGCCTTATGGTAAGCAATTACCGTAGCCTATGGACGCCCGTAACCTCAGAGGATTCTCATGCAAGCATTTATAGTACCTATATGCTTTCGAACATGACAACTTTTCAAAATAATGATTTTACTTTTATTTTATTAAGTTAATCAGTATATATAAGCAATTATATCTAATACTAGCTGGGTAATGTTGTTTTAATGTGAATACCCTACAAGTAAATAACATCCTTATCATTGCTAAACCTTTTTAAATATTTAAACTTTTGTGAGATATGTCAACAAGTACTTGTGGCTGTACTCACTACTTGGCTGGTTTTTAAATATTACTCTAAACTGCCTACGTCAACTAATGATTTCAATTTGTAAAATTAGCATACATGCGACAAATAAGCCTTTCAAATTACCGAAACATCAAATGCAGTGTGCAAACTATTAAGTTGATAATCTCAAATAATAGCAAAGACAAAGATCCTGACGAATTGAGGAATCCTCTTTCGAAACTTGAATGTCGTTTGATAAAAGAACATTGTTTGGAACTAGTATGTGTAAATAAAATATATATCCTAGGTTAGGGCTATTCTGTGGCCTAAGTTTATTATCCTGCCATAATATAATAAATGCCTTTGCTTGATAAAGTTTCTCCAGATGGCGGAGTAAGTGAGATTACTGATAGATGGATTAGGTAGATAGCTTTATTATTCGAAAAATATACATTCATTTATACAATGCCCTGTAGTACTGTTTCCGCGGTGTATCTGTAGGTGAGATAGTTATTCTACTGTTATGCTAATGTTATTTATTGGCACACTTAGCGATATGCTGTTTGTGATACCGGTGTCACTCATGTGTATCTAGTAGATATGTCTAAAGCTGTTTTTTTATTTATTTTAATTTGTACCAGCTGGTGTCTTATCTTATAGGGTAGATTATTTAGATAATACGGTGATCTTTTATTGAGGGTTTGGTCACCGAAATAGTTTTCTACTTGTGGCAACTCGTATTTGTCAACAGACACTGATTTTGTGTTATGTGAGTGATCGATCAGTACTAGGCTGCACTATGATCATGTTGATACTACTTTTATTTTGTTATTATTTATTAAACAAGAAATAAACATGTAGTTTTATTAAGCGTGACACCCATACTAAATCAACCCCACCCCAGTGATCATTTCTTAGGTTTAATAAATGAACCTATCTCTATTGTTATGTATCTACTAATAACCATTGATTTTCCCCTCCTGAAACAGGCTACATGTTAACTACAATATACTTTTAAATGATTGATATCTCATGAAATAGAAATGAATATTAAAATTATGGACCTAGACAGTCATATTTTTACCAAAAACATTGGTATTTTGAATCTGCCGCCTTTTGAACTACTCGATATTATTAAAAATGTCTCTTTGTTTATTGAATGAGAATAATAATACGTTAATTATATAGTGAAATACTAATTATTTCTATAATTTGCAAAATAAAACATTGTTAGAACACATAGAATCGAAACGCAACGCCAGTGACAGTCAGTATTAACATGGCTGTCAGATATAGTCAAAACAAAGTTTTCGTGGTTATGTTATTGTTAGTTTTAGTGATTTTAAAACGCGTGAACTGCTTAAAAAGTGTGTGGAAAAGATGCTTTCGAGCACCAGTGAAGTGATGCAATTATGTTTCAAGTGTATTTCGTGATATACCGTGATTTAATGTGCCTACAAAGTTTACCCGGAATTCGCGGCTAAGGTAACAATATGATTTAAGAGTGCTTCCCTCTGCCCTCCGCGTATATATTTTTTATTGTTTCAACAACAATATCAGTCTCCATATCCATTAACACGGTCAGCAACTGAAACCGCTTAAATTATCCAACCAAATTATGTGTAAATATTAATATGTATGATTCTAATCCTGGTCACGGCTATTAACTGAAGAGAAACGCGCCGGGCGTTTCTAAATTAATACGCTTCTTTACGTTATAAGCTACTAAAAGCTAGAGCAGCTATTGGAAGCTACTAAACGACGGTACAACTTAGAAAGCTGAAACTGAAAAGCTTAGAAAGCCAAAGTGGCTCTCTATGAAGGAAACCCTCTACCCCGTCTGAAACCCTGTAATACTAAAACTTTCCCTAAGCTCTGATGACTATACATACTTACCTCCTGAAAGGAACACTACAACCCTGCGTTAAATACTATAGCCCCAATAATCTAATTTCCTATATAAACATGATTTGTCAGACAATTTCAGCGGTTTTTCCTAACAATGGCTCGTGAAAGTCTAGTAGTAGATCCCTAGTTATGTAGTAACCCGATAATTTTTAGGAGACTGATAAAGAGGTTGTTGAAACAAAAACAAGGATATTTAGATTAAACTTTATTTCCTATAAATGGTACTTTACAATGAAAAGACATTAAGTAAATAGGTATATAAAATTAATTAGTTAATTAAATATTCGGTTATAAGTTCAAGCTGTTGATACGGGAAGGTTAGTGGTAAGGCTGTAGAATGGTGTCAGGATCTGTAAAAGAAAAGGCTATTCGGTAGTTTCCACATAGACAAAGTCTTCCCAATATTTGCGGTGAAGATTAATGCTAGAAAATTATTTTGTAAAATTTTGTTATTGATGATGAAATTAACTGTCTTATTTGAATATTTTATTTTACTACAAGCAAATATGGTTTTTTTTTATTTAACCCCTACGCCTACAAGCGCTAATGTTAACGAATCCAGGCAGTAACAACTTTTCTAATTAGTTGTTTTTTCTGATTATTTTGATTAGATATAATTTTGCAAGTATTTAAACAAAAGTTAGGATGGGTAGCTGATGTGTGAAAGGTTTTCCCTTATCTACACGCCTGTAATCCGTGCGTTGGGGATTATTAGCTCGGAACCTGTCTACATTTTTTTTATATATTTTTATTTTGTGTTATTATTTTCTCTAATAATAACTTTATTAAGTGAAGCTACCAACGTTTCGTAACCTACACACCAGAGGAAAGAAACGCCAAGAAAACCTCTGAGATGCCTAGCTAATTAATTACATCAAAATTAAATCTAAAATTCAACCAAAGGGTCTGTGGTCATGCCGAAATAAATCATAGAAATATGTCGTGTTAGGCAGTTATGCTAATTCAAACTTCAAAGATAAGCAAATAGTATAGTACGCAGAGTAGGGCATTGTTTCTAACTACCAAACTCTTCATCTAATTATCAAATTTTACAGATGATGTACACTATTGAATTGAAAGCCTGAATTAACTTATGAACTATTTTCGTTCAGTTGTAGTTGATATGGATCCCCATAACTCACTCCAGCACGACTCAATCTCTCAGTTGAATTTCAATACTTTATTGTAGTGGCTTTCTCTTTGCCAATAATTGTATTTCCAACAATATGATAATATTTATTCATTAATTATTGTGAATGGCGATAAGGTGCAAGTCTCACTATGTCAGAGAACATAGTTAAAATTTTCATAATATTTTTGTTTTACAACTCTATGTTGGTACAAGGTTAGATGCCTTATTTCAGCTTAAAAGTAATAAATAATTTCAGTTATATAAATAGGCTCCTTCATAGAAGGATCAAGGTAGTGGTTATGAAGAATGAACATAATTGTTCAATGGTTAATGTCGGTTTCGCTGTCATACATAAATAATGTTACAATCACACAAGTAATAATTACTTTAGTCCAAGCCAATGCTTATTTACCAAAGCATATGTACCGCAAGTATAATAGAGAACACAATCTTTTAAATTCATAAATCAGGTACGTAAGACACGCTAAAATTCGTTCCCAAAATAGGGTAAACGTCTTAATATATACTCAATTAAATTCATATGCCGCAACCGCAAAACATAAAAGTATCACGCATTCCGCAATAAAATTCGCAAAACGTATAAAATTATAACGCATACGCAATATAGGATATAGGATAAACGCATCCACAAACATATAGAAATATAACGCATTCCGCAACCGTATAAAAAGGTAACGCATACGCAATATAGGATAAACGCATCCATCCCTATTTCGATAAATTCGTAAAATGTTTCCGCATACTCCGTTAAATTCCGTACGCGTATACATATCATATAATAATTCAACCAAATTTCACATAAATTAAATGCAAGAACCACAGTAATAAGGAAAATGTTCATAATATAACAGTCAATTAAAAGCACTTACTCAACTCCAAGGCCTAAAGAGAATACACAGAAAAGAAATAAATTTTATAAGTGAATAGATTTTGCCTCACCAAATTAGACTTCTTTTGCTGGTCCTATTGGCAGCTCAGGGTGGGGCCTCAGTGTTTGTAGCTAGCTCTATTCAGCGGCAGAAGTCAGGTCCCGTTGCTCCGGATGGTGCTTGTGGCTCACGACGGCGGCAGAAGTCAAGTGCTCGTAGATCTCTGGTCGGAGGCAAAGTGTTCGCAGCTCTGGTCGAAGGCAAAGTCCATCCCTACGGTACGCCCTTCCCTTATATAGCATTAAAATTACGTATATAAACGCGAACTACCCCCGTGACGTCAGAGAGGTCCGAAACGTCCGCCTTGTGGTAGCTTGGTTAGATTGATCTAAGCCAATTTGAACCTTATTGATCCTTTAGTTCATACTATTTTAAAGACCAAATTCCTATACTTAAGTGACCTAGTTCGATAACCTCCTATCTCCCATAGGGAATGTTTTTCTTGAATATCTATCCAATTATGCAATTTCCAATGAAAATTTATATGAAAATAGATGAAAACATTAGCCCCGCGTATGATTTAATAAGCCCCTGTAAGTATTAATGTCTATTTTCCCCGTAAAATGCCAATATATCTTTGTATACCAATTTGATTCTTAAGATCCCTACGCTACATACTTCTATAAGAATCAAGTTCCTATGAGCGCCCTACCCTTTTTGGAAAACCTAACCTCTAAGAAAACTATTTTCTTTAATTCAAACAAAAGTAAGTATTTCCTAAGGTGTATTTATATAATCTATGATGAAGATAATTGTTCTGCATATATTATGACCAGATCCTATCGGATTTACTGCGTATTTACTTTGTAAAATACCAATATAAATTTTATAAGAAAATTCGCTTTTTACCCTAATTTTCATCACTTTCCTTTATTTGTTTTGATCAAAATTGTGTTTATCACACGTTTATAAGCTAAAACTAGCCTAGAATTCCATCAAACATCAGTAATATCTACAATCTTTTTACGACAATTTTCGATCATAAAATTTGTCTATTTTAGCGCTTTACCGAATCGAACTCGTTATGTTTTATAAAAACAAAGCTCCCAACTTTATTTATTTCCGTTATTTAACTTCATAATACGAGTTTTTACATAATAATCCCAAAATCGATTTTGGACGAGAAAGTAAGTTCTCAACTTTTTCACGTTTAATTCATTCAATTTCGTTAATATACTTCCTGAAATATAACTTTAATTACTTTACCTTTAATTTAAGTATCGATTTATAACAATAATTAACAAATTAAGAACATAACCTCTCAATTTGGGCAAATTTTCAGACAAATCTAAAATATTATTAGATACTACTTTTTGTTATTGAATAAATTATCAATAATACATTTATTCTATACAATAACCTACATTTCGTCTCGAAAATCCTATTAAAAGTATCGATTTATAACAATAATTAACAAATTAAAATCATAACCTCTCCATTCGGACAAATTTTCAGACAAATTTAAAATATCATTAGATACTAGTTTTTGTTATTGAATAAATCATCAATAATACAGTTACTCTATATAATAAACTACATTTCATCTCGAAAATCCTATTAAAAGTATCGATTTTCATCATTACTTAACGAACAATATTCTCAGTTGTCGGTCATTCCCTTCCCTAGATATTCTCACAATGAAAACATATGAAATTATAAGAAACTGATGATAAAGCAATTTGTAATCAAAATACTAATTTCTAAATGGGTAAAAGAACCTGTCTATGTTACTAACAGTTTGTACTATGTCATAAAATGTCTTTAGTAAATTATATATTTTTGTCCTTAGTACATATCTCAAGAATGAAGTAAATATTTCTAGAACATACTTTATATACAACCCCCTGCTATTCTATGAGTTTAATTTTACCTAATAATATATCCCCCATTGAAGGAATCGATCACAAGATTGCTAAAACTTTATGACAAATCTAGTGCGGTAACCAAATTACTGTTTGTCCACTGCAAATGGTACAAACGTATATTTCAGATAATAATTCCCCAAAACGTTGCATACTTATCCTGTTAAGTTGTTATTCATAGCCTCTGTTCCTGTGAAAACTAAAACATACATTAAATATCTACACAAGCTGCATATATATATTACATATGAATGCCACTTATGGTCAAAATGCCATTTTAAATACCCAAATAATAATAATAATAACCATTATTTCTATCTAAAATACAACTATGCAAAATACATAATTAATTGACCAAGATCATGAATGTTTCAAAATCTTGCCAATCAACGGTGAACAATATTTAGCAAAACTCTATGGTATCAATTGCTTATGCAATAATGCAAAAATAAGTAATAATATAAATATAATTATATCTAAACATAATATAAGTTATCGAAAACTGTGAGAAATCCTAGTAAAGATTTCAGGTTTTATATTTTCCAAATATTCTCAGTTACTGAAAGCAATGATAATAGCTTATCATTAAAGTTCAGGTATGTATTGTTGCTAATAAAACACAATGATGCTTATATACTTCCATTTATTTTATTTCCTTTGTCAGATCATTAACTTGATCTTTTCTTACATACTAAAATAAAACCCATATGTAATAAGGTGAACCTCCACCCTCATACATACTATGTGAATCATTTATTTTCATTTTTTCATGAAAATATCATGTAAAAGCTTACAAATGAAGCTCTATCAGCCTTTAAAGTCATTTTGCTAATTTTCATACTTAGAGGACCCTATGGACCTCTACAGCTGTTCCTTCTTCCGCGTCTTTCATGCCCGACGACGAGAAGCAGACAAAACGCAAACCGAAGCGTAAAAAAGCCAGTTTGGCTGCTAAGGAGGCGGCCGAAGCCAGGCAAACACGTAAGGCAACAGCAGTGACCGACGCGCCTACCACGGCAAAAGAAAGTTGGAGTAAAGCAGTAGGCAGAAAGGCCAAGAAAGCTGTATAGGGATCATCAGCCAAAGATTCCGAAACAGCCCGCAAGCCTAACCCTGCTCAAAAGCGAACACAATCACAAGACAAAGTGGCACCGCGGACAAAAACACAAAAGGCACGAAAATTACGGGCACCCCACTCCTCAGTTATAGTTCTGTCCCTACAGCCAGAAGCTGAAGGCAGGGGCATCACTTATAAGAGTGTTCTTGCCACAGCTAAAGAAAAAGTGAACCTGTCTGAGCTCGAAATTCAGTCAGTCCGGTTCAAAGTCACAGCTACTGGCGCACGATTGCTGGAAATATCAGGGGCCACTAGTGGACCCAAAGCGGACAAACTGGCTGAAAAACTCAGCCAGCTCTTTAGCTCCGAAGAGGTGCGGGTATCCCGGCCCACAAAATGCGTCGAACTACGCGTATCTGGCTTTGACGACTCAGTCACAACGGAGGACATCGCTGAAGCGATAGCACGAGCTGGGGGGTGTGCAACCCAGGAAGTGAAAGTTGGCGACATAAAGCTGGACCCGTGGAGTCTAGGCTCGGTGTGGGTTCGCTGTCCAGTCGCCGCTGCTAAAAAAGTAACCGAAGCAGGAAGGCTGCTTATAGGCTGGGTATCAGCGCAAGTGAAGCTCCATGAACCTCGCCCCCAAAGGTGTTACCGATGCTTTGAGGTAGGTCATGTCAAAGCGAAATGTCTCTCTGAGATCGACAGATCCGAACTGTGCTACCGCTGTGGCCAGACGGGACACAGGGCGAAGGAGTGCACAGCGAAGCCACACTGCACCCTCTGTGCAGCATCTGGCAAAGATGCGGGTCATAGGACAGGGAGCAAGAGCTGCGCTGCCCCACGAAAAAGACCGAAGACCAAGGCTGAAGATGTCTCCCGGGGGCAGCCCAGCCAGCCCGAACGCCCACCCACCGCCACGGTGGATGAGGTACAGATGGAGTCTACGAATGATATAAATAAATAAAAAAATGGCCATTAAAGTGCTACAGGCGAATCTCAACCACTGTGCCAGGGCTCAGGATCTCCTGTTCCAGAGCATGGCAGAGTGGTCGATAAACATAGCGGTAATTGCGGAGCCATACTCCGTACCTACCCGTACAGGATGGGTGGGGGACGTAGACAATACTGTTGCCCTAGTGTCGCGGAGCCTGGCGGGCTCCCCACCTTTTCAAGGCATTGTAAAAGGCCACGGGTACATAGCTGCAATCCATGATAGCATTGCAGTAGTAGGATGCTACTTCTCGCCCAACAAGAACCTGGCGGATTTTGAGCGGTTCCTTATAGAGGTGGGTGCCGTGGCCAGGCAGCTGCATCCCACACCCGTGTTAATTGCCGGAGATTTCAATGCAAAGTCCGGGGCGTGGGGTTCCACTGTAACGGATGTTCGCGGGCAGTGCTTGGAGGAGTGGGCTGTGGCCTATGATCTACAGGTAATCAACCGCGGAACAGCACACACATGCGTGCGGCAACAAGGTGGCTCAATCGTCGATATTACCTTTGCCGACGCTGCTCTAGCGCGTCGTGTCCAGAGCTGGGAAGTTCTGGAGGACGTAGAGACCCTTTCGGATCATAGGTACATAAGATACGATGTTTCTACACTCCAGACGATAACAACTGGTCCAAGAAGACCCATGGAAGGGGACCGTCCACGGTGGGCAGTGAAACGTCTGAATCGCGAACTGCTGGAGGAAGCGGCTCTAGTTAAGTCGTGGCTACCGGTAGCTGGTGGTCCTTTGGACATTGAAGTGGAATCTCAGTGGCTTGGGGATGCCATGACCGACAACTGCGATGTAGCCATGCCTAGGGTTGGGCCCCGTCCGCCACAGCGAAAGGTATACTGGTGGTCTACAGAACTGGCTCAATTGCGAAAATCTTGTATTGCGGCGCGGCGCCAGTATACTAGAAGTCGCAGAAGACAACGGCAAAATATTGAAGAAAAGGCCCAGCTCTACGCAGCATATAGAAACCTGGTCGTGTCGTTGCAAACTGCGATCGGAAGAGCTAAAGACTTAGCCGAAAAGGAGATGCTGGAAAGTCTCAACAAAGACCCGTGGGGAAGACCATACAAAATGGTGAGGTGCAAACTCCGTCCTTGGACCCCACCACTGACACAGACCCTTCAGCCCCAACTCCTGCAGCGAGTTGTAAACACCCTGTTCCCAGACAGAGCTGACCACACACCACCCCTAATGGCACCGCCGGAACGCCTGGTTGACACTAATGAAGAGGCTCCAAATGTGCCAGAAGTTACCGAGGGAGAACTAGGAGCCGCAGTGCTACGCCTAAAGCAGAAGAATACAGCACCGGGTCCGGACGGTATTCCTGGCCGCGTATGGGTAGTGGCACTGGGGCCTCTCGAACCCCGAGTTAGGGCACTATTCAGTGCATGCTTGGGACAGGGCAGATTTCCACGAGCGTGGAAGACGGGAAAACTAGTCCTCATCCAAAAAGAAGGACGCCCAGTCGACTCACCATCGGCGTACCGTCCAATCGTACTGCTCGACGAGGTGAGCAAACTCTTTGAGCGAGTCATCTCGCTCCGCCTCGTCAAGCATCTAGAAAATGCAGGGCCAAATCTAAGCGAAAAACAGTACGGCTTTCGCCGATGTCGATCCACTGTCGATGCGATTGCCCGAGTAAAAGTCTTGGCGGAGGAGACGGTGTCCCAAGGAGGGGTTGTCGTCGCAGTATCTTTGGACATATCAAATGCTTTTAACACCCTACCTTGGGGCTGCATTCAAGAGGCGCTTAGGCATCACACCGTACCGCGTTACCTGCGGAAAGTCATCGGGTCGTACCTATCTGATAGGGCGGTTAAATACCCAGCACAAAATGAGTGGCACCAGAAGTCTATGTCGTGCGGAGTTCCACAGGGGTCAGTCCTGGGACCACTCCTGTGGAATATCGGCTACGACTGGGTGCTCCGTGGCAGAAATCCCCCGGGGGTGGAACTAACGTGCTACGCCGATGACACTCTCGTTACCGCGTCGGCTAATACATTTAGGGAAGCTGCTATAAAAGCAACAGCGGGAGTGGCTCAAGTGGTAGGAAGGATCCGTAAGCTGGGATTAGAAGTTGCTCTCAACAAGTCGGAGGCCCTCTGCTTTCATGGTCCCATAAGAGCGCCCCCCGCGGGCTCTCAACTAATGGTAGGTGGAGTTTCCATCGGCATCGGGTCGACAATGAAATATCTGGGACTTGTCCTCGACAGCCGGTGGAACTTCAAGGAGCACTTCAAGCGCCTAGCTCCAAAACTATTGGGAGCAGCCGGAGCACTAAGCCGGCTTCTGCCAAATGTAGGAGGACCAAACCTTGGCTGCCGCCGTCTGTACACTATGGCAGTGCGGTCGATGGCCCTATATGGAGCGCCCATCTGGGTGGATGCTCTCAACGCCCACAACCAGTCCCTTCTGTGAAGACCGCAAAGGGTCATGGCGATAAGAGTCATCAGGGGATACCGCACGATCTCCTGCGAGGCAGCCTGCGCACTTGCTGGGACACCTCCTTGGGATTTAGACGCGGAAGCTCTGGCAGGAGTGTATACCCAGATCGCGGAGTCAAGAGCCAGAGGGCAAGAGCCTATGCTCGAGGAGGTGAAGCGCTGGAGGGTAAATGCCCAAGATTTACTCTTTCGAAAATGGGGCGAAAGATTGGAGACCCCAAGTGCCGGCCACTGGACGGTCAACGCGATCCAGCCCATCCTGAAAGAATGGATAGGAAGAGAACATGGAGTGGTAACTTTCCACCTCGCACAGGTGCTTACGGGCCATGGATGCTTTGGAAAGTACCTGTACAAAATATCCGGGAGGGAGCCAACGCCAGCGTGTCATCACTGCGATAGTGTTGAAGACACAGCACAGCACACGCTGGCAGAGTGTAGAGGGTGGACCGAGGCGCGAAACCAGCTGACCGCGGTGGTCGGCAGTGACCTGTCGCTACCCAGCGTCGTAAGGGGCATGCTTCAAAATAGTACTAAATGGAAGGCGATTTCTTTCTACATCGGAAAAGTAATGACGGAGAAAGAAGCCTCTGAGCGCGCGCGGGAGCAGGACGAGGAAGCTCCCCCGATGCGGCGCAAGAGACCCGGGCGCAGGCGAGTCGCCCATGACCGCCGCTTGCCGCCTTAAGGAGGACCTCCGGGGGGCAGTCACGGGGACGACTGTCACCCCAAAGGTATAGGTCCTCGATGCAAAGAGCGTGGCAGACACATAGCCACGCCATATCCAGCGTAAGAGGACAAAGTCCTCAGAGAGGTGGCTCAACAGCCAGCCGCTGGCAAGGCCACGGTAGTGTACTTCGGAGTTCCCGTGGTCTCGCCGTTTAGCGATGAGGCGGCAAAAAGAGGGGTTTTTAGTGGGTACACCGAAATGGGAGTCCCACATAACCGCCTGGGCTTTACGTTCCCGAGGCCCGGCGGTACGCGTAACGCATTGTCCCCTCTATAAAAAAAAAAATAAATAAATAAATAAAAATAAAAAATAAAAAAAGGGTTCCCCCTTCGATTGCTGTCACCTTGCCGTGGTGAAGGGGCTTGCGTGCTCCAATGACCCTCAGGGCTATGCCGGATAGGGCCTCCCAAGCCGGACAGGCCTGAGGAGAGGAGCCAGACTAAGAACAGCACACGGGGGGCGGCTCCGCGTGTCCCTCTGAAACCAGCAGAGGGCACAGTGTGAGACGCCAGGTCCCCATGGGACGCAGGTGGAGCTCGGTTCACGGGCTACTATAGGGTAGCTTAGACTACCTGGCGCGTTGTTGTGCCTACGGCCACTGACGGGCAATCCGTAACCCGCACTGAGCGGACCGGGGACCTCCCTCACTGAGAGGAGGGTCACGTGGAGTTAACCACTATAAAAAATCCCCAATCCCAAGGTGTGACTGGCGTGCTGAAGGGATGCGTGGCTGGGGGGAGCCCAGTCATGAACGTCAGAGGGGGGGCATACCTCCTTAAAAAATAGCGAAATCATGAGTGGCCAAAATAGTAAATTACTACTCCAGGGGATCCCTATCCCCTGTGACACCACAGAACGGGCAGGTGCCCGCGCTGTGGTGTCATGCTGCCCACCGTATTCTGGGGGGGCACACCGCTCTAGGACGACGATAAACGACGATCATGGCAAACGTTTACTGGACATCGATGCATATGAATTAGTTTTAAGGTTACGTGGAGGAGGGAACGAGGAAGGTGCGAAGGCGGCACCCTCTCCAAAACCTTCAGTGATGGAGTTTCGCCCAGTCCGGGACAAAGCGGGGCGTTTTATTCGCCACGCCATCCCCGATGCCGAGGAAGACGAGGACGGAAAGGAGGAGGCGCCAATAGTGCTGCAGGAGTTCGTGCGGTCGCCTACACCAATCCCCACTAGGGTGTTTTGTGGGAGGAGGGCTCGCGGCGCGCCCAATATGCTCTCGCCAGATCGGGAGGAATTCTTTTCCCCCGGGAAACTGGACGATCGCGACCTTCCCAGAGAGGAGATAGACTACTCGCCACTGGCGACGGACGCCGATACCGAAACGGCTGATTCCGATGGCTCGTTGCATGTTCCCGCCTCGAGTCGGTCCGGGGAAGCGCGGAAGCGGCTGTTGAGCGAACAGGACGGGTCCGGGGTATCCAGTGGCGACGCTTCCGGCCCCAAAGCAAGGCCTGGCTCCGGGTCCAATAAGAGAGGACGAGGCCAGGGTGCGGGGAGGACCAGGGCCGATTTTCTGAAGCCGGGGCGGGGGAAACCCGGACCCACCCCAGAGCTCATGGAGGCTACGGTGAGGTCGTCGATGGCAACTGTCCCTTCGCATAGCGGGGTGACGGATGTGCATAATGAAGATGCGGCGATTGCGCGCACGGAGGCACTGGGGGGTTCGCTTCCGGACCTACGGGTGGTCCTGGTCCGCTACGACCGCAAGTCTGTGGCCCATGCACCTGCTCCAAAACGCGGCAGGTTGGGGTCGGAGACTGGGACTCCCAGTGAGGAAGAGGTGGATGTGACCCGGCTTCCGGGGACGGTCGAGCTGGTAGCCAAGGCACCAACTCCAAAAAGCGACAGGATGGGGTCAAAGAATGCGATCCCCAATGAGAAAGAGGTGGAAGAGACCCTGCTTTCGGGGTCTGACTCATCCGAGGGCAGCATGGCAACGGTGAGCTCAAAGATAAGTATCCCCACCGGGAAACACTGGCGCAAACCAGGCGTCAAACAACCCACTGAAGAGGGAACATCAGGCTCCGATAATGACCGCAGATCTGGTAGTGAAGGAAGCATGCCCCTGCGCAATAAATTTCTGAAAGGGACACCCAACCGAGGAAAAGGCCAAATCAACCGGTTTTTACCAGGCCAATCTGGCCATAGCCAGGAAGATTTGACATCAACTGGCCTAGAAGCAAAGATGCAGGGAGCCCTTAATGTGGTGAAGCACGTAATTGCCACGTCAGGTCACCTAAAGGGCACGCACCAAAGACTCCTTAAGGACTCAGTCGCAGCTATCGGTGATATCTTCGAGGAGCTAAGGACACGCACTGCGACAGAAGAGGTGGCCCGTCTGGAGGCAGCAAATGCACAACTCTCATGTCAGCTAGCGGAACTGCGACGACAGGTTCAAGAAATACGCAACCAACCTGCCGTGACATCCGAGTCAGAAATGAGACGGCTCGTTGAGGAGGCGCTGAACCAAAACCGTGCGCAACTCGACGACATGTTAAACGCCCGACTTAAAACCCTAGAGTGTCGCCTCCTCCCGGAGCCACGGATGCGGCCACCCCTGGCCTCCGATCTGCGGGCAGCACCGACTGCCTCTGCCGGTCCTACTGGACGAGCGTCGAGCTTTTTAGCCGTTCAGTCTGGGTCAGAAATGGAAGCGGTTCCTTCTTCCGCGTCTTCCATGCCCGACGACGAGAAGCAGACAAAACGCAAACCGAAGCGTAAAAAAGCCAGTTTGGCTGCTAAGGAGGCGGCCGAAGCCAGGCAAACACGTAAGGCAACAGCAGTGACCGACGCGCCTACCACGGCAAAAGAAAGTTGGAGTAAAGCAGTAGGCAGAAAGGCCAAGAAAGCTGTACAGGGATCATCAGCCAAAGATTCCGAAACAGCCCGCAAGCCTAACCCTGCTCAAAAGCGAACACAATCACAAGACAAAATGGCACCGCGGACAAAAACACAAAAGGCACGAAAATTACGGGCACCCCACTTCTCAGTTATAGTTCTGTCCCTACAGCCAGAAGCTGAAGGCAGGGGCATCACTTATAAGAGTGTTCTTGCCACAGCTAAAGAAAAAGTGAACCTGTCTGAGCTCGAAATTCAGTCAGTCCGGTTCAAAGTCACAGCTACTGGCGCACGATTGCTGGAAATATCAGGGGCCACTAGTGGACCCAAAGCGGACAAACTGGCTGAAAAACTCAGCCAGCTCTTTAGCTCCGAAGAGGTGCGGGTATCCCGGCCCACAAAATGCGTCGAACTACGCGTATCTGGCTTTGACGACTCAGTCACAACGGAGGACATCGCTGAAGCGATAGCACGAGCTGGGGGGTGTGCAACCCAGGAAGTGAAAGTTGGCGACATAAAGCTGGACCCGTGGAGTCTAGGCTCGGTGTGGGTTCGCTGTCCAGTCGCCGCTGCTAAAAAAGTAACCGAAGCAGGAAGGCTGCTTATAGGCTGGGTATCAGCGCAAGTGAAGCTCCTTGAACCTCGCCCCCAAAGGTGTTACCGATGCTTTGAGGTAGGTCATGTCAAAGCGAAATGTCTCTCTGAGATCGACAGATCCGAACTGTGCTACCACTGTGGCCAGACGGGACACAGGGCGAAGGAGTGCACAGCGAAGCCACACTGCACCCTCTGTGCAGCATCTGGCAAAGATGCGGGTCATAGGACAGGGAGCAAGAGCTGCGCTGCCCCACGAAAAAGACCGAAGACCAAGACTGAAGATGTCTCCCGGGGGCAGCCCAGCCAGCCCGAACGCCCACCCACCGCCACGGTGGATGAGGTACAGATGGAGTCTACGAATGATATAAATAAATAAAAAAATGGCCATTAAAGTGCTACAGGCGAATCTCAACCACTGTGCCAGGGCTCAGGATCTCCTGTTCCAGAGCATGGCAGAGTGGTCGATAAACATAGCGGTAATTGCGGAGCCATACTCCGTACCTACCCGTACAGGATGGGTGGGGGACGTAGACAATACCGTTGCCCTAGTGTCGCGGAGCCTGGCGGGCTCCCCACCTTTTCAAGGCATTGTAAAAGGCCACGGGTACGTAGCTGCAATCCATGATAGCATTGCAGTAGTAGGATGCTACTTCTCGCCCAACAAGAACCTGGCGGATTTTGAGCGGTTCCTTATAGAGGTGGGTGCCGTGGCCAGGCAGCTGCATCCCACACCCGTGTTAATTGCCGTAGATTTCAATGCAAAGTCCGGGGCGTGGGGTTCCACTGTAACGGATGTTCGCGGGCAGTGCTTGGAGGAGTGGGCTGTGGCCTATGATCTACAGGTAATCAACCGCGGAACAGCACACACATGCGTGCGGCAACAAGGTGGCTCAATCGTCGATATTACCTTTGCCGACGCTGCTCTAGCGCGTCGTGTCCAGAGCTGGGAAGTTCTGGAGGACGTAGAGACCCTTTCGGATCATAGGTACATAAGATACGATGTTTCTACACTCCAGACGATAACAACTGGTCCAAGAAGACCCATGGAAGGGGACAGTCCACGGTGGGCAGTGAAACGTCTGAATCGCGAACTGCTGGAGGAAGCGGCTCTAGTTAAGTCGTGGCTACCGGTAGCTGGTGGTTCTTTGGACATTGAAGTGGAATCTCAGTGGCTTGGGGATACCAGGACCGACAACTGCGATGTAGCCACGCCTAGGGTTGGGCCCCGTCCGCCACAGCGAAAGGTATACTGGTGGTCTACAGAACTGGCTCAATTGCGAAAATCTTGTATTGCGGCGCGGCGCCAGTATACTAGAAGTCGCAGAAGACAACGGCGAAATATTGAAGAAGAGGCCCAGCTCTACGCAGCATATAGAAACCTGGTCGTGTCGTTGCAAACTGCGATCGGAAGAGCTAAAGACTTAGCCGAAAAGGAGATGCTGGAGAGTCTCAACAAAGACCCGTGGGGAAGACCATACAAAATGGTGAGGTGCAAACTCCGTCCTTGGACCCCACCACTGACACAGACCCTTCAGCCCCAACTCCTGCAGCGAGTTGTAAACACCCTGTTCCCAGACAGAGCTGACCACACACCACCCCTAATGGCACCGCCGGAACGCCTGGCTGACACTAATGAAGAGGCTCCAAATGTGCCAGAAGTTACCGAGGGAGAACTAGGAGCCGCAGTGCTACGCCTAAAGCAGAAGAATACAGCACCGGGTCCGGACGGTATTCCTGGCCGCGTATGGGTAGTAGCACTGGGGCCTCTCGAACCCCGAGTTAGGGCACTATTCAGTGCATGCTTGGGACAGGGCAGATTTCCACGAGCGTGGAAGACGGGAAAACTAGTCCTCATCCAAAAAGAAGGACGCCCAGTCGACTCACCATCGGCGTACCGTCCAATCGTACTGCTCGACGAGGTGAGCAAACTCTTTGAGCGAGTCATCTCGCTCCGCCTCGTCAAGCATCTAGAAAATGCAGGGCCAAATCTAAGCGAAAAACAGTACGGCTTTCGCCGATGTCGATCCACTGTCGATGCGATTGCCCGAGTAAAAGTCTTGGCGGAGGAGACGGTGTCCCAAGGCGGGGTTGTCCTCGCAGTATCTTTGGACATATCAAATGCTTTTAACACCCTACCTTGGGGCTGCATTCAAGAGGCGCTTAGGCATCACACCGTACCGCGTTACCTGCGGAAAGTCATCGGGTCGTACATATCTGATAGGGCGGTTAAATACCCAGCACATAATGAGTGGCACCAGAAACCTATGTCGTGCGGAGTTCCACAGGGGTCAGTCCTGGGACCACTCCTGTGGAATATCGGCTACGACTGGGTGCTCCGTGGCAGAAATCCCCTAGGGGTGGAACTGACGTGCTACGCCGATGACACTCTCGTTACCGCGTCGGCTAATACATTAAGGGAAGCTGCTATAAAAGCAACAGCGGGAGTGGCTCAAGTGGTAGGAAGGATCCGTAAGCTGGGATTAGAAGTTGCTCTCAACAAGTCCCTTCTGCGAAGCCCACAACCAGTCCCTTCTGCGAAGACCGCAAAGGGTCATGGCGATAAGAGTCATCAGGGGATACCGCACGATCTCCTGCGAGGCAGCCTGCGCACTTGCTGGGACACCTCCTTGGGATTTAGACGCGGAAGCTCTGGCAGGAGTGTATACCCAGATCGCGGAGTCAAGAGCCAGAGGGCAAGAGCCTATGCTCGAGGAGGTGAAGCGCTGGAGGGTAAATGCCCAAGATTTACTCCTTCGAAAATGGGGCGAAAGATTGGAGACCCCAAGTGCCGGCCACTGGACGGTCAACGCGATCCAGCCCATTCTGAAAGAATGGATAGGAAGAGAACATGGAGTGGTAACTTTCCACCTCGCACAGGTGCTTACGGGCCATGGATGCTTTGGAAAGTACCTGTACAAAATATCCGGGAGGGAGCCAACGCCAGCGTGTCATCACTGCGATAGTGTTGAAGACACAGCACAGCACACGCTGGCAGAGTGTAGAGGGTGGACCGAGGCGCGAAACCAGCTGACCGCGGTGGTCAGCAGTGACCTGTCGCTACCCAGCGTCGTAAGGGGCATGCTTCAAAATAGTACTAAATGGAAGGCGATTTCTTACTACATCGGAACAGTAATGACGGAGAAAGAAGCCTCTGAGCGCGCTTTGCACGCGGGAGCAGGACGAGGAAGCTCCCCCGATGCGGCGCAAGAGACCCGGGCGCAGGCGAGTCGCCCATGACCGCCGCTTGCCGCCTTAAGGAGGACCTCCGGGGGGCAGTCACGGGGACGACTGTCACCCCAAAGGTATAGGTCCTCGAGGCGAAGAGCGTGGCAGACACATAGCCACGCCATATCCAGCGTAAGAGAACAAAGTCCTCAGAGAGGTGGCTCAACAGCCAGCCGCTGGCGAGGCCACGGTAGTGTACTTCGGAGTTCCCGTGGTCTCGCCGTTTAGCGATGAGGCGGCAAAAAGAGGGGTTTTTAGTGGGTACACCGAAATGGGAGTCCCACATAACCGCCTGGGCCTTACGTTCCCGAGGCCCGGCGGTATGCGTAACGCATTTTCCCCTCTATAAAAAAAAAAAAAAAGTTAGGTGCTACTTTTACTCGCAGCTTTCTCAGTTGGCCACAACAACACCAGTAGCCAGCGATGAGGTGGTGGAAGAAATGGCCGTAGAATAAATATGGCCATCCGATTCCTGCAGGGGAATATCAACCACTCCGCCAGAGCCCAGGACTTACTGTTCCAAAGCCTAGCGGAGTGGCAGATTGACGTTGGGGTCATTGCTGAGCCCTATTCCGTCATAGCCATAGTAGTTAGTTCTTCCGCCAGTTCCTCGCCGCTACAAAGAGTTGAAAGGGGCCGAGGTTACGTTTCGGCCTGGATCGGCGACACAATGGTGGTCGGGGCGTACTTCTCACCGAACCGGACCCTGGCCGAGTTCGAACAGTTTCTGTTGGAGATCGGTGCCCTAATTGGCAGAAGTCGTCCCAATATGGTACTCGTGGCTGGGGACCTCAATGCCAAGTCCATGGTATGGGGATCCCCGGCGACGGATGCCCGCGGGGCGGAGCTAGAGGAGTGGGCGGCGTCGACTGGGCTAATTATACTTAACCAAGGGGCGACAAATACGTGTGTGCGGCAGCAAGGTGGCTCCATCGTGGACGTCACATTCGCAAATGCTGCCCTCGCGCGCCGTGTTCGAGGCTGGGAGGTGCTGGAGGATATGGAAACGTTGTCGGACCACCGATACATTCGGTTCGAGGTTTCCACTCTTCCGGCTAACCCGAGAGGCCTAAATCGCCCCTTGAGAGGGGATGGCCCACGATGGGCACTCAAGCGCCTGGACAGGGAAATTTTAGTCGAGGCAGCTGTGGTGAAAGCCTGGCTGCCAGCTCAAGAGGGCCCAGTCGAGGTCAACGTGGAAGCGGAGAGGATAGGGAGTGACATGGTCGAGGTGTGTGATGCGGCCATGCCGAGGGTCGGTCCGATTCCCCCAAAGCGCGGAGTGTACTGGTGGTCGGCAGAACTCGCGCAGCTTCGTGAGTTCTACGTTGCTGCGAGACGCAAGTACACTCACAGCCGGAGGCGGCGCAATCGAGACGTGCCAGAGGAGGAGCGGCTATATGCTGCATACTCGGTGGCTGTCAAGCTGCTGCAGAGAGCAATCGGCAAGGCAAAGGAGCAGGCAGAGAAGGAGATGCTGGAGACTCTGAATAACGACCCATGGGGGAGGCCGTATAAAATGGTGAGGCGCAAGCTTCGTCCCTGGGCACCCCCGCTCACGCAGAGTCTCCAGCCACAGCTCGTATAGCAGGTGGTAAGTGCCTTGTTTCCTACGCGAGAAGATCATCTACCTCCGCCTATGGTTCCACCTAGGGGAAGGATGGCAGATGTGGGTAATGCGCTGGAAGTAACGGAGGCTGAACTGGGGGCAGCGGTCCTACGGCTTCGAGCCAAAAACACTGCCCCCGGCCCCGACGGAGTCCCCGGCCGGGCCTGGGTTCTGGCTTTGGGCCCGCTCGAGTCACGTGTGAGGGCGCTTTTCAGTGGCTGCTTGGCTCAGGGGCGGTTTCCTCGCGCGTGGAAGTCGGGGAAACTTGTCCTTCTGCAAAAGGAGGGGCGTCCGGCAGACTCGCCCTCGGCATACAGGCCTATAGTATTGCTAGACGAGGCCAGTAAGTTGTTAGAGCGCGTCGTGGCAGCTCGTCTCGTCCGGCACCTTGAGGGAGTGGGACCGGACCTCAGCGTACACCAGTTCGGTTTTCGTCGGGGCAGGTCCACCATCGACGCAATTGCGCGTGTGAAGGCCCTGACGGATGAAGCAGTTTCCAGGGGCGAGGTGGTTCTGGCGGTGTCTTTAGACATCGCCAACGCGTTTAACTCCCTGCCTTGGGCTTGCATCAAGACAGCACTAAGGCGCCATGCCGTGCCTGAGTACCTACTGAGGACGGTGGAGGATTACCTCACCGATAGAACCGTCAGGTACCCCACGTGCGGTACTTGGGAGGAGAAGAGGCTGTCCTGCGGTGTTCCGCAGGGGTCGGTCTTAGGACCACTCCTGTGGAACATCGGGTACGACTGGGCTCTGAGAGGGGACGATCTGCCGGGGGTCAGCGTAACTTGTTATGCCGACGATACCCTGGTGACAGCTCGTGGCAGCTCTTTAAGAGAGGCGTCAGTACGGGCCACGGCGGGAGTCGCGTCGGTAGTGGCTCGAATCAGGAGGCTGGTGCTAGAGGTGGCTTTGAACAAATCCGAGGCCCTGTGTTTTCATGGGCCTAGGAAGGCCCCTCCGGCGGGTTCCAGCTTAGTGGTGGGTGGAACGACCATTGGCGTCAAGTCGACAATGCGGTACCTAGGCATAGTCCTTGACAGCCGCTGGTCGTTCAGGGAGCACTTTAAGTGCCTTGCTCCCAAACTCATCGGGGCGGCGTCGGCACTTAGCCGGCTCCTACCCAACGTTGGCGGGCCCAACGTAAGCTGCCGGAGGCTGTACGCGGGAGTGGTGCGGTCGATGGCCCTGTACGGCGCGCCTATCTGGGCCGACTCCCTGAGCGCCCAAAACAAGGCCCAACTGCGGAGGCCGCAACGGGTCATGGCGGTCAGGATGGCGAGGGCATACCGCACCGTCTCGTACGAGGCAGCGTGCCTGATGGCGGGGACTCCGCCCTGGGATCTCGACGCAGCGGTGCTGGCCGAGGTGTACTGGCGTGTCACCGAGGATCGGGCCAGGGGGTTCCAACCACTTCTGGAGGAGGTCAGAAGGTGGAGACTCTACTCCCATCAAGTGCTCATCCAGAAGTGGAAAGAACGATTGGAGGCGCCGACTGCCGGCCACTGGACCATCGGAGCCATCCGGCCCGTCCTGGAAAGATGGGTCGGTAGGAAAGGGGGGTTCCTCTCCTTCCATCTTGCCCAGGTCCTCTCGGGGCATGGCTGCTTCGGGAGATACCTGTGTAGGGTGGCGGGACGAGAACCGACGACGGAATGCCACGAGTGCGGAGACGCCGAAGACACGGCGCTACACACACTGGCAGTATGCCCGCCGTGGGCGGAACAGCGAGCCGCACTCGTGGCCGTAGTAGAAAACGACCTCTCCCTGCAAGCCGTGGTGGAAGCCATGGTTGGCGGTGAGAGGCCGTGGAAGGCGGTGGCCTCCTTCTGCGAGGATGTGATGGCGCAGAAGGAGAGAAGGGAGCGCAACAGGGAGGAAGATCCGTCCTCCCAGCCAATGCGCCGCAAACGCGTGGGGCGGCGGCGGTTGGCATACGACCGCCGAATCCCTCCATAAAGAGACCTTTGGGTGGCAGGCTCGGGGACGTCTGTCGCCTACAAAAAGGTCCCTGCGTGGGCGGGTACGTCGCGTGATCGACGTGCCAACTGAGGTGGAGGGGGGAAATATCCCCCAGAGACGAGTCCGGAGTCCCGGACAGCCGCTGGCGAGGTCGCGGAAGTTGTGCTTCGGCGTCCCTGTGGCCTCGCCTTATAGCGTTGAGGCGGAAAACAGAGGGGTTTTTAGTGGGTACACCATGGGTCTCATTAGCCCATATGGGAGTCCCACATAACTACTGGGGCCCGTCCCCGCGCCTCAGTGGTATGCGTAACGCATTTTCCCCTCTTAAAAAAAAAAAAAAAAAAGGTTAGGTGCTACTTTACGGGGGGTTAGCGTAACTTGTTACGCTGACGATACTCTTGTGTTAGCCCGTGGCAGCACTCATCGGGAGGCAGCTAACCTTGCCACTGTTGGCGTGGGTCTTGTGGTGGACAGAGTGCGGGCGTTAGGTCTGGAGGTGGCTCTGCATAAGTCGGAGGCCCTAGTTTTTCATGGGCCTCGTAATGCTCCGTTGCCTGGTACCGTGCTCTCTGTGGGGGGGACTTCGATTGCTGTCGGGTCGACAATGAAGTACCTGGGACTTGTCCTCGATAGCAAGTGGAAGTTCGAGGAGCATTTCCGGCGTTTGGCTCCTAAGCTGGTGGCTGCAGCCGGTGCGCTTGGGCGTATCCTCCCAAATTTGCGAGGTCCAGGAGCTGCGTGCCGGCGCTTGTACGCCGGGGTGTTGCAATCGATGGCGTTGTATGGAGCACCGATATGGGCAGGAGTCTTAACGCCTCGGAGTGTTACTCTATTGCGGCGTCCGCAGCGTGCCATTGCGCTTAGGGCTGCTCGGGCGTACCGGTCGGTATCATTTGTATCGGCTACCTTATTGGCGGGTTGTCCTCCATGGGATCTCGAGGCTGAGCTGCTCTCGAGTGTGTATTGGAGGGTTGTGGAGGCCAGAAGGGTAAGTGAGTGGCCTGCCCCTCGGGAAGTTTGCCAATGGCGTGAGCAAGCGCGGCAGGACCTCTATCAAAAATGGTCGCGCCGCCTGGAGTTTCCGGAGGCTAGTTGGGACCTGGTGGCAGCTATTAGACCCATGTTGAAGGAATGGGTTGAGCGAGATAATGGTGCCCCTTCTTTTCACCTCACGCAGATATTGACGGGCCATGGTTGCTTCGGCAAGTACCTGTGTGAGGTGGTGGGAAGGGAGCCAACGGTGTCGTGCCATCATTGTGGAGGAGTGGCTGTGGACACGGCTGAGCATACGCGTGTAGAGTGCCCAGCATGGGTGGAGCCTCGCGCTGTCTTGTCTGCAGTTGTCGGAGGGGACCTTTCGTTGCCCGGCCTCGTCAGGGCCATGGTCAGCAGCAAAGAAGCTTGGGTGGCAGCAGTCAACTTCAGCGTCACTGTGATGAGGCAGAAGGAGGCTGCGGAGCGCCAGCGCGAGGATGACGCGAACTCGCTCCCTCAGCGCCGGAGGCTTGGTAGGCGCAGAAGGGCCTTTGCAGGCCAGTTGCTGCCGCCTATTCAGGGACCAGCGAGTGATGGAGTGGGAGTTCCATTACTTGCGCAGATTGGTTCCGAGCTGGATGGGCCTTGAGTGTTCCAAGGTACCGCAGCGGAGGTGGTCATCCGGACCTAGTAGGATGGGCCCGCGAGGGCAGCGCTAGCGGGGAACCGGTGGTGTTCAGTTGCGTTCCCGGAACCCCGTCCCGTCAGTGAGCGGTGGAACACCCCAGGGGTTTTAGTCCGTGCGAGTCGGACATACCCACTCGGTTTCTCCCAGGCCGAGTGGGATCCATAACGGATTTCCCCTGGGTCAACAAAAAAAAAAAAAAAGGTTAGGTTAGGTTGGGGTGCAGGGCTGGGTTGGGGTGCAGGGCTGGTAGACCTCCTCGTGGTGCACCCTGGGAGGGGGAGGATAGACGCTCAGTTGCGCGGTTGCTATCTTCCCTCTGCTAACTACCAGTCACGGTCGGAGGAATGGCAGTCGAGTTTTCTCCTGCGTTGGCTTTGGTGCCGAGTTTGGGTGGTTGGCTGCTCCCGACATGCCTCGGTTATTCTGAGGTGTCTGAGGATGCGTCCGTCTTTGCCTAGTGGCAATTGTTGGACAGTGGAGGTGGCGGGGACGCAACTTTCGCTGTTGGGGCCCTTTAAAAAAAAAGGGCCGGCTGCAGCTTTTGCGGCGTGAGGAGGCGAGCTTTCAAGGCTTGCGGCGCGGCGGGTCTGGCAGTCATCATCATGTGGCTGCTGGATGGGTTTCGGCCTCCCGTTGGGCAACCCGTAATCTGCACTGAGCATGCCGGGGGCGCTTCTCATTGAGAGTTGCGCCGCGTGGAGAAAACCACTATAATAATCCCCAATCTTAAGGTGAGCGAGTCGTGCCGATGGGATGCGTGGCTGGAGGGAGTCCAGTTTCTAGCATGCAGTAGGGTCGTGTGATAATCTAACGATTACCTAGGAGAGTTTACGCCAGCTCTCCTTGAATCCCGTAACCCGCAACACTTTACCAACCACCCCCATCAGTGGCGGTATGGGGTACGGGTAGTGTTCGTGGCGCGGAGGGCTTGCCTTTATTGGCCGGCCCGCGAGAAGGAAAACTCTTTAACACCCGACAGCAAAGTCGTTAAAACCTCCAGATACCGGGCGACCTCTGGAGTATTAGTCACACCTGCATAATGGGCGTCACCCGAGGTGTAGTTTTATTTCGTCCCATACTCGTGGGAACAAAACATATGGCAAATTTAAACACAAAAAAACAAATACGAATTGAGGAGGAGATTGTAAGTGAGCAGTCAGATGCTGCTGAGGAGCCACAAATGGTGGATTTTGACATGGAGGGTCGGCACCGCGTCCTGGAGGATGGTGGTGTGGGGTCATCACGTGGAGGAGGCGGTGAATCTCGAAGTGGTCGCTTCAGAAATAATAGGGGGGTGAAGAGGCAGAAGGTGGGTGGAGCTGGTTCCCAACAATCAGGTGACAGCGAAGGTCAGTCGGATGAGCCCGTATCTGGTGCGCCTGTACCGGTAACGCGCACGAGAGGTAGACCTCCAACTACTGGGCAATATGTAGGGCTGGCTAAAGCTAAGGCTACGCTAAATGCGGCAGTGCAGGAGGAGAGGCGACTCGCAGAGGAGAAAGAGATTGCTGACACGGGGAAGCAGGCTCGAACTCGGTCCGCTCGTCCTCTGAATATGGCGAGCACTGATGCGTTGGCGTCTGAGTTACGTGGCAGGACTTTGGATTGGGTGGCTGTGGTAGTTGCGGTTGCATCCAAGTCAAGAACTTTAAAAGGGACTTGTGTTCGGGATTTAAAGGATGCGGCGGAGGCAATCACTAGATATGTCACTGAATTGGCTAAGAGATCAGAGTCAGAAGAAAACGGGAGGCTTCAGGCGGAGAATGCGCGCTTGCGTTCGGAGTTGGCGGCAGCCACGGCTAGGTTGGAGACACAGAGCCAGGTGCCTCAAGGTGGGCCGGCTGAGCCTGATGTTGAGGAGGGGACGTTGCCTTCGCCGGTGCTTTCGTTGTTGGAACGCATGGAGTGCGATCTCATCAACAAAATAGGGCGTATGGTCAATGCCAGAATTGATGCAAGGTTTGCGGCGGCTGATGCGCCAGCTCAGCGTCCGCCTTTGAGCACGGATAGGCCGAGACCTGGGCCTGGGCCTGTGGCTGGCGTCTCGAAAGGAGTGCCGGCTGGCCCAAAATTGGCGGCTGGTGTCAAGGGTAAGAGGAAGGTTGCGGCTAGGCGCGGTAGGAAAAGGCGAGAGACTTTGGCTGCTCGGGAGGCGGCTTCTGCCAGGGTGGCTGCAGTGGTGTCAGCTCCTGCTCAAGCGGTGGATCATGAGCAGTTTACGCAGGTTGTGGGGCGTAAGAAGAGTAGGCACGTAAGTGTTATGGCTGGGCCTTCGGGTGTCAAGTCAGCCCCTCCAAACGCTTCCCAGCCGGTCGCGAGGCTTAATCCCCCTCGCTCACCAGCGGTCACTTTAACCCTTACGCCGGAGGCGTTAGAGAGCGGAATCACGTACGTAGACATCTTGACCGAAGCCAAGAAGCGCATAAAATTGGAGGAGCTGGGTCTCAGTCAGGTTCGTTTCCGAACTACTGTGACTGGTGCTAGAATGTTAGAGATTCCTCCTGGCACCCAGGATGCAGATCAGGCGGCGGATGCATTGTCAGTCAAGCTTCGGGAGGTCCTTGGCAATGATGTGGTTCAGGTCAGTCGTCCGGTGAAGTGCGCTGACATTCGCGTTCTGGGTTTGGATGTCTCGGTAACGGTGGAGGAAGTTGTGACGTCAGTTGCTGCGGAGGGGGGTTGTGCAGTTGATGCCATTAGGGCGGGTGTTATGTCGTATGCCCGCGGTGGTTCGGGTTCTCTTTGGTTGAATTGCCCAGTAGTGGCGGCAAAAAGGGTGGTAGAGGCGGGGCGCCTTAGGGTTGGATGGATTTCGGCGCGGGTGATATTGCTAGAGGCTAATCCACTGCGATGCTTTAGGTGCTTGGAGTTGGGTCATGTGGCAGCGAAGTGTGACAGAGGTATTGACCGAAGCGCAGTTTGCTTCCGTTGTGGCCAGGGTGGTCACAAGGCACGGGAATGTGAAGCTGAGGTTCACTGTGTGGCTTGTGCGGCAGCTGGTAAGCCGGCAGATCATTTGATTGGCCGTAAAGGATGCCAGAGTGGTGGGCAAAACAGAGGAGGAAAGAGGTCAGAGGGTCGCCCGGTAGCGCCTCTTTCTTCTCAGCATGGTGCTGTGGAGGAGACTATGGATACAGCGAGCTGAAATGGATTTAAGTTGCTTACGATGCTTGCAGGCGAACATTAATCACTCGCGTAATGCCCAAGATCTATTAGTGCAGACCTTGGCAGAGTGGCGAATTGGAGTGGCTGTGGTCTCTGAGCCTTATTTCGTCCCCAATCAGAGTGACTGGGTGAGTGATCAGGATGGATTGGTTGCTATTATGGTGCCGGGTACCCTAACAGTTCAGCGGACTGTTAGAGGGAGGGGTTATGTCATGGCTCTTGTCAGTGGTGTCGCAGTATTGGGGGTGTATTTCTCGCCCAATCGAAGTCTCGCCGAGTTTGAGCAGTTGCTTGCTGGCATCGGGGCTTTAGTTGGGCAGATGTCTTCTGTCCCGGTGCTCGTTGCTGGAGATTTCAATGCAAAGTCTCTTGCTTGGGGATCTTCAGTGACGGACGCCCGGGGGGAAGTTTTGGAGGACTGGGCAATTTCCCTTGGGTTGTCTGTGCTCAATGAGGGGGTTGTTAGCACATGCGTTCGCCAGCAAGGGGAGTCCATAGTGGACATTACGTTTGCATCAGATGCTCTTGCTCGACGTGTCCGGAACTGGAGGGTTGAGGCGGATGTTGAAACATTGTCTGACCACCGATACATACGGTACGATGTGGCTTCGTTCCCAGTGCTTGTGCGGGAGCAGCCGTCCAGTACTGGGGAAGGTCGAAGGTGGGTGCTGGGGCGCCTTGACAGGGAGCTTGCCAAGGAGGCGGCTATTGTGGAATCCTGGGGAGTTGCGACCAGAGAGGTTGGCAATGTGGAGCTTGCTACTGAAGAGTTAAGTGGTGCACTCACTCGGGTTTGTGATGTGGCGATGCCGAGAGCCAAGCCTTTCGTGGCTAAGCGCCAGGTATATTGGTGGAGACCTGAACTCAGTCAGCTGCGGGCAGCTTGTGTGGCGACGCGCCGCCGGTACACGCGTAGCAGGAGGCGTTTATCAAGGGACAGGTCGTAGGAGCAATTGCTTTATGAAGCGTACCGGGCGGCGTGTACAGCTCTGCAAGTGGCCATTGCGCAGGCGAAGGAGGCCGCGTGGGAGGAGTGGCTAGAGACCCTAGATCGAGATCCTTGGGGAAAGCCCTATCGGGCTGTTAGGCAGAAACTTCGACCTTGGGCCCCTCCATTAACTAGTACTCTAGAGCCCGAGCTTTTGGAGCGTGTAGTGCATTCCCTCTTCCCAGATAGAGGTCAGTTTATGCCGCCAGCGATGGTATCAACCACTGGTCCACGTGTGGTTGTTGCGGAGGTTCCCCCCGTTACTGAGGTCGAATTCAGTGTCGCTGTCCGTAAGCTTCGGTCAAAAAAGACGGCACCTGGACCTGACGGCGTCCCAGGGTGTGTTTTGGCAATAGCTGTGGGAGAGATGGAGGAGAGAATCCGGGGCCTCTTGACTGTGTGTCTAGAGCAGGGGCGGTTTCCTGCAAGGTGGAAAACGGGTAAGCTCGTTCTTCTTCGGAAGGAGGGGCGTGATCCTGATCAGCCGTCTGGTTACCGCCCCATTGTGCTGTTAGATGAGATGGGGAAGCTTTTTGAGCGGGTGCTAGCTTCTCGTCTCACCAGGAGTATGGAACCGGACTTGAGTGACAACCAGTACGGTTTCCGTCCTTCACGGTCAACGCTGGATGCGATTTCGCGGGTAGGGGACGCTGCTTTGGAGGAGGTTTCTCGGGGTGGGGTTGCTATGACGGTATCGTTGGATATATCCAATGCTTTTAACACTCTACCCTGGGAGACTATTAGGGCGGCTCTGCAGTACCACAATGTGCCAGGTTACCTGCAGAGAGTGTTGGCGGACTACTTTGCCGATAGGCAGGTAATTTACCCAACAATGGAAGGATGGGGCAGGAGGTTAATGTCGTGTGGTGTTCCGCAGGGGTCGGTGCTTGGGCCGCTCTTGTGGAACATTGGTTACGACTGGGTGTTGCGCGGTGCTACTTTACGGGGGGTTAGCATAACTTGTTACGCTGACGATACTCTTGTGTTAGCCCGTGGCAGCACTCATCGGGAGGCAGCTAACCTTGCCACTGTTGGCGTGAGTCTTGTGGTGGACAGAGTGCGGGCGTTAGGTCTTGAGGTGGCTCTGCATAAGTCGGAGGCCCTAGTTTTTCATGGGCCTCGTAATGCTCCGTTGCCTGGTACCGTGCTCTCTGTGGGGGGGACTTCGATTGCTGTCGGGTCGACAATGAAGTACCTGGGACTTGTCCTCGATAGCAAGTGGAAGTTCGAGGAGCATTTCCGGCGTTTGGCTCCTAAGCTGGTGGCTGCAGCCGGTGCGCTTGGGCGTATCCTCCCAAATTTGCGAGGTCCAGGAGCTGCGTGCCGGCGCTTGTACGCCGGAGTGTTGCAATCGATGGCGTTGTATGGAGCACCGATATGGGCAGGAGTCTTAACGCCTCGGAGTGTTACTCTGTTGCGGCGTCCGCAGCGTACCATTGCGCTTAGGGCTGCTCGGGCGTACCGGTCGGTATCATTTGTATCGGCTACCTTATTGGCGGGTTGTCCTCCATGGGATCTCGAGGCTGAGCTGCTCTCGAGTGGGTATTGGAGGGTTGTGGAGGCCAGAAGGGTAAGTGAGTGGCCTGCCCCTCGGGAAGTTTGCCAATGGCGTGAGCAAGCGCGGCAGGACCTCTATCAAAAATGGTCGCAAATCTAAAGAGAAAACTAAGCCATTACGGGATCAAAGCTGGTGCCCTTAACCTCGTCTCATCATACCTATCGGATAGAACACAACGAGTGGTTATTAATGGAACTCAATCTTCTGGGTCCCCTGTGGCACTCGGAGTGCCTCAAGGCTCAATACTTGGTCCTTTCCTGTTTTTGGTGTACATTAATGACCTACCTAAAATTGTGCAAGATAAACATGATATAGTGTTATTTGCTGATGACACATCTCTGATATTTAAAGTGGACAGAAAAGAAAACAGCTTCGATAGTATTAACAGTACACTCTCCAAAGTAGTAAATTGGTTTACGGCTAATAACCTACTTTTGAACGCCAAGAAAACGAAGTGCATCAAATTTACACTTCCCAACGTCAAGCAGATTAACAGCAGCAAGATTATAATAAATGATGAAATAATGGAATTCGAAAATCAAACTGTCTTCTTAGGAGTCACTTTAGACTCGAAATTACAATGGCATCCACATATAGCTACCCTAGCTGGGAAACTTAGCTCTGCAGCCTATGCCGTGAGGCGAATCAGCCATCTAACAAACAGTGAAACTGCCAGGCTGGTATACTTCAGTTACTTTCACAGTGTTATGTCGTATGGAATTCTGTTGTGGGGTAAAGCAGCTGATATTGGGACCATATTTGTGCTACAAAAACGAGCTGTACGTGGCATTTATAAAATGCGCGGTCGAGCATCCGTAAGAGGAAAATTTGAAGAGGCAAATATTCTTACCGTAGCATCTCAATACGTACTTGAAAACATAATGTATGTGCGGAAAAACATCCATAAATTCAAGCTCAACAGTGATATCCATAACTATAACACTAGAAATAAAGATAAGATTGCTGAGCCTGGCCACCGCCTCGGTAAGGTTCGTACGTCTTTTGCTGGGAACTGTACACGTTTTTATAACAAAGTCCCCGCTGATGTAGTGAATTTGCCACTAAATAAATTCAAGTCTTATGTTAAGCGCTATTTGTTGAGGAGAGAGTACTATACTTTAAAGGAATTCATTGAGGATAACGATGCCTTTAAGCCTGTAGCTTGATATAGTTAGTACAATACAAATTGAGAAATTATTAGGTACATTACTCTATGAAGCAGCTTTACTAGTGTCCAGTATTACCTGTTTTTCATTTTTATTTTATTTTGTTTTTATTTAGTATTTGGACACTTAGAGACGTTATACATCTCTAAGTCTTGCATTCGCAAATATTTATATGTATAGATATATATTTAATGATCCTGACGCTTAGAGACATGTACATCTCTATGTCACTTTTATATTGTAATTTAGTTCACGCATGTAAAATACGAGCACAGAATATTGTTTCTCACCAGACTAAGCATGGCTAGTTTTTATTAATTAATAAAGCCCGACAGCTTGAACATGTCATGCTCGCTTAAAAGGCTCTGCTTATGGTGGCGTCGTTGATCGGGTCGCCACTTTCCCGAAGAAAGGTTGAGGGAGGCGATGGCTGAGATATGCGTCATACTCGTGAACGGGTGCTGTTTGTGGAGACCGGTCTGTTTAGGCTAACTGGGGCAACACATTTACGTAACTTTTTATTAATCATATTTAATTTTAGTTTAATTGGCTTTAGACACAACATTCGGTGCTTGATTATCCATATTTTTTTATTCAAGACACTTGGAGACCTTATACATCTCTAAGTATAATTTAGAAATAGTATGTTTATTGTATACTAGAATCACTTAAGTACTTTTTTTTATATTATTTAAATTCAAAGTTTGTTTCTAACTGTTGATGATGGATTATTATAATTTGGAAATTTATGTAGAAGACACAGTTCAGGTAAGAAAGTATATCAAACTTGTATGTAATTTATTTTCAATAGTCAGATTTGGACTCATCTTTTTTCTTTGGTATTTTTCTTAAACTATAACCTATTGTTGGTTAATCTAACCTTGGTTTGATATGTTTTCTTATAGAACAACGCACTATATGTATTGTTTAGTTTTGATGTACTGTTGTTTTGAAAAAATAAGTCCCGCCGAGTTTCTTGCCGGACATAATTCTTCTCGGGTCAGAGGTGTAGGGTTAGAACCGGTGTAGTTTGATTTTTTTTCTCTCTCTTTTACTTTGACGTGTAAAAGTGCCCTTGTGGCCTACTTACTGAATAAATGTTTGAGTTTGAGTTTGAGTTTGAGTTTGAGTCGCGCCGCCTGGAGTTTCCGGAGGCTAGTTGGGACCTGGTGGCAGCTATTAGACCCATGCTGAAGGAATGGGTTGAGTGAGAATATGGTGCCCCTTCTTTTCACCTCACGCAGATATTGACGGGCCATGGTTGCTTCGGGAAGTACCTGTGTGAGGTGGTGGGAAGGGAGCCAACGGTGTCGTGCAATCATTGTGGAGGAGTGGCTGTGGACACGGCTGAGCATACGCGTGCAGAGTGCCCAGCATGGGTGGAGCCTCGCGCTGTCTTGTCTGCAGTTGTCGGAGGGGACCTTTCGTTGCCCGGCCTCGTCAGGGCCATGGTCAGCAGCAAAGAGGCTTGGGTGGCAGCAGTCAACTTCAGCGTCACTGTGATGAGGCAGAAGGAGGCTGCAGAGCGCCAGCGCGAGGATGACGCGAACTCGCTCCCTCAGCGCCGGAGGAGGCTTGGTAGGCGCAGAAGGGCCTTTGCAGGCCAGTTGCTGCCGCCTATTCAGGGACCGGCGGGTGATGGAGTGGGAGTTCCATTACTTGCGCAGATTGGTCCCGAGCTGGATGGGCCTTGAGTGTTCCAAGGTACCGCAGCGGAGGTGGTCATCCGGACCTAGTAGGATGGGCCCACGAGGGCAGCGCTAGCGGGGAACCGGTGGTGTTCAGTTGCGTTCCCGGAACCCCGTCCCGTCAGTGAGCGGTGGAACACCCCAGGGGTTTTAGTCCGTGCGAGTCGGACATACCCACTCGGTTTCTCCCAGGCCGAGTGGGATCCATAACGGATTTCCCCTGGGTCAACAAAAAAAAAAAAAAAAAAGGTTAGGTTAGGTTAGGTTAGGTTAGGTTAGGTTGGGGGGCATCGTGGTAGAATATTAGTGATCTCATGATGCTCCCCTATAACGGCAGAGAGGGTAACGCCGCAGGGGATGTTAGTGGGTATTCTTCTCCCCTCCCTCTGCCCAGCAGAGGGGTTATGGGAGGAGCGAGTCCCACATACCACCCCATCCCCAACGGGCTTTCGTAGCCTGGGGGTGAGATACGTAAATGTATTTACCCCTGCGTCAAAAAAAAAAAAAAAAAAAAAAAAAAGGTTAGGTTAGGTTAGGTTCCAATGGCGACATAATGGTGGTCGGGGCGTACTTCTCACCGAACCGGACACTGGCCGAGTTCGAACAGTTTCTGATGGAGATCGGTGCCCTAATTGGCAGAAGTCGCCCCAATATGGTACTCGTGGCTGGGGACCTCAATGCCAAGTCCATGGCATGGGGATCCCCGGCGACGGATGCCCGCGGGGCGGAGCTAGAAGAGTGGGCGGCGTCGACTGGGCTAATTATACTTAACCAAGGGGCGACAAATACGTGTGTGCGGCAGCAAGGTGGCTCCATCGTGGACGTCACATTCGCAAATGCTGCCCTCGCGCGCTGTGTTCGAGGCTGGGAGGTGCTGGAGGATATGGAGACGTTGTCGGACCACCGATACATTCGGTTCGAGGTTTCCACTCTTCCGGCTAACCCGAGAGGCCTAAATCGCCCCTTGAGAGGGGATGGCCCACGATGGGCACTCAAGCGCCTGGACAGGGACATTTTAGTCGAGGCAGCTGTGGTGAAAGCCTGGCTGCCAGTTCAAGAGGGCCCAGTCGAGGTCAACGTGGAGGCGGAGAGGATAGGGAGTGACATGGTCGAGGTGTGTGATGCGGCCATGCCGAGGGTCGGTCCGATTCCCCCAAAGCGCGGAGTGTACTGGTGGTCTGCAGAACTCGCGCAGCTTCGTGAGTCCTGCGTTGCTGCGAGACGCAAGTACACACACAGCCGCAGGCGGCGCAATCGAGACGTGCCAGAGGAGGAGCGACTATATGCTGCATACTCGGTGGCTGTCAAGCTGCTGCAGAGAGCAATCGGCAAGGCAAAGGAGCAAGCAGAGAAGGAGATGCTGGAGACTCTGAATAAGGACCCATGGGGGAGGCCGTACAAAATGGTGAGGCGCAAGCTTCGTCCCTGGGCACCCCCGCTCACGCAGAGTCTCCAACCACAGCTCCTAGAGCAGGTGGTAAGTGCCTTGTTTCCGACGCGAGAAGAGCATCTACCTCCGCCTATGGTTCCACCTAGGGGAAGGATGGCAGATGTGGGTGATGCGCCGGAAGTAACGGAGGCTGAACTGGGGGCAGCGGTCCTACGGCTTCGAGCCAAAAACACTGCCCCCGGCCCCGACGGAGTCCCCGGCCGGGCCTGGGTTCTGGCCTTGGGCCCGCTCGAGGCACGCGTGAGGGCGCTTTTCAGCAGCTGCTTGGCTCAGGGGCGGTTCCCTCGGGCGTGGAAGGCAGGAAAACTTGTCCTTCTGCAAAAAGTCGGGCGTCCGGCAGACTCGCCCTCAGCATACAGGCCGATAGTGTTGCTGGACGAGGCCAGTAAGCTGTTAGAGCGCGTGGTGGCAGCCCGTCTCGTCCGGCACCTTGAGGGACCGGGACCAGACCTCAGCATGCACCAGTTCGGTTTCCGTCGGGGCAGGTCCACCATCGACGCAATTGCGCGTGTGAAGGCCCTGACGGATGAAGCAGTTTCCCGGGGTGAGGTGGTTCTGGCGGTGTCTTTAGACATCGCTAACGCGTTTAACTCCCTGCCCTGGGCTTGCATCAAGGCAGCACTAAGGCGCCATGCCACGCCTGAGTACCTACGGAAGACGGTGGAGGATTACCTCACCGATAGAACCGTCAGGTACCCCACGTGCGGTACTTGGGAGGAGAAGAGGCTGTCCTGCGGTGTTCCGCAGGGGTCGGTCTTAGGACCACTCCTGTGGAACATCGGGTACGACTGGGCTCTGAGAGGGGACGATCTGCCGGGGGTCAGCGTAACGTGTTATGCCGACGATACCCTGGTGACAGCTCGTGGCAGCTCTTTCAGAGAGGCGTCAGTCCGGGCCACGGCGGGAGTCGCGTCGGTAGTGGCTCGAATCAGGAGGCTGGGGCTAGAGGTGGCTTTGAACAAATCCGAGGCCCTGTGTTTTCATGGGCCTAGGAAGGCCCCTCCGGCGGGTTCCAGCTTAGTGGTGGGTGGAACGACCATCGGCGTCAAGTCGACAATGCGGTACCTAGGCATAGTCCTTGACAGCCGCTGGTCGTTCAGGGAGCACTTTAAGTGCCTTGCTCCCAAACTCATCGGGGCGGCGTCGGGACTTAGCCGCCTTCTACCCAACGTTAGTGGGCCCAACGCAAGCTGCCGGAGGCTGTACGCGGGAGTGGTGCGGTCGATGGCCCTGTACGGCGCGCCTATCTGGGCTGACTCCCTGAGCGCCCAAAACAAGGCCCAACTGCGGAGGCCGCAACGGGTCATGGCGGTCAGGATGGCGAGGGCATACCGCACCGTCTCCTACGAGGCAGCGTGCGTGATGGCGGGGACTCCGCCCTGGGATCTTGACGCGGCGGTGCTGGCTGAGGTGTACTGGCTTGTCAGTGAGGCTCGGGCCAGTGGGTCTCAACCACTTCTGGAGGAGATCAGAAGATGGAGACTCGACTCCAATCAAGTGCTCATCCAGAAGTGGAAAGAGCGCCTGGAGGCGCCGACTGCCGGCCACTGGACCATCGGAGCCATCCGGCCCGTTCTGGAGAGATGGGTCGGTAGGAAAGGGGGGTTCCTCTCCTTCCACCTTACCCAGATCCTCTTGGGGCATGGCTGCTTCGGGAGATACCTGTGTAGGGTGGCGGGACGAGAACCGACGACGGAATGCCATGAGTGCGGTGACGCCGAAGATACGGCGCTACACACGCTGGCAGTATGCCCAGCGTGGGCGGAGCAGCGGGCCGCACTCGTGGCCGTAGTAGGAAACGACCTCTCCCTGCAAGCCGTGGTGGAAGCCATGGTCGGCGGTGAGAGGCCGTGGAAGGCGGTGGCCTCCTTCTGCGAGGATGTGATGGCGCAGAAAGAAAGAAGGGAGCGCAACAGGGAGGAGGATCCGTCCTCCCAGCCAATGCGCCGCAAGCGCGTGGGGCGGCGGCGGTTGGCTTATGACCACCGACTTCCCCCTTAAGGGCACCTGTGGGCGATAAGCTCGGGGACGTCTGTCGCCCACACAAGGGTCCCTGTGTTGGAAGGCGTGCCGCTCCCGCGGTGCGCCCGCAAATGAGGAACGGGGGAACAATTCCCCCTTGAGTCGCGTCCGATCTCCGGACAGCCGCTGGCGAGATCGCGGAAGTTGTGCTTCGGCGTCCCTGTGGCCTCGCCTTTACAGCAGTGAGCCGGCACACAGAGGGGTTTTTAGTGGGTACACCATGGGTCTCATTAGCCTATATGGGAGTCCCACATAACCACTGGGGCCCGTCCCCGTGCCTCAGTGGTATGCGTAACGCATTTTCCCCTCTTAAAAAAAAAAATTAAAAAAAAAAAAAAAAGGTTAGGTTAGGTTAGGTACCTATGTTCCCCTTCGATTGCTGTCACCTTGCCGTGGTGAAGGGGCTTGCTTGCTCCAATGACCCTCAGGGCTATGCCGGATAGGGCCTTCCAAACCGGACAGGCCTGAGGAGAGGGGCCAGACTAAGAACAGCACACGGGGGGCGGCTCCGCGTGTCCCTCTGAAACCAGCAGAGGGCACAGTGCGAGACGCCAGGTCCCCATGGGACGGAGTCGGAGCTCGGAGTCAAGAGCTACCCTAGGGTGGCTTAGACCACCTGGCGCGTTGTTGTGGCTACTGCTACTGACGGGCAACCCGTAACCCGCACTGAGCGGACCGGGGACCTCCCTCACTGAGAGGAGGGTCACGTGGAGTTAACCACTATAAAAAATCCCCAATCCCAAGGTGTGACTGGCGTGCCGATGGGATGCGTGGCTGGGGGGAGCCCAGTTACGAGCGTCAGAGGGGGGGCATACCTCCTAAAAAAAATAGCAAAAAAAAAATGAGTGGCTATAGTAATGATACACTACTCCAGGGGGTCCCAATCCTCGGTGACACCACAGAACGGGCAAGTGCCCGCGCTGTGGTGACATGCTGCCCATCGTATTCTGGGGGGGGCAAAGCACTCAAAGATGGAAATCGACAACGACCATGGCAAATGTTTAATGGACAAGGATGCTTGCGAATTAGTATTAAGATTGCGTGGAGGAGGGGACGAGGAAGGTGCTAAGGCGGCACCCTCTCCAAACCCCCCAATGCTGGAGTTTCGCCCAGTCCGGGACAAAGCGGGGCGTTTTATACGCCACGCCATCCCCGATGTCGAGGACGGAAAAGAGAAGGAGGAGGCGCCAATAGTGCCGCAGGAGTTCGTGCGGTCGCCCACACCAATCCCCACGAGGGTGTTTTGTGGGAGGAGGGCTCGCGGCGCGCTGAATATGCTCTCGCCAGATCGGGAGGAATTCTTTTCTCCCGGGAAAGTGGACGCGCGCGACCTCCCCAAAGAAGAAGAGATGGATTATTCGCCGCTGGCAACGGACGTCGAATCCGACGGGTCACTGCCTGTTCCTGCCTCGAGCCGATCCGGGGAATTGCGGAAGCGGCTGTTAAGCGAAGAGGACGGGTCGGATGAAGCTATTGGTGGCACTTCCGGCCCTGGAGCGAGGTCAAGCTTCGCGCCGAGTAAGAGAGGAAGAGGCCATAGCCAGGGTTTCGCCCGGGCCAAGGCCGATTTCCTGAAACTCAAGCTAGGGAAACTCGGGCCCAACCCACAGCCCACAGAAGCCTCGGCGGGGTCGTTGGTTACAATGGCCCCCTTGCAGAGCGAGGTGCTGGATATGCATAGTGAAGGGGTCCGCACGAAGATTTGGAGTACACGGGGGGGATCGCTTCCGGACTTACGGGTGGTTCTGACCCGCTGCGATCGCGAGCTTGTGGCCCAGGCACCAGCTCTGGAAAGCTGCAGGGTGGGTTCGGAGACTGCGACCCTCAATGAGAAGGAGCTGAAAGCACGCATGGAAGAAAAAGAGGCGGAACCAACCATGCTTTCGGAGACCGACTCATCCATATTGAGCATGGTAACGGTGAGCTCAAAGGGAGGTATCCCCGCCGGAAAACTATGGAGTAAACCGGATGAAAAACGAGCCAGTGATGACAGAACCTCTGGCTCCGAGAGCGATCTTGGGGCCTACAGCCAGGGAAACACACCACAGTGCCAAAAATACCTGAAGGTTACACCCACACGGGGCAGGGGCCGGCTCGGAACGGACAGGGACCGGCAAAAGAGACAGCTGCCTGGCCATAGCCAAGACGATCTCACGGGGACTGCCATAGAATCAAATGTGCAGGAGGCTTTGAATGCTGTGAAGCATGTCATTGATACGTCGGGCCATCTGAAGGGCACGCACCAGAGAATCCTTAAGGACTCAATCGCCACTATCAGGGTTGCCTTTGAGGAACTGAGATCGCGAACTGCGACGGAGGAGGTTGCCCGTCTAGAAGCAGCAAACGCGCGGCTCACATGCCAGCTAGCGGAGGTGCGCAGGCAGGTGGAAGAAATCCGAAGCCAACCTGCTGCATTGGCTGAGTCGGACATTCGCCGGCTCGTGGAAGAGGCCTCGAGCTCCGCTCGCGACCAGCTGAGCATCATGTTTAACGCACGCATGGATGGCATTGAGTGCCGTATGCTACCGGAGCCCAGGCTTCGACCCGCATTAGCAGCTGATGGGACAGCGCAGGCTGCCCCCGTCATGCCTGGGGATCAAGGTTCCAATACCACGACATCTCAACCCCAGCCACTAATGACAACGAAGACAGGCGCTCCTTCCGTCTCCACTGACAAAAGCACTAAACCCAAAGCGAAGCCTAAGAGAACCAGTCTGGCTGCCAAAGAAGCGGCTGCAGCAAGACAAACTCCGAAGGCACCACCGATAAACATCACACCGGAGGAGGAATTTAAAGACGGGAAGAAAAACAAGAAGGCTAAAAAAGTGAGCTCGCAGCACGCCGCCGATGCGGGAGAGGCACAAACACTTCCTTCTGAGCCCAGAAAGTCAGACCAGAAATGGAAAAAAGGGACCAGGGGGGCAAAAAAGAAGACGCCTGCGCAGACAAACGCGCGGAAGGAAAAGACACGCCCGAAAAAAGGTGCTCGCAATCTCCGTCCACCACGGTCGGCAGCAGTAGTGCTGACGCTGCAACCGGAGGCGGAGGCAAAGGGGGTGACCTATGCCAATGTGCTGGCTGAGGCCAAGGCCAAAGTAAATCTCGCCGACCTTGTCATCTCGGCTCTGCGCTTCCGGAGAGCAGTCACTGGTGCAAGGGTCCTGGAGTTGCCGGGAGTGACCAGTGGCGAGATGGCCGATAAGCTGGCAAAGGAATTAAAGGAAAAATTGGGTGAGGGAGTCCGAGTCTCCAGGCTGACTAAGTGCGCAGAGCTGCGCCTGTCAAACTTGGACGACTCCGTAACCCCAGATGAGGTAGTCACTGCTGTCGCGCGAGCTGGAGAATGTGCCACAGACCAGGTCAAGACAGGGGAAATTCGTCATGACCGTACTGGTCTCGGCATCGTGTGGGTACGCTGCCCGGTCTTAGCGGCAAAAAAGGTCATCGGTGGCGGCCGTTTCCTGGTGGGGTGGTCCTCGGTACAGGTCAAACTGCTGGAGCCGAGAGAAATGCGCTGCTTCCGCTGCCTGGAACGTGGGCATGTCAGGGCGCAGTGTCAGTCGCAAGTGGACCGCAGCGGACTGTGCTACCGCTGCGGGAAGCCGGACCATAAGGCGGCACAGTGCTCTGCAGCGCCCCATTGTGTGGTGTGCGACGCGGCAGGTAAGTCAGCAAGTCACTTGCTTGGCTCCAACGCATGCACTGCACCACGATCGAGGAACGGAAAGAAGGCTGGCGATGGCCCAAGAGCCTCCTCGCAGCTTTCTCAGCTGGCCACAACAACACCAGTAGCCAGCGATGAGGTGGTGGAAGAAATGGCCGTAGAATAAATATGGCCATCCGATTCCTGCAGGGGAATATCAACCACTCCGCCAGAGCCCAGGACTTACTGTTCCAAAGCCTAGCGGAGTGGCAGATTGACGTTGGGGTCATTGCTGAGCCCTATTCCGTCCCACCCAGGAGCAATTGGGGCGGAGACTTGGACGGTCTTTGGGGCTATAGTAGTTAGTTCTTCCGCCAGTTCCTCGCCGCTACAAAGAGTTGAAAGGGGCCGAGGTTACGTTTCGGCCTGGATCGGCGACACAATGGTGGTCGGGGCGTACTTCTCACCGAACCGGACCCTGGCCGAGTTCGAACAGTTTCTGTTGGAGATCGGTACCCTAATTGGCAGAAGTCGTCCCAATATGGTACTCGTGGCTGGGGACCTCAATGCCAAGTCCATGGCATGGGGATCCCCGGCGACGGATGCCCGCGGGGCGGAGCTAGAGGAGTGGGCGGCGTCGACTGGGCTAATTATACTTAACTAAGGGGCGACAAATACGTGTGTGCGGCAGCAAGGTGGCTCCATCGTGGACGTCACATTCGCAAATGCTGCCCTCGCGCGCCGTGTTCGAGGCTGGGAGGTGCTGGAGGATATGGAGACGTTGTCGGACCACCGATACATTCGGTTCGAGGTTTCCACTCTTCCGGCTAACCCGAGAGGCCTAAATCGCCCCTTGAGAGGGGATGGCCCACGATGGGCACTCAAGCGCCTGGACAGGGAAATTTTAGTCGAGGCAGCTGTGGTGAAAGCCTGGCTGCCAGCTCAAGAGGGCCCAGTCGAGGTCAACGTGGAAGCGGAGAGGATAGGGAGTGACATGGTCGAGGTGTGTGATGCGGCCATGCCGAGGGTCGGTCCGATTCCCCCAAAGCGCGGAGTGTACTGGTGGTCGGCAGAACTCGCGCAGCTTCGTGAGTCCTGCGTTGCTGCGAGACGCAAGTACACTCACAGCCGGAGGCGGCGCAATCGAGACGTGCCAGAGGAGGAGCGGCTATATGCTGCATACTCGGTGGCTGTCAAGCTGCTGCAGAGAGCAATCGGCAAGGCAAAGGAGCAGGCAGAGAAGGAGATGCTGGAGACTCTGAATAAGGACCCATGGGGGAGGCCGTACAAAATGGTGAGGCGCAAGCTTCGTCCCTGGGCACCCCCGCTCACGCAGAGTCTCCAGCTACAGCTCATAGAGCAGGTGGTAAGTGCCTTGTTTCCTACGCGAGAAGAGCATCTACCTCCGCCCATGGTTCCACCTAGGGGAAGGATGGCAGATGTGGGCGATGCACTGGAAGTAACGGAGGCTGAACTGGGGGCAGCGGTCTTACGGCTTCGAGCCAAAAACACTGCCCCTGGCCCCGAAGGAGTCCCCGGCCGGGCCTGGGTTCTGGCTTTGGGCCCGCTCGAGTCACGTGTGAGGGCGCTTTTCAGTGGCTGCTTGGCTCAGGGGCGGTTCCCTCACGCGTGGAAGTCGGGGAAACTTAACCTTCTGCAAAAGGAGGGGCGTCCGGCAGACTCGCCCTCGGCATACAGGCCTATAGTATTGCTAGACGAGGCCAGTAAGTTGTTAGAGCGCGTGGTGGCAGCTCGTCTCGTCCGGCACCTTGAGGGAGTGGGACCGGACCTCAGCGTACACCAGTTCGGTTTTCGTCGGGGCAGGTCCACCATCGACGCAATTGCGCGTGTGAAGGCCCTGACGGATGAAGCAGTTTCCAGGGGCGAGGTGGTTCTGGCGGTGTCTTTAGACATCGCCAACGCGTTTAACTCCCTGCCCTGGGCTTGCATCAAGGCAGCACTAAGGCGCCATGCCGTGCCTGAGTACCTACGGAGGACGGTGGAGGATTACCTCACCGATAGAACCGTCAGGTACCCCACGTGCGGTACTTGGGAGGAGAAGAGGCTGTCCTGCGGTGTTCCGCAGGGGTCGGTCTTAGGACCACTCCTGTGGAACATCGGGTACGACTGGGCTCTGAGAGGGGACGATCTGCCGGGGGTCAGCGTAACTTGTTATGCCGACGATACCCTGGTGACAGCTCGTGGCAGCTCTTTTGGAGAGGCGTCAGTACGGGCCACGGCGGGAGTCGCGTCGGTAGTGGCTCGAATCAGGAGGCTGGGGCTAGAGGTGGCTTTGAACAAATCCGAGGCCCTGTGTTTTCATGGGCCTAGGAAGGCCCCTCCGGCGGGTTCCAGCTTAGTGGTGGGTGGAACGACCATTGGCGTCAAGTCGACAATGCGGTACCTAGGCATAGTCCTTGACAGCCGCTGGTCGTTCAGGGAGCACTTTAAGTGCCTTGCTCCCAAACTCATCGGGGCGGCGTCGGCACTTAGCCGGCTCCTACCCAACGTTGGCGGGCCCAACGTAAGCTGCCGGAGGCTGTACGCGGGAGTGGTGCGGTCGATGGCCCCGTACGGCGCGCCTATTTGGGCCGACTCCCTGAGCGCCCAAAACAAGGCCCAACTGCGGAGGCCGCAACGGGTCATGGCGGTCAGGATGGCGAGGGCATACCGCACCGTCTCGTACGAGGCAGCGTGCCTGATGGCGGGGACTCCGCCCTGGGATCTCGACGCAGCGGTGCTGGCCGAGGTGTACTGGCGTGTCACCGAGGCTCGGGCCAGGGGGTTCCAACCACTTCTGGAGGAGGTCAGAAGGTGGAGACTCGACTCCCATCAAGTGCTCATCCAGAAGTGGAAAGAACGATTGGAGGCACCGACTGCCGGCCACTGGACCATCGGAGCCATCCGGCCCGTCCTGGAAAGATGGGTCGGTAGGAAAGGGGGGTTCCTCTCCTTCCATCTTACCCAGGTCCTCTCGGGGCATGGCTGCTTCGGGAGATACCTGTGTAGGGTGGCGGGACGAGAACTGACGACGGAATGCCACGAGTGCGGAGACGCCGAAGACACGGCGCTACACACACTGGCAGTATGCCCAGCGTGGGCGGAACAGCGAGCCGCACTCGTGGCCGTAGTAGGAAACGACCTCTCCCTGCAAGCCGTGGTGGAAGCCATGGTTGGCGGTGAGAGGCCGTGGAAGGTGGTGGCCTCCTTCTGCGAGGATGTGATGGCGCAGAAGGAGAGAAGGGAGCGCAACAGGGAGGAGGATCCGTCCTCCCAGCCAATGCGCCGCAAACGCGTGGGGCGGCGGCGGTTGGCATACGACCGCCGAATCCCTCCATAAAGAGACCTGTGGGTGGCAGGCTCGGGGACGTCTGTCGCCTACAAAAAGGTTCCTGCGTGGGCGGGTACGTCGGGTGATCGACGTGCCAACTGAGGTGGAGGGGGCAAATATCCCCCAGAGACGAGTCCGGAGTCCCGGACAGCCGCTGGCGAGGTTGCGGAAGTTGTGCTTCGGCGTCCCTGTGGCCTCGCCTTATAGCGTTGAGGCGGCAAACAGAGGGGTTTTTAGTGGGTACACCATGGGTCTCATTAGCCTATATGGGAGTCCCACATAACCACTGGGGACCCTCCCCGCGTCTCAGTGGTATGCGTAACGCATTTTCCCCTCTTAAGAAAAAAAAAAAAAAAAAAAAAGGTTAGGTACCTATCCGATCCCGCAAATGAGGAACGGGGGAACCATTCCCCCTGAGTCGCGTCCGATCTCCGGACAGCCGCTGGCGAGGTCGCGGAAGTTGTGCTTCGGCGTCCCTGTGGCCTCGCCATTATAGCAGTGAGCCGGCAAACAGAGGGGTTTTTAGTGGGTACACCATGGGTCTCACTAGCCTAAATGGGAGTCCCACATAACCACTGGGGCCCGTCCCCGCGCCTCAGTGGTATGCGTAACGCATTTTCCCCTCTTAAAAAAAAAAAAAAAAAAGGTACCTATCCGATAGGGCGGTAAAATACCCCGCACAAAATGAGTGGCACCAGAAACCTATGTCATGCGGAGTTCCACAGGGGTCAGTCTTGGGACCACTCCTGTGGAATATCGGCTATGACTGGGTGCTCCGCGGCAGAAATCCCCCGGGGGTGGAACTGACGTGCTACGCCGATGACACTCTCGTTACCGCGTCGGCTAGTACATTTAGGGAAGCTGCCATAAAAGCAACAGCGGGAGTGGCTCAAGTGGTGGGTAGGGTCCGTAAGCTGGGATTAGAAGTTGCTCTCAACAAGTCGGAGGCCCCCTGCTTTCATGGACCCAGAAGAGCGCCCCCTGCGGGCGCTCAACTAATGGTAGGTGGAGTTTCCATCGGCATCGGGTCGACAATGAAATATCTGGGACTTGTCCTCGACAGCCGGTGGAACTTCAAGGAACACTTCAAGCGCCTAGCTCCAAAACTTTTGGGAGCAGCCGGAGCACTAAGCCGGCTTCTGCCAAATGTAGGAGGACCTAACGTGGGCTGCCGCCGTCTGTACACTATGGCAGTGCGGTCGATGGCCCTATATGGAGCGCCCATCTGGGTTGATGCTCTCAACGCCCACAACCAGTCCCTTCTGCAAAGACCGCAAAGGGTCATGGCGATAAGAGTCATCAGAGGATACCGCACGATCTCTTGCGAGGCAGCCTGCGCACTCGCTGGGACACCTCCTTGGGATCTAGACGCAGAAGCTCTGGCAGGAGTGTACACCCAGATCGCGGAGTCGAGAGCTAGAGGGCAAGAGCCTATGCTCGAGGAGGTGAAGCGCTGGAGGGTAAATTCAAATTCAAATTCAAATTCAAATTCAAATTCAAATTCAAATTTATTTATTGCATGAAAATTAACACTGACAGTTATACCTTACGTGCTAATCTGTATTTATACTTATGTTCTAACATGCTCTTTATACAATTATACATCTAGGTAATTGCGCCCATTGGTGCAATGAGTATATATATATATACATTATTCACAGGCAAATAAAAATTAAATACTGGCATTAAATATAGTTGAATTCAGAAATTATAATGGTGTCAATGATTTATAAAAGTAACTTATTAATGTCACTACTTCCACCTTCATCAAGGATAAGTACAAAATAATTAGATAAAGTCAAGGTTCACAGCAATAATCAAGAATACAAAATAATTAGATATTAATAAAGTCATAAGTTTAAAGTTATACAGTTCCATTTGGGTATAGTCAAATAAAAAGATAAAGCTAATCAATAAAATGGTCAACTTATTCTATAGGTCAAGTAGTGGTTTTGTTTATATTATTACATGTCTTAAATATATTATTGCGCATATTAGGTAATAGAGCTAGGGGTAACGATGGTTTCAATGTAGCGATTTGATGCAGCTAGAAACTTAGCTTCCGCCGTTGAAAAGATGTCTAGTTCGCTGTCACTATCCAGAATGTTGTTAAGCAACGTCAAAGCCTGGTGGAGAGGGGATATGGCAAGCAGGCTCGGCCGGCCTGGAGGCACGGCAAAGAGACCACGATTGCGGGTCCTAAGCTGTCTCGCGTAGGGACAGGGGACACGTATTGGTATTTGTAATAATAATGGAGGATTTGCTAATTGTCCTCGAACTAGGCGAACAAAATATTTTATTAGGTACATACTTCTGCGTGACTCCAAGGAAGTATAATCTACCATACCTAAAATGAATAGTGTGGGATAGAGAAAAGGATAAAAGCCGTAGAGTTTTTTATACAGGAATCTAATGAACGTTTTTTGTACTTTCTCAATTAGACAGGTGTAGAGCTTTTCATGAGGACTCCATATAGCAGCATTTGTTTCTAGCTTACTCCTAACGAATGCATTATAAAGGGTAGTCATAGTATACTTATTACTAAATAGTTTCGCTTGACGCAAGACGAATCCGAGACATTTTCGGGCCTGGTTACAGGTTTGCGTAATGTGCTGATTAAATGTTATCTGAGTATCAAACCACGTTCCCAGATCCTTGATTTCATTGGCACGTTTTAACGGTTTGCCACTTATACAGTAGGGATGGGTAATAGGATGCTGGGCACGCGTGTATGTAATAACCATGCATTTTTCATTATTAAGGGACAGGCTATTATCACGTGCCCATGCGGTAACGCTATCTATGTCACGTTGCAATAAGAAAAGGTCTTCGTTTCTATTAATTGGCATAGCTAGTTTGAGATCATCCGCAAAAAGGAGGCACGACGAATGTTTAAGTGCTACCGGTAAGTCATTTACGAGGATTAAGAACAGAAGGGGCCCGAGACTGCTTCCCTGCCCGATTCCCGATGTTACCAAAAATGGAGCAGATCGCGCACCTTCGTATTGGACATATTGGTATCTATCCGAGAGATAGTTGGCCATGAACTCAAGTAGATTAACACTAAACCCCGCAGCAGATAGCTTCTTAAGCAGCACATCATTATCAACCCTATCAAAAGCCTTCTGAAAGTCAAAATAGGCAATATCTACCTGCATACTCCGGTGAAGGCTACTTGATATGGTGGAGACGATGTTTAACAGGTTAGATGTGGTTGAGCGTTTCGGCAAGAATCCGTGCTGTTCGTCACAGAACCAGCCATTCAGCTGCTTAAAAACTTTGGCGTAAATGATCGTTTCAAATACTTTCCCAAAGATCGATAGTACAGCTATCGGTCTATAATTTCGCACATCGGATCTGGATCCCGTTCCCGTTTTGTGTATTGGTAGAACTTTAGTCGTTTTCCAAATCGTAGGGCATGTCCTATTTTTTAGGGCTAGGTTGAATATGTATTTAAGCGGCTGTATAAGAGCCTCACGACAGTCTTTTATTATGAATTGTGGTATTCCATCGGGTCCTTGGGTGTGCTTGGGCCGCAGGCGGCTTATGGCCGCACGGACGTCCGCTTCACTAACATCGTCGATCGTGACATGTCGAGTGTTGGGCATTGGTGACTCGTCTGTCGCTGCCTTCGAGGCCGCCGATACATCGAGTCTGGGGACACTTTGCAAAAATACGTTTTTAAAGAAGTCCGCAAAAGAGTCCACGACCTCTTGTGCCGACATGTTGCCGAATGTTGCCGGCAGGTTACATTTACGTTGTCGATTTATGTGTGCCCAAAACGATGAGGGGTCCCGTACAATATTAGTTTGTAAGTTGTTAATGTAAGAGGTCTTATCTGTTTCAGTTTTAGTGTTTACTATTTTACGATAGTACGTGAAAAAAGCATAATACAATTGATCCCCGGTTTGCTTATATAACTTATGGTAGTTGTTTTTTAATTTATTTAAATTAATTAATTCACTAGTAAACCACTCAGGGTACTGCTGGCTTAGCCCATTCTTTACCGGTTGTTTAAAGGGCACGCATTCATTAAAAGATTTTTCTAGAATATTATAGAGACATTGAGTACATTCGTTTACATCGCTTATATCCCGCAGCGGATTCCAATCCGAGTTAGTAATTTTTTCATACAAAAGCGGATAATTTGCCTTACGATAGTTTCTCTCTTTGGCACAGCCATCCTTTGGTACGCGATAGGTAGAATGATAATTACTAAACAGGGTGCGAATTGACACTTCTATATTGAGAGGAATATGGTGTTGCTCGGTCGAGACTAAGCCAGAGACAGCTTCAGTTACCGTTACTTGTGTGTTTACATCTGTTAGCACCAGGTCCAGTAACCTGTTATGACTATTATAAATGCTGTTGCGTTGTACTAAGTTACAGAAGCAAACAAAACTTTCAAATCCACTTTTTATGCTTACTGAGGCGGAATACAAGTTGAAATCTCCGACTATAATGCCCACGATTTACTCCTTCGCAAGTGGGGCGAAAGACTGGAGACCCCAAGTGCCGGCCACTGGACGGTCAACGCGATCCAGCCCATGCTGAAAGAATGGATAGAGAGACAACATGGAGTGGTAACTTTCCACCTCGCACAGGTGCTTACGGGCCATGGGTGCTTTGGGAAGTACCTGTGCAAAATATCCGGGAGGGAGCCAACGCCAGCGTTCATCACTGCGATAATGCTGACGACACAGCACAGCACACGCTGGCAGAGTGCAGGGGGTGGAACGAGGCGCGGAACCAGCTGACCGCGGTGGTCGGCAGCGACTTGTCGCTACCCAGCGTCGTAAGGGGCATCCTAGAAAATAGGACTAAATGGAAGGCGGTGTCTTACTACAGTCAACTAGTAATGACGGAGAAAGAAGCCTCTGAGCGCGCGCGGGAGCAGGACGTGGAAGCTCACCCGATGCGGCGCAAGAGACCCGGGCGCAGGCGAGTCGCCCATGACCGCCGCTTTGTGATGTACCTAGAGACATACCTTATTAGAATAAGTAGGCTAGTTGCTTTCATATATGGAATCTGTATTAATCATCAACTATATACCAATGTATACCTGTCTTTTAATCATCATTACATATTGCTACTTCGAAGAGGAAACATGTGTTTTATTCTGTATTCCTACCTATAATCATCATCATCATCTACCACCAAGGAGGTTACAATACATGGCGATCCTGCCAGCTGTACGTTAATTTGGAGAGCTACGAAGGGACAATTTTCACAAATGGTGCTGTCGTCGAGGTCCTGCTGCTGCTGGGGGACTCAAGATTAGCGTGTTAGAGGTACTGCAACAACTGAAACCACTTATCTCACGAGCTACATTTAATCTTTCAACATGGGGAAAACGGTGTCTACAATAGAGAAGGAAGAAGTCATCATTGCTCAGACTGGCCAGAACAACAAAGCCAGGTCAACTCAAGATATCAGTCACGGCGAGGAGCAGTCATACATAACAATGGCCATGGGAGTGATGATCAGCATTGTCTTCTTTTACCTCGTCTGGAAAAAGGTCCATAAGTGCCTTACAAAGAAGATTGAGCGGCTGCTATGGTGATGCGCAGGCGTGCATCCGTATAAGGTGGCAGTGGTAATAGGAACTATCGTCGAGTTTCGTGGAAAAATACAAACTTTCAGTGGCGAAAACGCAAGTGACCCGATAAACTATGTTAAGTAACAAGTGCTGTCGTCAAGCTTCCTGAAAACCATGTAAGTGTAGTGATTAAAATTTTAACAATACTATAGCCTTTAATAAGTAACATAATTACGTTATATTTTTGATTAATTTAGGGTAATGTCAAGCGTTGTAGAATTTTATGAGCGCATTAACTACTTTAAAGAATATTTGCTTAAGCTTGGTCCTACTCGACGAAGTGAGAAATTAGGTCAAGAAAAATTTTCAGATGCAAAGTCGGTTTATAAGGAGTATAATGCATATTTAGAAATTTATATTTCGAAGGTAGAGAAGGGTGAAGAACCCGTCGATGATAGGGTACAGCAGTATATTACGAAAATTGAAAAAGAGTATTCTAGAATATTGCAATTATTCGAGGAAACGCAGCAATTGATAAAGACAAACATGGGTTCCAAACCGAATTTCGATTTGAAAACGGCGGTTTCTTTGTTACCTGTCATGGATGATACTGAAAAAATAACTTTGCAATTAATTGACGCCATTGAACTATATGAGACTATGATAAACGACACGGATATCCCGGTGTTGATAAATTTCGTTTTGAAAACACGTTTGTCTTATAACGCGAAACTGCGATTGTCAGGTAGCTATGCCACGGTTACGAGTTTAATCAGTGATATGAAACATCATTTAGTACCTCGTAAGTCTGATAACGCCTTGCAAAAGCAATTGCAAACAGCTCGGCAAGCGGGAAAAAGTATAGAGCAGTTCGGTAGCGATTTAGAGGACATTTTTGTCAAACTGACGATTTCACAAGCCAATGGTGATTCGAGCGCTTACAGTATACTAAAACCTCTTAATGAGAGGCAAGCTATTCATAAATTTGCCAGTGGCTTGCGAAATGATAGGTTAAGTACAGTGATATCGGCCCGAAATTATACGTCACTTAAAGACGCAATACAGGGTGCCAAAGACGAAGAAATTGCGATGTCGCCTTCACCTTCGGAACAGGTGTTTACGGCGCGCGGTGGAGGTACGAGACCTCATATGTCTTTTGGTCGTGGAAATTTATATTTCAAAAATAGAATTGCGGCCGTGCACCCACAATATGAGTACAGGAAAACCAATGGACGTGCTTTTTACTCGTACAGAGGTAGAGGTAGTGGTAGTTTCAGAGGTGGTTCCAGGGGTCATAACTACCGTAACAACTACGGACATAATAATAGTAATTTCAGACCAAGTAGACCGCAAAATAAACATCAAATAAATACGACACGTGAGTCCAATGACACTAATGAGTCACCTGCGAGATCATCTGGACTCCAGTTTTTTCGTGACTAATAACTTACCTTATATTTTAGCTTTCGGTAATGTGAACTCAGTTCAGTTTTACGTAAATGGAAAGTCATTGACTTGGTTGTTGGATACAGGAGCATCATTAAGTGCAGTCAAGTATGATTCAATAGTGTCAACAACTCCGTTCATTCAACCAAGAACAACCAACGTAAATGGGCTTGGCGGTATAATTACATCAGTTGGTGTCAGTTGTCTCGATTTATATGATGAAACAAATGAATCATTTTGTCACGAGATTCATATCTTTAAAAATTTACCTGTGGACGTAGATGGTATACTAGGCCAAGATTTTTAAAAAAAATTTAGAGGCACCTTGGATTTTGAAACAGATACATTAAAATTAAAAAAGGGAAACCATTTATCCTTGATACCAGTACATTTACTCTATACATAGTAATAACGTGCAATCATTTATTGAGTTACCTTCGAGAAGCGAAATTTTATTGAAAGTTCCTATTAATGTCACAGGAGATTTTATTGTTTGTGCGAGTGAGGTATGCGAGGGAATATTCATAGCGAACTCTTTGTCTAGAAGTGTGAATGGTAATTTAACGATTAAAGTGCTGAACACGCGAGAACAAGACGTGACTGTAAAGTGTATCACTCCTGAGATTAGGCGGCTGGAAGATTTTGATGTTTTTAATTTTGAAAAATGCTCAAATAACGCCGAACGAGTAAAACAATTATTTTCATTGCTACAACTAAATTATTTAAATTCGGAAGAAGAGAATAGTATTGCAAGTATTTGTGCAAAATTTGCCGATATTTTTCACCTACCGGGAGATAAACTAAACACCATGAATCTTTATGAACAAAAAATCCATTTAAAGCCTAATGAAACTCCAGTGTATAGTAAGCCCTATAGGTTGCCCCACTCACAGAAAGCGGAAATAGAAAAACAAATTAAACAAATGATAGCAGACGATATCATCGAAGAGTCATACTCTGAATGGGCTAGTCCATTACTACTTGTACCTAAAAAGGCAGATTCAAGTGGGCAAAAGAAATGGAGAGTAGTAATTGACTATAGGAAAGTTAACGAGCGCATAGAAAGTGACAAATTCCCATTACCAAATATTACTGAGATACTGGACTCGTTGTCTGGTGCAATTTACTTTAGTACTCTGGACCTCAATCAAGGTTACTATCAAATTAAACTTGATGCTGAGAGTAGGAAATATACGGCATTTTTGGCTGATAAACACTATCAGATGAAAAGACTACCAATGGGTATGAAATCTTCAACGAGTGCGTTTAGTCGCGCAATGACTATAGCAATGTCAGGTTTAAATTACTTACAATGTATTGTTTACTTAGACGATTTAATCGTTATGGGACGTAATCTTGAACAACATAACAAAAACTTAATCGATGTCTTTTCAAGATTGAGAAAAGTAAATTTTAAACTTAATCCCCTGAAATGTACCTTTTTGAAAAAAGAAATTTTATATTTAGGCCATTTAGTCACTTCAGAAGGAATAAAACCAGACCCAAGTAAAACTTTAGCGATTCAAAATTACCCTACTCCAAAAAATGAAGACGATGTCAAAAGATTCGTAGCATTCGCCAATTACTATAGGAAATTCATTCCAAAATTTGCGGAAATAACCCAACCCTTAAATCATTTATCAAAAAAAAACGTACAGTTTGTTTGGACCAATGAGTGTTCTAACGCATTTAAAAAACTAAAACAGGCAATGACAAACCCACCCTTGTTACAATATCCCAATTTTGCCAGTGATAACGAGTTTATATTACATACTGACGCATCAGGAATAGCAATAGGTTGTGTTTTATCAAACGGAGATGGGTTACCTGTAGCATACGCTAGCAGGCCCCTTAACAAAGCGGAAAAAAATTACCCAACCGTCGAAAAAGAATTATTGGCGATTTTATGGGGAATAAGATACTATAGACCATATTTATATGGCCGACGTTTTAGAATAATTACAGATCACAGGCCGTTAATATATTTATTTAACATGAGGGACCCTTCCAGCCGACTAACAAAGTTCAGATTATGTTTAGAAGAGTATGATTTTGTGGTTGAGTATTTGAAAGGTAAAGATAATGTGGCTGCAGACGCATTATCAAGGATTGAGCTAACAAGTCAACAGCTAAAAGATATGAGTGAACGAGTTATGTTTGTAACAACGCGTAGGCAAAAGAAGCGAATGGAAGAGCAAGAAATGCAAAATAGTTCGGTTGTTAAGAATTTTCAAAACGATTGGAGTGATCAACCAAAAGTTGTGGAAATACTTAAAAAACCAAACAATTCAACAGAGCTAAGTTTTGATGAAAATGAGTATCGCAAGTGTAAGAGAAAAGATGATAGTATTTGTAGTAGCAACAATTCATTTGTTTACACACCCTCATTGTCACTTATTAGTGTTGCACCAACATCCCAATCGTGTATGAAACGAGCTTTCTTCATGAGGGAATTGGAACTTTTCTGTAATACAATAAATATAAAAGAAATATGTATTATTAAAAATAATGACAATGAAAAGATGATAAAAGAGTTAACTCAGCGTATAAAAACTAATAGTGGATGGTCCGGACCACGAATATGTATTATAAAGGGTGTATTCAAAGTAAATAACAAAGATGACAGACGTGTCATAATAAATGATTTTCATATCCTGCCGACTAGCGGCCACGCGGGTATTCGTAGGATGACTAACAATATAAAAAGATACTACTACTGGCCCAGCATGGAAAAAGACATAAGAACTTTTATAAAAAAATGCGACAAATGCCAAAAACAAAAGTTCCACAAAACAATTAAGGAGCCAATGTATATTACTACTACAGCTACATCAGCATGTGATAAAGTATATTTAGATTTAGTTGGCCCTATAACTAAAGACATTAATGGGTATAGCTATATATTGACGATTCAGTGCGAGCTCACGAAGTACGTCTGGGCTTACCCACTACCTAATAAAGAAACCGAAACAGTCGCGCGAGCATTCGTTGAAGGCTTTATATTGCATTATGGCATCCCGCGTGAGATAGCAACAGACCGTGGTTCAGAATTCATATCCTCAACTATGCAAAATACATGTAAATTATTAAAAATTAATCAACTACAGTCCACTGCATATCACCACGAAAGTCTCGGTTCTTTGGAGAACTCTCATAAGGCCTTAGGAGCTTTCCTTAGAATCCAGACTGATAACCAGGCTCACGCATGGAGCAACTGGTTGCAATATTGGTGCTTCTCTTATAACACGACTATGCATTCTGAAACTAAATATACTCCCTATGAGTTAGTATTCGGAAAACTTTGTAATATACCTAGTAATATTGTTAACAACATAGACCCTATATATAACTTCGATGATTATCCTATAGAATTAAGGTATAGATTACAAAAGTCTCAGGAAGACGCTAGAAATAACTTAATTAAGTCTAAACAGTTAAGGAAAGAAAAATATGATAAAACATGTAATCCAATAAACTATAATGTAGGAGATTTATTGTTAGTTAAAAAAGAAGGACGAGAAAAAATGGACCCAGTATATTTAGGTCCATACTCTGTTATTGAAGATATGGGTGTCAATGTAAAAATTGCAATAGGTAATAAACAAAATGTTATTCATAAGAACAGAACTATTCCTTATTTTGTGTAACGAGTTATATTAAGTTAGCCATTAAATAAGAGCACCAGCTGTGCGACAATTGTTATTGTTAGGTATTGCAAATGTAAACAGCTCACCATATTAGCGCTAGTATTGTGTTTGCATAACAACGTAAGAGTGATTGAACTTTATTGTTTACATTGTATCCAAGATAATTATAACTTTAGTTAAATGTTATTATTTTTTATTTTTTCAAAAAAAAAAAAAAACGGGGAAGGTGTGATGTACCTAGAGACATACCTTATTAGAATAAGTAGGCTAGTTGCTTTCATATATGGAATCTGTATTAATCATCAACTATATACCAATGTATACCTGTCTTTTAATCATCATTACATATTGCTACTTCGAAGAGGAAACATGTGTTTTATTCTGTATTCCTACCTATAATCATCATCATCATCTACCACCAAGGAGGTTACAATACAGCTTGCCGCCTTAAGGAGGACCTCCGGGGGGCAGTCACGGGGACGACTGTCACCCTAAAGGTATAGGTCCTCGAGGCGAAGAGCGTGGCATCTAGCCACGCCATACCCAGCGTAAGAGGACAAATTCCTCAGAGAGGAGGCTCAACAGCCAGCCGCTGGCGAGGCCACGGTAGTGTACTTCGGAGTTCCCGTGGTCTCGCCTTTTAGCGACGAGGCGGCAAAAAGAGGGGTTTTTAGTGGGTCCGTACCGAAATGGGAGTCCCACATAACCGCCTGGGCTTTACGTTCCCGAGGTCCGGCGGTAAGCGTAACGCATTTTTCCCTCTATAAAAAAAAAAAAAAAAAAAAAAAAAAAAAAAAAAAAAAAAAAAAAGGTTACGTTAGTTTGGGAAGAGTGGAAAAGATACCCGATGTCGTGTGGTGTTCCACAGGGGTCGGTTCTAGGACCGCTCCTCTGTGGAATATTGGTTACGACTGGGTCCTGCGAGGCACAAACTTGCAAGGCGTAAATCTTACGTGCTACGCCGATGACACCTTGGTCACAGCTCGTGGCAAATCATTTAGGGAGGCGGCAATATTGGCAACAGTCGGAGTCGCTCACGTCGTCAGTCGAATCCGGCGATTGGGGTTGAAAGTGGCCCTACAAAAATCCGATCTTCCATGGGCCCCGAAATGCTCCTCCGCCTGACGCGAACATAGTGGTAGGTGGAACAAGGATAGGAGTTGAGTCCAATATGAGATACCTGGGGCTCGTACTCGACAGTAGGTGGACATTTCATGCTCACTTCAAGAGCCTGATGCCGAAACTGCTGGGAGCAGCTGGCGCTTTAGGGCGTATACTCCCGAACACGGGGGGCCCAAAGGCGTCATATCGACGGCTATATATGGGAGTAGTAAGATCCATGGCTTTGTATGGGGCCCCAGTATGGGCTGACATACTTAAAAAGGAGGTTATATCTCTCTTAAGAATACCGCAGAGAGCAATAGCCACAAGGACAATTCGAGGATACCGTACTATTTCTTTCGAAGCAGCATGTGTGCTGGCTGGGTCCCTTCCGTGGGACCTCGATGCAAGAGCCCTCGCAGCGGTCTACCGCTGGCGCGAGGATGCATCTGAGAGAGGCGATTCACCAGCACCAAAAGAAATCGAAGGCAGGCGAGTCGCAAGTCGCCTTGAAATGGTGGAAATTTGGGAGCAGAGGCTTGCATACCCTAGTGCTGGCCATGTGACCATCGAGGCAATCCGTCCGGTCCTTAAACAATGGCTTGATCGGGATCATGGCCCGATGACATTCAGACTAACACAGATCCTGTCGGGGCACGGATGTTTTGGATGGTACCTGCACCAAATCGCAAGAAGGTAAGTGACCAAAGCATGTCATCATTGCGACAGCTGCCCAGAGGAAAGCGCCCAGCACACGCTAGAGCACTGCCCTGCCTGGGATGAAGAACGTCGAACGCTCAGAGCTGAAGTGGGTAACGACCTCTCGCTACCCGTCGTAGTCCGCAGCATGGTGGACAGTAATACATCTTGGAGGGCTGTGCTCAATTTCTGCGAAGCGGTTATGGTGAAAAAAGAAACGGCGGAGCGCGAAAGGGAAGATGACCCAGATTTCCAACCTATGCGCCGCAAACGTGTTGGGCGGCGGCGGTTGGCTTATGACCGCCGACTTCCCCCTTAAGGGTACCTGTGGGCGATAGACTCGGGGAAGTCTGTCGCCTACACAAGGGTCCCTGGGTTGGGAGGCGTGCCGCTCCCGCGGTGCGCCCGCAAATGAGGAACGGGGGAACCATTCCCCCTGAGTCGCGTCCGATCTCCGGACAGCCGCTGGCGAGGTCGCGGAAGTTGTGCTTCGGCGTCCCTGTGGCCTCGCCATTATAGCAGTGAGCCGGCAAACAGAGGGGTTTTTAGTGGGTACACCATGGGTCTCATTAGCCTAAATGGGAGTCCCACATAACCACTGGGGCCCGTCCCCGCGCCTCAGTGGTATGCGTAACGCATTTTCCCCATGACGATATAGTAACGAACTTTGGCTTATTTTTCCGGTTATTGATTCTGCATTTACTTGACGACTTGGCTTGCAATTGGACTTCGGTGATTTTTTTTCGAATGGTTTTTTGGCGTAGTTCTTGGTTTCGGCCAAAAAAATAATATCTTTTTTTTCTTTCTTTTTTTCTGTCTTCGTTCTAACCTTAAAAATCTTTCTTTCTAATACCTATCTTTTCCCGTTGGTCCCGTAAATCTAGGACTTATAGTTCCGGAGATACGGGGGTGACAAGTGTTTGTTTTGAAGATTCGAAACTTGTCGCCAACTTCGGGAAAAAATTCGTATCTTCTTCTTCCTTCTTAATTCTTCTTTTCTGGTAAATTGATAAATAGGGCAACAGCTTTAGCTACCCGTTGCCGTTCTCAAAATAATTTTCCGACTTAAGGGTCGGAAGTTATTAAGGGAACGGGCGGTGCTATTCCTGTTTATCAGGCGCTAAAACTTTTCTTACTTAAGTTTGTAAAAGTGAGAAAAGGGATAGCGTCTGATCCCAGGGGCGGAGAGGGACCTCGTTTTCGGGGCTAAGAGGGTAAACTTTTTTTCAAATAACAACGTTTGGAAAAAATTTTTTGGACGAGTCTAAGGGGGGGGAAAAATCGTCAAAACTAATTTTCTTAAGTTTGTCGAGTGTGACGCAGATCACACTTGACCAATTTTCGGGAAATTAATTCTGTGGTCGCCCCCTCCATAGTTATGGAGGGGGAAAATTTGGATTCGGGTTGGAATCCCGGGGGGGATGCCAGGGAGGTGGTTTTACCGGGGGGTAACCCGGGAAATTTGGGCGTGGGGGCCGGGTTAGTGACCCATAGGAGGAGCCATTGTGGGAGGCTGGAGGATGGCCGTAATAGGGGTGAATCCTCTAGGGGGTATATTGGAGGGGGTGATTTTTAAAGATATGAATCTCGTGACAAAATGATTCATTTGTTACATCATATAAATCGAGACAACTGACACCAACTGATGTAATTATACCGCCAAGCCCATTTACGTTGGTTGTTCTTGGTTGAATGAACGGAGTTGTTGACACTATTGAATCATACTTGACTGCACTTAATGATGCTCCTGTATCCAACAACCAAGTCAATGACTTTCCATTTACGTAAAACTGAACTGAGTTCACATTACCGAAAGCTAAAATATAAGGTAAGTTATTAGTCACGAAAAAACTGGAGTCCAGATGATCTCGCAGGTGACTCATTAGTGTCATTGGACTCACGTGTCGTATTTATTTGATGTTTATTTTGCGGTCTACTTGGTCTGAAATTACTATTATTATGTCCGTAGTTGTTACGGTAGTTATGACCCCTGGAACCACCTCTGAAACTACCACTACCTCTACCTCTGTACGAGTAAAAAGCACGTCCATTGGTTTTCCTGTACTCATATTGTGGGTGCACGGCCGCAATTCTATTTTTGAAATATAAATTTCCACGACCAAAAGACATATGAGGTCTCGTACCTCCACCGCGCGCCGTAAACACCTGTTCCGAAGGTGAAGGCGACATCGCAATTTCTTCGTCTTTGGCACCCTGTATTGCGTCTTTAAGTGACGTATAATTTCGGGCCGATATCACTGTACTTAACCTATCATTTCGCAAGCCACTGGCAAATTTATGAATAGCTTGCCTCTCATTAAGAGGTTTTAGTATACTGTAAGCGCTCGAATCACCATTGGCTTGTGAAATCGTCAGTTTGACAAAAATGTCCTCTAAATCGCTACCGAACTGCTCTATACTTTTTCCCGCTTGCCGAGCTGTTTGCAATTGCTTTTGCAAGGCGTTATCAGACTTACGAGGTACTAAATGATGTTTCATATCACTGATTAAACTCGTAACCTAGGCATAGCTACCTGACAATCGCAGTTTCGCGTTATAAGACAAACGTGTTTTCAAAACGAAATTTATCAACACCGGGATATCCGTGTCGTTTATCATAGTCTCATATAGTTCAATGGCGTCAATTAATTGCAAAGTTATTTTTTCAGTATCATCCATGACAGGTAACAAAGAAACCGCCGTTTTCAAATCGAAATTTGGTTTGGAACCCATGTTTGTCTTTATCAATTGCTGCGTTTCCTCGAATAATTGCAATATTCTAGAATACTCTTTTTCAATTTTCGTAATATACTGCTGTACCCTATCATCGACGGGTTCTTCACCCTTCTCTACCTTCGAAATATAAATTTCTAAATATGCATTATACTCCTTATAAACCGACTTTGCATCTGAAAATTTTTCTTGACCTAATTTCTCACTTCGTCGAGTAGGACCAAGCTTAAGCAAATATTCTTTAAAGTAGTTAATGCGCTCATAAAATTCTACAACGCTTGACATTACCCTAAATTAATCAAAAATATAACGTAATTATGTTACTTATTAAAGGCTATAGTATTGTTAAAATTTTAATCACTACACTTACATGGTTTTCAGGAAGCTTGACGACAGCACTTGTTACTTAACATAGTTTATCGGGTCACTTGCGTTTTCGCCACTGAAAGTTTGTATTTTTCCACGAAACTCGACGATAGTTCCTATTACCACTGCCACCTTATACGGATGCACGCCTGCGCATCACCATAGCAGCCGCTCAATCTTCTTTGTAAGGCACTTATGGACCTTTTTCCAGACGAGGTAAAAGAAGACAATGCTGATCATCACTCCCATGGCCATTGTTATGTATGACTGCTCCTCGCCGTGACTGATATCTTGAGTTGACCTGGCTTTGTTGTTCTGGCCAGTCTGAGCAATGATGACTTCTTCCTTCTCTATTGTAGACACCGTTTTCCCCATGTTGAAAGATTAAATGTAGCTCGTGAGATAAGTGGTTTCAGTTGTTGCAGTACCTCTAACACGCTAATCTTGAGTCCCCCAGCAGCAGCAGGACCTCGACGACAGCACCATTTGTGAAAATTGTCCCTTCGTAGCTCTCCAAATTAACGTACAGCTGGCAGGGTCGCCATGTATTGTAACCTCCTTGGTGGTAGATGATGATGATGATTATAGGTAGGAATACAGAATAAAACACATGTTTCCTCTTCGAAGTAGCAATATGTAATAATGATTAAAAGACAGGTATACATTGGTATATAGTTGATGATTAATACAGATTCCATATATGAAAGCAACTAGCCTACTTATTCTAATAAGGTATGTCTCTAGGTACATCACAGTAGTGCCAGAGGCCAGTGCGGAGGATCTGGCCCTGTCATTCCGAGCATCCCGGACGAGGACGTGTGATGCCTCGATGAAGAGAGCAGGGCCGGCCAAAGCAAAAATGGCCACATACTGGTGGACCCCGGAGGTAGCCGCGTTGCGGGGCACTTGCAATGCGGCCCGGCGGAGATACACGCGGTGTAGAAGGAGGAGGCACACTCAGGAGGAGAACGACGAACTGTACGCCGCCCTAAAGGATGCCAAGACGGCCCTCAATGTTGCCATAGCCTCGGCTAAGGATATGGCACATCGGGCATTCTTGGCCTCCTTAGATAAGGACCCATGGGGATGGCCTTACAAGCTCGTCAGGAAGAAACTCCGGCGAGCAGCTCCCGCAGACACTATGGAGCCGAGCCTCCTCCGAAACATACTGGAGGGACTGTTTCCGCCGGCCCTCGATTTCAGTCCGCCTGCTATGGCTGCCCCACGTGCAGAAGAGCCGGAGCAACTGGAGGAAGTTCCCCCTGTTACAGAGGGGGAAATGACGATGGTGGCCCATAGGCTTAGTGCCTGCAAAAAGGCCCCGGGCCCCGACGGAGTGCCGGGTAGGATGCTGCCGATCGTGATGGAGCACCTTGGTGGCCGCCTCAAAACTACCTTCGATCAGTGTTTGAAGGAGGGGTGGTTTCCAAGGTGCTGGAAAGAGGGAATAGTGTGCCTCATCCGGAAGGAGACTAGGCCTGCGGACTCCCCTTCCGGATGGAGACCGATAGTGTTGCTGGACGAGACGGGGAAAATAATGGAGAGGATTGTCTCGTCCAGGATCACTAGGCACCTAAACGAGAGGGGGCCCAACCTGTCGGAAAGACAGTACGGGTTCCGGAACGGGAGGTCCACAATGGACGCATTGGGGGCACTGAGGGCCTTCTGCGAAGACGCTCAAAGGAGGGGGGAAGGAGTAATAGCGGTGTCTTTGGACATCGCCAACGCTTTCGGCTCCCTCCCGTACTCGGTGATCAGAGAGGCCCTCAAATTCCATGAGGTGCCCCTATATTTAAGGCGTGTCGTAGATCATTACCTAACTGGCAGGGTGGTGGTTTGCGACACGCCAAATGGACGAATAGAGAGACGGATGGCCTGCGGAGTACCCCAGGGGTCGGTACTCGGACCCCTACTCTGGAATATTGGGTACGACTGGGCCATCCGCGCTGAGCTGCTCCCCCGGATGTCAGTCATGTGTTACGCTGACGACACAATGGTGGCCGTTCGGGGAGGAGAGCTGAGGGAGCTGATGAGGAGGGCTGAGGTGGCGACGGAACTAATGGTTCTGAGGATCCGCCTGCTTGGACTAAAGGTATCCCTCCCAAAAACCGAGGGTATAGTCTTCGGTGGGAGAGGATGGAGGGTCCCGGCGGGCGCATCTCTCAGAATAGGCGACGAGGAGGTCCAGGTAAAACCGCACATCAAATACCTGGGCCTCACTATAGACAGGCGGTGGAGATTCGAGGAGCACTTCAAGCGAATGGCTCCCCGTATAGTGGCGACGGCATCAGAGCTGGGACGGCTTCTCCCCAATGTGGGAGGACCCTCCCATGCCTGCAGGCGGCTATACGCTGGGGTGGCCAGATCCATGGCCCTGTACGGGGCCCCGATCTGGGCGGATAAGCTGGCTCCGACAACCAAGGCGCTGTTGCGGAGACCCCAGAGTGTAGTGGCCAAGCGCATAATCCGGGGTTACACCACGGTGGCCGGAGCGGCGGCTTGCGCATTGGCGGGAACACTACCCTGGGAGCTAGAAGCCGAAGTGCTCGCGGAGGCTCATAGGCGGCGAATAAGGAGCAGGGAGACGGGAGAATACCCAGCTCCTGAGGAAGTGAGGGCTGCCAGAAGCGCGGCTAAGAGAAGAGCGAGAGACAGGTGGAAGAGCGACCTGGAGGACAGCCCTTATGGAACCCGCACCATAGGGGCACTCCTCCCGTCTTTCGACACCTGGCTCGACCGCAAGCATGGGAAGGTGGGGTACAGGCTGGTGCAGGTAATGACTGGACACGGGTGCTTCGGTCATTACCTGCAAATAATAGGCCGAGAGCCTACCCCAATCTGCCACCAATGTGGCGACGAGGATGACACGGCCCAGCACACTCTGGAAGTGTGCAGCCGCTGGGCCGTGGAGCGAAATGCTATAGTGGTAGCCATAGGAACGGCTGATCTCTCGCTGCACAGTGTTGTAGCGGCCATGCTGGGCAGCGAGAGATCCTGGGAGGCAGTGGTCTCCTTCTGTGACACGGTCGTCTCACAGAAGGAGACCGAGGAACGGGAGCGCGAGGATGATCCCAACGCGCTCCCGAACCGACGCAGACGAGTGGGGAGGAGGCGAAGACGGTTTGCCGTGGTAAACCGTGACCTTCCCCAGTAGGGCCGCGGGTTGGGGACCCGCATTGCACGGTCCTACACGTCTAGGGGAGAGTCAGTTACGCGTTTGCTGACTCTCCCTCCTTTGGCGACGGAAATCCGGCGATAGCCGGGACTGCCGGGGGGTGCCGTGGATAGACATGCTTGCGAACCCATTGCACCCCCTTAACGGCACGGACGGAAACGCCGCAGGGTTTTTAGTGGGTATTCCCCTCCCCCCGTAACCCTATGATACGGGTGTCCGGAGGGGCGAGTCCCACATACCCCCCACTAATGGGCCTTCCCAGGGCCCCGGGGGGATGCGTAAATGCATTTTCCCTGCGAGAAAAAAAAAAAAAAAAAAAAAAAGGTTAGGTTAGGTTAGGTTAGGTTCCCCCTTCGATGCGATCAAGACCTGTACTGCCCCTCGAAAGAGATCAAAGACCAAGGCTGGAAATATCTCCCGGGCCCCCTCGCCGCCCAGCCAGCCCGTACGCTCACCCACCTCTACTGTGGATGAGGTACAGATGGAGTCTACAAATTACATAAAATAAATATGGCCATTAAAGTGCTGCAGGCGAATCTCAACCACTGTGCCAGGGCTCAGGATCTCCTGTTCCAGAGCATGGCAGAGTGGTTGATAAATATAGCGGTAATTGCGGAGCCATACTCCGTACCTACCCGTACAGGATGGGTTGGGGACGTAGACAATACCGTTGCCCTAGTGTCGCGGAGCTTAGCGGGCTCCCCACCCTTTCAAGGCATTATAAAGGGTCACGGCTACGTAGCTGCAATCCATGATAGCATTGCAGTAGTAGGATGCTACTTTTCGCCCAACAAGAACCTGGCGGATTTTGAGCAGTTCCTTACAGAGGTGGGCGCCGTAGCCAGGCAGCTGCATCCCACACCCGTGTTAATTGCCGGAGATTTTAATGCTTGTGCAGTGCTTGGAGGAGTGGGCTGTGGCCTATGATCTACAGGTAGTGAACCGTGGAACAGCACACACATGCGTGCGACAACAAGGTGGCTCAATTGTCGATATTACCTTTGCAAACGCTGCTCTAGCTCGTCGTGTCCAGAGCTAGGAAGTTCTGGAGGACGTAGAGACCCTTTCGGATCATAGGTACATAAGGTACGATGTTTCTACACTCCAGACGATAACAACAGGCCCAAGAAACCCCATGGAAGGGGACAGCCCACGGTGGGCAATGAAACGTCTGAATCGCGAACTACTGGAGGAAGCGGCTCTAGTTAAGTCCTGGCTACCGGCAGCCGGTGGTCCCTTGGACATTGAAGGGGAATCACAGTGGCTTCTGGATGCCATGACCGACAACTGCGATGTAGCCATGCCTAGGGTTGGGCCCCGTCCGCCACAGCGAAAGGTATACTGGTGGTCTACAGAATTGGCTCAATTGCGAAAATCTTGTATTGCGGCGCGGCGCCAGTATACTAGAAGTCGCAGAAGACAACGGCGTGATATTGACGAAGAGGCCCAGCTCTACGCAGCATACAGAAACCTAGTCGTATCGCTGCAAACTGCGATCGGAAGAGCGAAAGACCTAGCCGAAAAGGAGATGCTGGAGAGTCTCAACAAAGACCCGTGGGGAAGACCATATAAAATGGTGAGGTGCAAACTCCGTCCGTGGACCCCACCACTGACACAGACCCTTCAGCCCCAGCTCCTGCAGCGAGTGGTAAACACTCTGTTCCCGGACAGAGCTGACCACACACCACCTCTGATGGCACCGCCGGAACATCTGGCTGGCACTAATGAAGAGGCTCCAAATTTGCCAGAAGTTACCGAGGGAGAACTAGGAGCCGCAGTGCTACGCCTAAAGCAGAAGAATACAGCACCGGGTCCGGACGGTATACCTGCCGCGCATCTTCATTATGCGCAACTCCGAGTTAGGGCACTATTCAGTGCATGCTTTGGACAGGGCAGATTTCCACGAGCGTGGAAGACGGGAAAACTAGTCCTCATCCAAAAAGAAAGACGTCCGGTCGACTCACCGTCAGCATACCGCCCAATCGTACTGCTCGACGAGGTGAGCAAACTCTTTGAGCAAGTCATCTCGCTCCGCCTCGTCAAGCATCTAGAAAACGCAGGGCCAAAGCTAAGTGAAAAGCAGTATGGCTTTCGCCGATGTCGATCCACCGTCGACGCGATCGCCCGAGTCAAAGTCTTGGCGGAGGAGACGGTGTCCCAAGGCGGGGTTGTCCTCGCAGTATCTTTGGATATATCAAATGCTTTTAACACCCTGCCTTGGGGCTGCATTCAAGAGGCGCTTAGATATCACACCGTACCGCTTTATCTGCGGAAAGTCATCGAGTCGTACCTATCCGATAGGGCGGTAAAATACCCCGCACAAAATGAGTGGCACCAGAAACCTATGTCATGCGGAGTTCCACAGGGGTCAGTCTTGGGACCACTCCTGTGGAATATCGGCTATGACTGGGTGCTCCGCGGCAGAAATCCCCCGGGGGTGGAACTGACGTGCTACGCCGATGACACTCTCGTTACCGCGTCGGCTAGTACATTTAGGGAAGCTGCCATAAAAGCAACAGCGGGAGTGGCTCAAGTGGTGGGTAGGATCCGTAAGCTGGGATTAGAAGTTGCTCTCAACAAGTCGGAGGCCCTCTGCTTTCATGGACCCAGAAGAGCGCCCCCTGCGGGCGCTCAACTAATGGTAGGTGGAGTTTCCATCGGCATCGGGTCGACAATGAAATATCTGGGACTTGTCCTCGACAGCCGGTGGAACTTCAAGGAACACTTCAAGCGCCTAGCTCCAAAACTGTTGGGAGCAGCCGGAGCACTAAGCCGGCTTCTGCCAAATGTAGGAGGACCTAACGTGGGCTGCCGCCGTCTGTACACTATGGCAGTGCGGTCGATGGCCCTATATGGAGCGCCCATCTGGGTGGATGCTCTCAACGCCCACAACCAGTCCCTTCTGCGAAGACCGCAAAGGGTCATGGCAATAAGAGTCATCAGAGGATACCGCACGATCTCCTGCGAGGCAGCCTGCGCACTCGCTGGGACACCTCCTTGGGATTTAGACGCAGAAGCTCTGGCAGGAGTGTACACCCAGATCGCGGAGTCGAGAGCTAGAGGGCAAGAGCCTATGCTCGAGGAGGTGAAGCGCTGGAGGGTAAATGCCCACGATTTACTCCTTCGCAAGTGGGGCGAAAGACTGGAGACCCCAAGTGCCGGCCACTGGACGGTCAACGCGATCCAGCCCATGCTGAAAGAATGGATAGAGAGACAACATGGAGTGGTAACTTTCCACCTCGCACAGGTGCTTACGGGCCATGGGTGCTTTGGGAAGTACCTGTGCAAAATATCCGGGAGGGAGCCAACGCCAGCGTGTCATCACTGTGATAATGCTGAAGACACAGCACAGCACACGCTGGCAGAGTGCAGGGGGTGGAACGAGGCGCGGAACCAGCTGACCGCGGTGGTCGGCAGCGACTTGTCGCTACTCAGCGTCGTAAGGGGCATCCTAGAAAATAGGACTAAATGGAAGGCGGTGTCTTACTACAGTCAACTAGTAATGACGGAGAAAGAAGCCTCTGAGCGCGCGCGGGAGCAGGACGTGGAAGCTCACCCGATGTGGCGCAAGAGACCCGGGCGCAGGCGAGTCGCCCATGACCGCCGCTTGCCGCCTTAAGGAGGACCTCCGGGGGGCAGTCACGGGGACAACTGTCACCCTAAAGGTATAGGTCCTCGAGGCGAAGAGCGTGGCATCTAGCCACGCCATACCCAGCGTAAGAGGACAAATTCCTCAGAGAGGAGGCTCAACAGCCAGCCGCTGGCGAGGCCACGGTAGTGTACTTCGGAGTTCCCGTGGTCTCGCCTTTTAACGACGAGGCGGCAAAAAGAGGGGTTTTTAGTGGGTACACCGAAATGGGAGTCCCACATAACCGCCTGGGCTTTACGTTCCCGAGGCCCGGCGGTACGCGTAACGCATTGTCCCCTCTATAAAAAAAAAAATTAATAAATAAATAAAAATAAAAAATAAAAAAAGGGTTCCCCCTTCGATTGCTGTCACCTTGCCGTGGTGAAGGGGCTTGCGTGCTCCAATGACCCTCAGGGCTATGCCGGATAGGGCCTCCCAAGCCGGACAGGCCTGAGGAGAGGAGCCAGACTAAGAACAGCACACGGGGGGCGGCTCCGCGTGTCCCTCTGAAACCAGCAGAGGGCACAGTGTGAGACGCCAGGTCCCCATGGGACGCAGGTGGAGCTCGGTTCACGGGCTACTATAGGGTAGCTTAGACTACCTGGCGCGTTGTTGTGGCTACGGCCACTGACGGGCAATCCGTAACCCGCACTGAGCGGACCGGGGACCTCCCTCACTGAGAGGAGGGTCACGTGGAGTTAACCACTATAAAAAATCCCCAATCCCAAGGTGTGACTGGCGTGCCGATGGGATGCGTGGCTGGGGGGAGCCCAGTCATGAACGTCAGAGGGGGGGCATACCTCCTTAAAAAATAGCGAAATCATGAGTGGCCAAAATAGTAAATTACTACTCCAGGGGGTCCCTATCCCCTGTGACACCACAGAACGGGCAGGTGCCCGCGCTGTGGTGTCATGCTGCCCACCGTATTCTGGGGGGGCACACCGCTCTAGGACGACGATAAACGACGATCATGGCAAACGTTTACTGGACATCGATGCATATGAATTAGTTTTAAGGTTACGTGGAGGAGGGGACGAGGAAGGTGCGAAGGCGGCACCCTCTCCAAAACCCCCAGTGATGGAGTTTCGCCCAGTCCGGGACAAAGCGGGGCGTTTTATTCGCCACGCCATCCCCGATGCCGAGGAAGACGAGGACGGAAAGGAGGAGGCGCCAATAGTGCTGCAGGAGTTCGTGCGGTCGCCTACACCAATCCCCACTAGGGTGTTTTGTGGGAGGAGGGCTCGCGGCGCGCCCAATATGCTCTCGCCAGATCGGGAGGAATTCTTTTCCCCCGGGAAACTGGACGATCGCGACCTTCCCAGAGAGGAGATAGACTACTCGCCACTGGCGACGGACGCCGATACCGAAACGGCTGATTCCGATGGCTCGTTGCATGTTCCCGCCTCGAGTCGGTCCGGGGAAGCGCGGAAGGGGCTGTTGAGCGAAGAGGACGGGTCCGGGGTATCCAGTGGCGATGCTTCCGGCCCGAAGCAAGGCCTGGCTCCGGGTCCAATAAGAGAGGACGAGGCCAGGGTGCGGGGAGGACCAGGGCCGATTTTCTGAAGCCGGGGCGGGGGAAACCTGGACCCACCCCAGAGCTCATGGAGGCTACGGTGAGGTCGTCGATGGCAACTGTCCCTTCGCATAGCGGGGTGACGGATGTGCATAATGAAGATGCGGCGATTGCGCGCACGGAGGCACTGGGGGGTTCGCTTCCGGACCTACGGGTGGTCCTAGTCCGCTACGACCGCAAGCCTGTGGCCCATGCACCTGCTCCAAAACGCGGCAGGTTGGGGTCGGAGACTGGGACTCCCAGTGAGGAAGAGGTGGATGTGACCCGGCTTCCGGGGACGGTCGAGCCGGTAGCCAAGGCACCAACTCCAAAAAGCGACAGGATGGGGTCAAAGAATGCGATCCCCAATGAGAAAGAGGTGGAAGAGACCCTGCTTTCGGGGTCTGACTCATCCGAGGGCAGCATGGCAACGGTGAGCTCAAAGATAAGTATCCCCACCGGGAAACACTGGCGCAAACCAGGCGTCAAACAACCCACTGAAGAGGGAACATCAGGCTCCGATAATGACCGCAGATCTGGTAGTGAAGGAAGCATGCCCCTGCGCAATAAATTTCTGAAAGGGACACCCAACCGAGGAAAAGGCCAAATCAACCGGTTTTTACCAGGCCAATCTGGCCATAGCCAGGAAGATTTGACATCAACTGGCCTAGAAGCAAAGATGCAGGGAGCCCTTAATGCGGTGAAGCACGTAATTGCCACGTCAGGTCACCTAAAGGGCACGCACCAAAGACTCCTTAAGGACTCAGTCGCAGCTATCGGTGATATCTTCGAGGAGCTAAGGACGCGCACTGCGACAGAAGAGGTGGCCCGTCTGGAGGCAGCAAATGCACAACTCTCATGCCAGCTAGCGGAACTGCGACGACAGGTTCAAGAAATACGCAACCAACCTGCCGTGACATCCGAGTCAGAAATGAGACGGCTCGTTGAGGAGGCGCTGAACCAAAACCGTGCGCAACTCGACGACATGTTAAACGCCCGACTTAAAACCCTAGAGTGTCGCCTCCTCCCGGAGCCACGGATGCGGCCACCCCTGGCCTCCGATCAGCGGGCAGCACCGACTGCCTCTGCCGGCCTACTGGACGAGCGTCGAGCTTTTTAGCCGTTCAGTCTGGGTCAGAAATGGAAGCGGTTCCTTCTTCCGCGTCTTCCATGCCCGACGACGAGAAGCAGACAAAACGCAAACCGAAGCGTAAAAAAGCCAGTTTGGCTGCTAAGGAGGCGGCCGAAGCCAGGCAAACACGTAAGGCAACAGCAGTGACCGACGCGCCTACCACGGCAAAAGAAAGTTGGAGTAAAGCAGTAGGCAGAAAGGCCAAGAAAGCTGTACAGGGACCATCAGCCAAAGATTCCGAAACAGCCCGCAAGCCTAACCCTGCTCAAAAGCGAACACAATCACAAGACAAAGTGGCACCGCGGACAAAAACCACAAAAGGCACGAAAATTACGGCCACTCCTCAGTTATAGTTCTGTCCCTACAGCCAGAAGCTGAAGGCAGGGGCATCACTTATAAGAGTGTTCTTGCCACAGCTAAAGAAAAAGTGAACCTGTCTGAGCTCGAAATTCAGTCAGTCCGGTTCAAAGTCACAGCTACTGGCGCACGATTGCTGGAAATATCAGGGGCCACTAGTGGACCCAAAGCGGACAAACTGGCTGAAAAACTCAGCCAGCTCTTTAGCTCCGAAGAGGTGCGGGTATCCCGGCCCACAAAATGCGTCGAACTACGCGTAGCTGGCTTTGACGACTCAGTCACAACGGAGGACATCGCTGAAGCGATAGCACGAGCTGGGGGGTGTGCAACCCAGGAAGTGAAAGTTGGCGACATAAAGCTGGACCCGTGGAGTCTAGGCTCGGTGTGGGTTCGCTGTCCAGTCGCCGCTGCTAAAAATGTAACCGAAGCAGGAAGGCTGCTTATAGGCTGGGTATCAGCGCAAGTGAAGCTCCTTGAACCTCGCCCCCAAAGGTGTTACCGATGCTTTGAGGTAGGTCATGTCAAAGCGAAATGTCTCTCTGAGATCGACAGTTCCGAACTGTGCTACCACTGTGGCCAGACGGGACACAGGGCGAAGGAGTGCACAGCGAAGCCACACTGCACCCTCTGTGCAGCATCTGGCAAAGATGCGGGTCATAGGACAGGGAGCAAGAGCTGCGCTGCCCCACGAAAAAGACCGAAGACCAAGGCTGAAGATGTCTCCCGGGGGCAGCCCAGCCAGCCCGAACGCCCACCCATCGCCACGGTGGATGAGGTACAGATGGAGTCTACGAATGATATAAATAAATAAAAAAATGGCCATTAAAGTGCTACAGGCGAATCTCAACCACTGTGCCAGGGCTCAGGATCTCCTGTTCCAGAGCATGGCAGAGTGGTCGATAAACATAGCGGTAATTGCGGAGCCATACTCCGTACCTACCCGTACAGGATGGGTGGGGGACGTAGACAATACCGTTGCCCTAGTGTCGCGGAGCCTGGCGGGCTCCCCACCTTTTCAAGGCATTGTAAAAGGCCACGGGTACGTAGCTGCAATCCATGATAGCATTGCAGTAGTAGGATGCTACTTCTCGCCTAACAAGAACCTGGCGGATTTTGAGCGGTTCCTTATAGAGGTGGGTGCCGTGGCCAGGCAGCTGCATCCCACACCCGTGTTAATTGCCGGAGATTTCAATGCAAAGTCCGGGGCGTGGGGTTCCACTGTAACGGATGTTGGCGGGCAGTGCTTGGAGGAGTGGGCTGTGGCCTATGATCTACAGGTAATCAACCGCGGAACAGCACACACATGCGTGCGGCGACAAGGTGGCTCAATCGTCGATATTACCTTTGCCGACGCTGCTCTAGCGCGTCGTGTCCAGAGCTGGGAAGTTCTGGAGGACGTAGAGACCCTTTCGGATCATAGGTACATAAGATACGATGTTTCTACACTCCAGACGATAACAACTGGTCCAAGAAGACCCATGGAAGGGGACAGTCCACGGTGGGCAGTGAAACGTCTGAATCGCGAACTGCTGGAGGAAGCGGCTCTAGTTAAGTCGTGGCTACCGGTAGCTGGTGGTTCTTTGGACATTGAAGTGGAATCTCAGTGGCTTGGGGATGCCATGACCGACAACTGCGATGTAGCCACGCCTAGGGTTGGGCCCCATCCGCCACAGCGAAAGGTATACTGGTGGTCTACAGAACTGGCTCAATTGCGAAAATCTTGTATTGCGGCGCGGCGCCAGTATACTAGAAGTCGCAGAAGACAACGGCGAAATATTGAAGAAGAGGCCCAGCTCTACGCAGCATATAGAAACCTGGTCGTGTCGTTGCAAACTGCGATCGGAAGAGCTAAAGACTTAGCCGAAAAGGAGATGCTGGAGAGTCTCAACAAAGACCCGTGGGGAAGACCATACAAAATGGTGAAGTGCAAACTCCGTCCTTGGACCCCACCACTGACACAGACCCTTCAGCCCCAACTCCTGCAGCGAGTTGTAAACACCCTGTTCCCAGACAGAGCTGACCACACACCACCCCTAATGGCACCGCCGGAACGCCTGGCTGACACTAATGAAGAGGCTCCAAATGTGCCAGAAGTTACCGAGGGAGAACTAGGAGCCGCAGTGCTACGCCTAAAGCAGAAGAATACAGCACCGGGTCCGGACGGTATTCCTGGCCGCGTATGGGTAGTAGCACTGGGGCCTCTCGAACCCCGAGTTAGGGCACTATTCAGTGCATGCTTGGGACAGGGCAGATTTCCACGAGCGTGGAAGACGGGAAAACTATTCCTCATCCAAAAAGAAGGACGCCCAGTCGACTCACCATCGGCGTACCGTCCAATCGTACTGCTCGACGAGGTGAGCAAACTCTTTGAGCGAGTCATCTCGCTCCGCCTCGTCAAGCATCTAGAAAATGCAGGGCCAAATCTAAGCGAAAAACAGTACGGCTTTCGCCGATGTCGATCCACTGTCGATGCGATTGCCCGAGTAAAAGTCTTGGCGGAGGAGACGGTGTCCCAAGGCGGGGTTGTCCTCGCAGTATCTTTGGACATATCAAATGCTTTTAACACCCTACCTTGGGGCTGCATTCAAGAGGCGCTTAGGCATCACACCGTACCGCGTTACCTGCGGAAAGTCATCGGGTCGTACCTATCTGATAGGGCGGTTAAATACCCAGCACAAAATGAGTGGCACCAGAAACCTATGTCGTGCGGAGTTCCACAGGGGTCAGTCCTGGGACCACTCCTGTGGAATATCGGCTACAACTGGGTGCTCCGTGGCAGAAATCCCCCGGGGGTGGAACTGACGTGCTACGCCGATGACACTCTCGTTACCGCGTCGGCTAATACATTTAGGGAAGCTGCTATAAAAGCAACAGCGGGAGTGGCTCAAGTGGTAGGAAGGATCCGTAAGCTGGGATTAGAAGTTGCTCTCAACAAGTCGGAGGCCCTCTGCTTTCATGGTCCCAGAAGAGCGCCCCCCGCGGGCGCTCAACTAATGGTAGGTGGAGTTTCCATCGGCATCGGGTCGACAATGAAATATCTGGGACTTGTCCTCGACAGCCGGTGGAACTTCAAGGAGCACTTCAAGCGCCTAGCTCCAAAACTATTGGGAGCAGCCGGAGCACTAAGCCGGCTTCTGCCAAATGTAGGAGGACCAAACGTTGGCTGCCGCCGTCTGTACACTATGGCAGTGCGGTCGATGGCCCTATATGGAGCGCCCATCTGGGTGGATGCTCTCAACGCCCACAACCAGTCCCTTCTGCGAAGACCGCAAAGGGTCATGGCGATAAGAGTCATCAGGGGATACCACACGATCTCCTGCGAGGCAGCCTGCGCACTTGCTGGGACACCTCCTTGGGATTTAGACGCGGAAGCTCTGGCAGGAGTGTATACCCAGATCGCGGAGTCAAGAGCCAGAGGGCAAGAGCCTATGCTCGAGGAGGTGAAGCGCTGGAGGGTAAATGCCCAAGATTTACTCCTTCGAAAATGGGGCGAAAGATTGGAGACCCCAAGTGCCGGCCACTGGACGGTCAACGCGATCCAGCCCATCCTGAAAGAATGGATAGGAAGAGAACATGGAGTGGTAACTTTCCACCTCGCACAGGTGCTTACGGGCCATGGATGCTTTGGAAAGTACCTGTACAAAATATCCGGGAGGGAGCCAACGCCAGCGTGTCATCACTGCGATAGTTTTGAAGACACAGCACAGCACACGCTGGCAGAGTGTAGACGGTGGACCGAGGCGCGAAACCAGCTGACCGCGGTGGTCGGCAGTGACCTGTCGCTACCCAGCGTCGTAAGGGGCATGCTTCAAAATAGTACTAAATGGAAGGCGATTTCTTACTACATCGGAACAGTAATGACGGAGAAAGAAGCCTCTGAGAGGTGGCTCAACAGCCAGCCGCTGGCGAGGCCACGGTAGTGTACTTCGGAGTTCCCGTGGTCTCGCCGTTTAGCGATGAGGCGGCAAAAAGAGGGGTTTTTAGTGGGTACACCGAAATGGGAGTCCCACATAACCGCCTGGGCCTTACGTTCCCGAGGCCCGGCGGTATGCGTAACGCATTTTCCCCTCTATAAAAAAAAAAAAAAAGGTTAGGTTAGGTTTTTTTTTTTTTTATTGGTGGGACTTTGCATTGTCCACAGAACCCCGCTGGGGATACGGGCGAAACGTGGACATTTTGTCCAAAGCCACCGTAGAGGTGCGGTGGGCTTGATCTTAAGGGGAAGGAATAAATGAGGGAAAGGAGAGGATTGCATGAAAGAAGAGGAAGGGGAACGAAGAGAGAAAGAGAGAGAGAGAAGGAGGACTTAAGGATGTATAAGGAAGGAAGGGGAAGGATGAGGTTAAGGAGTATTTATTCTGTTTTAAATATTAGTTATACAATTTCATCTGTATTTACAGTGTCTATCAGTTACACAATATTGATCAATTATACAGCTACACTGTATTTGTGTTTGTCAGTTATATATATAAATATCAGTAGCATAGTATTTATCGGTTACACATTATTATCAGTTTTATAAATTTACACTGTATTTGAGCTTATAAGTCATTCATTTTAGGCAGTTATTTACACTGTATTTGAGCTTATAAGTCATTCATTTTAGGCAGTTATTATATTTATCAGTTACACATATTTTTATCAGTTATTCAAATTTACAATATATTTTTGTTTTTACAAGTTAATCATTTCTCACAGTTGTTCTATTTATTAGTTACATAGTATTTATCAGTTACAAGATATTATTTATTTATATAGTTTACATTGTAATTGTGCATTATCATAGTTATAGTTATCATCTTAAAGTATGCGCGGTCAGTCGCCGGGCCGTCGCGACAGCCCACTGCAGTGAGGTGCATGGATGCATTGTGCAGGTAGACACCGCAAGGGCGCGCCGTCGCAGCCGCCCGTCGACTGACTAAAGTGAAGGCGCATGTTTATTACTAAAGTATTTATTTATTTATTTATAAATTAGTTAAGAATTATAATATTATGAAGGTTCTTATAGCTAAAACTTATATCAAATTTCTTCAAGGCAGCGAGCCAGGTTTTACAAATTTTACATTATTTACACTGTATTAGAGCTTATAAGTCATTCATTTTAGGCGGTTATTATATTTATCAGTTACTCATATTAATTCACTATATATATATATATATATATATATATATATTTTTTTTTTTTTTTTTTTTTTTTTTTTTTTTTTTTTTTTTTTTTTTTTTTTTTTTTGTGCTTACAACTTATTTATTACTTACATAGTATTTATCAGTTATACGATATTATTTCTTTATTTATATAGTTTACATAGTAATTGTGCATAAACATAGTTATAGCAATCTTTTAAAGTATGCGCGTGCAGTCGCCGGGCCATCGCTACAGCTCATTGCAATGCGGAGCATGGATGCATTTTGCAAATAGACACCGCAAAACCGCAAAAGCGCGCTGCCACAGCGGCCCACCGACTGACTAATGTGAAGGCGCATAAGTATTTACAAATCAGTTATAATATTATGTAGGTTCTTATAGCTAAATCTTATATCTAAATTCTTTTATCTTATAAGAAAAACATACACATTTTCGTATTTACAAGGTATTTTTCTAAACTAGGTTCAGCGTGAAAGCTGCTAGCCAGCGAGATGAGTGACCGGTGCCATCTGGTGGGATTTGTAGGCCGGCGAGGTGGCGAGGATGAACTGAGTGTACTGGCGAAGTGGCGAGGGTGAGGTGAACGAACCGGCGAGCCAGCGAGAGAGTTGATGATTAACTGGCGTAGAGTGAGGTCGAACACATTGTATTGTGGCATTGTAACCACTCTTAGTTAGGTCCTCCTACGAAGTTTAGGTAAATAGGCACTACCTATTCCGAGCTCTGGTTATTAACAACGACCTCAACTAATGAACTGCATTGCCTCTACCATACATGCCTACTTATACTTATATCTTACTATATATTCATATACACGGTGAATCTGAGTAACCCAAAAGATTTTATCCATAAAATCCTAGTGATTCTGCTTGCAACGCAGACCTATTTTTCATATTATGTACCGACTGAAGCAAGCTTGTTTTATTTTTAACCGACTTGAAGATTTAAAAGGAGAAGGTTGTCAATTCGGTTGTATGTTGTTTAATTTTGTTTTTTTTTTTTATGTTTGTTACTCAAGAACTCCTTCATGTATGAACCTATTGTAAAAAATACTTTTTTTATCGTAAGTATATACATACAGTTTGGTCCCGTTTTTGTACGCAGTTCTGATGACGGGATCCATGAGGAATCGAGAAAACTCCTCAAATCTATAGCGTTAGTGATTTAAATCTTTTTATCTAAAATATATATATAATGAAATAAAAATGAAATAAAAATGGAATGAAAATGGAATAAAAATGGAATAAAAATGGAATAAAATGAAATAAAAATGAAATAAAAATGAAATAAATAAAAATGAAATAAAAATGAAATAAAAATGAAATAAAAATGAAATAAAAATGAAATAAAAATGAAATAAAAATGAAATAAAAATGAAATAAAAATGAAATAAAAATGAAATAAAAATGAAATAAAAATGAAATAAAAATGAAGTAAAAATGAAATAAAAATGAAATAAAAATGAAATACAAATGAAATAAAAATGAAATAAAAATGAAATAAAAATGAAATAAAAATGAAATAAAAATGAAATAAAAATGAAATAAAAATGAAATAAAAATGAAATAAAAATGAAATTAAAATGAAATAAAAATGAAAACGGAATGAATATGGAATGAAAATGTAATGGACTGAAAATGGAATGAAAGTGGAATAAAAGTGAAATAAATATTAAATAAAAATGAAATAAAAATGAAATCAAATTGAAATCAAAATGAAATCAAAATGAAATCAAAATGAAATCAAAATGAAATCAAAATGACATCAAACTGAAATCAAAATGAAATCAAAATGAAATCAAAATGAAATCAAAATGAATTCAAAACTAAATAAAAATTAACTTTTGTCTTTTTTGACTTATCACTTCACTTTACTTCATTTTATCCTATTCTAATTTATTTTATTTTATTTCACATGTGTATGGCTTTGTGTCGCGTTTTAATGACGGTCACGTGACTTTTATTCGCCTAGCGCCCATCCGCGAACCGACCGATAAAATAAAAAAAAATAAAACGGAAGTCCGTCCGGACCGTATGTCATATTATCCATTTTACTCGGAAATCATAAAACTTTACTAAAGCACGAAACGGTTAGATTTTTTTTATATAATTGTAAAATTATTTTCATAACTCGTTTATCTTATAAAAATAATCCCACAAGCGGTACCCTTCAATTAACTGTAATTAATATAAAATACCAATAAAAAAACCATTTTTTTTTTATTAGGATTGTTTATTTTTATTATTTTGATTATACGAAGATCCAGTGCGTTCACAACCTCCCGTAAATGTATGTTACGGCATTAAAGTGCTACCGCTATAATTGTAGGTACTTGGCGCATCGTTCGTTATCTACAAGGTAAGCATAGGTTCCAAACAAAAAGTAGCATCGGTCTCTCGTACTATTATAAGGTTGAGTTGTGTATGCGATCGTGGCAACGCAGCGCACAGCCTCCCCCTTCGAACGCTAGAGTGACACTGAGGCTCACGGCTCGCGCATGGATTTACTGCACCAAATCGCCCTAAAAAGGGTTTTTGTTAAACGAAATCTTTAAATTAAACAAAAACAAACAATAAATTTGAAGATAAATATGTTTCCAATATTATGTCGGAAGAACCGTGAAAATATCTTTTGTAGTTTAGGAGCAGAAGCAACTTTTATGTTGAAAACGTCCTGATTTAAATATTTTATTTCGCCATGATAATTACTTTTTTTTCAAATATTTCAAACAAGAATTATATTAATAACATATCAATAAATACTATATACTATTTTCAAAATTTATGATTGGATAGATTACGAGCGTTAGGACGTTAAAAGTAACCATTTTACGTAATTTTAGGTAGGCACGCGCCTTAAACTCCCCAATGTCATAAACAGGAATCCCGATCTCGATGTTATTAGAGGCATCCGTGACGACATTGTACAGAATAAGCAGGAAGAGAATCCGTTACTATCACATTATAACTTTGTACCTCTTACCTCTGTTGATGTTGAAAGTTCTTTTCCGATGGATAAGTGGATTCTAAATATAAAAAGAAATTGTCTCAAAGTTGAAAATATTGAAAAACTTATGGTTATTTATTATAACTCTTTCAACAATGATAACAGTATTGACAATGATCATATTTTTGATGTTGATGATGATGATACAGATTGAAAGATGTTTATATAGTACAAATTTGTATACAATAAATGTTTTAAACGTATGATAATGAGTTTTTATTTCCATTACCTCGTTACACACATACACATTGCATTTTTGATCGATATTCTACACAGTGCGTCATATGCTACGACACGCATTTTTCGGCTTTAAACTATTGAAGTTTACTAATAAATTGACCCTAAGTGGGAATTAATGTAGATTATGTACACTTATTAATCTCGGGAAATCCCGCGTTCAATAAAAATAAATAATGTTTTTTGGTGGTTGTAACCACTTTTAATTAGGTCCTCCTGCAAAGTTTAGGTAAATAGGCACTACCTATTCCGAGCTCTGGTTATTAACAACGACCTCAACTAATGAACTGCATTGCCTCTACCATACATGCCTACTTATACTTATATATATCTTACTATATATTCATATACACGGTGAATCTGAGTAACCCAAAAGATTTTAACCATAAAATCCTGAGGTCATAAGGAGTAATAAAATAAATGTTATATGAATTTAGGTCAATTTCGATAAAAACATATTTTTTTTTGTTTTTTTTTTTCGATTTTTTAAACGCTTTTGAATATAAAAACATAAATGTTATTGTTAAAATTGTCGATTAAAATAAATTAGTACATTTTTTTTCGTAAAAAAATAGTTTACGTAAAGTAATCCTTGGCACTTTGATATCTGTCAATAAAAATGTCTAGACTAGACCCCATGAAGGGTGAAATCGCCATCGAAAAATCGTTTTGCTCTGAGTCACAATAAAAAATGTTTTTTTTTTCATTTAGTTGGTAGTAATTCTGAAACTAGAAAAGTTTATACGACATTTTAGTCTCCAATTATGATCAGGAATTTATGGTTAAAATCTTTCGGGTTACTCAGATTCACCGTGTATATATCTTCAGTGATTTTGCTTGTATCGCAGACCTATTTTTCATATTATGTACCAAGTGAAGCAAGCTTGTTTTATTTTTAACCGACTTCAAGATTTAAAAGAAGGTTGTCAATTCGGTTGTATGTTGTTTAATTTTGTTTTTTTTTTATGTTTGTTACTCAATAACTCCTTCATATATGAACCTATTGTAAAAAATACTTTTTTTATCGTAAGTATATACATACAGTTTGGTCCCGTTTTTGTACGCAGTTCTGATGACGGGATCCATGAGGAATCGAGAAAACTCCTCAAATCTATAGCGTTAGTGATTTAAATCTTTTTATCTAAAATATATATATAATGAAATAAAAATGGAAAGAAAATGGAATAAAAATGGAATAAAATGAAATAAAAATGAAATAAAATGAAATAAAAATGAAATAAAAATGAAATAAAAATGAAATAAAAATGGAATAAAAATGAAATAAAAATGTTATAAAAATTAAAGAAAAATGAAATACAAATGGAATAAAAATGAAATAAAAATGAAATAAAAATGAAATAAAAATGAAATAAAAATGAAATAAAAATGAAATAAAAATGAAATAAAAATGAAATAAAAATGAAATAAAAATGAAATAAAAATGAAATAAAAATGAAATAAAAATGAAATAAAAATGAAATAAAAATGAAATAAAATTGAAATAAAAATGAAATAAAAATGAAATAAAAATGAAATAAAAATGAAATAAAAATGAAATAAAAATGAAATAAAAATGAAATAAAAATGAAATAAAAATGAAATAAAAATGAAATAAAAATGAAATAAAAATGAAATAAAAATGAAATAAAAATGAAATAAAAATGAAATAAAAATGAAATAAAAATGAAATAAAAATGAAATAAAAATGAAATAAAAATGAAATAAAAATGAAATAAAAATGAAATAAAAATGAAATAAAAATGAAATAAAAATGAAATAAAAATGAAATAAAAATGAAATAAAAATGAAATAAAAATGAAATAAAAATGAAATAAAAATGAAATAAAAATGAAATAAAAATGAAATAAAAATGAAATAAAAATGAAATAAAAATGAAATAAAAATGAAATAAAAATGAAATAAAAATGAAATAAAAATGAAATAAAAATGAAATAAAAATGAAATAAAAATGAAATAAAAATGAAATAAAAATGAAATAAAAATGAAATAAAAATGAAATTAAAATGAAATAAAAATGAAATAAAAATGAAATTAAAATGAAATTAAAATGAAATTAAAATGAAATTAAAATGAAATTAAAATGAAATTAAAATGAAATTAAAATGAAATTAAAATGAAATTAAAATGAAATTAAAATGAAATTAAAATGAAATTAAAATGAAATTAAAATGAAATTAAAATGAAATTAAAATGAAATTAAAATGAAATTAAAATGAAATTAAAATAAAATTAAAATGAAATTAAAATGAAATTAAAATGAAATTAAAATGAAATTAAAATGAAATTAAAATGAAATTAAAATGAAATTAAAATGAAATTAAAATGAAATTAAAATGAAATTAAAATGAAATTAAAATGAAATTAAAATGAAATTAAAATGAAATTAAAATGAAATTAAAATGAAATTAAAATGAAATTAAAATGAAATTAAAATGAAATTAAAATGAAATTAAAATGAAATTAAAATGAAATAAACATGAAATAAAAATGAAATAAAAATGAAATAAAAATGAAATAAAAATGAAATAAATGAAAATGGAATGAATATGGAATGAAAATGGAATGGACTGAAAATGGAATGAAAGTGGAATAAAAGTGAAATAAATATTAAATAAAAATGAAATAAAAATGAAATCAAATTGAAATCAAAATGAAATCAAAATGAAATCAAAATGAAATCAAAATGAAATCAAAATGAAATCAAAATGACATCAAACTGAAATCAAAATGAAATCAAAATGAATTCAAAACTAAATAAAAATTAACTTTTGTCTTTTTTGACTTATCACTTCACTTTACTTCACTTTATCCTATTCTATTTTATTATATTTCACATGTGTATGGCTTTGTGTCGCGTTTTAATGACGGTCACGTGACTTTTATTCGCCTAGCGCCCATCCGCGAACCGACCGATAAAATGAAATAAAAATAAAACGGAAGTCCGTCCGGACCGTATGTCATATTATCCATTTTACTCGGAAATCATAAAACTTTACTAAAGCACGAAACGGTTAGATTTTTTATATATAATTGTAAAATTATTTTCATAACTCGTTAATCTTATAAAAATAATCCCACAAGCGGTACCCTTCAATTAACTGTAATTAATATAAAATACCAATAAAAAAACCATTTAATTTTTTTATTAGGATTGTTTATTTTTATTATTTTTATTATACGAAGATCCAGTGCGTTCACAACCTCCCGTAAATGTATGTTACGGCATTAAAGTGCTACCGCTATAATTGTAGGTACTTGGCGCATCGTTCGTTATCTACAAGGTAAGCATAGGTTCCAAACAAAAAGTAGCATCGGTCTCTCGTACTATTATAAGGTTGAGTTGTGTATGCGATCGTGGCAACGCAGCGCACAGCCTCCCCTTCGAACGCTAGAGTGACACTGAGGCTCACGGCTCGCGCATGGATTTACTGCACCAAATCGCCCTAAAAAGGGTTTTTGTTAAACGAAATCTTTAAATTAAACAAAAACAAACAATAAATTTGAAGATAAATATGTTTCCAATATTATGTCGGAAGAACCGTGAAAATATCTTTTGTAGTTTAGGAGCAGAAGCAACTTTTATGTTGAAAACGTCCTGATTTAAATATTTTATTTTGCCATGATAATTTCTTTTTTTCAAATATTTCAAACAAGAATTATATTAATAACATATCAATAAATACTATATACTATTTTCAAAATTTATGATTGGATAGATTACGAGCGTTAGGACGTTAAAAGTAACCATTTTACGTAATTTTAGGTAGGCACGCGCCTTAAACTCCCCAATGTCATAAACAGGAATCCCGATCTCGATGTTATTAGAGGCATCCGTGACGACATTGTACAGAATAAGCAGGAAGAGAATCCGTTACTATCACATTATAACTTTGTACCTCTTACCTCTGTTGATGTTGAAAGTTCTTTTCCGATGGATAAGTGGATTCTAAATATAAAAAGAAATTGTCTCAATGTTGAAAATATTGAAAAACTTATGGTTATTTATTATAACTCTTTCAACAATGATGTTAACAATGATAACAGTATTGATAATGATCATATTTTTGATGTTGATGATGATGATACAGATTGAAAGATGTTTATATAGTACAAATATGTATACAATAAATGTTTTAAACGTATGATAATGAGTTTTTATTTCCATTACCTCGTTGCACACATACACATTGCATTTTCGATCGATATTCTACACAGTGCTTCATATGCCACGACACGCATTTTTCGGCATTAAACTATTGAATTTTATTAATAAATTGGCCCCAAGTGTGAATTAGTGTAGATTATGTACTCTCACTAATCCCGGGAAATCCCGCGTTCAATAAAAATAAATAATGTTTTTTGGTGGTTGTAACCACTCTTAGTTAGGTCCTCCTACGAAGTTTAGGTATATAGGCACTACCTATTCCGAGCTCTGGTTATTAACAACGACCTCAACTAATGAACTGCATTGCCTCTACCATACATGCCTACTTATACTTATATCTTACTATATATTCATATACACGGTGAATCTGAGTAACCCAAAAGATTTTAACTATAAAATCCTGAGGTCATAAGGAGTAATAAAATAAATGTTATATGAATTTAGGTAAATTTCGACAAAAACATATTTTTTTTTTGTTTTTTTTTTGATTTTTTAAATGCTTTTGAATATAAAAACATAAATGTTATTGTTAAAACTGTCGATTAAAATAAATTAGTTCATTTTTTTTCGTAAAAAAATAGTTTACGTAAAGTAATCCTTGGCACTTTGATATCTGTCAATAAAAATGTCTAGACTAGACCCCATGAAGGGTGAAATCGCCATCGAAAAATCGTTTTGCTCTGAGTCACAATAAAATATGTTTTTTTTTATTTAGTTAGTAGTAATTCTGAAACTAGAAAAGTTTATACGACATTTTAGTCTCCAATTATGATCAGGAATTTATGGTTAAAATCTTTCGGGTTACTCAGATTCACCGTGTATATATCTTCAGTGATTTTGCTTGTATCGCAGACCTATTTTTCATATTATGTACCAAGTGAAGCAAGCTTGTTTTATTTTTAACCGACTTCAAGATTTAAAAGAAGGTTGTCAATTCGGTTGTATGTTGTTTAATTTTGTTTTTTTTTTATGTTTGTTACTCAATAACTCCTTCATATATGAACCTATTGTAAAAAATACTTTTTTTATCGTAAGTATATACATACAGTTTGGTCCCGTTTTTGTACGCAGTTCTGATGACGGGATCCATGAGGAATCGAGAAAACTCCTCAAATCTATAGCGTTAGTGATTTAAATCTTTTTATCTAAAATATATATAAAATGAAATAAAAATGGAAAGAAAATGGAAATAAAAATGAAATAAAAATGATATAAAAATGAAATAAAAATGAAGTAAAAATGAAGTAAAAATGAAATAAAAATGAAATAAAAATGAAATAAAAATGAAATAAAAATGAAATAAAAATGAAATAAAAATGAAATAAAAATGAAATAAAAATGAAATAAAAATGAAGTAAAAATGAAGTAAAAATGAAATAAAAATGAAATAAAAATGAAATACAAATGAAATAAAAATGAAATAAAAATGAAATAAAAATGAAATAAAAATGAAATAAAAATGAAATAAAAATGAAATAAAAATGAAATAAAAATGAAATAAAAATGAAATAAAAATGAAATAAAAATGAAATAAAAATGAAATAAAAATGAAATAAAAATGAAATAAAAATGAAATAAAAATGAAATAAAAATGAAGTAAAAATGAAATAAAAATGAAATGAAAATGAAATAAAAATGAAATAAAAATGAAATAAAAATGAAATAAAAATGAAATAAAAATGAAATAAAAATGAAATAAAAATGAAATATAAATGAAATAAAAATGAAATAAAAATGAAATAAGAATGAAATAAGAATGAAATAAGAATGAAATAAGAATGAAATAAGAATGAAATAAAAATGAAATAAAAATGAAATAAAAATGAAATAAGAATGAAATAAGAATGAAATAAGAATGAAATAAAAATGAAATAAAAATGAAATAAAAATGAAATAAAAATGAAATAAAAATGAAATAAAAATGAAATAAAAATGAAATAAAAATGAAATAAAAATGAAATAAAAATGAAATAAAAATGAAATAAAAATGAAATAAAAATGAAATAAAAATGAAATAAAAATAGAATAAAAATGAAATAAAAATGAAATAAAAATGAAATAAAAATGAAATAAAAATGAAATAAAAATGAAATAAAAATGAAATAAAAATGAAATAAAAATGAAATAAAAATGAAATAAAAATGAAATAAAAATGAAATAAAAATGAAATAAAAATGAAATAAAAATGAAATAAAAATGAAATAAAAATGAAATAAAAATGAAATAAAAATGAAATAAAAATGAAATAAAAATGAAATAAAAATGAAATAAAAATGAAATAAAAATGAAATAAAAATGAAAATGGAATGAAAATGGAATGAATATGGAATGAAAATGGAATGGACTGAAAATGGAATGAAAGTGGAATAAAAGTGAAATAAAAATGAAATAAAAATTAAATCAAATTGAAATCAAAATGAAATCAAATTGAAATCAAAATGAAATCAAAATGAAATCAAAATGACATCAAACTGAAATCAAAATGAAATCAAAACTAAATAAAAATTAACTTTTGTCTTTTTTGACTTATCACTTCACTTTACTTCACTTTATCCTATTCTATTTTATTTTATTTTATTTCACATGTGTATGGCTTTGTGTCGCGTTTTAATGACGGTCACGTGACTTTTATTCGCCTAGCGCCCATCCGCGAACCGACCGATAAAATGAAATAAAAATAAAACGGAAGTCCGTCCGGACCGTATGTCATATTATCCATTTTACTCGGAAATCATAAAACTTTACTAAAGCACGAAACGGTTAGATTTTTTTATATATAATTGTAAAATTAATTTCATAACTCGTTAATCTTATAAAAACAATCCCACAAGCGGTACCCTTCAATTAACTGTAATTAATATAAAATACCAATAAAAAAAACCATTAATTTTTTTTATTAGGATTGTTTATTTTTATTATTTTGATTATACGAAGATCCAGTGCGTTCACAACCTCCCGTAAATGTATGTTACGGCATTAAAGTGCTACCGCTATAATTGTAGGTACTTGGCGCATCGTTCGTTATCTACAAGGTAAGCATAGGTTCCAAACAAAAAGTAGCATCGGTCTCTCGTACTATTATAAGGTTGAGTTGTGTATGCGATCGTGGCAACGCAGCGCACAGCCTCCCCCTTCGAACGCTAGAGTGACACTGAGGCTCACGGCTCGCGCATGGATTTACTGCACCAAATCGCCCTAAAAAGGGTTTTTGTTAAACGAAATCTTTAAATTAAACAAAAACAAACAATAAATTTGAAGATAAATATGTTTCCAATATTATGTCGGAAGAACCGTGAAAATATATTTTGTAGTTTAGGAGCAGAAGCAACTTTTATGTTGAAAACGTCCTGATTTAAATATTTTATTTTGCCATGATAATTACTTTTTTTCAAATATTTTAAACAAGAATTATATTAATAACATATCAATAAATACTATATACTATTTTCAAAATGTATGATTGGATAGATTACGAGCGTTAGGACGTTAAAAGTAACCATTTTACGTAATTTTAGGTAGGCACGCGCCTTAAACTCCCCAATGTCATAAACAGGGCCCTATTTAATAAACATTACAAGTCGACAATTCTGTAAATAAGTGACATATTTGTTAAATTTATCTACAAGTGCTGTTTAATAAATCCTACAAATAAGTAAGAAGGTTACAAGAAAATAACTTACAATTATTACCATTGTAAACATTGTTTAATAAACGTTTACATATGTAAAAAACGCCTGTCGATTTCAATGACAATTTGTACTTACAAAATTGTAATTGTGAGCTACAATTTACATAAAATGTAAGTTTTTGCTACAAGTTCTTAATATATGAGGGTAGTCCTTATTTGTTACGCATTAAAATTATTGAATTGGTTTACCTATTGAAATGACGGATAACAATAACAAAATTACTATTTTATCTCTAATATACGAGAATAAAGATATATTATTCGGTCGGTTTAGTGAGACTTTAACCCATGAAATAAAAATCAAGAAGTGGAAAGATATTGCCGAACAACTACAATCATTAAGTATTTATAACAAAGACTGGAAGTACCTACGTGACACAACATGGCAAAACGTCAGAAAAAGGACTATCGTAAGTAATTTCAATCACATCAATCGATAGGTCTTTAAAAATAACATTGAGTTTTTTGATTAAGTGGATATTCAGAAATAATGACTTCGAAAGCCTAAAAAATTGTGCCCCCCCCCCTGTCTTTTGAACCGTAAGTCGAAAAGTTATGTGAAAATTCAAGAAGATACACATTCTTTCAACGAAAATTATTTTGCACATTATCGGTTTAGGCGTTTTTGAGTTATCTCCAAAAAACTACGTACTTAGGCAGATACGACCTTGCGATAATAATTTATTCGATAGTTGCTAGTGTAGCTACGGCTGATTTTTATAAATAATGATACGGAACCCTTCATGTCCGACTCGCACTTGGCCGGTTTTTTTATACCACGATGGATGCACTTTGCAGACTCATCATAAACTTCTACACTCTGCTTTTTCAAACTGTTATTAAAGTACCTTATTTTAATATTTTTTAAGGAAAAAAGGGACAATCGTCAGCAGACGGGATCGGGAGGAGGGAAAAAATGCAGATATGACGATGTTGACGAACTCGTACTAAAAATAATCGGGAAAGATTCTCCTGTCATAGAAGGTCTTCGTGTGCCGGAATCATCCGGTACAAATCTAGCACAAGTTCAAGAATCTGAGCCGAGTACAACTGTGTGTGATTCACCTGTTCAACAAACTCCAACCCAATTACCTCGTGCACCTATTAGGAAAAGATATCACAGTATGTCGATAAATGAAGCAAATGAGTCCCAAGCATACAATGATCTCAAGACGAAAAAAATGGAAGTAGAATTAAAATTGGCTAATGAAAAACTAGAAATTGCAAAGCGTGAACGACATAAGTTAGATTTGGAAATATTAAAACTGGAGAGGGAGTTGAACATACAGCAGCCATCTAATTTCACATTACCATTTTATCTACAAAATGTAGTTGTTGAATCTACTTCTCCAATTGTTATCAATGCTTTGGGGGCAGATCAAGCAAACGGAGCAGATAATTTACTGACCAATAGCCTAGACACATTTTTTATGCAGTTATGTACCGTTGCTTTGGTTACTCCATGTGCATCTGCTACTACATGGTACTGAGAGCCACAGCCCATCCAGTGCAATGTACACAAAATCTGTTGAGTCGGCGTAAGGGCTGCATTTCTTTTTGTATCATGTTCAAGATCATGCCCTATTTTTAAAAGTAAATATTCGACGGTAGACTTGCTCACCCGAAATTTCTCGTTGAACGAAAAATCCGTTACATCAAAAGTAAAATGTATCCTTGTACGAAAAACTCGCCGATTCCGTTGAATTACATATTGGTTATCACTATCCTCGCTATTACTGTCACTGCTCGTTGTTAGAACCATGTTTTTTTCTTATTCAGAACGTAAAGCACACTTCAAATCCAGTTTTACACAGCATTAAACACCTGTCGGAATTATATTACGATTTACAAAATATGTAAACTTGTCAGTACAATTATGTGTTTAATAAAGTACATTTCCATACAAAATTGTAAACAATCACCTGTAAGGTGAAAATGTTTATTAAACAGAATTATGTAAAATTGTAGCTACAATTATACAATTTTGTACATTTTCCACCATGACAAATTTGTAACTTATAATTTTTATTAAACAGAAACTTGTAGAATTGTAACTTGTAAGGTACAATTTACGATTTACAATTTGTAATGTTTATTAAACAGGGCCCAGGAATCCCGGTCTCGATGTTATTAGAGGCATCCGTGACGACATTGTACAGAATAAGCAGGAAGAGAATCCGTTACTATCACATTATAACTTTGTACCTCTTACCTCTGTTGTTGTTGAAAGTTCTTTTCCGATGGATAAGTGGATTCTAAATATAAAAAGAAATTGTCTCAAAGTTGAAAATATTGAAAAACTTATGGTTATTTATTATAACTCTTTCAACAATGATGTTAACAATGATAACAGTATTGATAATGATCATATTTTTGATGTTGATGATGATGATACAGATTGAAAGATGTTTATATAGTACAAATTTGTATACAATAAATGTTTTAAACGTATGATAATGAGTTTTTATTTCCATTACCTCGTTACACACATACACATTGCATTTTCGATCGATATTCTACACAGTGCTTCATATGCCACGACACGCATTTTTCGGCATTAAACTATTGAATTTTACTAATAAATTGGCCCCAAGTGTGAATTAGTGTAGATTATGTACTCTCACTAATCCCGGGAAATCCCGCGTTCAATAAAAATAAATAATGTTTTTTGGTGGTTGTAACCACTCTTAGTTAGGTCCTCCTACGAAGTTTAGGTATATAGGCACTACCTATTCCGAGCTCTGGTTATTAACAACGACCTCAACTAATGAACTGCATTGCCTCTACCATACATGCCTACTTATACTCATATCTTACTATATATTCATATACACGGTGAATCTGAGTAACCCAAAAGATTTTAACTATAAAATCCTGAGGTCATAAGGAGTAATAAAATAAATGTTATATGAATTTAGGTCAATTTCGATGAAAACATATTTTTTTTTTGTTTTTTTTTTCGATTTTTTAAATGCTTTTGAATATAAAAACATAAATGTTATTGTTAAAACTGTCGATTAAAATAAATTAGTACATTTTTTTTCGTAAAAAAATAGTTTACGTAAAGTAATCCTTGGCACTTTGATATCTGTCAATAAAAATGTCTAGACTAGACCCCATGAAGGGTGAAATCGCCATCGAAAAATCGTTTTGCTCTGAGTCACAATAAAATATGTTTTTTTTTATTTAGTTAGTAGTAATTCTGAAACTAGAAAAGTTTATACGACATTTTAGTCTCCAATTATGATCAGGAATTTATGGTTAAAATCTTTCGGGTTACTCAGATTCACCGTGTATATATCTTCAGTGATTTTGCTTGTATCGCAGACCTATTTTTCATATTATGTACCAAGTGAAGCAAGCTTGTTTTATTTTTAACCGACTTCAAGATTTAAAAGGAGAAGGTTGTCAATTCGGTTGTATGTTGTTTAATTTTGTTTTTTTTTTTTATGTTTGTTACTCAATAACTCCTTCATATATGAACCTATTGTAAAAAATACTTTTTTTATCGTAAGTATATACATACAGTTTGGTCCCGTTTTTGTACGCAGTTCTGATGACGGGATCCATGAGGAATCGAGTAAACTCCTCAAATCTATAGCGTTAGTGATTTAAATCTTTTTATCTAAAATATATATAAAATGAAATAAAAATGGAAAGAAAATGGAATAAAAATGGAATAAAATGAAATAAAAATGAAATAAAATGAAATAAAAATGAAATAAAAATGAAATAAAAATGGAATAAAAATGAAATAAAAATGATATAAAAATTAAAGAAAAATTAAATAAAAATGAAATAAAAATGAAATAAAAATGAAATAAAAATGAAATAAAAATGAAATAAAAATGAAATAAAAATGAAATAAAAATGAAATAAAAATGAAATAAAAATGAAATAAAAATGAAATAAAAATGAAATAAAAATGAAATAAAAATGAAATAAAACTGAAATAAAAATGAAATAAAAATGAAATAAAAATGAAATAAAAATGAAATAAAAATGAAATAAAAATGAAATAAAAATGAAATAAAAATGAAATAAAAATGAAATAAAAATGAAATAAAAATGAAATAAAAATGAAATAAAAATGAAATAAAAATGAAATAAAAATGATATAAAAATGAAATAAAAATGAAATAAAAATGAAATAAAAATGAAATAAAAATGAAATAAAAATGAAATAAAAATGGAATAAAAATGAAATAAAAATGAAATAAAAATGAAATAAAAATGAAATAAAAATGAAATAAAAATGAAATAAAAATGAAATAAAAATGAAATAAAAATGAAATAAAAATGAAATAAAAATGAAATAAAAATGAAATAAAAATGAAATAAAATGAAATAAAAATGAAACAAAAATGAAATAAAAATGAAATAAAAATAGAATAAAAATGAAATAAAAATGAAATTAAAATGAAATTAAAATGAAATTAAAATGAAATTAAAATGAAATTAAAATGAAATTAAAATGAAATTAAAATGAAATAAAAATGAAATAAAAATGAAAAAAAATGAAATAAAAATGAAATAAATGAAAATGGAATGAATATGGAATGAAAATGGAATGGACTGAAAATGGAATGAAAGTGGAATAAAAGTGAAATAAATATTAAATAAAAATGAAATAAAAATGAAATCAAATTGAAATCAAAATGAAATCAAAATGAAATCAAAATGAAATCAAAATTAAATCAAAATGAAATCAAAATGACATCAAACTGAAATCAAAATGAATTTAAAACTAAATAAAAATTAACTTTTGTATTTTTTGACTTATCACTTCACTTTACTTCACTTTATTCTATTCTATTTTATTATATTTCACATGTGTATGGCTTTGTGTCGCGTTTTAATGACGGTCACGTGACTTTTATTCGCCTAGCGCCCATCCGCGAACCGACCGATAAAATGAAATAAAAATAAAACGGAAGTCCGTCCGGACCGTATGTCATATTATCCATTTTACTCGGAAATCATAAAACTTTACTAAAGCACGAAACGGTTAGATTTTTTATATATAATTGTAAAATTATTTTCATAACTCGTTAATCTTATAAAAATAATCCCACAAGCGGTACCCTTCAATTAACTGTAATTAATATAAAATACCAATAAAAAAACCATTTAATTTTTTTATTAGGATTGTTTATTTTTATTATTTTTATTATACGAAGATCCAGTGCGTTCACAACCTCCCGTAAATGTATGTTACGGCATTAAAGTGCTACCGCTATAATTGTAGGTACTTGGCGCATCGTTCGTTATCTACAAGGTAAGCATAGGTTCCAAACAAAAAGTAGCATCGGTCTCTCGTACTATTATAAGGTTGAGTTGTGTATGCGATCGTGGCAACGCAGCGCACAGCTTCCCCCTTCGAACGCTAGAGTGACACTGAGGCTCACGGCTCGCGCATGGATTTACTGCACAAAATCGCCCTAAAAAGGGTTTTTGTTAAACGAAATCTTTAAATTAAACAAAAACAAACAATAAATTTGAAGATAAATATGTTTCCAATATTATGTCGGAAGAACCGTGAAAATATCTTTTGTAGTTTAGGAGCAGAAGCAACTTTTATGTTGAAAACGTCCTGATTTAAATATTTTATTTTGCCATGATAATTTCTTTTTTTCAAATATTTCAAACAAGAATTATATTAATAACATATCAATAAATACTATATACTATTTTCAAAATTTATGATTGGATAGATTACGAGCGTTAGGACGTTAAAAGTAACCATTTTACGTAATTTTAGGTAGGCACGCGCCTTAAACTCCCCAATGTCATAAACAGGAATCCCGATCTCGATGTTATTAGAGGCATCCGTGACGACATTGTACAGAATAAGCAGGAAGAGAATCCGTTTCTATCACATTATAACTTTGTACCTCTTACCTCTGTTGATGTTGAAAGTTCTTTTCCGATGGATAAGTGGATTCTAAATATAAAAAGAAATTGTCTCAAAGTTGAAAATATTGAAAAACATATGGTTATTTATTATAACTCTTTCAACAATGATATTAACAATGATAACAGTATTGATAATGATCATATTTTTGATGTTGATGATGATGATACAGATTGAAAGATGTTTATATAGTACAAATTTGTATACAATAAATGTTTTAAACGTATGATAATGAGTTTTTATTTCCATTACCTCGTTGCACACATACACATTGCATTTTCGATCGATATTCTACACAGTGCTTCATATGCCACGACACGCATTTTTCGGCATTAAACTATTGAATTTTTTTAATAAATTGGCCCCAAGTGTGAATTAGTGTAGATTATGTACTCTCACTAATCCCGGGAAATCCCGCGTTCAATAAAAATAAATAATGTTTTTTGGTGGTTGTAACCACTCTTAGTTAGTAGACATGAGTAGTTCGCGAATGAGTGATTCAAATGAAGTACTTCACTTGGTGTCACTCTTTCGTTCACTAGTTCAGTTCGGATTCTTATAGTTCAATACTTCAGTATATCAGTTCATAAAATCGTTTACTCACTCGTTCCGAGCGAGAGTGAGTGAAATGGAATGGACGGACACCGCACCACATCTCGTCGTCATGACCTCGAATAGAACCGAACGCGGCCGAAAGCGACCGAAAGATGTTGGTGTCTATTCACACATACCACTGGAGCGATATTCCGTTTCACTCGACAGTAAGATGCACCTCTAGAGCTACTGAACTAAATTGAACTAGTGAACTAAAAGAGTGATATACGTCACAGCGAACGAAAGATGCATATCAATCTTTTCTTTTAAGTGACACATTTTGCGCATGACTATTAGTTAGGTCCTCCTACGAAGTTTAGGTATATAGGCACTACCTATTCCGAGCTCTGGTTATTAACAACGACCTCAACTAATGAACTGCATTGCCTCTACCATACATGCCTACTTATACTTATATCTTACTATATATTCATATACACGGTGAATCTGAGTAACCCAAAAGATTTTAACTATAAAATCCTGAGGTCATAAGGAGTAATAAAATAAATGTTATATGAATTTAGGTAAATTTCGACAAAAACATATTTTTTTTTTTGTTTTTTTTTTCGATTTTTTAAATGCGTTTGAATATAAAAACATAAATGTTATTGTTAAAACTGTCGATTAAAATAAATTAGTACATTTTTTTTCGTAAAAAAATAGTTTACGTAAAGTAATCCTTGGCACTTTGATATCTGTCAATAAAAATGTCTAGACTAGACCCCATGAAGGGTGAAATCGCCATCGAAAAATCGTTTTGCTCTGAGTCACAATAAAATATGTTTTTTTAAATTTAGTTAGTAGTAATTCTGAAACTAGAAAAGTTTATACGACATTTTAGTCTCCAATTATGATCAGGAATTTATGGTTAAAATCTTTCGGGTTACTCAGATTCACCGTGTATATATCTTCAGTGATTTTGCTTGTATCGCAGACCTATTTTTCATATTATGTACCAAGTGAAGCAAGCTTGTTTTATTTTTAACCGACTTCAAGATTTAAAAGAAGGTTGTCAATTCGGTTGTATGTTGTTTAATTTTGTTTTTTTTTTTATGTTTGTTACTCAATAACTCCTTCATATATGAACCTATTGTAAAAAATACTTTTTTTATCGTAAGTATATACATACAGTTTGGTCCCGTTTTTGTACGCAGTTCTGATGACGGGATCCATGAGGAATCGAGAAAACTCCTCAAATCTATAGCGTTAGTGATTTAAATCTTTTTATCTAAAATATATATAAAATGAAATAAAAATGGAAAGAAAATGGAAATAAAAATGAAATAAAAATGATATAAAAATGAAATAAAAATGAAGTAAAAATGAAGTAAAAATGAAATAAAAATGAAATAAAAATGAAATAAAAATGAAATAAAAATGAAATAAAAATGAAATAAAAATGAAATATAAATGAAATAAAAATGAAATAAAAATGAAATAAAAATGAAGTAAAAATGAAGTAAAAATGAAATAAAAATGAAATAAAAATGAAATACAAATGAAATACAAATGAAATAAAAATGAAATAAAAATGAAATAAAAATGAAATAAAAATGAAATAAAAATGAAATAAAAATGAAATAAAAATGAAATAAAAATGAAATAAAAATGAAATAAAAATGAAATAAAAATGAAATAAAAATGAAGTAAAAATGAAATAAAAATGAAGTAAAAATGAAATAAAAATGAAATAAAAATGAAATAAAAATGAAATAAAAATGAAATAAGAATGAAATAAGAATGAAATAAGAATGAAATAAAAATGAAATAAAAATGGAATAAAAATGAAATAAAAATGAAATAAAAATGAAATAAAAATGGAATAAAAATGAAATAAAAATGATATAAAAATGAAATAAAAATGAAATAAAAATGAAATAAAAATGAAATAAAAATGAAATAAAAATGAAATAAAAATGAAATAAAAATGAAATAAAAATGAAATAAAAATGAAATAAAAATGAAATAAAAATGAAATAAAAATGAAATAAAAATGAAATAAAAATGAAATAAAAATGAAATAAAAATGAAATAAAAATGAAATAAAAATGAAATAAAAATGAAATAAAAATGAAATAAAAATGAAATAAAAATGAAATAAAAATGAAATAAAAATGAAATAAAAATGAAATAAAAATGAAATAAAAATGAAATAAAAATGAAATAAAAATGAAATAAAAATGAAATAAAAATGAAATAAAAATGAAATAAAAATGAAATAAAAATGAAATAAAAATGAAATAAAAATGAAATAAAAATGAAATAAAAATGAAATAAAAATGAAATAAAAATGAAATAAAAATGAAATAAAAATGAAATAAAAATGAAATAAAAATGAAATAAAAATGAAATAAAAATGAAATAAAAATGAAATAAAAATGAAATAAAAATGAAATAAAAATGAAATAAAAATGAAATAAAAATGAAATAAAAATGAAATAAAAATGAAATAAAAATGAAATAAAAATGAAATAAAAATGAAATAAAAATGAAATAAAAATGAAATAAAAATGAAATAAAAATGAAATAAAAATGAAGTAAAAATGAAGTAAAAATGAAATAAAAATGAAATACAAATGAAATAAAAATGAAATAAAAATGAAATAAAAATGAAATAAAAATGAAATAAAAATGAAATAAAAATGAAATAAAAATGAAATAAAAATGAAATAAAAATGAAATAAAAATGAAATAAAAATGAAATAAAAATGAAATAAAAATGAAATAAAAATGAAATAAAAATGAAATAAAAATGAAATAAAAATGAAATAAAAATGAAATAAAAATGAAATAAAAATGAAATAAAAATGAAATAAAAATGAAATAAAAATGAAATAAAAATGAAATAAAAATGAAATAAAAATGAAATAAAAATGAAATAAAAATGAAATAAAAATGAAATAAAAATGAAATAAAAATGAAATAAAAATGAAATAAAAATGAAATAAAAATGAAGTAAAAATGAAATAAAAATGAAATAAAAATGAAATAAAAATGAAATAAAAATGAAATAAAAATGAAATAAAAATGAAATAAAAATGAAATAAAAATGAAATAAAAATGAAATAAAAATGAAATAAAAATAGAATAAAAATGAAATAAAAATGAAATAAAAATGAAATTAAAATGAAATTAAAATGAAATTAAAATGAAATTAAAATGAAATTAAAATGAAATTAAAATGAAATTAAAATGAAATTAAAATGAAATTAAAATGAAATAAAAATGAAATAAAAATGAAATAAAAATGAAATAAAAATGAAATAAAAATGAAATAAAAATGAAATAAAAATGAAATAAAAATGAAATAAAAATGAAATAAAAATGAAATAAAAATGAAATAAAAATGAAATAAAAATGAAATAAAAATGAAATAAAAATGAAATAAAAATGAAATAAAAATGAAATAAAAATGAAAATGGAATGAAAATGGAATGAATATGGAATGAAAATGGAATGGACTGAAAATGGAATGAAAGTGGAATAAAAGTGAAATAAAAATGAAATAAAAATTAAATCAAATTGAAATCAAAATGAAATCAAAATGAAATCAAAATGAAATCAAAATGAAATCAAAATGACATCAAACTGAAATCAAAATGAAATCAAAACTAAATAAAAATTAACTTTTGTCTTTTTTGACTTATCACTTCACTTTACTTCACTTTATCCTAGTCTATTTTATTTTATTTTATTTCACATGTGTATGGCTTTGTGTCGCGTTTTAATGACGGTCACGTGACTTTTATTCGCCTAGCGCCCATCCGCGAACCGACCGATAAAATGAAATAAAAATAAAACGGAAGTCCATCCGGACCGTATGTCATATTATCCATTTTACTCGGAAATCATAAAACTTTACTAAAGCACGAAACGGTTAGATTTTTTTATATATAATTGTAAAATTAATTTCATAACTCGTTAATCTTATAAAAACAATCCCACAAGCGGTACCCTTCAATTAACTGTAATTAATATAAAATACCAATAAAAAAAAACATTAATTTTTTTTATTAGGATTGTTTATTTTTATTATTTTGATTATACGAAGATCCAGTGCGTTCACAACCTCCCGTAAATGTATGTTACGGCATTAAAATGCTACCGCTATAATTGTAGGTACTTGGCGCATCGTTCGTTATCTACAAGGTAAGCATAGGTTCCAAACAAAAAGTAGCATCGGTCTCTCGTACTATTATAAGGTTGAGTTGTGTATGCGATCGTGGCAACGCAGCGCACAGCCTCCCCCTTCGAACGCTAGAGTGACACTGAGGCTCACGGCTCGCGCATGGATTTACTGCACCAAATCGCCCTAAAAAGGGTTTTTGTTAAACGAAATCTTTAAATTAAACAAAAACAAACAATAAATTTGAAGATAAATATGTTTCCAATATTATGTCGGAAGAACCGTGAAAATATATTTTGTAGTTTAGGAGCAGAAGCAACTTTTATGTTGAAAACGTCCTGATTTAAATATTTTATTTTGCCATGATAATTACTTTTTTTCAAATATTTTAAACAAGAATTATATTAATAACATATCAATAAATACTATATACTATTTTCAAAATTTATGATTGGATAGATTACGAGCGTTAGGACGTTAAAAGTAACCATTTTACGTAATTTTAGGTAGGCACGCGCCTTAAACTCCCCAATGTCATAAACAGGGCCCTATTTAATAAACATTACAAGTCGACAATTCTGTAAATAAGTGACATATTTGTTAAATTTATCTACAAGTGCTGTTTAATAAATCCTACAAATAAGTAAGAAGGTTACAAGAAAATAACTTACAATTATTACCATTGTAAACATTGTTTAATAAACGTTTACATATGTAAAAAACGCCTGTCGATTTCAATGACAATTTGTACTTACAAAATTGTAATTGTGAGCTACAATTTACATAAAATGTAAGTTTTTGCTACAAGTTCTTAATATATGAGGGTAGTCCTTATTTGTTACTCATTAAAATTATTGAATTGGTTTACCTATTGAAATGATGGATAACAATAACAAAATTACTATTTTATCTCTAATATACGAGAATAAAGATATATTATTCGGTCGGTTTAGTGAGACTTTAACCCATGAAATAAAAATCAAGAAGTGGAAAGATATTGCCGAACAACTACAATCATTAAGTATTTATAACAAAGACTGGAAGTACCTACGTGACACAACATGGCAAAACGTCAGAAAAAGGACTATCGTAAGTAATTTCAATCACATCAATCGATAGGTCTTTAAAAATAACATTGAGTTTTTTGATTAAGTGGATATTCAGAAATAATGACTTCGAAAGCCTAAAAAATTGTGCCCCCCCCCCCTGTCTTTTGAACCGTAAGTCGAAAAGTTATGTGAAAATTCAAGAAGATACACATTCTTTCAACGAAAATTATTTTGCACATTATCGGTTTAGGCGTTTTTGAGTTATCTCCAAAAAACTACGTACTTAGGCAGATACGACCTTGCGATAATAATTTATTCGATAGTTGCTAGTGTAGCTACGGCTGATTTTTATAAATAATGATACGGAACCCTTCATGTCCGACTCGCACTTGGCCGGTTTTTTTATACCACGATGGATGCACTTTGCAGACTCATCATAAACTTCTACACTCTGCTTTTTCAAACTGTTATTAAAGTACCTTATTTTAATATTTTTTAAGGAAAAAAGGGACAATCGTCAGCAGACGGGATCGGGAGGAGGGAAAAAATGCAGATATGACGATGTTGACGAACTCGTACTAAAAATAATCGGGAAAGATTCTCCTGTCATAGAAGGTCTTCGTGTGCCGGAATCATCCGGTACAAATCTAGCACAAGTTCAAGAATCTGAGCCGAGTACAACTGTGTGTGATTCACCTGTTCAACAAACTCCAACCCAATTACCTCGTGCACCTATTAGGAAAAGATATCACAGTATGTCGATAAATGAAGCAAATGAGTCCCAAGCATACAATGATCTCAAGACGAAAAAAATGGAAGTAGAATTAAAATTGGCTAATGAAAAACTAGAAATTGCAAAGCGTGAACGACATAAGTTAGATTTGGAAATATTAAAACTGGAGAGGGAGTTGAACATACAGCAGCCATCTAATTTCACATTACCATTTTATCTACAAAATGTAGTTGTTGAATCTACTTCTCCAATTGTTATCAATGCTTTGGGGGCAGATCAAGCAAACGGAGCAGATAATTTACTGACCAATAGCCTAGACACATTTTTTATGCAGTTATGTACCGTTGCTTTGGTTACTCCATGTGCATCTGCTACTACATGGTACTGAGAGCCACAGCCCATCCAGTGCAATGTACACAAAATCTGTTGAGTCGGCGTAAGGGCTGCATTTCTTTTTGTATCATGTTCAAGATCATGCCCTATTTTTAAAAGTAAATATTCGACGGTAGACTTGCTCACCCGAAATTTCTCGTTGAACGAAAAATCCGTTACATCAAAAGTAAAATGTATCCTTGTACGAAAAACTCGCCGATTCCGTTGAATTACATATTGGTTATCACTATCCTCGCTATTACTGTCACTGCTCGTTGTTAGAACCATGTTTTTTTCTTATTCAGAACGTAAAGCACACTTCAAATCCAGTTTTACACAGCATTAAACACCTGTCGGAATTATATTACGATTTACAAAATATGTAAACTTGTCAGTACAATTATGTGTTTAATAAAGTACATTTCCATACAAAATTGTAAACAATCACCTGTAAGGTGAAAATGTTTATTAAACAGAATTATGTAAAATTGTAGCTACAATTATACAATTTTGTACATTTTCCACCATGACAAATTTGTAACTTATAATTTTTATTAAACAGAAACTTGTAGAATTGTAACTTGTAAGGTACAATTTACGATTTACAATTTGTAATGTTTATTAAACAGGGCCCAGGAATCCCGGTCTCGATGTTATTAGAGGCATCCGTGACGACATTGTACAGAATAAGCAGGAAGAGAATCCGTTACTATCACATTATAACTTTGTACCTCTTACCTCTGTTGTTGTTGAAAGTTCTTTTCCGATGGATAAGTGGATTCTAAATATAAAAAGAAATTGTCTCAAAGTTGAAAATATTGAAAAACTTATGGTTATTTATTATAACTCTTTCAACAATGATGTTAACAATGATAACAGTATTGATAATGATCATATTTTTGATGTTGATGATGATGATACAGATTGAAAGATGTTTATATAGTACAAATTTGTATACAATAAATGTTTTAAACGTATGATAATGAGTTTTTATTTCCATTACCTCGTTACACACATACACATTGCATTTTCGATCGATATTCTACACAGTGCTTCATATGCCACGACACGCATTTTTCGGCATTAAACTATTGAATTTTACTAATAAATTGGCCCCAAGTGTGAATTAGTGTAGATTATGTACTCTCACTAATCCCGGGAAATCCCGCGTTCAATAAAAATAAATAATGTTTTTTGGTGGTTGTAACCACTCTTAGTTAGGTCCTCCTACGAAGTTTAGGTATATAGGCACTACCTATTCCGAGCTCTGGTTATTAACAACGACCTCAACTAATGAACTGCATTGCCTCTACCATACATGCCTACTTATACTCATATCTTACTATATATTCATATACACGGTGAATCTGAGTAACCCAAAAGATTTTAACTATAAAATCCTGAGGTCATAAGGAGTAATAAAATAAATGTTATATGAATTTAGGTCAATTTCGATGAAAACATATTTTTTTTTTGTTTTTTTTTTCGATTTTTTAAATGCTTTTGAATATAAAAACATAAATGTTATTGTTAAAACTGTCGATTAAAATAAATTAGTACATTTTTTTTCGTAAAAAAATAGTTTACGTAAAGTAATCCTTGGCACTTTGATATCTGTCAATAAAAATGTCTAGACTAGACCCCATGAAGGGTGAAATCGCCATCGAAAAATCGTTTTGCTCTGAGTCACAATAAAATATGTTTTTTTTTATTTAGTTAGTAGTAATTCTGAAACTAGAAAAGTTTATACGACATTTTAGTCTCCAATTATGATCAGGAATTTATGGTTAAAATCTTTCGGGTTACTCAGATTCACCGTGTATATATCTTCAGTGATTTTGCTTGTATCGCAGACCTATTTTTCATATTATGTACCAAGTGAAGCAAGCTTGTTTTATTTTTAACCGACTTCAAGATTTAAAAGGAGAAGGTTGTCAATTCGGTTGTATGTTGTTTAATTTTGTTTTTTTTTTTTATGTTTGTTACTCAATAACTCCTTCATATATGAACCTATTGTAAAAAATACTTTTTTTATCGTAAGTATATACATACAGTTTGGTCCCGTTTTTGTACGCAGTTCTGATGACGGGATCCATGAGGAATCGAGTAAACTCCTCAAATCTATAGCGTTAGTGATTTAAATCTTTTTATCTAAAATATATATAAAATGAAATAAAAATGGAAAGAAAATGGAATAAAAATGGAATAAAATGAAATAAAAATGAAATAAAATGAAATAAAAATGAAATAAAAATGAAATAAAAATGGAATAAAAATGAAATAAAAATGATATAAAAATTAAAGAAAAATTAAATAAAAATGAAATAAAAATGAAATAAAAATGAAATAAAAATGAAATAAAAATGAAATAAAAATGAAATAAAAATGAAATAAAAATGAAATAAAAATGAAATAAAAATGAAATAAAAATGAAATAAAAATGAAATAAAAATGAAATAAAAATGAAATAAAACTGAAATAAAAATGAAATAAAAATGAAATAAAAATGAAATAAAAATGAAATAAAAATGAAATAAAAATGAAATAAAAATGAAATAAAAATGAAATAAAAATGAAATAAAAATGAAATAAAAATGAAATAAAAATGAAATAAAAATGAAATAAAAATGAAATAAAAATGATATAAAAATGAAATAAAAATGAAATAAAAATGAAATAAAAATGAAATAAAAATGAAATAAAAATGAAATAAAAATGGAATAAAAATGAAATAAAAATGAAATAAAAATGAAATAAAAATGAAATAAAAATGAAATAAAAATGAAATAAAAATGAAATAAAAATGAAATAAAAATGAAATAAAAATGAAATAAAATGAAATAAAAATGAAACAAAAATGAAATAAAAATGAAATAAAAATAGAATAAAAATGAAATAAAAATGAAATTAAAATGAAATTAAAATGAAATTAAAATGAAATTAAAATGAAATTAAAATGAAATTAAAATGAAATTAAAATGAAATAAAAATGAAATAAAAATGAAAAAAAATGAAATAAAAATGAAATAAATGAAAATGGAATGAATATGGAATGAAAATGGAATGGACTGAAAATGGAATGAAAGTGGAATAAAAGTGAAATAAATATTAAATAAAAATGAAATAAAAATGAAATCAAATTGAAATCAAAATGAAATCAAAATGAAATCAAAATGAAATCAAAATTAAATCAAAATGAAATCAAAATGACATCAAACTGAAATCAAAATGAAATCAAAATGAATTTAAAACTAAATAAAAATTAACTTTTGTATTTTTTGACTTATCACTTCACTTTACTTCACTTTATTCTATTCTATTTTATTATATTTCACATGTGTATGGCTTTGTGTCGCGTTTTAATGACGGTCACGTGACTTTTATTCGCCTAGCGCCCATCCGCGAACCGACCGATAAAATGAAATAAAAATAAAACGGAAGTCCGTCCGGACCGTATGTCATATTATCCATTTTACTCGGAAATCATAAAACTTTACTAAAGCACGAAACGGTTAGATTTTTTATATATAATTGTAAAATTATTTTCATAACTCGTTAATCTTATAAAAATAATCCCACAAGCGGTACCCTTCAATTAACTGTAATTAATATAAAATACCAATAAAAAAACCATTTAATTTTTTTATTAGGATTGTTTATTTTTATTATTTTTATTATACGAAGATCCAGTGCGTTCACAACCTCCCGTAAATGTATGTTACGGCATTAAAGTGCTACCGCTATAATTGTAGGTACTTGGCGCATCGTTCGTTATCTACAAGGTAAGCATAGGTTCCAAACAAAAAGTAGCATCGGTCTCTCGTACTATTATAAGGTTGAGTTGTGTATGCGATCGTGGCAACGCAGCGCACAGCTTCCCCCTTCGAACGCTAGAGTGACACTGAGGCTCACGGCTCGCGCATGGATTTACTGCACAAAATCGCCCTAAAAAGGGTTTTTGTTAAACGAAATCTTTAAATTAAACAAAAACAAACAATAAATTTGAAGATAAATATGTTTCCAATATTATGTCGGAAGAACCGTGAAAATATCTTTTGTAGTTTAGGAGCAGAAGCAACTTTTATGTTGAAAACGTCCTGATTTAAATATTTTATTTTGCCATGATAATTTCTTTTTTTCAAATATTTCAAACAAGAATTATATTAATAACATATCAATAAATACTATATACTATTTTCAAAATTTATGATTGGATAGATTACGAGCGTTAGGACGTTAAAAGTAACCATTTTACGTAATTTTAGGTAGGCACGCGCCTTAAACTCCCCAATGTCATAAACAGGAATCCCGATCTCGATGTTATTAGAGGCATCCGTGACGACATTGTACAGAATAAGCAGGAAGAGAATCCGTTTCTATCACATTATAACTTTGTACCTCTTACCTCTGTTGATGTTGAAAGTTCTTTTCCGATGGATAAGTGGATTCTAAATATAAAAAGAAATTGTCTCAAAGTTGAAAATATTGAAAAACATATGGTTATTTATTATAACTCTTTCAACAATGATATTAACAATGATAACAGTATTGATAATGATCATATTTTTGATGTTGATGATGATGATACAGATTGAAAGATGTTTATATAGTACAAATTTGTATACAATAAATGTTTTAAACGTATGATAATGAGTTTTTATTTCCATTACCTCGTTGCACACATACACATTGCATTTTCGATCGATATTCTACACAGTGCTTCATATGCCACGACACGCATTTTTCGGCATTAAACTATTGAATTTTTTTAATAAATTGGCCCCAAGTGTGAATTAGTGTAGATTATGTACTCTCACTAATCCCGGGAAATCCCGCGTTCAATAAAAATAAATAATGTTTTTTGGTGGTTGTAACCACTCTTAGTTAGTAGACATGAGTAGTTCGCGAATGAGTGATTCAAATGAAGTACTTCACTTGGTGTCACTCTTTCGTTCACTAGTTCAGTTCGGATTCTTATAGTTCAATACTTCAGTATATCAGTTCATAAAATCGTTTACTCACTCGTTCCGAGCGAGAGTGAGTGAAATGGAATGGACGGACACCGCACCACATCTCGTCGTCATGACCTCGAATAGAACCGAACGCGGCCGAAAGCGACCGAAAGATGTTGGTGTCTATTCACACATACCACTGGAGCGATATTCCGTTTCACTCGACAGTAAGATGCACCTCTAGAGCTACTGAACTAAATTGAACTAGTGAACTAAAAGAGTGATATACGTCACAGCGAACGAAAGATGCATATCAATCTTTTCTTTTAAGTGACACATTTTGCGCATGACTATTAGTTAGGTCCTCCTACGAAGTTTAGGTATATAGGCACTACCTATTCCGAGCTCTGGTTATTAACAACGACCTCAACTAATGAACTGCATTGCCTCTACCATACATGCCTACTTATACTTATATCTTACTATATATTCATATACACGGTGAATCTGAGTAACCCAAAAGATTTTAACTATAAAATCCTGAGGTCATAAGGAGTAATAAAATAAATGTTATATGAATTTAGGTAAATTTCGACAAAAACATATTTTTTTTTTTGTTTTTTTTTTCGATTTTTTAAATGCGTTTGAATATAAAAACATAAATGTTATTGTTAAAACTGTCGATTAAAATAAATTAGTACATTTTTTTTCGTAAAAAAATAGTTTACGTAAAGTAATCCTTGGCACTTTGATATCTGTCAATAAAAATGTCTAGACTAGACCCCATGAAGGGTGAAATCGCCATCGAAAAATCGTTTTGCTCTGAGTCACAATAAAATATGTTTTTTTAAATTTAGTTAGTAGTAATTCTGAAACTAGAAAAGTTTATACGACATTTTAGTCTCCAATTATGATCAGGAATTTATGGTTAAAATCTTTCGGGTTACTCAGATTCACCGTGTATATATCTTCAGTGATTTTGCTTGTATCGCAGACCTATTTTTCATATTATGTACCAAGTGAAGCAAGCTTGTTTTATTTTTAACCGACTTCAAGATTTAAAAGAAGGTTGTCAATTCGGTTGTATGTTGTTTAATTTTGTTTTTTTTTTTATGTTTGTTACTCAATAACTCCTTCATATATGAACCTATTGTAAAAAATACTTTTTTTATCGTAAGTATATACATACAGTTTGGTCCCGTTTTTGTACGCAGTTCTGATGACGGGATCCATGAGGAATCGAGAAAACTCCTCAAATCTATAGCGTTAGTGATTTAAATCTTTTTATCTAAAATATATATAAAATGAAATAAAAATGGAAAGAAAATGGAAATAAAAATGAAATAAAAATGATATAAAAATGAAATAAAAATGAAGTAAAAATGAAGTAAAAATGAAATAAAAATGAAATAAAAATGAAATAAAAATGAAATAAAAATGAAATAAAAATGAAATAAAAATGAAATATAAATGAAATAAAAATGAAATAAAAATGAAATAAAAATGAAGTAAAAATGAAGTAAAAATGAAATAAAAATGAAATAAAAATGAAATAAAAATGAAATACAAATGAAATACAAATGAAATAAAAATGAAATAAAAATGAAATAAAAATGAAATAAAAATGAAATAAAAATGAAATAAAAATGAAATAAAAATGAAATAAAAATGAAATAAAAATGAAATAAAAATGAAATAAAAATGAAGTAAAAATGAAATAAAAATGAAGTAAAAATGAAATAAAAATGAAATAAAAATGAAATAAAAATGAAATAAAAATGAAATAAAAATGAAATAAGAATGAAATAAGAATGAAATAAGAATGAAATAAAAATGAAATAAAAATGGAATAAAAATGAAATAAAAATGAAATAAAAATGAAATAAAAATGGAATAAAAATGAAATAAAAATGATATAAAAATGAAATAAAAATGAAATAAAAATGAAATAAAAATGAAATAAAAATGAAATAAAAATGAAATAAAAATGAAATAAAAATGAAATAAAAATGAAATAAAAATGAAATAAAAATGAAATAAAAATGAAATAAAAATGAAATAAAAATGAAATAAAAATGAAATAAAAATGAAATAAAAATGAAATAAAAATGAAATAAAAATGAAATAAAAATGAAATAAAAATGAAATAAAAATGAAATAAAAATGAAATAAAAATGAAATAAAAATGAAATAAAAATGAAATAAAAATGAAATAAAAATGAAATAAAAATGAAATAAAAATGAAATAAAAATGAAATAAAAATGAAATAAAAATGAAATAAAAATGAAATAAAAATGAAATAAAAATGAAATAAAAATGAAATAAAAATGAAATAAAAATGAAATAAAAATGAAATAAAAATGAAATAAAAATGAAATAAAAATGAAATAAAAATGAAATAAAAATGAAATAAAAATGAAATAAAAATGAAATAAAAATGAAATAAAAATGAAATAAAAATGAAATAAAAATGAAATAAAAATGAAATAAAAATGAAATAAAAATGAAATAAAAATGAAATAAAAATGAAATAAAAATGAAATAAAAATGAAATAAAAATGAAATAAAAATGAAATAAAAATGAAATAAAAATGAAATAAAAATGAAATAAAAATGAAATAAAAATGAAATAAAAATGAAATAAAAATGAAATAAAAATGAAATAAAAATGAAATAAAAATGAAATAAAAATGAAATAAAAATGAAATAAAAATGAAATAAAAATGAAATAAAAATGAAATAAAAATGAAATAAAAATGAAATAAAAATGAAATAAAAATGAAATAAAAATGAAATAAAAATGAAGTAAAAATGAAGTAAAAATGAAATAAAAATGAAATAAAAATGAAATACAAATGAAATAAAAATGAAATAAAAATGAAATAAAAATGAAATAAAAATGAAATAAAAATGAAATAAAAATGAAATAAAAATGAAATAAAAATGAAATAAAAATGAAATAAAAATGAAATAAAAATGAAATAAAAATGAAATAAAAATGAAATAAAAATGAAATAAAAATGAAATAAAAATGAAATAAAAATGAAATAAAAATGAAATAAAAATGAAATAAAAATGAAATAAAAATGAAATAAAAATGAAATAAAAATGAAATAAAAATGAAATAAAAATGAAATAAAAATGAAATAAAAATGAAATAAAAATGAAATAAAAATGAAATAAAAATGAAATAAAAATGAAATAAAAATGAAGTAAAAATGAAATAAAAATGAAATAAAAATGAAATAAAAATGAAATAAAAATGAAATAAAAATGAAATAAAAATGAAATAAAAATGAAATAAAAATGAAATAAAAATGAAATAAAAATGAAATAAAAATGAAATAAAAATAGAATAAAAATGAAATAAAAATGAAATTAAAATGAAATTAAAATGAAATTAAAATGAAATTAAAATGAAATTAAAATGAAATTAAAATGAAATTAAAATGAAATTAAAATGAAATTAAAATGAAATAAAAATGAAATAAAAATGAAATAAAAATGAAATAAAAATGAAATAAAAATGAAATAAAAATGAAATAAAAATGAAATAAAAATGAAATAAAAATGAAATAAAAATGAAATAAAAATGAAATAAAAATGAAATAAAAATGAAATAAAAATGAAATAAAAATGAAATAAAAATGAAATAAAAATGAAATAAAAATGAAATAAAAATGAAATAAAAATGAAAATGGAATGAAAATGGAATGAATATGGAATGAAAATGGAATGGACTGAAAATGGAATGAAAGTGGAATAAAAGTGAAATAAAAATGAAATAAAAATTAAATCAAATTGAAATCAAAATGAAATCAAAATGAAATCAAAATGAAATCAAAATGAAATCAAAATGACATCAAACTGAAATCAAAATGAAATCAAAACTAAATAAAAATTAACTTTTGTCTTTTTTGACTTATCACTTCACTTTACTTCACTTTATCCTATTCTATTTTATTTTATTTTATTTCACATGTGTATGGCTTTGTGTCGCGTTTTAATGACGGTCACGTGACTTTTATTCGCCTAGCGCCCATCCGCGAACCGACCGATAAAATGAAATAAAAATAAAACGGAAGTCCGTCCGGACCGTATGTCATATTATCCATTTTACTCGGAAATCATAAAACTTTACTAAAGCACGAAACGGTTAGATTTTTTTATATATAATTGTAAAATTAATTTCATAACTCGTTAATCTTATAAAAACAATCCCACAAGCGGTACCCTTCAATTAACTGTAATTAATATAAAATACCAATAAAAAAAACCATTAATTTTTTTTATTAGGATTGTTTATTTTTATTATTTTGATTATACGAAGATCCAGTGCGTTCACAACCTCCCGTAAATGTATGTTACGGCATTAAAGTGCTACCGCTATAATTGTAGGTACTTGGCGCATCGTTCGTTATCTACAAGGTAAGCATAGGTTCCAAACAAAAAGTAGCATCGGTCTCTCGTACTATTATAAGGTTGAGTTGTGTATGCGATCGTGGCAACGCAGCGCACAGCCTCCCCCTTCGAACGCTAGAGTGACACTGAGGCTCACGGCTCGCGCATGGATTTACTGCACCAAATCGCCCTAAAAAGGGTTTTTGTTAAACGAAATCTTTAAATTAAACAAAAACAAACAATAAATTTGAAGATAAATATGTTTCCAATATTATGTCGGAAGAACCGTGAAAATATATTTTGTAGTTTAGGAGCAGAAGCAACTTTTATGTTGAAAACGTCCTGATTTAAATATTTTATTTTGCCATGATAATTACTTTTTTTCAAATATTTTAAACAAGAATTATATTAATAACATATCAATAAATACTATATACTATTTTCAAAATGTATGATTGGATAGATTACGAGCGTTAGGACGTTAAAAGTAACCATTTTACGTAATTTTAGGTAGGCACGCGCCTTAAACTCCCCAATGTCATAAACAGGGCCCTATTTAATAAACATTACAAGTCGACAATTCTGTAAATAAGTGACATATTTGTTAAATTTATCTACAAGTGCTGTTTAATAAATCCTACAAATAAGTAAGAAGGTTACAAGAAAATAACTTACAATTATTACCATTGTAAACATTGTTTAATAAACGTTTACATATGTAAAAAACGCCTGTCGATTTCAATGACAATTTGTACTTACAAAATTGTAATTGTGAGCTACAATTTACATAAAATGTAAGTTTTTGCTACAAGTTCTTAATATATGAGGGTAGTCCTTATTTGTTACGCATTAAAATTATTGAATTGGTTTACCTATTGAAATGACGGATAACAATAACAAAATTACTATTTTATCTCTAATATACGAGAATAAAGATATATTATTCGGTCGGTTTAGTGAGACTTTAACCCATGAAATAAAAATCAAGAAGTGGAAAGATATTGCCGAACAACTACAATCATTAAGTATTTATAACAAAGACTGGAAGTACCTACGTGACACAACATGGCAAAACGTCAGAAAAAGGACTATCGTAAGTAATTTCAATCACATCAATCGATAGGTCTTTAAAAATAACATTGAGTTTTTTGATTAAGTGGATATTCAGAAATAATGACTTCGAAAGCCTAAAAAATTGTGCCCCCCCCCCTGTCTTTTGAACCGTAAGTCGAAAAGTTATGTGAAAATTCAAGAAGATACACATTCTTTCAACGAAAATTATTTTGCACATTATCGGTTTAGGCGTTTTTGAGTTATCTCCAAAAAACTACGTACTTAGGCAGATACGACCTTGCGATAATAATTTATTCGATAGTTGCTAGTGTAGCTACGGCTGATTTTTATAAATAATGATACGGAACCCTTCATGTCCGACTCGCACTTGGCCGGTTTTTTTATACCACGATGGATGCACTTTGCAGACTCATCATAAACTTCTACACTCTGCTTTTTCAAACTGTTATTAAAGTACCTTATTTTAATATTTTTTAAGGAAAAAAGGGACAATCGTCAGCAGACGGGATCGGGAGGAGGGAAAAAATGCAGATATGACGATGTTGACGAACTCGTACTAAAAATAATCGGGAAAGATTCTCCTGTCATAGAAGGTCTTCGTGTGCCGGAATCATCCGGTACAAATCTAGCACAAGTTCAAGAATCTGAGCCGAGTACAACTGTGTGTGATTCACCTGTTCAACAAACTCCAACCCAATTACCTCGTGCACCTATTAGGAAAAGATATCACAGTATGTCGATAAATGAAGCAAATGAGTCCCAAGCATACAATGATCTCAAGACGAAAAAAATGGAAGTAGAATTAAAATTGGCTAATGAAAAACTAGAAATTGCAAAGCGTGAACGACATAAGTTAGATTTGGAAATATTAAAACTGGAGAGGGAGTTGAACATACAGCAGCCATCTAATTTCACATTACCATTTTATCTACAAAATGTAGTTGTTGAATCTACTTCTCCAATTGTTATCAATGCTTTGGGGGCAGATCAAGCAAACGGAGCAGATAATTTACTGACCAATAGCCTAGACACATTTTTTATGCAGTTATGTACCGTTGCTTTGGTTACTCCATGTGCATCTGCTACTACATGGTACTGAGAGCCACAGCCCATCCAGTGCAATGTACACAAAATCTGTTGAGTCGGCGTAAGGGCTGCATTTCTTTTTGTATCATGTTCAAGATCATGCCCTATTTTTAAAAGTAAATATTCGACGGTAGACTTGCTCACCCGAAATTTCTCGTTGAACGAAAAATCCGTTACATCAAAAGTAAAATGTATCCTTGTACGAAAAACTCGCCGATTCCGTTGAATTACATATTGGTTATCACTATCCTCGCTATTACTGTCACTGCTCGTTGTTAGAACCATGTTTTTTTCTTATTCAGAACGTAAAGCACACTTCAAATCCAGTTTTACACAGCATTAAACACCTGTCGGAATTATATTACGATTTACAAAATATGTAAACTTGTCAGTACAATTATGTGTTTAATAAAGTACATTTCCATACAAAATTGTAAACAATCACCTGTAAGGTGAAAATGTTTATTAAACAGAATTATGTAAAATTGTAGCTACAATTATACAATTTTGTACATTTTCCACCATGACAAATTTGTAACTTATAATTTTTATTAAACAGAAACTTGTAGAATTGTAACTTGTAAGGTACAATTTACGATTTACAATTTGTAATGTTTATTAAACAGGGCCCAGGAATCCCGGTCTCGATGTTATTAGAGGCATCCGTGACGACATTGTACAGAATAAGCAGGAAGAGAATCCGTTACTATCACATTATAACTTTGTACCTCTTACCTCTGTTGTTGTTGAAAGTTCTTTTCCGATGGATAAGTGGATTCTAAATATAAAAAGAAATTGTCTCAAAGTTGAAAATATTGAAAAACTTATGGTTATTTATTATAACTCTTTCAACAATGATGTTAACAATGATAACAGTATTGATAATGATCATATTTTTGATGTTGATGATGATGATACAGATTGAAAGATGTTTATATAGTACAAATTTGTATACAATAAATGTTTTAAACGTATGATAATGAGTTTTTATTTCCATTACCTCGTTACACACATACACATTGCATTTTCGATCGATATTCTACACAGTGCTTCATATGCCACGACACGCATTTTTCGGCATTAAACTATTGAATTTTACTAATAAATTGGCCCCAAGTGTGAATTAGTGTAGATTATGTACTCTCACTAATCCCGGGAAATCCCGCGTTCAATAAAAATAAATAATGTTTTTTGGTGGTTGTAACCACTCTTAGTTAGGTCCTCCTACGAAGTTTAGGTATATAGGCACTACCTATTCCGAGCTCTGGTTATTAACAACGACCTCAACTAATGAACTGCATTGCCTCTACCATACATGCCTACTTATACTCATATCTTACTATATATTCATATACACGGTGAATCTGAGTAACCCAAAAGATTTTAACTATAAAATCCTGAGGTCATAAGGAGTAATAAAATAAATGTTATATGAATTTAGGTCAATTTCGATGAAAACATATTTTTTTTTTGTTTTTTTTTTCGATTTTTTAAATGCTTTTGAATATAAAAACATAAATGTTATTGTTAAAACTGTCGATTAAAATAAATTAGTACATTTTTTTTCGTAAAAAAATAGTTTACGTAAAGTAATCCTTGGCACTTTGATATCTGTCAATAAAAATGTCTAGACTAGACCCCATGAAGGGTGAAATCGCCATCGAAAAATCGTTTTGCTCTGAGTCACAATAAAATATGTTTTTTTTTATTTAGTTAGTAGTAATTCTGAAACTAGAAAAGTTTATACGACATTTTAGTCTCCAATTATGATCAGGAATTTATGGTTAAAATCTTTCGGGTTACTCAGATTCACCGTGTATATATCTTCAGTGATTTTGCTTGTATCGCAGACCTATTTTTCATATTATGTACCAAGTGAAGCAAGCTTGTTTTATTTTTAACCGACTTCAAGATTTAAAAGGAGAAGGTTGTCAATTCGGTTGTATGTTGTTTAATTTTGTTTTTTTTTTTTATGTTTGTTACTCAATAACTCCTTCATATATGAACCTATTGTAAAAAATACTTTTTTTATCGTAAGTATATACATACAGTTTGGTCCCGTTTTTGTACGCAGTTCTGATGACGGGATCCATGAGGAATCGAGTAAACTCCTCAAATCTATAGCGTTAGTGATTTAAATCTTTTTATCTAAAATATATATAAAATGAAATAAAAATGGAAAGGAAATGGAATAAAAATGGAATAAAATGAAATAAAAATGAAATAAAATGAAATAAAAATGAAATAAAAATGAAATAAAAATGGAATAAAAATGAAATAAAAATGATATAAAAATTAAAGAAAAATTAAATAAAAATGAAATAAAAATGAAATAAAAATGAAATAAAAATGAAATAAAAATGAAATAAAAATGAAATAAAAATGAAATAAAAATGAAATAAAAATGAAATAAAAATGAAATAAAAATGAAATAAAACTGAAATAAAAATGAAATAAAAATGAAATAAAAATGAAATAAAAATGAAATAAAAATGAAATAAAAATGAAATAAAAATGAAATAAAAATGAAATAAAAATGAAATAAAAATGAAATAAAAATGAAATAAAAATGAAATAAAAATGAAATAAAAATGAAATAAAAATGAAATAAAAATGAAATAAAAATGAAATAAAAATGAAATAAAAATGAAATAAAAATGAAATAAAAATGAAATAAAAATGAAATAAAAATGAAATAAAAATGAAATAAAAATGAAATAAAAATGAAATAAAAATGAAATAAAAATGAAATAAAAATGAAATAAAAATGAAATAAAAATGAAATAAAAATGAAATAAAAATGAAATAAAAATGAAATAAAAATGAAATAAAAATGAAATAAAAATGAAATAAAAATGAAATAAAAATGAAATAAAAATGAAATAAAAATGAAATAAAAATGATATAAAAATGAAATAAAAATGAAATAAAAATGAAATAAAAATGAAATAAAAATGAAATAAAAATGAAATAAAAATGAAATAAAAATGGAATAAAAATGAAATAAAAATGAAATAAAAATGAAATAAAAATGAAATAAAAATGAAATAAAAATGAAATAAAAATGAAATAAAAATGAAATAAAAATGAAATAAAAATGAAATAAAAATGAAATAAAAATGAAATAAAAATGAAATAAAAATGAAATAAAATGAAATAAAAATGAAACAAAAATGAAATAAAAATGAAATAAAAATAGAATAAAAATGAAATAAAAATGAAATAAAAATGAAATAAAAATGAAATTAAAATGAAATTAAAATGAAATTAAAATGAAATTAAAATGAAATAAAAATGAAATTAAAATGAAATTAAAATGAAATAAAAATGAAATAAAAATGAAATAAAAATGAAATAAATGAAAATGGAATGAATATGGAATGAAAATGGAATGGACTGAAAATGCAATGAAAGTGGAATAAAAGTGAAATAAATATTAAATAAAAATGAAATAAAAATGAAATCAAATTGAAATCAAAATGAAATCAAAATGAAATCAAAATGAAATCAAAATTAAATCAAAATGAAATCAAAATGACATCAAACTGAAATCAAAATGAAATCAAAATGAATTTAAAACTAAATAAAAATTAACTTTTGTATTTTTTGACTTATCACTTCACTTTACTTCACTTTATTCTATTCTATTTTATTATATTTCACATGTGTATGGCTTTGTGTCGCGTTTTAATGACGGTCACGTGACTTTTATTCGCCTAGCGCCCATCCGCGAACCGACCGATAAAATGAAATAAAAATAAAACGGAAGTCCGTCCGGACCGTATGTCATATTATCCATTTTACTCGGAAATCATAAAACTTTACTAAAGCACGAAACGGTTAGATTTTTTATATATAATTGTAAAATTATTTTCATAACTCGTTAATCTTATAAAAATAATCCCACAAGCGGTACCCTTCAATTAACTGTAATTAATATAAAATACCAATAAAAAAACCATTTAATTTTTTTATTAGGATTGTTTATTTTTATTATTTTTATTATACGAAGATCCAGTGCGTTCACAACCTCCCGTAAATGTATGTTACGGCATTAAAGTGCTACCGCTATAATTGTAGGTACTTGGCGCATCGTTCGTTATCTACAAGGTAAGCATAGGTTCCAAACAAAAAGTAGCATCGGTCTCTCGTACTATTATAAGGTTGAGTTGTGTATGCGATCGTGGCAACGCAGCGCACAGCTTCCCCCTTCGAACGCTAGAGTGACACTGAGGCTCACGGCTCGCGCATGGATTTACTGCACAAAATCGCCCTAAAAAGGGTTTTTGTTAAACGAAATCTTTAAATTAAACAAAAACAAACAATAAATTTGAAGATAAATATGTTTCCAATATTATGTCGGAAGAACCGTGAAAATATCTTTTGTAGTTTAGGAGCAGAAGCAACTTTTATGTTGAAAACGTCCTGATTTAAATATTTTATTTTGCCATGATAATTTCTTTTTTTCAAATATTTCAAACAAGAATTATATTAATAACATATCAATAAATACTATATACTATTTTCAAAATTTATGATTGGATAGATTACGAGCGTTAGGACGTTAAAAGTAACCATTTTACGTAATTTTAGGTAGGCACGCGCCTTAAACTCCCCAATGTCATAAACAGGAATCCCGATCTCGATGTTATTAGAGGCATCCGTGACGACATTGTACAGAATAAGCAGGAAGAGAATCCGTTTCTATCACATTATAACTTTGTACCTCTTACCTCTGTTGATGTTGAAAGTTCTTTTCCGATGGATAAGTGGATTCTAAATATAAAAAGAAATTGTCTCAAAGTTGAAAATATTGAAAAACTTATGGTTATTTATTATAACTCTTTCAACAATGATATTAACAATGATAACAGTATTGATAATGATCATATTTTTGATGTTGATGATGATGATACAGATTGAAAGATGTTTATATAGTACAAATTTGTATACAATAAATGTTTTAAACGTATGATAATGAGTTTTTATTTCCATTACCTCGTTGCACACATACACATTGCATTTTCGATCGATATTCTACACAGTGCTTCATATGCCACGACACGCATTTTTCGGCATTAAACTATTGAATTTTTTTAATAAATTGGCCCCAAGTGTGAATTAGTGTAGATTATGTACTCTCACTAATCCCGGGAAATCCCGCGTTCAATAAAAATAAATAATGTTTTTTGGTGGTTGTAACCACTCTTAGTTAGGTCCTCCTACGAAGTTTAGGTATATAGGCACTACCTATTCCGAGCTCTGGTTATTAACAACGACCTCAACTAATGAACTGCATTGCCTCTACCATACATGCCTACTTATACTTATATCTTACTATATATTCATATACACGGTGAATCTGAGTAACCCAAAAGATTTTAACTATAAAATCCTGAGGTCATAAGGAGTAATAAAATAAATGTTATATGAATTTAGGTAAATTTCGACAAAAACATATTTTTTTTTTGTTTTTTTTTTCGATTTTTTAAATGCGTTTGAATATAAAAACATAAATGTTATTGTTAAAACTGTCGATTAAAATAAATTAGTACATTTTTTTTCGTAAAAAAATAGTTTACGTAAAGTAATCCTTGGCACTTTGATATCTGTCAATAAAAATGTCTAGACTAGACCCCATGAAGGGTGAAATCGCCATCGAAAAATCGTTTTGCTCTGAGTCACAATAAAATATGTTTTTTTTAATTTAGTTAGTAGTAATTCTGAAACTAGAAAAGTTTATACGACATTTTAGTCTCCAATTATGATCAGGAATTTATGGTTTTAATCTTTCGGGTTACTCAGATTCACCGTGTATATATCTTCAGTGATTTTGCTTGTATCGCAGACCTATTTTTCATATTATGTACCAAGTGAAGCAAGCTTGTTTTATTTTTAACCGACTTCAAGATTTAAAAGAAGGTTGTCAATTCGGTTGTATGTTGTTTAATTTTGTTTTTTTTTTATGTTTGTTACTCAATAACTCCTTCATATATGAACCTATTGTAAAAAATACTTTTTTTATCGTAAGTATATACATACAGTTTGGTCCCGTTTTTGTACGCAGTTCTGATGACGGGATCCATGAGGAATCGAGAAAACTCCTCAAATCTATAGCGTTAGTGATTTAAATCTTTTTATCTAAAATATATATAAAATGAAATAAAAATGGAAAGAAAATGGAAATAAAAATGAAATAAAAATGATATAAAAATGAAATAAAAATGAAGTAAAAATGAAGTAAAAAAGAAATAAAAATGAAATAAAAATGAAATAAAAATGAAATAAAAATGAAATAAAAATGAAATAAAAATGAAATAAAAATGAAATAAAAATGAAGTAAAAATGAAGTAAAAATGAAATAAAAATGAAATAAAAATGAAATAAAAATGAAATACAAATGAAATAAAAATGAAATAAAAATGAAATAAAAATGAAATAAAAATGAAATAAAAATGAAATAAAAATGAAATAAAAATGAAATAAAAATGAAATAAAAATGAAATAAAAATGAAATAAAAATGAAATAAAAATGAAATAAAAATGAAATAAAAATGAAATAAAAATGAAATAAAAATGAAATAAAAATGAAATAAAAATGAAGTAAAAATGAAATAAAAATGAAGTAAAAATGAAATAAAAATGAAATAAAAATGAAATAAAAATGAAATAAAAATGAAATAAAAATGAAATAAGAATGAAATAAGAATGAAATAAGAATGAAATAAAAATGAAATAAAAATGGAATAAAAATGAAATAAAAATGAAATAAAAATGAAATAAAAATGGAATAAAAATGATATAAAAATTAAAGAAAAATGAAATAAAAATGAAATAAAAATGAAATAAAAATGAAATAAAAATGAAATAAAAATGATATAAAAATTAAAGAAAAATGAAATAAAAATGAAATTAAAATGAAATTAAAATGAAATTAAAATGAAATAAAAATGAAATTAAAATGAAATTAAAATGAAATTAAAATGAAATAAAAATGAAATTAAAATGAAATAAAAATGAAATAAAAATGAAATAAAAATGAAATAAAAATGAAATAAAAATGAAATTAAAATGAAATTAAAATGAAATAAAAATGAAATAAAAATGAAATAAAAATGAAATAAAAATGAAATAAAAATGAAATAAAAATGAAATAAAAATGAAATAAAAATGAAATAAAAATGAAATAAAAATGAAATAAAAATGAAATAAAAATGAAATAAAAATGAAATAAAAATGAAATAAAAATGAAATAAAAATGAAATAAAAATGAAATAAAAATGAAATAAAAATGAAATAAAAATGAAATAAAAATGAAATAAAAATGAAATAAAAATGAAATAAAAATGAAATAAAAATGAAATAAAAATGAAATAAAAATGAAATAAAAATGAAATAAAAATGAAATAAAAATGAAATAAAAATGAAATAAAAATGAAATAAAAATGAAATAAAAATGAAATAAAAATGAAATAAAAATGAAATAAAAATGAAATAAAAATGAAATAAAAATGAAATAAAAATGAAATAAAAATGAAATAAAAATGAAATAAAAATGAAATAAAAATGAAATAAAAATGAAATAAAAATGAAATAAAAATGAAATAAAAATGAAATAAAAATGAAATAAAAATGAAATAAAAATGAAATAAAAATGAAATAAAAATGAAATAAAAATGAAATAAAAATGAAATAAAATTAAATAAAAATGAAATAAAAATGAAATAAAAATGAAATAAAAATAAAATAAAAATGAAATAAAAATGAAATAAAAATGAAATAAAAATGAAATAAAAATGAAATAAAAATGAAGTAAAAATGAAATCAAAATGAAATCAAAATTAAATCAAAATGAAATCAAAATGACATCAAACTGAAATCAAAATGAAATCAAAATGAATTTAAAACTAAATAAAAATTAACTTTTGTATTTTTTGACTTATCACTTCACTTTACTTCACTTTATTCTATTCTATTTTATTATATTTCACATGTGTATGGCTTTGTGTCGCGTTTTAATGACGGTCACGTGACTTTTATTCGCCTAGCGCCCATCCGCGAACCGACCGATAAAATGAAATAAAAATAAAACGGAAGTCCGTCCGGACCGTATGTCATATTATCCATTTTACTCGGAAATCATAAAACTTTACTAAAGCACGAAACGGTTAGATTTTTTATATATAATTGTAAAATTATTTTCATAACTCGTTAATCTTATAAAAATAATCCCACAAGCGGTACCCTTCAATTAACTGTAATTAATATAAAATACCAATAAAAAAACCATTTAATTTTTTTATTAGGATTGTTTATTTTTATTATTTTTATTATACGAAGATCCAGTGCGTTCACAACCTCCCGTAAATGTATGTTACGGCATTAAAGTGCTACCGCTATAATTGTAGGTACTTGGCGCATCGTTCGTTATCTACAAGGTAAGCATAGGTTCCAAACAAAAAGTAGCATCGGTCTCTCGTACTATTATAAGGTTGAGTTGTGTATGCGATCGTGGCAACGCAGCGCACAGCTTCCCCCTTCGAACGCTAGAGTGACACTGAGGCTCACGGCTCGCGCATGGATTTACTGCACAAAATCGCCCTAAAAAGGGTTTTTGTTAAACGAAATCTTTAAATTAAACAAAAACAAACAATAAATTTGAAGATAAATATGTTTCCAATATTATGTCGGAAGAACCGTGAAAATATCTTTTGTAGTTTAGGAGCAGAAGCAACTTTTATGTTGAAAACGTCCTGATTTAAATATTTTATTTTGCCATGATAATTTCTTTTTTTCAAATATTTCAAACAAGAATTATATTAATAACATATCAATAAATACTATATACTATTTTCAAAATTTATGATTGGATAGATTACGAGCGTTAGGACGTTAAAAGTAACCATTTTACGTAATTTTAGGTAGGCACGCGCCTTAAACTCCCCAATGTCATAAACAGGAATCCCGATCTCGATGTTATTAGAGGCATCCGTGACGACATTGTACAGAATAAGCAGGAAGAGAATCCGTTTCTATCACATTATAACTTTGTACCTCTTACCTCTGTTGATGTTGAAAGTTCTTTTCCGATGGATAAGTGGATTCTAAATATAAAAAGAAATTGTCTCAAAGTTGAAAATATTGAAAAACATATGGTTATTTATTATAACTCTTTCAACAATGATATTAACAATGATAACAGTATTGATAATGATCATATTTTTGATGTTGATGATGATGATACAGATTGAAAGATGTTTATATAGTACAAATTTGTATACAATAAATGTTTTAAACGTATGATAATGAGTTTTTATTTCCATTACCTCGTTGCACACATACACATTGCATTTTCGATCGATATTCTACACAGTGCTTCATATGCCACGACACGCATTTTTCGGCATTAAACTATTGAATTTTTTTAATAAATTGGCCCCAAGTGTGAATTAGTGTAGATTATGTACTCTCACTAATCCCGGGAAATCCCGCGTTCAATAAAAATAAATAATGTTTTTTGGTGGTTGTAACCACTCTTAGTTAGTAGACATGAGTAGTTCGCGAATGAGTGATTCAAATGAAGTACTTCACTTGGTGTCACTCTTTCGTTCACTAGTTCAGTTCGGATTCTTATAGTTCAATACTTCAGTATATCAGTTCATAAAATCGTTTACTCACTCGTTCCGAGCGAGAGTGAGTGAAATGGAATGGACGGACACCGCACCACATCTCGTCGTCATGACCTCGAATAGAACCGAACGCGGCCGAAAGCGACCGAAAGATGTTGGTGTCTATTCACACATACCACTGGAGCGATATTCCGTTTCACTCGACAGTAAGATGCACCTCTAGAGCTACTGAACTAAATTGAACTAGTGAACTAAAAGAGTGATATACGTCACAGCGAACGAAAGATGCATATCAATCTTTTCTTTTAAGTGACACATTTTGCGCATGACTATTAGTTAGGTCCTCCTACGAAGTTTAGGTATATAGGCACTACCTATTCCGAGCTCTGGTTATTAACAACGACCTCAACTAATGAACTGCATTGCCTCTACCATACATGCCTACTTATACTTATATCTTACTATATATTCATATACACGGTGAATCTGAGTAACCCAAAAGATTTTAACTATAAAATCCTGAGGTCATAAGGAGTAATAAAATAAATGTTATATGAATTTAGGTAAATTTCGACAAAAACATATTTTTTTTTTTGTTTTTTTTTTCGATTTTTTAAATGCGTTTGAATATAAAAACATAAATGTTATTGTTAAAACTGTCGATTAAAATAAATTAGTACATTTTTTTTCGTAAAAAAATAGTTTACGTAAAGTAATCCTTGGCACTTTGATATCTGTCAATAAAAATGTCTAGACTAGACCCCATGAAGGGTGAAATCGCCATCGAAAAATCGTTTTGCTCTGAGTCACAATAAAATATGTTTTTTTAAATTTAGTTAGTAGTAATTCTGAAACTAGAAAAGTTTATACGACATTTTAGTCTCCAATTATGATCAGGAATTTATGGTTAAAATCTTTCGGGTTACTCAGATTCACCGTGTATATATCTTCAGTGATTTTGCTTGTATCGCAGACCTATTTTTCATATTATGTACCAAGTGAAGCAAGCTTGTTTTATTTTTAACCGACTTCAAGATTTAAAAGAAGGTTGTCAATTCGGTTGTATGTTGTTTAATTTTGTTTTTTTTTTTATGTTTGTTACTCAATAACTCCTTCATATATGAACCTATTGTAAAAAATACTTTTTTTATCGTAAGTATATACATACAGTTTGGTCCCGTTTTTGTACGCAGTTCTGATGACGGGATCCATGAGGAATCGAGAAAACTCCTCAAATCTATAGCGTTAGTGATTTAAATCTTTTTATCTAAAATATATATAAAATGAAATAAAAATGGAAAGAAAATGGAAATAAAAATGAAATAAAAATGATATAAAAATGAAATAAAAATGAAGTAAAAATGAAGTAAAAATGAAATAAAAATGAAATAAAAATGAAATAAAAATGAAATAAAAATGAAATAAAAATGAAATAAAAATGAAATATAAATGAAATAAAAATGAAATAAAAATGAAATAAAAATGAAGTAAAAATGAAGTAAAAATGAAATAAAAATGAAATAAAAATGAAATAAAAATGAAATACAAATGAAATACAAATGAAATAAAAATGAAATAAAAATGAAATAAAAATGAAATAAAAATGAAATAAAAATGAAATAAAAATGAAATAAAAATGAAATAAAAATGAAATAAAAATGAAATAAAAATGAAATAAAAATGAAGTAAAAATGAAATAAAAATGAAGTAAAAATGAAATAAAAATGAAATAAAAATGAAATAAAAATGAAATAAAAATGAAATAAAAATGAAATAAGAATGAAATAAGAATGAAATAAGAATGAAATAAAAATGAAATAAAAATGGAATAAAAATGAAATAAAAATGAAATAAAAATGAAATAAAAATGGAATAAAAATGAAATAAAAATGATATAAAAATGAAATAAAAATGAAATAAAAATGAAATAAAAATGAAATAAAAATGAAATAAAAATGAAATAAAAATGAAATAAAAATGAAATAAAAATGAAATAAAAATGAAATAAAAATGAAATAAAAATGAAATAAAAATGAAATAAAAATGAAATAAAAATGAAATAAAAATGAAATAAAAATGAAATAAAAATGAAATAAAAATGAAATAAAAATGAAATAAAAATGAAATAAAAATGAAATAAAAATGAAATAAAAATGAAATAAAAATGAAATAAAAATGAAATAAAAATGAAATAAAAATGAAATAAAAATGAAATAAAAATGAAATAAAAATGAAATAAAAATGAAATAAAAATGAAATAAAAATGAAATAAAAATGAAATAAAAATGAAATAAAAATGAAATAAAAATGAAATAAAAATGAAATAAAAATGAAATAAAAATGAAATAAAAATGAAATAAAAATGAAATAAAAATGAAATAAAAATGAAATAAAAATGAAATAAAAATGAAATAAAAATGAAATAAAAATGAAATAAAAATGAAATAAAAATGAAATAAAAATGAAATAAAAATGAAATAAAAATGAAATAAAAATGAAATAAAAATGAAATAAAAATGAAATAAAAATGAAATAAAAATGAAATAAAAATGAAATAAAAATGAAATAAAAATGAAATAAAAATGAAATAAAAATGAAATAAAAATGAAATAAAAATGAAATAAAAATGAAATAAAAATGAAATAAAAATGAAATAAAAATGAAATAAAAATGAAATAAAAATGAAATAAAAATGAAGTAAAAATGAAGTAAAAATGAAATAAAAATGAAATAAAAATGAAATACAAATGAAATAAAAATGAAATAAAAATGAAATAAAAATGAAATAAAAATGAAATAAAAATGAAATAAAAATGAAATAAAAATGAAATAAAAATGAAATAAAAATGAAATAAAAATGAAATAAAAATGAAATAAAAATGAAATAAAAATGAAATAAAAATGAAATAAAAATGAAATAAAAATGAAATAAAAATGAAATAAAAATGAAATAAAAATGAAATAAAAATGAAATAAAAATGAAATAAAAATGAAATAAAAATGAAATAAAAATGAAATAAAAATGAAATAAAAATGAAATAAAAATGAAATAAAAATGAAATAAAAATGAAATAAAAATGAAATAAAAATGAAGTAAAAATGAAATAAAAATGAAATAAAAATGAAATAAAAATGAAATAAAAATGAAATAAAAATGAAATAAAAATGAAATAAAAATGAAATAAAAATGAAATAAAAATGAAATAAAAATGAAATAAAAATGAAATAAAAATGAAATAAAAATAGAATAAAAATGAAATAAAAATGAAATTAAAATGAAATTAAAATGAAATTAAAATGAAATTAAAATGAAATTAAAATGAAATTAAAATGAAATTAAAATGAAATTAAAATGAAATTAAAATGAAATAAAAATGAAATAAAAATCAAATAAAAATGAAATAAAAATGAAATAAAAATGAAATAAAAATGAAATAAAAATGAAATAAAAATGAAATAAAAATGAAATAAAAATGAAATAAAAATGAAATAAAAATGAAATAAAAATGAAATAAAAATGAAATAAAAATGAAATAAAAATGAAATAAAAATGAAATAAAAATGAAATAAAAATGAAATAAAAATGAAAATGGAATGAAAATGGAATGAATATGGAATGAAAATGGAATGGACTGAAAATGGAATGAAAGTGGAATAAAAGTGAAATAAAAATGAAATAAAAATTAAATCAAATTGAAATCAAAATGAAATCAAAATGAAATCAAAATGAAATCAAAATGAAATCAAAATGACATCAAACTGAAATCAAAATGAAATCAAAACTAAATAAAAATTAACTTTTGTCTTTTTTGACTTATCACTTCACTTTACTTCACTTTATCCTAGTCTATTTTATTTTATTTTATTTCACATGTGTATGGCTTTGTGTCGCGTTTTAATGACGGTCACGTGACTTTTATTCGCCTAGCGCCCATCCGCGAACCGACCGATAAAATGAAATAAAAATAAAACGGAAGTCCATCCGGACCGTATGTCATATTATCCATTTTACTCGGAAATCATAAAACTTTACTAAAGCACGAAACGGTTAGATTTTTTTATATATAATTGTAAAATTAATTTCATAACTCGTTAATCTTATAAAAACAATCCCACAAGCGGTACCCTTCAATTAACTGTAATTAATATAAAATACCAATAAAAAAAAACATTAATTTTTTTTATTAGGATTGTTTATTTTTATTATTTTGATTATACGAAGATCCAGTGCGTTCACAACCTCCCGTAAATGTATGTTACGGCATTAAAGTGCTACCGCTATAATTGTAGGTACTTGGCGCATCGTTCGTTATCTACAAGGTAAGCATAGGTTCCAAACAAAAAGTAGCATCGGTCTCTCGTACTATTATAAGGTTGAGTTGTGTATGCGATCGTGGCAACGCAGCGCACAGCCTCCCCCTTCGAACGCTAGAGTGACACTGAGGCTCACGGCTCGCGCATGGATTTACTGCACCAAATCGCCCTAAAAAGGGTTTTTGTTAAACGAAATCTTTAAATTAAACAAAAACAAACAATAAATTTGAAGATAAATATGTTTCCAATATTATGTCGGAAGAACCGTGAAAATATATTTTGTAGTTTAGGAGCAGAAGCAACTTTTATGTTGAAAACGTCCTGATTTAAATATTTTATTTTGCCATGATAATTACTTTTTTTCAAATATTTTAAACAAGAATTATATTAATAACATATCAATAAATACTATATACTATTTTCAAAATTTATGATTGGATAGATTACGAGCGTTAGGACGTTAAAAGTAACCATTTTACGTAATTTTAGGTAGGCACGCGCCTTAAACTCCCCAATGTCATAAACAGGGCCCTATTTAATAAACATTACAAGTCGACAATTCTGTAAATAAGTGACATATTTGTTAAATTTATCTACAAGTGCTGTTTAATAAATCCTACAAATAAGTAAGAAGGTTACAAGAAAATAACTTACAATTATTACCATTGTAAACATTGTTTAATAAACGTTTACATATGTAAAAAACGCCTGTCGATTTCAATGACAATTTGTACTTACAAAATTGTAATTGTGAGCTACAATTTACATAAAATGTAAGTTTTTGCTACAAGTTCTTAATATATGAGGGTAGTCCTTATTTGTTACTCATTAAAATTATTGAATTGGTTTACCTATTGAAATGATGGATAACAATAACAAAATTACTATTTTATCTCTAATATACGAGAATAAAGATATATTATTCGGTCGGTTTAGTGAGACTTTAACCCATGAAATAAAAATCAAGAAGTGGAAAGATATTGCCGAACAACTACAATCATTAAGTATTTATAACAAAGACTGGAAGTACCTACGTGACACAACATGGCAAAACGTCAGAAAAAGGACTATCGTAAGTAATTTCAATCACATCAATCGATAGGTCTTTAAAAATAACATTGAGTTTTTTGATTAAGTGGATATTCAGAAATAATGACTTCGAAAGCCTAAAAAATTGTGCCCCCCCCCCCTGTCTTTTGAACCGTAAGTCGAAAAGTTATGTGAAAATTCAAGAAGATACACATTCTTTCAACGAAAATTATTTTGCACATTATCGGTTTAGGCGTTTTTGAGTTATCTCCAAAAAACTACGTACTTAGGCAGATACGACCTTGCGATAATAATTTATTCGATAGTTGCTAGTGTAGCTACGGCTGATTTTTATAAATAATGATACGGAACCCTTCATGTCCGACTCGCACTTGGCCGGTTTTTTTATACCACGATGGATGCACTTTGCAGACTCATCATAAACTTCTACACTCTGCTTTTTCAAACTGTTATTAAAGTACCTTATTTTAATATTTTTTAAGGAAAAAAGGGACAATCGTCAGCAGACGGGATCGGGAGGAGGGAAAAAATGCAGATATGACGATGTTGACGAACTCGTACTAAAAATAATCGGGAAAGATTCTCCTGTCATAGAAGGTCTTCGTGTGCCGGAATCATCCGGTACAAATCTAGCACAAGTTCAAGAATCTGAGCCGAGTACAACTGTGTGTGATTCACCTGTTCAACAAACTCCAACCCAATTACCTCGTGCACCTATTAGGAAAAGATATCACAGTATGTCGATAAATGAAGCAAATGAGTCCCAAGCATACAATGATCTCAAGACGAAAAAAATGGAAGTAGAATTAAAATTGGCTAATGAAAAACTAGAAATTGCAAAGCGTGAACGACATAAGTTAGATTTGGAAATATTAAAACTGGAGAGGGAGTTGAACATACAGCAGCCATCTAATTTCACATTACCATTTTATCTACAAAATGTAGTTGTTGAATCTACTTCTCCAATTGTTATCAATGCTTTGGGGGCAGATCAAGCAAACGGAGCAGATAATTTACTGACCAATAGCCTAGACACATTTTTTATGCAGTTATGTACCGTTGCTTTGGTTACTCCATGTGCATCTGCTACTACATGGTACTGAGAGCCACAGCCCATCCAGTGCAATGTACACAAAATCTGTTGAGTCGGCGTAAGGGCTGCATTTCTTTTTGTATCATGTTCAAGATCATGCCCTATTTTTAAAAGTAAATATTCGACGGTAGACTTGCTCACCCGAAATTTCTCGTTGAACGAAAAATCCGTTACATCAAAAGTAAAATGTATCCTTGTACGAAAAACTCGCCGATTCCGTTGAATTACATATTGGTTATCACTATCCTCGCTATTACTGTCACTGCTCGTTGTTAGAACCATGTTTTTTTCTTATTCAGAACGTAAAGCACACTTCAAATCCAGTTTTACACAGCATTAAACACCTGTCGGAATTATATTACGATTTACAAAATATGTAAACTTGTCAGTACAATTATGTGTTTAATAAAGTACATTTCCATACAAAATTGTAAACAATCACCTGTAAGGTGAAAATGTTTATTAAACAGAATTATGTAAAATTGTAGCTACAATTATACAATTTTGTACATTTTCCACCATGACAAATTTGTAACTTATAATTTTTATTAAACAGAAACTTGTAGAATTGTAACTTGTAAGGTACAATTTACGATTTACAATTTGTAATGTTTATTAAACAGGGCCCAGGAATCCCGATCTCGATGTTATTAGAGGCATCCGTGACGACATTGTACAGAATAAGCAGGAAGAGAATCCGTTACTATCACATTATAACTTTGTACCTCTTACCTCTGTTGTTGTTGAAAGTTCTTTTCCGATGGATAAGTGGATTCTAAATATAAAAAGAAATTGTCTCAAAGTTGAAAATATTGAAAAACTTATGGTTATTTATTATAACTCTTTCAACAATGATGTTAACAATGATAACAGTATTGATAATGATCATATTTTTGATGTTGATGATGATGATACAGATTGAAAGATGTTTATATAGTACAAATTTGTATACAATAAATGTTTTAAACGTATGATAATGAGTTTTTATTTCCATTACCTCGTTACACACATACACATTGCATTTTCGATCGATATTCTACACAGTGCTTCATATGCCACGACACGCATTTTTCGGCATTAAACTATTGAATTTTACTAATAAATTGGCCCCAAGTGTGAATTAGTGTAGATTATGTACTCTCACTAATCCCGGGAAATCCCGCGTTCAATAAAAATAAATAATGTTTTTTGGTGGTTGTAACCACTCTTAGTTAGGTCCTCCTACGAAGTTTAGGTATATAGGCACTACCTATTCCGAGCTCTGGTTATTAACAACGACCTCAACTAATGAACTGCATTGCCTCTACCATACATGCCTACTTATACTTATATCTTACTATATATTCATATACACGGTGAATCTGAGTAACCCAAAAGATTTTAACTATAAAATCCTGAGGTCATAAGGAGTAATAAAATAAATGTTATATGAATTTAGGTCAATTTCGATGAAAACATATTTTTTTTTTGTTTTTTTTTTCGATTTTTTAAATGCTTTTGAATATAAAAACATAAATGTTATTGTTAAAACTGTCGATTAAAATAAATTAGTACATTTTTTTTCGTAAAAAAATAGTTTACGTAAAGTAATCCTTGGCACTTTGATATCTGTCAATAAAAATGTCTAGACTAGACCCCATGAAGGGTGAAATCGCCATCGAAAAATCGTTTTGCTCTGAGTCACAATAAAATATGTTTTTTTTTATTTAGTTAGTAGTAATTCTGAAACTAGAAAAGTTTATACGACATTTTAGTCTCCAATTATGATCAGGAATTTATGGTTAAAATCTTTCGGGTTACTCAGATTCACCGTGTATATATCTTCAGTGATTTTGCTTGTATCGCAGACCTATTTTTCATATTATGTACCAAGTGAAGCAAGCTTGTTTTATTTTTAACCGACTTCAAGATTTAAAAGGAGAAGGTTGTCAATTCGGTTGTATGTTGTTTAATTTTGTTTTTTTTTTTTATGTTTGTTACTCAATAACTCCTTCATATATGAACCTATTGTAAAAAATACTTTTTTTATCGTAAGTATATACATACAGTTTGGTCCCGTTTTTGTACGCAGTTCTGATGACGGGATCCATGAGGAATCGAGTAAACTCCTCAAATCTATAGCGTTAGTGATTTAAATCTTTTTATCTAAAATATATATAAAATGAAATAAAAATGGAAAGGAAATGGAATAAAAATGGAATAAAATGAAATAAAAATGAAATAAAATGAAATAAAAATGAAATAAAAATGAAATAAAAATGGAATAAAAATGAAATAAAAATGATATAAAAATTAAAGAAAAATTAAATAAAAATGAAATAAAAATGAAATAAAAATGAAATAAAAATGAAATAAAAATGAAATAAAAATGAAATAAAAATGAAATAAAAATGAAATAAAAATGAAATAAAAATGAAATAAAAATGAAATAAAACTGAAATAAAAATGAAATAAAAATGAAATAAAAATGAAATAAAAATGAAATAAAAATGAAATAAAAATGAAATAAAAATGAAATAAAAATGAAATAAAAATGAAATAAAAATGAAATAAAAATGAAATAAAAATGAAATAAAAATGAAATAAAAATGAAATAAAAATGAAATAAAAATGAAATAAAAATGAAATAAAAATGAAATAAAAATGAAATAAAAATGAAATAAAAATGAAATAAAAATGAAATAAAAATGAAATAAAAATGAAATAAAAATGAAATAAAAATGAAATAAAAATGAAATAAAAATGAAATAAAAATGAAATAAAAATGAAATAAAAATGAAATAAAAATGAAATAAAAATGAAATAAAAATGAAATAAAAATGAAATAAAAATGAAATAAAAATGAAATAAAAATGAAATAAAAATGAAATAAAAATGAAATAAAAATGATATAAAAATGAAATAAAAATGAAATAAAAATGAAATAAAAATGAAATAAAAATGAAATAAAAATGAAATAAAAATGAAATAAAAATGGAATAAAAATGAAATAAAAATGAAATAAAAATGAAATAAAAATGAAATAAAAATGAAATAAAAATGAAATAAAAATGAAATAAAAATGAAATAAAAATGAAATAAAAATGAAATAAAAATGAAATAAAAATGAAATAAAAATGAAATAAAATGAAATAAAAATGAAACAAAAATGAAATAAAAATGAAATAAAAATAGAATAAAAATGAAATAAAAATGAAATAAAAATGAAATAAAAATGAAATTAAAATGAAATTAAAATGAAATTAAAATGAAATTAAAATGAAATAAAAATGAAATTAAAATGAAATTAAAATGAAATAAAAATGAAATAAAAATGAAATAAAAATGAAATAAATGAAAATGGAATGAATATGGAATGAAAATGGAATGGACTGAAAATGCAATGAAAGTGGAATAAAAGTGAAATAAATATTAAATAAAAATGAAATAAAAATGAAATCAAATTGAAATCAAAATGAAATCAAAATGAAATCAAAATGAAATCAAAATTAAATCAAAATGAAATCAAAATGACATCAAACTGAAATCAAAATGAAATCAAAATGAATTTAAAACTAAATAAAAATTAACTTTTGTATTTTTTGACTTATCACTTCACTTTACTTCACTTTATTCTATTCTATTTTATTATATTTCACATGTGTATGGCTTTGTGTCGCGTTTTAATGACGGTCACGTGACTTTTATTCGCCTAGCGCCCATCCGCGAACCGACCGATAAAATGAAATAAAAATAAAACGGAAGTCCGTCCGGACCGTATGTCATATTATCCATTTTACTCGGAAATCATAAAACTTTACTAAAGCACGAAACGGTTAGATTTTTTATATATAATTGTAAAATTATTTTCATAACTCGTTAATCTTATAAAAATAATCCCACAAGCGGTACCCTTCAATTAACTGTAATTAATATAAAATACCAATAAAAAAACCATTTAATTTTTTTATTAGGATTGTTTATTTTTATTATTTTTATTATACGAAGATCCAGTGCGTTCACAACCTCCCGTAAATGTATGTTACGGCATTAAAGTGCTACCGCTATAATTGTAGGTACTTGGCGCATCGTTCGTTATCTACAAGGTAAGCATAGGTTCCAAACAAAAAGTAGCATCGGTCTCTCGTACTATTATAAGGTTGAGTTGTGTATGCGATCGTGGCAACGCAGCGCACAGCTTCCCCCTTCGAACGCTAGAGTGACACTGAGGCTCACGGCTCGCGCATGGATTTACTGCACAAAATCGCCCTAAAAAGGGTTTTTGTTAAACGAAATCTTTAAATTAAACAAAAACAAACAATAAATTTGAAGATAAATATGTTTCCAATATTATGTCGGAAGAACCGTGAAAATATCTTTTGTAGTTTAGGAGCAGAAGCAACTTTTATGTTGAAAACGTCCTGATTTAAATATTTTATTTTGCCATGATAATTTCTTTTTTTCAAATATTTCAAACAAGAATTATATTAATAACATATCAATAAATACTATATACTATTTTCAAAATTTATGATTGGATAGATTACGAGCGTTAGGACGTTAAAAGTAACCATTTTACGTAATTTTAGGTAGGCACGCGCCTTAAACTCCCCAATGTCATAAACAGGAATCCCGATCTCGATGTTATTAGAGGCATCCGTGACGACATTGTACAGAATAAGCAGGAAGAGAATCCGTTTCTATCACATTATAACTTTGTACCTCTTACCTCTGTTGATGTTGAAAGTTCTTTTCCGATGGATAAGTGGATTCTAAATATAAAAAGAAATTGTCTCAAAGTTGAAAATATTGAAAAACTTATGGTTATTTATTATAACTCTTTCAACAATGATATTAACAATGATAACAGTATTGATAATGATCATATTTTTGATGTTGATGATGATGATACAGATTGAAAGATGTTTATATAGTACAAATTTGTATACAATAAATGTTTTAAACGTATGATAATGAGTTTTTATTTCCATTACCTCGTTGCACACATACACATTGCATTTTCGATCGATATTCTACACAGTGCTTCATATGCCACGACACGCATTTTTCGGCATTAAACTATTGAATTTTTTTAATAAATTGGCCCCAAGTGTGAATTAGTGTAGATTATGTACTCTCACTAATCCCGGGAAATCCCGCGTTCAATAAAAATAAATAATGTTTTTTGGTGGTTGTAACCACTCTTAGTTAGGTCCTCCTACGAAGTTTAGGTATATAGGCACTACCTATTCCGAGCTCTGGTTATTAACAACGACCTCAACTAATGAACTGCATTGCCTCTACCATACATGCCTACTTATACTTATATCTTACTATATATTCATATACACGGTGAATCTGAGTAACCCAAAAGATTTTAACTATAAAATCCTGAGGTCATAAGGAGTAATAAAATAAATGTTATATGAATTTAGGTAAATTTCGACAAAAACATATTTTTTTTTTGTTTTTTTTTTCGATTTTTTAAATGCGTTTGAATATAAAAACATAAATGTTATTGTTAAAACTGTCGATTAAAATAAATTAGTACATTTTTTTTCGTAAAAAAATAGTTTACGTAAAGTAATCCTTGGCACTTTGATATCTGTCAATAAAAATGTCTAGACTAGACCCCATGAAGGGTGAAATCGCCATCGAAAAATCGTTTTGCTCTGAGTCACAATAAAATATGTTTTTTTTAATTTAGTTAGTAGTAATTCTGAAACTAGAAAAGTTTATACGACATTTTAGTCTCCAATTATGATCAGGAATTTATGGTTTTAATCTTTCGGGTTACTCAGATTCACCGTGTATATATCTTCAGTGATTTTGCTTGTATCGCAGACCTATTTTTCATATTATGTACCAAGTGAAGCAAGCTTGTTTTATTTTTAACCGACTTCAAGATTTAAAAGAAGGTTGTCAATTCGGTTGTATGTTGTTTAATTTTGTTTTTTTTTTATGTTTGTTACTCAATAACTCCTTCATATATGAACCTATTGTAAAAAATACTTTTTTTATCGTAAGTATATACATACAGTTTGGTCCCGTTTTTGTACGCAGTTCTGATGACGGGATCCATGAGGAATCGAGAAAACTCCTCAAATCTATAGCGTTAGTGATTTAAATCTTTTTATCTAAAATATATATAAAATGAAATAAAAATGGAAAGAAAATGGAAATAAAAATGAAATAAAAATGATATAAAAATGAAATAAAAATGAAGTAAAAATGAAGTAAAAAAGAAATAAAAATGAAATAAAAATGAAATAAAAATGAAATAAAAATGAAATAAAAATGAAATAAAAATGAAATAAAAATGAAATAAAAATGAAGTAAAAATGAAGTAAAAATGAAATAAAAATGAAATAAAAATGAAATAAAAATGAAATACAAATGAAATAAAAATGAAATAAAAATGAAATAAAAATGAAATAAAAATGAAATAAAAATGAAATAAAAATGAAATAAAAATGAAATAAAAATGAAATAAAAATGAAATAAAAATGAAATAAAAATGAAATAAAAATGAAATAAAAATGAAATAAAAATGAAATAAAAATGAAATAAAAATGAAGTAAAAATGAAATAAAAATGAAGTAAAAATGAAATAAAAATGAAATAAAAATGAAATAAAAATGAAATAAAAATGAAATAAAAATGAAATAAGAATGAAATAAGAATGAAATAAGAATGAAATAAAAATGAAATAAAAATGGAATAAAAATGAAATAAAAATGAAATAAAAATGAAATAAAAATGGAATAAAAATGATATAAAAATTAAAGAAAAATGAAATAAAAATGAAATAAAAATGAAATAAAAATGAAATAAAAATGAAATAAAAATGATATAAAAATTAAAGAAAAATGAAATAAAAATGAAATAAAAATGAAATTAAAATGAAATTAAAATGAAATAAAAATGAAATTAAAATGAAATTAAAATGAAATTAAAATGAAATAAAAATGAAATTAAAATGAAATAAAAATGAAATAAAAATGAAATTAAAATGAAATAAAAATGAAATAAAAATGAAATAAAAATGAAATTAAAATGAAATAAAAATGAAATAAAAATGAAATAAAAATGAAATAAAAATGAAATAAAAATGAAATAAAAATGAAATAAAAATGAAATAAAAATGAAATAAAAATGAAATAAAAATGAAATAAAAATGAAATAAAAATGAAATAAAAATGAAATAAAAATGAAATAAAAATGAAATAAAAATGAAATAAAAATGAAATAAAAATGAAATAAAAATGAAATAAAAATGAAATAAAAATGAAATAAAAATGAAATAAAAATGAAATAAAAATGAAATAAAAATGAAATAAAAATGAAATAAAAATGAAATAAAAATGAAATAAAAATGAAATAAAAATGAAATAAAAATGAAATAAAAATGAAATAAAAATGAAATAAAAATGAAATAAAAATGAAATAAAAATGAAATAAAAATGAAATAAAAATGAAATAAAAATGAAATAAAAATGAAATAAAAATGAAATAAAAATGAAATAAAAATGAAATAAAAATGAAATAAAAATGAAATAAAAATGAAATAAAAATGAAATAAAAATGAAATAAAAATGAAATAAAAATGAAATAAAAATGAAATAAAAATGAAATAAAAATGAAATAAAAATGAAATAAAATTAAATAAAAATGAAATAAAAATGAAATAAAAATGAAATAAAAATAAAATAAAAATGAAATAAAAATGAAATAAAAATGAAATAAAAATGAAATAAAAATGAAATAAAAATGAAGTAAAAATGAAATAAAAATGAAATAAAAATGAAATAAAAATGAAATAAAAATGAAATAAAAATGAAATAAAAATGAAATAAAAATGAATTAAAAATGAAATAAAAATGAAATAAAAATGAAATAAAAATGAAATAAAAATGAAATAAAAATGAAATAAAAATGAAATAAAAATGAAATAAAAATGAAATAAAAATGAAATAAAAATGAAATAAAAATGAAATAAAAATGAAATAAAAATGAAATAAAAATGAAATAAAAATGAAATAAAAATGAAATAAAAATGAAATAAAAATGAAATAAAAATGAAATAAAAATGAAATAAAAATGAAATAAAAATGAAATAAAAATGAAATAAAAATGAAATAAAAATGAAATAAAAATGAAATAAAAATGAAATAAAAATGAAATAAAAATGAAATAAAAATGAAATAAAAATGAAATAAAAATGAAATAAAAATGAAATAAAAATGAAATAAAAATGAAATAAAAATGAAATAAAAATGAAGTAAAAATGAAATAAAAATGAAATAAAAATTAAATAAAAATGAAATAAAAATGAAATAAAAATGAAATAAAAATGAAATAAAAATGAAATAAAAATAGAATAAAAATAGAATAAAAATGAAATTAAAATGAAATTAAAATGAAATTAAAATGAAATTAAAATGAAATTAAAATGAAATTAAAATGAAATTAAAATGAAATTAAAATGAAATTAAAATGAAATTAAAATGAAATTAAAATGAAATTAAAATGAAATTAAAATGAAATTAAAATGAAATAAAAATGAAATAAAAATGAAATAAAAATGAAATAAAAATGAAATAAAAATGAAATAAAAATGAAATAAAAATGAAATAAAAATGAAATAAAAATGAAATAAAAATGAAATAAAAATGAAATAAAAATGAAATAAAAATGAAATAAAAATGAAATAAAAATGAAATAAAAATGAAATAAAAATGAAATAAAAATGAAATAAAAATGAAATAAAAATGAAATAAAAATGAAATAAAAATGAAATAAAAATGAAATAAAAATGAAATAAAAATGAAATAAAAATGAAATAAAAATGAAATAAAAATGAAATTAAAATGAAATTAAAATGAAATTAAAATGAAATTAAAATGAAATTAAAATGAAATTAAAATGAAATTAAAATGAAATTAAAATGAAATTAAAATGAAATTAAAATGAAATTAAAATGAAATTAAAATGAAATTAAAATGAAATAAAAATGAAATAAAAATGAAATAAAAATGAAATAAAAATGAAATAAAAATGAAATAAAAATGAAATAAAAATGAAATAAAAATGAAATAAAAATGAAATAAAAATGAAATAAAAATGAAATAAAAATGAAATAAAAATGAAATAAAAATGAAATAAAAATGAAATAAAAATGAAATAAAAATGAAATAAAAATGAAATAAAAATGAAATAAAAATGAAATAAAAATGAAATAAAAATGAAATAAAAATGAAAATGGAATGAATATGGAATGAAAATGGAATGGACTGAAAATGGAATGAAAGTGGAATAAAAGTGAAATAAAAATGAAATAAAAATTAAATCAAATTGAAATCAAAATGAAATCAAAATGAAATCAAAATGAAATCAAAATGAAATCAAAATGACATCAAACTGAAATCAAAATGAAATCAAAACTAAATAAAAATTAACTTTTGTCTTTTTTGACTTATCACTTCACTTTACTTCACTTTATCCTAGTCTATTTTATTTTATTTTATTTCACATGTGTATGGCTTTGTGTCGCGTTTTAATGACGGTCACGTGACTTTTATTCGCCTAGCGCCCATCCGCGAACCGACCGATAAAATGAAATAAAAATAAAACGGAAGTCCGTCCGGACCGTATGTCATATTATCCATTTTACTCGGAAATCATAAAACTTTACTAAAGCACGAAACGGTTAGATTTTTTTATATATAATTGTAAAATTAATTTCATAACTCGTTAATCTTATAAAAACAATCCCACAAGCGGTACCCTTCAATTAACTGTAATTAATATAAAATACCAATAAAAAAAACCATTAATTTTTTTTATTAGGATTGTTTATTTTTATTATTTTGATTATACGAAGATCCAGTGCGTTCACAACCTCCCGTAAATGTATGTTACGGCATTAAAGTGCTACCGCTATAATTGTAGGTACTTGGCGCATCGTTCGTTATCTACAAGGTAAGCATAGGTTCCAAACAAAAAGTAGCATCGGTCTCTCGTACTATTATAAGGTTGAGTTGTGTATGCGATCGTGGCAACGCAGCGCACAGCCTCCCCTTCGAACGCTAGAGTGACACTGAGGCTCACGGCTCGCGCATGGATTTACTGCACCAAATCGCCCTAAAAAGGGTTTTTGTTAAACGAAATCTTTAAATTAAACAAAAACAAACAATAAATTTGAAGATAAATATGTTTCCAATATTATGTCGGAAGAACCGTGAAAATATATTTTGTAGTTTAGGAGCAGAAGCAACTTTTATGTTGAAAACGTCCTGATTTAAATATTTTATTTTGCCATGATAATTACTTTTTTTCAAATATTTTAAACAAGAATTATATTAATAACATATCAATAAATACTATATACTATTTTCAAAATTTATGATTGGATAGATTACGAGCGTTAGGACGTTAAAAGTAACCATTTTACGTAATTTTAGGTAGGCACGCGCCTTAAACTCCCCAATGTCATAAACAGGGCCCTATTTAATAAACATTACAAGTCGACAATTCTGTAAATAAGTGACATATTTGTTAAATTTATCTACAAGTGCTGTTTAATAAATCCTACAAATAAGTAAGAAGGTTACAAGAAAATAACTTACAATTATTACCATTGTAAACATTGTTTAATAAACGTTTACATATGTAAAAAACGCCTGTCGATTTCAATGACAATTTGTACTTACAAAATTGTAATTGTGAGCTACAATTTACATAAAATGTAAGTTTTTGCTACAAGTTCTTAATATATGAGGGTAGTCCTTATTTGTTACTCATTAAAATTATTGAATTGGTTTACCTATTGAAATGATGGATAACAATAACAAAATTACTATTTTATCTCTAATATACGAGAATAAAGATATATTATTCGGTCGGTTTAGTGAGACTTTAACCCATGAAATAAAAATCAAGAAGTGGAAAGATATTGCCGAACAACTACAATCATTAAGTATTTATAACAAAGACTGGAAGTACCTACGTGACACAACATGGCAAAACGTCAGAAAAAGGACTATCGTAAGTAATTTCAATCACATCAATCGATAGGTCTTTAAAAATAACATTGAGTTTTTTGATTAAGTGGATATTCAGAAATAATGACTTCGAAAGCCTAAAAAATTGTGCCCCCCCCCCCCTGTCTTTTGAACCGTAAGTCGAAAAGTTATGTGAAAATTCAAGAAGATACACATTCTTTCAACGAAAATTATTTTGCACATTATCGGTTTAGGCGTTTTTGAGTTATCTCCAAAAAACTACGTACTTAGGCAGATACGACCTTGCGATAATAATTTATTCGATAGTTGCTAGTGTAGCTACGGCTGATTTTTATAAATAATGATACGGAACCCTTCATGTCCGACTCGCACTTGGCCGGTTTTTTTATACCACGATGGATGCACTTTGCAGACTCATCATAAACTTCTACACTCTGCTTTTTCAAACTGTTATTAAAGTACCTTATTTTAATATTTTTTAAGGAAAAAAGGGACAATCGTCAGCAGACGGGATCGGGAGGAGGGAAAAAATGCAGATATGACGATGTTGACGAACTCGTACTAAAAATAATCGGGAAAGATTCTCCTGTCATAGAAGGTCTTCGTGTGCCGGAATCATCCGGTACAAATCTAGCACAAGTTCAAGAATCTGAGCCGAGTACAACTGTGTGTGATTCACCTGTTCAACAAACTCCAACCCAATTACCTCGTGCACCTATTAGGAAAAGATATCACAGTATGTCGATAAATGAAGCAAATGAGTCCCAAGCATACAATGATCTCAAGACGAAAAAAATGGAAGTAGAATTAAAATTGGCTAATGAAAAACTAGAAATTGCAAAGCGTGAACGACATAAGTTAGATTTGGAAATATTAAAACTGGAGAGGGAGTTGAACATACAGCAGCCATCTAATTTCACATTACCATTTTATCTACAAAATGTAGTTGTTGAATCTACTTCTCCAATTGTTATCAATGCTTTGGGGGCAGATCAAGCAAACGGAGCAGATAATTTACTGACCAATAGCCTAGACACATTTTTTATGCAGTTACGTACCGTTGCTTTGGTTACTCCATGTGCATCTGCTACTACATGGTACTGAGAGCCACAGCCCATCCAGTGCAATGTACACAAAATCTGTTGAGTCGGCGTAAGGGCTGCATTTCTTTTTGTATCATGTTCAAGATCATGCCCTATTTTTAAAAGTAAATATTCGACGGTAGACTTGCAGTACAATTATGTGTTTAATAAAGTACATTTCCATACAAAATTGTAAACAATCACCTGTAAGGTGAAAATGTTTATTAAACAGAATTATGTAAAATTGTAGCTACAATTATACAATTTTGTACATTTTCCACCATGACAAATTTGTAACTTATAATTTTTATTAAACAGAAACTTGTAGAATTGTAACTTGTAAGGTACAATTTACGATTTACAATTTGTAATGTTTATTAAACAGGGCCCAGGAATCCCGATCTCGATGTTATTAGAGGCATCCGTGACGACATTGTACAGAATAAGCAGGAAGAGAATCCGTTACTATCACATTATAACTTTGTACCTCTTACCTCTGTTGATGTTGAAAGTTCTTTTCCGATGGATAAGTGGATTCTAAATATAAAAAGAAATTGTCTCAAAGTTGAAAATATTGAAAAACTTATGGTTATTTATTATAACTCTTTCAACAATGATGTTAACAATGATAACAGTATTGATAATGATCATATTTTTGATGTTGATGATGATGATACAGATTGAAAGATGTTTATATAGTACAAATTTGTATACAATAAATGTTTTAAACGTATGGTAATGAGTTTTTATTTCCATTACCTCGTTACACACATACACATTGCATTTTCGATCGATATTCTACACAGTGCTTCATATGCCACGACACGCATTTTTCGGCATTAAACTATTGAATTTTACTAATAAATTGGCCCCAAATGTGAATTAGTGTAGATTATGTACTCTCACTAATCCCGGGAAATCCCGCGTTCAATAAAAATAAATAATGTTTTTTGGTGGTTGTAACCACTCTTAGTTAGGAAGTTTAGGTATATAGGCACTACCTATTCCGAGCTCTGGTTATTAACAACGACCTCAACTAATGAACTGCATTGCCTCTACCATACATGCCTACTTATACTTATATCTTACTATATATTCATATACACGGTGAATCTGAGTAACCCAAAAGATTTTAACTATAAAATCCTGAGGTCATAAGGAGTAATAAAATAAATGTTATATGAATTTAGGTCAATTTCGATAAAAACATATTTTTTTTTTGTTTTTTTTTTTTCGATTTTTTAAATGCTTTTGAATATAAAAACATAAATGTTATTGTTAAAACTGTCGATTAAAATAAATTAGTACATTTTTTTTCGTAAAAAAATAGTTTACGTAAAGTAATCCTTGGCACTTTGATATCTGTCAATAAAAATGTCTAGACTAGACCCCATGAAGGGTGAAATCGCCATCGAAAAATCGTTTTGCTCTGAGTCACAATAAAAAATGTTTTTTTTCATTTAGTTGGTAGTAATTCTGAAAATAGAAAAGTTTATACGACATTTTAGTCTCCAATTATGATCAGGACTTTATGGTTAAAATCTTTCGGGTTACTCAGATTCACCGTGTATATATCTTCAGTGATTTTGCTTGTATCGCAGAACTATTTTTCATATTATGTACCAACTGAAGCAAGCTTGTTTTATTTTTAACCGACTTCAAGATTTAAAAGGAGAAGGTTGTCAATTCGGTTGTATGTTGTTTAATTTTGTTTATTTTTTTTATGTTTGTTACTCAATAACTCCTTCATATATGAACCTATTGTAAAAAATATTTTTTTTATCGTAAGTATATACATACAGTTTGGTCCCGTTTTTGTACGCAGTTCTGATGACGGGATCCATGAGGAATCGAGAAAACTCCTCAAATCTATAGCGTTAGTGATTTAAATCTTTTTATCTAAAATATATATAAAATGAAATAAAAATGGAAAGAAAATGGAATAAAAATGGAATAAAATGAAATAAAAATGAAATAAAATGAAATAAAAATGAAATAAAAATGAAATAAAAATGAAATAAAAATGGAATAAAAATGATATAAAAATTAAAGAAAAATGAAATAAAAATGAAATAAAAATGAAATAAAAATGAAATAAAAATGAAATAAAAATGTAATAAAAATGAAATAAAAATGAAATAAAAATGAAATAAAAATGAAATAAAAATGAAATAAAAATGAAATAAAAATGAAATAAAAATGAAATAAAAATGAAATAAAAATGAAATAAAAATGAAATAAAAATGAAATAAAAATGAAATAAAAATGAAATAAAAATGAAATAAAAATGAAATAAAAATGAAATAAAAATGAAATAAAAATGAAATAAAAATGAAATAAAAATGAAATAAAAATGAAATAAAAATGAAATAAAAATGAAATAAAAATGAAATAAAAATGAAATAAAAATGAAATAAAAATGAAATAAAAATGAAATAAAAATGAAATAAAAATGAAATAAAAATGAAATAAAAATGAAATAAAAATGAAATAAAAATGAAATAAAAATGAAATAAAAATGAAATAAAAATGAAATAAAAATGAAATAAAAATGAAATAAAAATGAAATAAAAATGAAATAAAAATGAAATAAAAATGAAATAAAAATGAAATAAAAATGAAATAAAAATGAAATAAAAATGAAATAAAAATGAAATAAAAATGAAATAAAAATGAAATAAAAATGAAATAAAAATGAAATAAAAATGAAATAAAAATGAAATAAAAATGAAATAAAAATGAAATAAAAATGAAATAAAAATGAAATAAAAATGAAATAAAAATGAAATAAAAATGAAATAAAAATGAAATAAAAATGAAATAAAAATGAAATAAAAATTAAATAAAAATGAAATAAAAATGAAATAAAAATAAAATAAAAATGAAATAAAAATGAAATAAAAATGAAATAAAAATGAAATAAAAATGAAATAAAAATGAAGTAAAAATGAAATAAAAATGAAATAAAAATGAAATAAAAATGAAATAAAAATGAAATAAAAATGAAATAAAAATGAATTAAAAATGAAATAAAAATGAAATAAAAATGAAATAAAAATGATATAAAAATGATATAAAAATGAAAGAAAAATGAAATAAAAATGATATAAAAATGAAATAAAAATGATATAAAAATGAAAGAAAAATGAAAGAAAAATGAAATAAAAATGAAATAAAAATGGAATAAAAATGAAATAAAAATGAAATAAAAATGAAATAAAAATGAAATAAAAATGAAATAAAAATGAAGTAAAAATGAAATAAAAATGAAATAAAAATGAAATAAAAATGAAATAAAAATGAAATAAAAATGAATTAAAATGAAATAAAAATGAAATAAAAATGAAATAAAAATGAAGTAAAAATGAAATAAAAATGAAATAAAAATGAAATAAAAATGAAATAAAAATGAAATAAAAATGAAATAAAAATGAAATAAAAATGAAATAAAAATGAAATAAAAATGAAATAAAAATGAAATAAAAATGAAATAAAAATGAAATAAAAATGAAATAAAAATGAAATAAAAATGAAATAAAAATGAAATAAAAATGGAAAGAAAATGGAAAGAAAATGGAAATAAAAATGAAATAAAAATGAAATAAAAATGAAATAAAAATGAAATAAAAATGAAATTAAAATGAAATAAAAATGAAATTAAAATTAAATTAAATTGAAATAAAAATGAAATAAAAATTAAATAAAAATTAAATAAAAATTAAATAAAAATGAAATAAAAATGAAATAAAAATGAAATAAAAATGAAATAAAAATGAAATAAAAATGAAATAAAAATGAAATAAAAATGAAATAAAAATGAAATAAAAATGAAATAAAAATGAAATAAAAATGAAATAAAAATGAAATAAAAATGAAATAAAAATTAAATAAAAATTAAATAAAAATTAAATAAAAATGAAATAAAAATGAAATAAAAATGAAATAAAAATGAAATAAAAATGAAATAAAAATGAAATAAAAATGAAATAAAAATGAAATAAAAATGAAATAAAAATGAAATAAAAATGAAATAAAAATGAAATAAAAATGAAATAAAAATGAAATAAAAATGAAATAAAAATGAAATAAAAATGAAATAAAAATGAAATAAAAATGAAATAAAAATGAAATAAAAATGAAATAAAAATGAAATAAAAATGAAATAAAAATGAAATAAAAATGAAATAAAAATGAAATAAAAATGAAATAAAAATGAAATAAAAATGAAATAAAAATGAAATAAAAATGAAATAAAAATGAAATAAAAATGAAATAAAAATGAAATAAAAATGAAATAAAAATGAAATAAAAATGAAATAAAAATGAAATAAAAATGAAATAATAGTGAAATCAAAATGAAATCAAAATGAAATCAAAATGAAATCAAAATGAAATCAAAATGACATCAAACTGAAATCAAAATGAAATCAAAATGAATTCAAAACTAAATAAAAATTAACTTTTGTCTTTTTTGACTTATCACTTCACTTTACTTCACTTTATCCTATTCTATTTTATTTTATTTTATTTCACATGTGTATGGCTTTGTGTCGCGTTTTAATGACGGTCACGTGACTTTTATTCGCCTAGCGCCCATCCGCGAACCGACCGATAAAATGAAATAAAAATAAAACGGAAGTCCGTCCGGACCGTATGTCATATTATCCATTTTACTCGGAAATCATAAAACTTTACTAAAGCACGAAACGGTTAGATTTTTTATATATAATTGTAAAATTATTTTCATAACTCGTTAATCTTATAAAAATAATCCCACAAGCGGTACCCTTCAATTAACTGTAATTAATATAAAATACCAATAAAAAAAACCATTAATTTTTTTTATTAGGATTGTTTATTTTTATTATTTTGATTATACGAAGATCCAGTGCGTTCACAACCTCCCGTAAATGTATGTTACGGCATTAAAGTGCTACCGCTATAATTGTAGGTACTTGGCGCATCGTTCGTTATCTACAAGGTAAGCATAGGTTCCAAACAAAAAGTAGCATCGGTCTCTCGTACTATTATAAGGTTGAGTTGTGTATGCGATCGTGGCAACGCAGCGCACAGCCTCCCCCTTCGAACGCTAGAGTGACATTGAGGCTCACGGCTCGCGCATGGATTTACTGCACCAAATCGCCCTAAAAAGGGTTTTTGTTAAACGAAATCTTTAAATTAAACAAAAACAAACAATAAATTTTAAGATAAATATGTTTCCAATATTATGTCGGAAGAACCGTGAAAATATCTTTTGTAGTTTAGGAGCAGAAACAACTTTTATGTTGAAAACGTCCTGATTTAAATATTTTATTTTGCCATGATAATTACTTTTTTTCAAATATTTCAAACAAGAATTATATTAATAACATATCAATAAATACTATATACTATTTTCAAAATTTATGATTTGATAAATGACGAGCGTTAGGACGTTAAAAGTAACCATTTTACGTAATTTTAGGTAGGCACGCGCCTTAAACTCCCCAATGTCATAAACAGGAATCCCGATCTCGATGTTATTAGAGGCATCCGTGACGACATTGTACAGAATAAGCAGGAAGAGAATCCGTTACTATCACATTATAACTTTGTACCTCTTACCTCTGTTGATGTTGAAAGTTCTTTTCCGATGGATAAGTGGATTCTAAATATAAAAAGAAATTGTCTCAAAGTTGAAAATATTGAAAAACTTATGGTTATTTATTATAACTCTTTCAACAATGATGTTAACAATGATAACAGTATTGATAATGATCATATTTTTGATGTTGATGATGATGATACAGATTGAAAGATGTTTATATAGTACAAATTTGTATACAATAAATGTTTTAAACGTATGATAATGAGTTTTTATTTCCATTACCTCGTTACACACATACACATTGCATTTTCGATCGATATTCTACACAGTGCTTCATATGCCACGACACGCATTTTTCGGCATTAAACTATTGAATTTTACTAATAAATTGGCCCCAAGTGTGAATTAGTGTAGATTATGTACTCTCACTAATCCCGGGAAATCCCGCGTTCAATAAAAATAAATAATGTTTTTTGGTGGTTGTAACCACTCTTAGTTAGGTCCTCCTACGAAGTTTAGGTATATAGGCACTACCTATTCCGAGCTCTGGTTATTAACAACGACCTCAACTAATGAACTGCATTGCCTCTACCATACATGCCTACTTATACTTATATCTTACTATATATTCATATACACGGTGAATCTGAGTAACCCAAAAGATTTTAACTATAAAATCCTGAGGTCATAAGGAGTAATAAAATAAATGTTATATGAATTTAGGTCAATTTCGATAAAAACATATTTTTTTTTTGTTTTTTTTTTCGATTTTTTAAATGCTTTTGAATATAAAAACATAAATGTTATTGAAAATAGATGTCATATACTTCAGAAAAAGTGACCAAACCCTCCGGTGTCCGAGGCCAGATTCGAACTGACCGGGTGGTCTAGTGGTCAGGACGTCAGCCGCGAAAGCTGAAGACGCCAGTTCGAATCTGGCCTCGGACACCGGAGGGTTTGGTCACTTTTTCTGAAGTATATGACATCTATTTTCAGTTTATATATAGTAGTGTAACTACTTAAAAAATTGCAAATCAAAAAATATTGAACAAAAATATTTGATTTGCTTCAAGATTCATAAATGTTATTGTTAAAACTGTCGATTAAAAAAAATTAGTACATTTTTTTTCGTAAAAAAATAGTTTACGTAAAGTAATCCTTGGCACTTTGATATCTGTCAATAAAAATGTCTAGACTAGACCCCATGAAGGGTGAAATCGCCATCGAAAAATCGTTTTGCTCTGAGTCACAATAAAATATGTTTTTTTTTATTTAGTTAGTAGTAATTCTGAAACTAGAAAAGTTTATACGACATTTTAGTCTCCAATTATGATCAGGAATTTATGGTTAAAATCTTTCGGGTTACTCAGATTCACCGTGTATATATCTTCAGTGATTTTGCTTGTATCGCAGACCTATTTTTCATATTATGTACCAAGTGAAGCAAGCTTGTTTTATTTTTAACCGACTTCAAGATTTAAAAGAAGGTTGTCAATTCGGTTGTATGTTGTTTAATTTTGTTTTTTTTTTTATGTTTGTTACTCAATAACTCCTTCATATATGAACCTATTGTAAAAAATACTTTTTTTATCGTAAGTATATACATACAGTTTGGTCCCGTTTTTGTACGCAGTTCTGATGACGGGATCCATGAGGAATCGAGTAAACTCCTCAAATCTATAGCGTTAGTGATTTAAATCTTTTTATCTAAAATATATATAAAATGAAATAAAAATGGAAAGAAAATGGAATAAAAATGGAATAAAATGAAATAAAAATGAAATAAAATGAAATAAAAATGAAATAAAAATGAAATAAAAATGGAATAAAAATGAAATAAAAATGATATAAAAATTAAAGAAAAATGAAATAAAAATGAAATAAAAATGAAATAAAAATGAAATAAAAATGAAATAAAAATGAAATAAAAATGAAATAAAAATGAAATAAAAATGAAATAAAAATGCAATAAAAATGCAATAAAAATGAAATAAAAATGCAATAAAAATGAAATAAAAATGAAATAAAAATGAAATAAAAATGAAATAAAAATGAAATAAAAATGAAATAAAAATGAAATAAAAATTAAATAAAAATGAAATTAAAATGAAATTAAAATGAAATTAAAATGTAATTAAAATGTAATTAAAATGTAATTAAAATGAAATAAAAATGAAATAAACATGGAATAAAAATGAAATAAAAATGATATAAAAATTAAAGAAAAATGAAATAAAAATGAAATAAAAATGAAATAAAAATGAAATAAAAATGAAATAAAAATGAAATAAAAATGAAATAAAAATGAAATAAAAATAAAATAACAATGAAATAAAAATGAAATAAAAATGGAATAAAAATGAAATAAAAATGATATAAAAATTAAAGAAAAATGAATTCAAAATGAAATCAAACTGAAATCAAAATGAAATCAAAACTAAATAAAAATTAACTTTTACCTTTTTTGATTTTCACTTCACTTTACTTCACTTTATTCTATTCTATTTTATTTTATTTTATTTCACATGTGTATGGCTTTGTGTCGCGTTTTAATGACGGTCACGTGACTTTTATTCGCCTAGCGCCCATCCGCGAACCGACCGATAAAATAAAAAAAAATGAAACGGAAGTCCGTCCGGACCGTATGTCATATTATCCATTTTACTCGGAAATCATAAAACTTTACTAAAGCACGAAATTTTGGTATTAGTTTCTGTTTATTTCATCAAAGGTACGGAACCCTCCATCATGCGTATTCCGACATGCACTTGGCCGGTTTGATTATTTATATTTTATATATAATTGTAAAATTATTTTCATAACTCGTTAATCTTATAAAAATAATCCCACAAGCGGTACCCTTCAATTAACTGTAATTAATTTAAAATACCAATAAAAACACCATTTTTTTTTTATTAGGATTGTTTATTATTATTATTTTGATTATACGAATATCCAGTGCGTTCACAACCTCCCGTAAATGTATGTTACTGCATTAAAGTGCTACCGCTATAATTGTAGGTACTTGGCGCATCGTTCGTTATCTACAAGGTAAGCATAGGTTCCAAACAAAAAGTAGCATCGGTCTCTCGTACTATTATAAGGTTGAGTTGTGTATGCGATCGTGGCAACGCAGCGCACAGCCTCCCTCTTCGAACGCTAGAGTGACACTGAGGCTCGCGGCTCGCGCATGGATTTACTGCACCAAATCGGCCTATAAAGGGTTTTTGTTAAACGAAATCTTTAAATTAAACAAAAACAAACAATAATTTTGAAGGTAAATATGTTTCCAATATTATGTCGGAAGAACCGTGAAAATATATTTTGTAAAATAAAACAATTAAAAACGGATTTTATCACGTGTATTGAGTTTAAATTACATCCCGACGTTTCAAACACTTTACAGCGTTCGTGGTCAACGGGTCGACTGAGGAAAAATGTACAATTACCTCCGTTCAAAAACTATCTCAATATGCAGGCCTTTATAAAGGCCCCTCCGGCATGTGCAAACACTAAATTTGTTTAATATTTAATATGTGGGTAGGTTTGCATATTGAGATAGTTTTTGAACGGAGGTAATTGTACATTTTTCCTCAGTCGACCCGTTGACCACGAACGCTGTAAAGTGTTTGAAACGTCGGGATGTAATTTAAACTCAATACACGCGATAAAATCCGTTTTTAATTGTTTTATTTCATGAATAACTATCGCGGCAACCGAAGACAATATTATATATTTTGTAATTTAGGAGCACAAGCAACTTTTATGTTGAAAACGTCCTGATATTAATATTTTATTTTGCCATGAAAATTACTTTTTTTCAAATATTTCAAACAAGAATTATATTCATAACATATCAATAAATACTATATACTTTTTTCAGAATTTTTGATTGGATAGATTACGAGCCTTAGGACGTTAAAAGTAACCATTTTACGTAATTTTAGGTAGGCACGCGCCTTAAACTCGACAATGTCATAAACAGGAATCCCGATCTCGATGTTATTAGAGGCATCCGTGACGACATTGTACAGAATAAGCAGGAAGAGAATCCGTTACTATCACATTATAACTTTGTACCTCTTACCTCTGTTGATGTTGAAAGGTCTTTTCCGATGTATAAGTGGATTCTAAAAGTAAAAAGAAATTGTCTCAAAGTTGAAAATATTGAAAAACTTATGGTTATTTATTATAACTCTTTCAACAATGATAACAGTATTGACAATGATCATATTTTTGATGTTGATGATGATGATACAGATTGAAAGATGTTTATATAGTACAAATTTGTATGCAATAAATGTTTTAAACGTATGATAATGAGTTTTTATTTCCATTACCTCGTTACATACATACACATTGCATTTTTGATCGATATTCTACACAGTGCGTCATATGCTACGACACGCATTTTTCGGCTTCAAACTATTGAAGTTTACTAATAAATTGACCCTAAGTGGGAATTAATGTAGATTATGTACACTTATTAATCTCGGGAAATCCCGCGTTCAATAAAAATAAATAATGTTTTTTGGTGGTTGTAACCACTTTTAATTAGGTCCTCCTGCGAAGTTTAGGTAAATAGGCACTACCTATTCCGAGCTCTGGTTATTAACAACGACCTCAACTAATGAACTGCATTGCCTCTACCATACATGCCTACTTATACTTATATCTTATTATATATTCATATACACGGTGAATCTGAGTAACCCAAAAGATTTTAACCATAAAATCCTGAGGTCATAAGGAGTAATAAAATAAATGTTATATGAATTTAGGTCAATTTCGATAAAAACATATTTTTTTTTTGATTTTTTTTTCGATTTTTTAAACGCTTTTGAATATAAAAACATAAATGTTATTGTTAAAACTGTCGATTAAAATAAATTAGTACATTTTTTTTCGTAAAAAAATAGTTTACGTAAAGTAATAATAATAGTGGCACTTTGATATCTGTCAATAAAAATGTCTAGACTAGACCCCATGAAGGGTGAAATCGCCATCGAAAAATCGTTTTGCTCTGAGTCACAATAAAAAATGTTTTTTTTCATTTAGTTGGTAGTAATTCTGAAACTAGAAAAGTTTATACGACATTTTAGTCTCCAATTATGATCAGGAATTTATGGTTAAAATCTTTCGGGTTACTCAGATTCACCGTGTATATATCTTCAGTGATTTTGCTTGTATCGCAGAACTATTTTTCATATTATGTACCAACTGAAGCAAGCTTGTTTTATTTTTAACCGACTTCAAGATTTAAAAGGAGAAGGTTGTCAATTCGGTTGTATGTTGTTTAATTTTGTTTTTTTTTTTATGTTTGTTACTCAATAACTCCTTCATATATGAACCTATTGTAAAAAATATTTTTTTTATCGTAAGTATATACATACAGTTTGGTCCCGTTTTTGTACGCAGTTCTGATGACGGGATCCATGAGGAATCGAGAAAACTCCTCAAATCTATAGCGTTAGTGATTTAAATCTTTTTATCTAAAATATATATAAAATGAAATAAAAATGGAAAGAAAATGGAATAAAAATGGAATAAAATGAAATAAAAATGAAATAAAATGAAATAAAAATGAAATAAAAATGAAATAAAAATGAAATAAAAATGAAATAAAAATGGAATAAAAATGAAATAAAAATGATATAAAAATTAAAGAAAAATGAAATAAAAATGAAATAAAAATGAAATAAAAATGAAATAAAAATGAAATAAAAATGAAATAAAAATGAAATAAAAATGAAATAAAAATGAAATAAAAATGAAACAAAAATGAAATAAAAATGAAATAAAAATGAAATAAAAATGAAATAAAAATGAAATAAAAATGAAATAAAAATGAAATAAAAATGAAATAAAAATTAAATAAAAATGAAATAAAAATGAAATAAAAATGAAATAAAAATGAAATAAAAATGAAATAAAAATGAAATAAAAATGAAATAAAAATGAAATAAAAATGAAATAAAAATGAAATAAAAATGAAATAAAAATGAAATAAAAATGAAATAAAAATGAAATAAAAATGAAATAAAAATGAAATAAAAATGAAATAAAAATGAAATAAAAATGAAATAAAAATGAAATAAAAATGAAATAAAAATGAAATAAAAATGAAATAAAAATGAAATAAAAATGAAATAAAAATGAAATAAAAATGAAATAAAAATGAAATAAAAATGAAATAAAAATGAAATAAAAATGAAATAAAAATGAAATAAAAATGAAATAAAAATGAAATAAAAATGAAATAAAAATGAAATAAAAATGAATTAAAATGAAATAAAAATGAAATAAAAATGAAATAAAAATGAAGTAAAAATGAAATAAAAATGAAATAAAAATGAAATAAAAATGAAATAAAAATGAAATAAAAATGAAATAAAAATGAAATAAAAATGAAATAAAAATGAAATAAAAATGAAATAAAAATGAAATAAAAATGAAATAAAAATGAAATAAAAATGGAAAGAAAATGGAAAGAAAATGGAAATAAAAATGAAATAAAAATGAAATAAAAATGAAATAAAAATGAAATAAAAATGAAATAAAAATGAAATAAAAATGAAATTAAAATGAAATAAAAATGAAATTAAAATTAAATTAAATTGAAATAAAAATGAAATAAAAATTAAATAAAAATTAAATAAAAATTAAATAAAAATTAAATAAAAATGAAATAAAAATGAAATAAAAATGAAATAAAAATGAAATAAAAATGAAATAAAAATGAAATAAAAATGAAATAAAAATGAAATAAAAATGAAATAAAAATGAAATAAAAATGAAATAAAAATGAAATAAAAATGAAATAAAAATTAAATAAAAATTAAATAAAAATTAAATAAAAATGAAATAAAAATGAAATAAAAATGAAATAAAAATGAAATAAAAATGAAATAAAAATGAAATAAAAATGAAATAAAAATGAAATAAAAATGAAATAAAAATGAAATAAAAATGAAATAAAAATGAAATAAAAATGAAATAAAAATGAAATAAAAATTAAATAAAAATGAAATAAAAATGAAATAAAAATGAAATAAAAATGAAATAAAAATGAAATAAAAATGAAATAAAAATGAAATAAAAATGAAATAAAAATGAAATAAAAATGAAATAAAAATGAAATAAAAATGAAATAAAAATGAAATAAAAATGAAATAAAAATGAAATAAAAATGAAATAAAAATGAAATAAAAATGAAATAAAAATGAAATAAAAATGAAATAAAAATGAAATAAAAATGAAATAAAAATGAAATAAAAATGAAATAAAAATGAAATAAAAATGAAATAAAAATGAAATAAAAATGAAATAAAAATGAAATAAAAATGAAATAAAAATGAAATAAAAATGAAATAAAAATGAATTAAAATGAAATAAAAATGAAATAAAAATGAAATAAAAATGAAGTAAAAATGAAATAAAAATGAAATAAAAATGAAATAAAAATGAAATAAAAATGAAATAAAAATGAAATAAAAATGAAATAAAAATGAAATAAAAATGAAATAAAAATGAAATAAAAATGAAATAAAAATGAAATAAAAATGGAAAGAAAATGGAAAGAAAATGGAAATAAAAATGAAATAAAAATGAAATAAAAATGAAATAAAAATGAAATAAAAATGAAATAAAAATGAAATAAAAATGAAATTAAAATGAAATAAAAATGAAATTAAAATTAAATTAAATTGAAATAAAAATGAAATAAAAATTAAATAAAAATTAAATAAAAATTAAATAAAAATGAAATAAAAATGAAATAAAAATGAAATAAAAATGAAATAAAAATGAAATAAAAATGAAATAAAAATGAAATAAAAATGAAATAAAAATGAAATAAAAATGAAATAAAAATGAAATAAAAATGAAATAAAAATGAAATAAAAATTAAATAAAAATTAAATAAAAATTAAATAAAAATTAAATAAAAATGAAATAAAAATGAAATAAAAATGAAATAAAAATGAAATAAAAATGAAATAAAAATGAAATAAAAATGAAATAAAAATGAAATAAAAATGAAATAAAAATGAAATAAAAATGAAATAAAAATGAAATAAAAATGAAATAAAAATGAAATAAAAATGAAATAAAAATGAAATAAAAATGAAATAAAAATGAAATAAAAATGAAATAAAAATGAAATAAAAATGAAATAAAAATGAAATAAAAATGAAATAAAAATGAAATAAAAATGAAATAAAAATGAAATAAAAATGAAATAAAAATGAAATAAAAATGAAATAAAAATGAAATAAAAATAGAATAAAAATGAAATAAAAATGAAATAAAAATGAAATAAAAATGAAATAAAAATGAAATAAAAATGAAATAAAAATGAAATAAAAATGAAATAAAAATGAAATAAAAATGAAATAAAAATGAAATAAAAATGAAATAAAAATGAAATAAAAATGAAATAAAAATGAAATAAAAATGAAATAATAGTGAAATCAAAATGAAATCAAAATGAAATCAAAATGAAATCAAAATGAAATCAAAATGACATCAAACTGAAATCAAAATGAAATCAAAATGAATTCAAAACTAAATAAAAATTAACTTTTGTCTTTTTTGACTTATCACTTCACTTTACTTCACTTTATCCTATTCTATTTTATTTTATTTTATTTCACATGTGTATGGCTTTGTGTCGCGTTTTAATGACGGTCACGTGACTTTTATTCGCCTAGCGCCCATCCGCGAACCGACCGATAAAATGAAATAAAAATAAAACGGAAGTCCGTCCGGACCGTATGTCATATTATCCATTTTACTCGGAAATCATAAAACTTTACTAAAGCACGAAACGGTTAGATTTTTTATATATAATTGTAAAATTATTTTCATAACTCGTTAATCTTATAAAAATAATCCCACAAGCGGTACCCTTCAATTAACTGTAATTAATATAAAATACCAATAAAAAAAACCATTAATTTTTTTTATTAGGATTGTTTATTTTTATTATTTTGATTATACGAAGATCCAGTGCGTTCACAACCTCCCGTAAATGTATGTTACGGCATTAAAGTGCTACCGCTATAATTGTAGGTACTTGGCGCATCGTTCGTTATCTACAAGGTAAGCATAGGTTCCAAACAAAAAGTAGCATCGGTCTCTCGTACTATTATAAGGTTGAGTTGTGTATGCGATCGTGGCAACGCAGCGCACAGCCTCCCCCTTCGAACGCTAGAGTGACATTGAGGCTCACGGCTCGCGCATGGATTTACTGCACCAAATCGCCCTAAAAAGGGTTTTTGTTAAACGAAATCTTTAAATTAAACAAAAACAAACAATAAATTTTAAGATAAATATGTTTCCAATATTATGTCGGAAGAACCGTGAAAATATCTTTTGTAGTTTAGGAGCAGAAACAACTTTTATGTTGAAAACGTCCTGATTTAAATATTTTATTTTGCCATGATAATTACTTTTTTTCAAATATTTCAAACAAGAATTATATTAATAACATATCAATAAATACTATATACTATTTTCAAAATTTATGATTGGATAGATGACGAGCGTTAGGACGTTAAAAGTAACCATTTTACGTAATTTTAGGTAGGCACGCGCCTTAAACTCCCCAATGTCATAAACAGGAATCCCGATCTCGATGTTATTAGAGGCATCCGTGACGACATTGTACAGAATAAGCAGGAAGAGAATCCGTTACTATCACATTATAACTTTGTACCTCTTACCTCTGTTGATGTTGAAAGTTCTTTTCCGATGGATAAGTGGATTCTAAATATAAAAAGAAATTGTCTCAAAGTTGAAAATATTGAAAAACTTATGGTTATTTATTATAACTCTTTCAACAATGATGTTAACAATGATAACAGTATTGATAATGATCATATTTTTGATGTTGATGATGATGATACAGATTGAAAGATGTTTATATAGTACAAATTTGTATACAATAAATGTTTTAAACGTATGATAATGAGTTTTTATTTCCATTACCTCGTTACACACATACACATTGCATTTTCGATCGATATTCTACACAGTGCTTCATATGCCACGACACGCATTTTTCGGCATTAAACTATTGAATTTTACTAATAAATTGGCCCCAAGTGTGAATTAGTGTAGATTATGTACTCTCACTAATCCCGGGAAATCCCGCGTTCAATAAAAATAAATAATGTTTTTTGGTGGTTGTAACCACTCTTAGTTAGGTCCTCCTACGAAGTTTAGGTATATAGGCACTACCTATTCCGAGCTCTGGTTATTAACAACGACCTCAACTAATGAACTGCATTGCCTCTACCATACATGCCTACTTATACTTATATCTTACTATATATTCATATACACGGTGAATCTGAGTAACCCAAAAGATTTTAACTATAAAATCCTGAGGTCATAAGGAGTAATAAAATAAATGTTATATGAATTTAGGTAAATTTCGACAAAAACATATTTTTTTTTTGTTTTTTTTTTCGATTTTTTAAATGCGTTTGAATATAAAAACATAAATGTTATTGTTAAAACTGTCGATTAAAATAAATTAGTACATTTTTTTTCGTAAAAAAATAGTTTACGTAAAGTAATCCTTGGCACTTTGATATCTGTCAATAAAAATGTCTAGACTAGACCCCATGAAGGGTGAAATCGCCATCGAAAAATCGTTTTGCTCTGAGTCACAATAAAATATGTTTTTTTAAATTTAGTTAGTAGTAATTCTGAAACTAGAAAAGTTTATACGACATTTTAGTCTCCAATTATGATCAGGAATTTATGGTTAAAATCTTTCGGGTTACTCAGATTCACCGTGTATATATCTTCAGTGATTTTGCTTGTATCGCAGACCTATTTTTCATATTATGTACCAAGTGAAGCAAGCTTGTTTTATTTTTAACCGACTTCAAGATTTAAAAGAAGGTTGTCAATTCGGTTGTATGTTGTTTAATTTTGTTTTTTTTTTATGTTTGTTACTCAATAACTCCTTCATATATGAACCTATTGTAAAAAATACTTTTTTTATCGTAAGTATATACATACAGTTTGGTCCCGTTTTTGTACGCAGTTCTGATGACGGGATCCATGAGGAATCGAGAAAACTCCTCAAATCTATAGCGTTAGTGATTTAAATCTTTTTATCTAAAATATATATAAAATGAAATAAAAATGGAAAGAAAATGGAAATAAAAATGAAATAAAAATGATATAAAAATGAAATAAAAATGAAGTAAAAATGAAGTAAAAATGAAATAAAAATGAAATAAAAATGAAATAAAAATGAAATAAAAATGAAATAAAAATGAAATAAAAATGAAATATAAATGAAATAAAAATGAAATAAAAATGAAATAAAAATGAAGTAAAAATGAAGTAAAAATGAAATAAAAATGAAATAAAAATGAAATAAAAATGAAATACAAATGAAATAAAAATGAAATAAAAATGAAATAAAAATGAAATAAAAATGAAATAAAAATGAAATAAAAATGAAATAAAAATGAAATAAAAATGAAATAAAAATGAAATAAAAATGAAGTAAAAATGAAGTAAAAATGAAATAAAAATGAAGTAAAAATGAAATAAAAATGAAATAAAAATGAAATAAAAATGAAATAAAAATGAAATAAAAATGAAATAAAAATGAAATAAGAATGAAATAAGAATGAAATAAGAATGAAATAAAAATGAAATAAAAATGGAATAAAAATGAAATAAAAATGAAATAAAAATGAAATTAAAATGGAATAAAAATGAAATAAAAATGATATAAAAATGAAATAAAAATGAAATAAAAATGAAATAAAAATGAAATAAAAATGAAATAAAAATGAAATAAAAATGAAATAAAAATGAAATAAAAATGAAATAAAAATGAAATAAAAATGAAATAAAAATGAAATAAAAATGAAATAAAAATGAAATAAAAATGAAATAAAAATGAAATAAAAATGAAATAAAAATGAAATAAAAATGAAATAAAAATGAAATAAAAATGAAATAAAAATGAAATAAAAATGAAATAAAAATGAAATAAAAATGAAATAAAAATGAAATAAAAATGAAATAAAAATGAAATAAAAATGAAATAAAAATGAAATAAAAATGAAATAAAAATGAAATAAAAATGAAATAAAAATGAAATAAAAATGAAATAAAAATGAAATAAAAATGAAATAAAAATGAAATAAAAATGAAATAAAAATGAAATAAAAATGAAATAAAAATGAAATAAAAATGAAATAAAAATGAAATAAAAATGAAATAAAAATGAAATAAAAATGAAATAAAAATGAAATAAAAATGAAATAAAAATGAAATAAAAATGAAATAAAAATGAAATAAAAATGAAATAAAAATGAAATAAAAATGAAATAAAAATGAAATAAAAATGAAATAAAAATGAAATAAAAATGAAATAAAAATGAAATAAAAATGAAATAAAAATGAAATAAAAATGAAATAAAAATGAAATAAAAATGAAATAAAAATGAAATAAAAATGAAATAAAAATGAAATAAAAATGAAATAAAAATGAAATAAAAATGAAATAAAAATGAAATAAAAATGAAATAAAAATGAAATAAAAATGAAATAAAAATGAAATAAAAATGAAATAAAAATGAAATAAAAATGAAATAAAAATGAAATAAAAATGAAATAAAAATGAAATAAAAATGAAATAAAAATGAATTAAAAATGAAATAAAAATGAAATAAAAATGAAATAAAAATGAAATAAAAATGAAATAAAAATGAAATAAAAATGAAATAAAAATGAAATAAAAATGAAATAAAAATGAAATAAAAATGAAATAAAAATGAAATAAAAATGAAATAAAAATGAAATAAAAATGAAATAAAAATGAAATAAAAATGAAATAAAAATGAAATAAAAAGGAAATAAAAATGAAATAAAAATGAAATAAAAATGAAATAAAAATGAAATAAAAATGAAATAAAAATGAAATAAAAATGAAATAAAAATGAAATAAAAATGAAATAAAAATGAAATAAAAATGAAATAAAAATGAAATAAAAATGAAATAAAAATGAAATAAAAATGAAATAAAAATGAAGTAAAAATGAAATAAAAATGAAATAAAAATGAAATAAAAATGAAATAAAAATGAAATAAAAATGAAATAAAAATGAAATAAAAATGAAATAAAAATGAAATAAAAATGAAATAAAAATGAAATAAAAATAGAATAAAAATGAAATAAAAATGAAATTAAAATGAAATTAAAATGAAATTAAAATGAAATTAAAATGAAATTAAAATGAAATTAAAATGAAATTAAAATGAAATTAAAATGAAATTAAAATGAAATTAAAATGAAATTAAAATGAAATTAAAATGAAATTAAAATGAAATAAAAATGAAATAAAAATGAAATAAAAATGAAATAAAAATGAAATAAAAATGAAATAAAAATGAAATAAAAATGAAATAAAAATGAAATAAAAATGAAATAAAAATGAAATAAAAATGAAATAAAAATGAAATAAAAATGAAATAAAAATGAAATAAAAATGAAATAAAAATGAAAATGGAATGAATATGGAATGAAAATGGAATGGACTGAAAATGGAATGAAAGTGGAATAAAAGTGAAATAAAAATGAAATAAAAATTAAATCAAATTGAAATCAAAATGAAATCAAAATGAAATCAAAATGAAATCAAAATGAAATCAAAATGACATCAAACTGAAATCAAAATGAAATCAAAACTAAATAAAAATTAACTTTTGTCTTTTTTGACTTATCACTTCACTTTACTTCACTTTATCCTAGTCTATTTTATTTTATTTTATTTCACATGTGTATGGCTTTGTGTCGCGTTTTAATGACGGTCACGTGACTTTTATTCGCCTAGCGCCCATCCGCGAACCGACCGATAAAATGAAATAAAAATAAAACGGAAGTCCGTCCGGACCGTATGTCATATTATCCATTTTACTCGGAAATCATAAAACTTTACTAAAGCACGAAACGGTTAGATTTTTTTATATATAATTGTAAAATTAATTTCATAACTCGTTAATCTTATAAAAACAATCCCACAAGCGGTACCCTTCAATTAACTGTAATTAATATAAAATACCAATAAAAAAAACCATTAATTTTTTTTATTAGGATTGTTTATTTTTATTATTTTGATTATACGAAGATCCAGTGCGTTCACAACCTCCCGTAAATGTATGTTACGGCATTAAAGTGCTACCGCTATAATTGTAGGTACTTGGCGCATCGTTCGTTATCTACAAGGTAAGCATAGGTTCCAAACAAAAAGTAGCATCGGTCTCTCGTACTATTATAAGGTTGAGTTGTGTATGCGATCGTGGCAACGCAGCGCACAGCCTCCCCCTTCGAACGCTAGAGTGACACTGAGGCTCACGGCTCGCGCATGGATTTACTGCACCAAATCGCCCTAAAAAGGGTTTTTGTTAAACGAAATCTTTAAATTAAACAAAAACAAACAATAAATTTGAAGATAAATATGTTTCCAATATTATGTCGGAAGAACCGTGAAAATATATTTTGTAGTTTAGGAGCAGAAGCAACTTTTATGTTGAAAACGTCCTGATTTAAATATTTTATTTTGCCATGATAATTACTTTTTTTCAAATATTTCAAACAAGAATTATATTAATAACATATCAATAAATACTATATACTATTTTCAAAATTTATGATTTGATAAATGACGAGCGTTAGGACGTTAAAAGTAACCATTTTACGTAATTTTAGGTAGGCACGCGCCTTAAACTCCCCAATGTCATAAACAGGAATCCCGATCTCGATGTTATTAGAGGCATCCGTGACGACATTGTACAGAATAAGCAGGAAGAGAATCCGTTACTATCACATTATAACTTTGTACCTCTTACCTCTGTTGATGTTGAAAGTTCTTTTCCGATGGATAAGTGGATTCTAAATATAAAAAGAAATTGTCTCAAAGTTGAAAATATTGAAAAACTTATGGTTATTTATTATAACTCTTTCAACAATGATGTTAACAATGATAACAGTATTGATAATGATCATATTTTTGATGTTGATGATGATGATACAGATTGAAAGATGTTTATATAGTACAAATTTGTATACAATAAATGTTTTAAACGTATGATAATGAGTTTTTATTTCCATTACCTCGTTACACACATACACATTGCATTTTCGATCGATATTCTACACAGTGCTTCATATGCCACGACACGCATTTTTCGGCATTAAACTATTGAATTTTACTAATAAATTGGCCCCAAGTGTGAATTAGTGTAGATTATGTACTCTCACTAATCCCGGGAAATCCCGCGTTCAATAAAAATAAATAATGTTTTTTGGTGGTTGTAACCACTCTTAGTTAGGTCCTCCTACGAAGTTTAGGTATATAGGCACTACCTATTCCGAGCTCTGGTTATTAACAACGACCTCAACTAATGAACTGCATTGCCTCTACCATACATGCCTACTTATACTTATATCTTACTATATATTCATATACACGGTGAATCTGAGTAACCCAAAAGATTTTAACTATAAAATCCTGAGGTCATAAGGAGTAATAAAATAAATGTTATATGAATTTAGGTCAATTTCGATAAAAACATATTTTTTTTTTGTTTTTTTTTTCGATTTTTTAAATGCTTTTGAATATAAAAACATAAATGTTATTGTTAAAACTGTCGATTAAAAAAAATTAGTACATTTTTTTTCGTAAAAAAATAGTTTACGTAAAGTAATCCTTGGCACTTTGATATCTGTCAATAAAAATGTCTAGACTAGACCCCATGAAGGGTGAAATCGCCATCGAAAAATCGTTTTGCTCTGAGTCACAATAAAATATGTTTTTTTTTATTTAGTTAGTAGTAATTCTGAAACTAGAAAAGTTTATACGACATTTTAGTCTCCAATTATGATCAGGAATTTATGGTTAAAATCTTTCGGGTTACTCAGATTCACCGTGTATATATCTTCAGTGATTTTGCTTGTATCGCAGACCTATTTTTCATATTATGTACCAAGTGAAGCAAGCTTGTTTTATTTTTAACCGACTTCAAGATTTAAAAGAAGGTTGTCAATTCGGTTGTATGTTGTTTAATTTTGTTTTTTTTTTATGTTTGTTACTCAATAACTCCTTCATATATGAACCTATTGTAAAAAATACTTTTTTTATCGTAAGTATATACATACAGTTTGGTCCCGTTTTTGTACGCAGTTCTGATGACGGGATCCATGAGGAATCGAGTAAACTCCTCAAATCTATAGCGTTAGTGATTTAAATCTTTTTATCTAAAATATATATAAAATGAAATAAAAATGGAAAGAAAATGGAATAAAAATGGAATAAAATGAAATAAAAATGAAATAAAATGAAATAAAAATGAAATAAAAATGAAATAAAAATGAAATAAAAATGATATAAAAATGAAAGAAAAATGAAATAAAAATGAAATAAAAATGAAATAAAAATGAAATAAAAATGATATAAAAATTAAAGAAAAATGAAATAAAAATGAAATAAAAATGAAATAAAAATGAAATAAAAATGAAATAAAAATGAAATAAAAATGAAATGAAAATGAAATAAAACTGAAATAAAAATGAAATAAAAATGAAATAAAAATGAAATAAAAATGAAATAAAAATGAAATAAAAATGAAATAAAAATGAAATAAAAATGAAATAAAAATGAAATAAAAATGAAATAAAAATGAAATAAAAATGAAATAAAAATGAAATAAAAATGAAATAAAAATGAAATAAAAATGAAATAAAAATGAAATAAAAATGAAATAAAAATGAAATAAAAATGAAATAAAAATGAAATAAAAATGAAATAAAAATAAAATAAAAATGAAAATGGAATGAAAATGGAATGAATATGGAATGAAAATGGAATGGACTGAAAATGGAATGAAAGTGGAATAAAAGTGAAATAAATATTAAATAAAAATGAAATCAAATTGAAATCAAAATGAAATCAAAATGAAATCAAAATGAAATCAAAATGACATCAAAATGAATTCAAAACTAAATAAAAATTAACTTTTGTCTTTTTTGACTTATCACTTCACTTTACTTCACTTTATCCTATTCTATTTTATTATATTTCACATGTGTATGGCTTTGTGTCGCGTTTTAATGACGGTCACGTGACTTTTATTCGCCTAGCGCCCATCCGCGAACCGACCGATAAAATGAAATAAAAATAAAACGGAAGTCCGTCCGGACCGTATGTCATATTATCCATTTTACTCGGAAATCATAAAACTTTACTAAAGCACGAAACGGTTAGATTTTTTATATATAATTGTAAAATTATTTTCATAACTCGTTAATCTTATAAAAATAATCCCACAAGCGGTACCCTTCAATTAACTGTAATTAATATAAAATACCAATAAAAAAACCATTTAATTTTTTTATTAGGATTGTTTATTTTTATTATTTTGATTATACGAAGATCCAGTGCGTTCACAACCTCCCGTAAATGTATGTTACGGCATTAAAGTGCTACCGCTATAATTGTAGGTACTTGGCGCATCGTTCGTTATCTACAAGGTAAGCATAGGTTCCAAACAAAAAGTAGCATCGGTCTCTCGTACTATTATAAGGTTGAGTTGTGTATGCGATCGTGGCAACGCAGCGCACAGCCTCCCCCTTCGAACGCTAGAGTGACATTGAGGCTCACGGCTCGCGCATGGATTTACTGCACCAAATCGCCCTAAAAAGGGTTTTTGTTAAACGAAATCTTTAAATTAAACAAAAACAAACAATAGATTTTAAGATAAATATGTTTCCAATATTATGTCGGAAGAACCGTGAAAATATCTTTTGTAGTTTAGGAGCAGAAGCAACTTTTATGTTGAAAACGTCCTGATTTAAATATTTTATTTTGCCATGATAATTACTTTTTTTCAAATATTTCAAACAAGAATTATATTAATAACATATCAATAAATACTATATACTATTTTCAAAATTTATGATTGGATAGATGACGAGCGTTAGGACGTTAAAAGTAACCATTTTACGTAATTTTAGGTAGGCACGCGCCTTAAACTCCCCAATGTCATAAACAGGAATCCCGATCTCGATGTTATTAGAGGCATCCGTGACGACATTGTACAGAATAAGCAGGAAGAGAATCCGTTACTATCACATTATAACTTTGTACCTCTTACCTCTGTTGATGTTGAAAGGTCTTTTCCGATGTATAAGTGGATTCTAAAAGTAAAAAGAAATTGTCTCAAAGTTGAAAATATTGAAAAACTTATGGTTATTTATTATAACTCTTTCAACAATGATAACAGTATTGACAATGATCATATTTTTGATGTTGATGATGATGATACAGATTGAAAGATGTTTATATAGTACAAATTTGTATACAATAAATGTTTTAAACGTATGATAATGAGTTTTTATTTCCATTACCTCGTTACACACATACACATTGCATTTTCGATCGATATTCTACACAGTGCTTCATATGCCACGACACGCATTTTTCGGCATTAAACTATTGAATTTTACTAATAAATTGGCCCCAAGTGTGAATTAGTGTAGATTATGTACTCTCACTAATCCCGGGAAATCCCGCGTTCAATAAAAATAAATAATGTTTTTTGGTGGTTGTAACCACTCTTAGTTAGGTCCTCCTACGAAGTTTAGGTATATAGGCACTACCTATTCCGAGCTCTGGTTATTAACAACGACCTCAACTAATGAACTGCATTGCCTCTACCATACATGCCTACTTATACTTATATCTTACTATATATTCATATACACGGTGAATCTGAGTAACCCAAAAGATTTTAACTATAAAATCCTGAGGTCATAAGGAGTAATAAAATAAATGTTATATGAATTTAGGTCAATTTCGATAAAAACATATTTTTTTTTTGTTTTTTTTTTCGATTTTTTAAATGCTTTTGAATATAAAAACAAATGTTATTGTTAAAACTGTCGATTAAAATAAATTAGTACATTTTTTTTCGTAAGAAAATAGTTTACGTAAAGTAATCCTTGGCACTTTGATATCTGTCAATAAAAATGTCTAGACTAGACCCCATGAAGGGTGAAATCGCCATCGAAAAATCGTTTTGCTCTGAGTCACAATAAAATATGTTTTTTTTTATTTAGTTAGTAGTAATTCTGAAACTAGAAAAGTTTATACGACATTTTAGTCTCCAATTATGATCAGGAATTTATGGTTAAAATCTTTCGGGTTACTCAGATTCACCGTGTATATATCTTCAGTGATTTTGCTTGTATCGCAGACCTATTTTTCATATTATGTACCAAGTGAAGCAAGCTTGTTTTATTTTTAACCGACTTCAAGATTTAAAAGAAGGTTGTCAATTCGGTTGTATGTTGTTTAATTTTGTTTTTTTTTTATGTTTGTTACTCAATAACTCCTTCATATATGAACCTATTGTAAAAAATACTTTTTTTATCGTAAGTATATACATACAGTTTGGTCCCGTTTTTGTACGCAGTTCTGATGACGGGATCCATGAGGAATCGAGAAAACTCCTCAAATCTATAGCGTTAGTGATTTAAATTTTTTTATCTAAAATATATATAAAATGAAATAAAAATGGAAAGAAAATGGAAATAAAAATGAAATAAAAATGAAGTAAAAATGAAGTAAAAATGAAATAAAAATGAAATAAAAATGAAATAAAAATGAAATAAAAATGAAATAAAAATGAAATAAAAATGAAATAAAAATGAAATAAAAATGAAATAAAAATGAAATAAAAATGAAATAAAAATGAAGTAAAAATGAAGTAAAAATGAAATAAAAATGAAGTACAAATGAAATAAAAATGAAATAAAAATGAAATAAAAATGAAATAAAAATGAAATAAAAATGAAATAAAAATGAAATAAAAATGAAATAAAAATGAAATAAAAATGAAATAAAAATGAAATAAAAATGAAATAAAAATGAAATAAAAATGAAATAAAAATGAAATAAAAATGAAATAAAAATGAAATAAAAATGAAATAAAAATGAAATAAAAATGAAATAAAAATGAAATAAAAATGAAATAAAAATGAAATAAAAATGAAATAAAAATGAAATAAAAATGAAATAAAAATGAAATAAAAATGAAATAAAAATGAAATAAAAATGAAATAAAAATGAAATAAAAATGAAATAAAAATGAAATAAAAATGAAATAAAAATGAAATAAAAATGAAATAAAAATGAAATAAAAATGAAATAAAAATGAAATAAAAATGAAATAAAAATGAAATAAAAATGAAATAAAAATGAAATAAAAATGAAATAAAAATGAAATAAAAATGAAATAAAAATGAAATAAAAATGAAATAAAAATGAAATAAAAATGAAATAAAAATGAAATAAAAATGAAATAAAAAAGGAATAAAAATGAAATAAAAATGAAATAAAAAAGAAATAAAAATGAAATAAAAATGAAATAAAAATGAAATAAAAATGAAATAAAAATGAAATAAAAATGAAATAAAAATGAAATAAAAATGAAATAAAAATGAAATAAGAATGAAATAAGAATGAAATAAGAATGAAATAAGAATGAAATAAAAATGAAATAAAAATGAAATAAAAATGAAATAAAAATAGAATAAAAATGAAATAAAAATGAAATAAAAATGAAATAAAAATGAAATTAAAATGAAATTGAAATGAAATAAAAATGAAATAAAAATAGAATAAAAATGAAATAAAAATGAAATAAAAATGAAATAAAAATGAAATTAAAATGAAATTAAAATGAAATTAAAATGAAATTAAAATGAAATTAAAATGAAATAAAAATGAAATAAAAATGAAATAAAAATGAAATAAAAATGAAATAAAAATGAAAATGGAATGAAAATGGAATGAATATGGAATGAAAATGGAATGGACTGAAAATGGAATGAAAGTGGAATAAAAGTGAAATAAAAATGAAATAAAAATTAAATCAAATTGAAATCAAAATGAAATCAAAATGAAATCAAAATGAAATCAAAATGAAATCAAAATGACATCAAACTGAAATCAAAATGAAATCAAAACTAAATAAAAATTAACTTTTGTCTTTTTTGACTTATCACTTCACTTTACTTCACTTTATCCTATTCTATTTTATTTTATTTTATTTCACATGTGTATGGCTTTGTGTCGCGTTTTAATGACGGTCACGTGACTTTTATTCGCCTAGCGCCCATCCGCGAACCGACCGATAAAATGAAATAAAAATAAAACGGAAGTCCGTCCGGACCGTATGTCATATTATCCATTTTACTCGGAAATCATAAAACTTTACTAAAGCACGAAACGGTTAGATTTTTTTATATATAATTGTAAAATTAATTTCATAACTCGTTAATCTTATAAAAACAATCCCACAAGCGGTACCCTTCAATTAACTGTAATTAATATAAAATACCAATAAAAAAAACCATTAATTTTTTTTATTAGGATTGTTTATTTTTATTATTTTGATTATACGAAGATCCAGTGCGTTCACAACCTCCCGTAAATGTATGTTACGGCATTAAAGTGCTACCGCTATAATTGTAGGTACTTGGCGCATCGTTCGTTATCTACAAGGTAAGCATAGGTTCCAAACAAAAAGTAGCATCGGTCTCTCGTACTATTATAAGGTTGAGTTGTGTATGCGATCGTGGCAACGCAGCGCACAGCCTCCCCCTTCGAACGCTAGAGTGACACTGAGGCTCACGGCTCGCGCATGGATTTACTGCACCAAATCGCCCTAAAAAGGGTTTTTGTTAAACGAAATCTTTAAATTAAACAAAAACAAACAATAAATTTGAAGATAAATATGTTTCCAATATTATGTCGGAAGAACCGTGAAAATATATTTTGTAGTTTAGGAGCAGAAGCAACTTTTATGTTGAAAACGTCCTGATTTAAATATTTTATTTTGCCATGATAATTACTTTTTTTCAAATATTTTAAACAAGAATTATATTAATAACATATCAATAAATACTATATACTATTTTCAAAATTTATGATTGGATAGATTACGAGCGTTAGGACGTTAAAAGTAACCATTTTACGTAATTTTAGGTAGGCACGCGCCTTAAACTCCCCAATGTCATAAACAGGGCCCTATTTAATAAACATTACAAGTCGACAATTCTGTAAATAAGTGACATATTTGTTAAATTTATCTACAAGTGCTGTTTAATAAATCCTACAAATAAGTAAGAAGGTTACAAGAAAATAACTTACAATTATTACCATTGTAAACATTGTTTAATAAACGTTTACATATGTAAAAAACGCCTGTCGATTTCAATGACAATTTGTACTTACAAAATTGTAATTGTGAGCTACAATTTACATAAAATGTAAGTTTTTGCTACAAGTTCTTAATATATGAGGGTAGTCCTTATTTGTTACTCATTAAAATTATTGAATTGGTTTACCTATTGAAATGATGGATAACAATAACAAAATTACTATTTTATCTCTAATATACGAGAATAAAGATATATTATTCGGTCGGTTTAGTGAGACTTTAACCCATGAAATAAAAATCAAGAAGTGGAAAGATATTGCCGAACAACTACAATCATTAAGTATTTATAACAAAGACTGGAAGTACCTACGTGACACAACATGGCAAAACGTCAGAAAAAGGACTATCGTAAGTAATTTCAATCACATCAATCGATAGGTCTTTAAAAATAACATTGAGTTTTTTGATTAAGTGGATATTCAGAAATAATGACTTCGAAAGCCTAAAAAATTGTGCCCCCCCCCCCTGTCTTTTGAACCGTAAGTCGAAAAGTTATGTGAAAATTCAAGAAGATACACATTCTTTCAACGAAAATTATTTTGCACATTATCGGTTTAGGCGTTTTTGAGTTATCTCCAAAAAACTACGTACTTAGGCAGATACGACCTTGCGATAATAATTTATTCGATAGTTGCTAGTGTAGCTACGGCTGATTTTTATAAATAATGATACGGAACCCTTCATGTCCGACTCGCACTTGGCCGGTTTTTTTATACCACGATGGATGCACTTTGCAGACTCATCATAAACTTCTACACTCTGCTTTTTCAAACTGTTATTAAAGTACCTTATTTTAATATTTTTTAAGGAAAAAAGGGACAATCGTCAGCAGACGGGATCGGGAGGAGGGAAAAAATGCAGATATGACGATGTTGACGAACTCGTACTAAAAATAATCGGGAAAGATTCTCCTGTCATAGAAGGTCTTCGTGTGCCGGAATCATCCGGTACAAATCTAGCACAAGTTCAAGAATCTGAGCCGAGTACAACTGTGTGTGATTCACCTGTTCAACAAACTCCAACCCAATTACCTCGTGCACCTATTAGGAAAAGATATCACAGTATGTCGATAAATGAAGCAAATGAGTCCCAAGCATACAATGATCTCAAGACGAAAAAAATGGAAGTAGAATTAAAATTGGCTAATGAAAAACTAGAAATTGCAAAGCGTGAACGACATAAGTTAGATTTGGAAATATTAAAACTGGAGAGGGAGTTGAACATACAGCAGCCATCTAATTTCACATTACCATTTTATCTACAAAATGTAGTTGTTGAATCTACTTCTCCAATTGTTATCAATGCTTTGGGGGCAGATCAAGCAAACGGAGCAGATAATTTACTGACCAATAGCCTAGACACATTTTTTATGCAGTTACGTACCGTTGCTTTGGTTACTCCATGTGCATCTGCTACTACATGGTACTGAGAGCCACAGCCCATCCAGTGCAATGTACACAAAATCTGTTGAGTCGGCGTAAGGGCTGCATTTCTTTTTGTATCATGTTCAAGATCATGCCCTATTTTTAAAAGTAAATATTCGACGGTAGACTTGCTCACCCGAAATTTCTCGTTGAACGAAAAATCCGTTACATCAAAAGTAAAATGTATCCTTGTACGAAAAACTCGCCGATTCCGTTGAATTACATATTGGTTATCACTATCCTCGCTATTACTGTCACTGCTCGTTGTTAGAACCATGTTTTTTTCTTATTCAGAACGTAAAGCACACTTCAAATCCAGTTTTACACAGCATTAAACACCTGTCGGAATTATATTACGATTTACAAAATATGTAAACTTGTCAGTACAATTATGTGTTTAATAAAGTACATTTCCATACAAAATTGTAAACAATCACCTGTAAGGTGAAAATGTTTATTAAACAGAATTATGTAAAATTGTAGCTACAATTATACAATTTTGTACATTTTCCACCATGACAAATTTGTAACTTATAATTTTTATTAAACAGAAACTTGTAGAATTGTAACTTGTAAGGTACAATTTACGATTTACAATTTGTAATGTTTATTAAACAGGGCCCAGGAATCCCGATCTCGATGTTATTAGAGGCATCCGTGACGACATTGTACAGAATAAGCAGGAAGAGAATCCGTTACTATCACATTATAACTTTGTACCTCTTACCTCTGTTGTTGTTGAAAGTTCTTTTCCGATGGATAAGTGGATTCTAAATATAAAAAGAAATTGTCTCAAAGTTGAAAATATTGAAAAACTTATGGTTATTTATTATAACTCTTTCAACAATGATGTTAACAATGATAACAGTATTGATAATGATCATATTTTTGATGTTGATGATGATGATACAGATTGAAAGATGTTTATATAGTACAAATTTGTATACAATAAATGTTTTAAACGTATGATAATGAGTTTTTATTTCCATTACCTCGTTACACACATACACATTGCATTTTCGATCGATATTCTACACAGTGCTTCATATGCCACGACACGCATTTTTCGGCATTAAACTATTGAATTTTACTAATAAATTGGCCCCAAGTGTGAATTAGTGTAGATTATGTACTCTCACTAATCCCGGGAAATCCCGCGTTCAATAAAAATAAATAATGTTTTTTGGTGGTTGTAACCACTCTTAGTTAGGTCCTCCTACGAAGTTTAGGTATATAGGCACTACCTATTCCGAGCTCTGGTTATTAACAACGACCTCAACTAATGAACTGCATTGCCTCTACCATACATGCCTACTTATACTTATATCTTACTATATATTCATATACACGGTGAATCTGAGTAACCCAAAAGATTTTAACTATAAAATCCTGAGGTCATAAGGAGTAATAAAATAAATGTTATATGAATTTAGGTCAATTTCGATGAAAACATATTTTTTTTTTGTTTTTTTTTTCGATTTTTTAAATGCTTTTGAATATAAAAACATAAATGTTATTGTTAAAACTGTCGATTAAAATAAATTAGTACATTTTTTTTCGTAAAAAAATAGTTTACGTAAAGTAATCCTTGGCACTTTGATATCTGTCAATAAAAATGTCTAGACTAGACCCCATGAAGGGTGAAATCGCCATCGAAAAATCGTTTTGCTCTGAGTCACAATAAAATATGTTTTTTTTTATTTAGTTAGTAGTAATTCTGAAACTAGAAAAGTTTATACGACATTTTAGTCTCCAATTATGATCAGGAATTTATGGTTAAAATCTTTCGGGTTACTCAGATTCACCGTGTATATATCTTCAGTGATTTTGCTTGTATCGCAGACCTATTTTTCATATTATGTACCAAGTGAAGCAAGCTTGTTTTATTTTTAACCGACTTCAAGATTTAAAAGGAGAAGGTTGTCAATTCGGTTGTATGTTGTTTAATTTTGTTTTTTTTTTTTATGTTTGTTACTCAATAACTCCTTCATATATGAACCTATTGTAAAAAATACTTTTTTTATCGTAAGTATATACATACAGTTTGGTCCCGTTTTTGTACGCAGTTCTGATGACGGGATCAATGAAATAAAACTGAAATAAAACTGAAATAAAAATGAAATAAAAATGAAATAAAAATGAGAAATAAAAATGAAATAAAAATGAAATAAAAATGAAATAAAAATGAAATAAAAATGAAATAAAAATGAAATAAAAATGAAATAAAAATGAAATAAAAATGAAATAAAAATGAAATAAAAATGAAATAAAAATGAAATAAAAATGAAATAAAAATGAAATAAAAATGAAATAAAAATGAAATAAAAATGAAATAAAAATGAAATAAAAATGAAATAAAAATGAAATAAAAATGAAATAAAAATGAAATAAAAATGAAATAAAAATGAAATAAAAATGAAATAAAAATGAAATAAAAATGAAATAAAAATGAAATAAAAATGATATAAAAATGAAATAAAAATGAAATAAAAATGAAATAAAAATGAAATAAAAATGAAATAAAAATGAAATAAAAATGAAATAAAAATGAAATAAAAATGGAATAAAAATGAAATAAAAATGAAATAAAAATGAAATAAAAATGAAATAAAAATGAAATAAAAATGAAATAAAATGAAATAAAAATGAAATAAAAATGAAATAAAATGAAATAAAAATGAAATAAAAATGAAATAAAAATGAAATAAAATGAAATAAAAATGAAACAAAAATGAAATAAAAATGAAATAAAAATAGAATAAAAATGAAATAAAAATGAAATAAAAATGAAATAAAAATGAAATTAAAATGAAATTAAAATGAAATTAAAATGAAATTAAAATGAAATAAAAATGAAATTAAAATGAAATTAAAATGAAATTAAAATGAAATAAAAATGAAATAAAAATGAAATAAAAATGAAATAAATGAAAATGGAATGAATATGGAATGAAAATGGAATGGACTGAAAATGCAATGAAAGTGGAATAAAAGTGAAATAAATATTAAATAAAAATGAAATAAAAATGAAATCAAATTGAAATCAAAATGAAATCAAAATGAAATCAAAATGAAATCAAAATTAAATCAAAATGAAATCAAAATGACATCAAACTGAAATCAAAATGAAATCAAAATGAATTTAAAACTAAATAAAAATTAACTTTTGTATTTTTTGACTTATCACTTCACTTTACTTCACTTTATTCTATTCTATTTTATTATATTTCACATGTGTATGGCTTTGTGTCGCGTTTTAATGACGGTCACGTGACTTTTATTCGCCTAGCGCCCATCCGCGAACCGACCGATAAAATGAAATAAAAATAAAACGGAAGTCCGTCCGGACCGTATGTCATATTATCCATTTTACTCGGAAATCATAAAACTTTACTAAAGCACGAAACGGTTAGATTTTTTATATATAATTGTAAAATTATTTTCATAACTCGTTAATCTTATAAAAATAATCCCACAAGCGGTACCCTTCAATTAACTGTAATTAATATAAAATACCAATAAAAAAACCATTTAATTTTTTTATTAGGATTGTTTATTTTTATTATTTTTATTATACGAAGATCCAGTGCGTTCACAACCTCCCGTAAATGTATGTTACGGCATTAAAGTGCTACCGCTATAATTGTAGGTACTTGGCGCATCGTTCGTTATCTACAAGGTAAGCATAGGTTCCAAACAAAAATAGCATCGGTCTCTCGTACTATTATAAGGTTGAGTTGTGTATGCGATCGTGGCAACGCAGCGCACAGCTTCCCCCTTCGAACGCTAGAGTGACACTGAGGCTCACGGCTCGCGCATGGATTTACTGCACAAAATCGCCCTAAAAAGGGTTTTTGTTAAACGAAATCTTTAAATTAAACAAAAACAAACAATAAATTTGAAGATAAATATGTTTCCAATATTATGTCGGAAGAACCGTGAAAATATCTTTTGTAGTTTAGGAGCAGAAGCAACTTTTATGTTGAAAACGTCCTGATTTAAATATTTTATTTTGCCATGATAATTTCTTTTTTTCAAATATTTCAAACAAGAATTATATTAATAACATATCAATAAATACTATATACTATTTTCAAAATTTATGATTGGATAGATTACGAGCGTTAGTACGTTAAAAGTAACCATTTTACGTAATTTTAGGTAGGCACGCGCCTTAAACTCCCCAATGTCATAAACAGGAATCCCGATCTCGATGTTATTAGAGGCATCCGTGACGACATTGTACAGAATAAGCAGGAAGAGAATCCGTTTCTATCACATTATAACTTTGTACCTCTTACCTCTGTTGATGTTGAAAGTTCTTTTCCGATGGATAAGTGGATTCTAAATATAAAAAGAAATTGTCTCAAAGTTGAAAATATTGAAAAACTTATGGTTATTTATTATAACTCTTTCAACAATGATATTAACAATGATAACAGTATTGATAATGATCATATTTTTGATGTTGATGATGATGATACAGATTGAAAGATGTTTATATAGTACAAATTTGTATACAATAAATGTTTTAAACGTATGATAATGAGTTTTTATTTCCATTACCTCGTTGCACACATACACATTGCATTTTCGATCGATATTCTACACAGTGCTTCATATGCCACGACACGCATTTTTCGGCATTAAACTATTGAATTTTTTTAATAAATTGGCCCCAAGTGTGAATTAGTGTAGATTATGTACTCTCACTAATCCCGGGAAATCCCGCGTTCAATAAAAATAAATAATGTTTTTTGGTGGTTGTAACCACTCTTAGTTAGGTCCTCCTACGAAGTTTAGGTATATAGGCACTACCTATTCCGAGCTCTGGTTATTAACAACGACCTCAACTAATGAACTGCATTGCCTCTACCATACATGCCTACTTATACTTATATCTTACTATATATTCATATACACGGTGAATCTGAGTAACCCAAAAGATTTTAACTATAAAATCCTGAGGTCATAAGGAGTAATAAAATAAATGTTATATGAATTTAGGTAAATTTCGACAAAAACATATTTTTTTTTTGTTTTTTTTTTCGATTTTTTAAATGCGTTTGAATATAAAAACATAAATGTTATTGTTAAAACTGTCGATTAAAATAAATTAGTACATTTTTTTTCGTAAAAAAATAGTTTACGTAAAGTAATCCTTGGCACTTTGATATCTGTCAATAAAAATGTCTAGACTAGACCCCATGAAGGGTGAAATCGCCATCGAAAAATCGTTTTGCTCTGAGTCACAATAAAATATGTTTTTTTTAATTTAGTTAGTAGTAATTCTGAAACTAGAAAAGTTTATACGACATTTTAGTCTCCAATTATGATCAGGAATTTATGGTTTTAATCTTTCGGGTTACTCAGATTCACCGTGTATATATCTTCAGTGATTTTGCTTGTATCGCAGACCTATTTTTCATATTATGTACCAAGTGAAGCAAGCTTGTTTTATTTTTAACCGACTTCAAGATTTAAAAGAAGGTTGTCAATTCGGTTGTATGTTGTTTAATTTTGTTTTTTTTTTTATGTTTGTTACTCAATAACTCCTTCATATATGAACCTATTGTAAAAAATACTTTTTTTATCGTAAGTATATACATACAGTTTGGTCCCGTTTTTGTACGCAGTTCTGATGACGGGATCCATGAGGAATCGAGAAAACTCCTCAAATCTATAGCGTTAGTGATTTAAATCTTTTTATCTAAAATATATATAAAATGAAATAAAAATGGAAAGAAAATGGAAATAAAAATGAAATAAAAATGATATAAAAATGAAATAAAAATGAAGTAAAAATGAAGTAAAAAAGAAATAAAAATGAAATAAAAATGAAATAAAAATGAAATAAAAATGAAATAAAAATGAAATAAAAATGAAATATAAATGAAATAAAAATGAAATAAAAATGAAATAAAAATGAAGTAAAAATGAAGTAAAAATGAAATAAAAATGAAATAAAAATGAAATAAAAATGAAATACAAATGAAATAAAAATGAAATAAAAATGAAATAAAAATGAAATAAAAATGAAATAAAAATGAAATAAAAATGAAATAAAAATGAAATAAAAATGAAATAAAAATGAAATAAAAATGAAATAAAAATGAAATAAAAATGAAATAAAAATGAAATAAAAATGAAATAAAAATGAAATAAAAATGAAGTAAAAATGAAATAAAAATGAAGTAAAAATGAAATAAAAATGAAATAAAAATGAAATAAAAATGAAATAAAAATGAAATAAAAATGAAATAAGAATGAAATAAGAATGAAATAAGAATGAAATAAAAATGAAATAAAAATGGAATAAAAATGAAATAAAAATGAAATAAAAATGAAATAAAAATGGAATAAAAATGATATAAAAATTAAAGAAAAATGAAATAAAAATGAAATAAAAATGAAATAAAAATGAAATAAAAATGATATAAAAATTAAAGAAAAATGAAATAAAAATGAAATAAAAATGAAATTAAAATGAAATTAAAATGAAATAAAAATGAAATAAAAATGAAATTAAAATGAAATAAAAATGAAATTAAAATGAAATAAAAATGAAATAAAAATGAAATTAAAATGAAATAAAAATGAAATAAAAATGAAATAAAAATGAAATTAAAATGAAATTAAAATGAAATAAAAATGAAATAAAAATGAAATAAAAATGAAATAAAAATGAAATAAAAATGAAATAAAAATGAAATAAAAATGAAATAAAAATGAAATAAAAATGAAATAAAAATGAAATAAAAATGAAATAAAAATGAAATAAAAATGAAATAAAAATGAAATAAAAATGAAATAAAAATGAAATAAAAATGAAATAAAAATGAAATAAAAATGAAATAAAAATGAAATAAAAATGAAATAAAAATGAAATAAAAATGAAATAAAAATGAAATAAAAATGAAATAAAAATGAAATAAAAATGAAATAAAAATGAAATAAAAATGAAATAAAAATGAAATAAAAATGAAATAAAAATGAAATAAAAATGAAATAAAAATGAAATAAAAATGAAATAAAAATGAAATAAAAATGAAATAAAAATGAAATAAAAATGAAATAAAAATGAAATAAAAATGAAATAAAAATGAAATAAAAATGAAATAAAAATGAAATAAAAATGAAATAAAAATGAAATAAAAATGAAATAAAAATGAAATAAAAATGAAATAAAAATGAAATAAAAATGAAATAAAAATGAAATAAAAATGAAATAAAAATGAAATAAAAATGAAATAAAAATGAAATAAAAATGAAATAAAAATGAAATAAAAATGAAATAAAAATGAAATAAAAATGAAATAAAAATGAAATAAAAATGAAATAAAAATGAAATAAAAATGAAATAAAAATGAAATAAAAATGAAATAAAAATGAAATAAAAATGAAATAAAAATGAAATAAAAATGAAATAAAAATGAAATAAAAATGAAATAAAAATAAAATAAAAATGAAATAAAAATGAAATAAAAATGAAATAAAAATGAAATAAAAATGAAATAAAAATGAAGTAAAAATGAAATAAAAATGAAATAAAAATGAAATAAAAATGAAATAAAAATGAAATAAAAATGAAATAAAAATGAAATAAAAATGAAATAAAAATGAAATAAAAATGAAATAAAAATGAAATAAAAATGAAATAAAAATGAAATAAAAATGAAATAAAAATGAAATAAAAATGAAATAAAAATGAAATAAAAATGAAATAAAAATGAAATAAAAATGAAATAAAAATGAAATAAAAATGAAATAAAAATGAAATAAAAATGAAATAAAAATGAAGTAAAAATGAAATAAAAATGAAATAAAAATGAAATAAAAATGAAATAAAAATGAAATAAAAATGAAATAAAAATGAAATAAAAATGAAATAAAAATGAAATAAAAATGAAATAAAAATGAAATAAAAATGAAATTAAAATGAAATTAAAATGAAATTAAAATGAAATTAAAATGAAATTAAAATGAAATTAAAATGAAATTAAAATGAAATTAAAATGAAATTAAAATGAAATTAAAATGAAATTAAAATGAAATAAAAATGAAATAAAAATGAAATAAAAATGAAATAAAAATGAAATAAAAATGAAATAAAAATGAAATAAAAATGAAATAAAAATGAAATAAAAATGAAATAAAAATGAAATAAAAATGAAATAAAAATGAAATAAAAATGAAATAAAAATGAAAATGGAATGAAAATGGAATGAATATGGAATGAAAATGGAATGGACTGAAAATGGAATGAAAGTGGAATAAAAGTGAAATAAAAATGAAATAAAAATTAAATCAAATTGAAATCAAAATGAAATCAAAATGAAATCAAAATGAAATCAAAATGAAATCAAAATGACATCAAACTGAAATCAAAATGAAATCAAAACTAAATAAAAATTAACTTTTGTCTTTTTTGACTTATCACTTCACTTTACTTCACTTTATCCTAGTCTATTTTATTTTATTTTATTTCACATGTGTATGGCTTTGTGTCGCGTTTTAATGACGGTCACGTGACTTTTATTCGCCTAGCGCCCATCCGCGAACCGACCGATAAAATGAAATAAAAATAAAACGGAAGTCCATCCGGACCGTATGTCATATTATCCATTTTACTCGGAAATCATAAAACTTTACTAAAGCACGAAACGGTTAGATTTTTTTATATATAATTGTAAAATTAATTTCATAACTCGTTAATCTTATAAAAACAATCCCACAAGCGGTACCCTTCAATTAACTGTAATTAATATAAAATACCAATAAAAAAAAACATTAATTTTTTTTATTAGGATTGTTTATTTTTATTATTTTGATTATACGAAGATCCAGTGCGTTCACAACCTCCCGTAAATGTATGTTACGGCATTAAAGTGCTACCGCTATAATTGTAGGTACTTGGCGCATCGTTCGTTATCTACAAGGTAAGCATAGGTTCCAAACAAAAAGTAGCATCGGTCTCTCGTACTATTATAAGGTTGAGTTGTGTATGCGATCGTGGCAACGCAGCGCACAGCCTCCCCCTTCGAACGCTAGAGTGACACTGAGGCTCACGGCTCGCGCATGGATTTACTGCACCAAATCGCCCTAAAAAGGGTTTTTGTTAAACGAAATCTTTAAATTAAACAAAAACAAACAATAAATTTGAAGATAAATATGTTTCCAATATTATGTCGGAAGAACCGTGAAAATATATTTTGTAGTTTAGGAGCAGAAGCAACTTTTATGTTGAAAACGTCCTGATTTAAATATTTTATTTTGCCATGATAATTACTTTTTTTCAAATATTTTAAACAAGAATTATATTAATAACATATCAATAAATACTATATACTATTTTCAAAATTTATGATTGGATAGATTACGAGCGTTAGGACGTTAAAAGTAACCATTTTACGTAATTTTAGGTAGGCACGCGCCTTAAACTCCCCAATGTCATAAACAGGGCCCTATTTAATAAACATTACAAGTCGACAATTCTGTAAATAAGTGACATATTTGTTAAATTTATCTACAAGTGCTGTTTAATAAATCCTACAAATAAGTAAGAAGGTTACAAGAAAATAACTTACAATTATTACCATTGTAAACATTGTTTAATAAACGTTTACATATGTAAAAAACGCCTGTCGATTTCAATGACAATTTGTACTTACAAAATTGTAATTGTGAGCTACAATTTACATAAAATGTAAGTTTTTGCTACAAGTTCTTAATATATGAGGGTAGTCCTTATTTGTTACTCATTAAAATTATTGAATTGGTTTACCTATTGAAATGATGGATAACAATAACAAAATTACTATTTTATCTCTAATATACGAGAATAAAGATATATTATTCGGTCGGTTTAGTGAGACTTTAACCCATGAAATAAAAATCAAGAAGTGGAAAGATATTGCCGAACAACTACAATCATTAAGTATTTATAACAAAGACTGGAAGTACCTACGTGACACAACATGGCAAAACGTCAGAAAAAGGACTATCGTAAGTAATTTCAATCACATCAATCGATAGGTCTTTAAAAATAACATTGAGTTTTTTGATTAAGTGGATATTCAGAAATAATGACTTCGAAAGCCTAAAAAATTGTGCCCCCCCCCCCTGTCTTTTGAACCGTAAGTCGAAAAGTTATGTGAAAATTCAAGAAGATACACATTCTTTCAACGAAAATTATTTTGCACATTATCGGTTTAGGCGTTTTTGAGTTATCTCCAAAAAACTACGTACTTAGGCAGATACGACCTTGCGATAATAATTTATTCGATAGTTGCTAGTGTAGCTACGGCTGATTTTTATAAATAATGATACGGAACCCTTCATGTCCGACTCGCACTTGGCCGGTTTTTTTATACCACGATGGATGCACTTTGCAGACTCATCATAAACTTCTACACTCTGCTTTTTCAAACTGTTATTAAAGTACCTTATTTTAATATTTTTTAAGGAAAAAAGGGACAATCGTCAGCAGACGGGATCGGGAGGAGGGAAAAAATGCAGATATGACGATGTTGACGAACTCGTACTAAAAATAATCGGGAAAGATTCTCCTGTCATAGAAGGTCTTCGTGTGCCGGAATCATCCGGTACAAATCTAGCACAAGTTCAAGAATCTGAGCCGAGTACAACTGTGTGTGATTCACCTGTTCAACAAACTCCAACCCAATTACCTCGTGCACCTATTAGGAAAAGATATCACAGTATGTCGATAAATGAAGCAAATGAGTCCCAAGCATACAATGATCTCAAGACGAAAAAAATGGAAGTAGAATTAAAATTGGCTAATGAAAAACTAGAAATTGCAAAGCGTGAACGACATAAGTTAGATTTGGAAATATTAAAACTGGAGAGGGAGTTGAACATACAGCAGCCATCTAATTTCACATTACCATTTTATCTACAAAATGTAGTTGTTGAATCTACTTCTCCAATTGTTATCAATGCTTTGGGGGCAGATCAAGCAAACGGAGCAGATAATTTACTGACCAATAGCCTAGACACATTTTTTATGCAGTTACGTACCGTTGCTTTGGTTACTCCATGTGCATCTGCTACTACATGGTACTGAGAGCCACAGCCCATCCAGTGCAATGTACACAAAATCTGTTGAGTCGGCGTAAGGGCTGCATTTCTTTTTGTATCATGTTCAAGATCATGCCCTATTTTTAAAAGTAAATATTCGACGGTAGACTTGCTCACCCGAAATTTCTCGTTGAACGAAAAATCCGTTACATCAAAAGTAAAATGTATCCTTGTACGAAAAACTCGCCGATTCCGTTGAATTACATATTGGTTATCACTATCCTCGCTATTACTGTCACTGCTCGTTGTTAGAACCATGTTTTTTTCTTATTCAGAACGTAAAGCACACTTCAAATCCAGTTTTACACAGCATTAAACACCTGTCGGAATTATATTACGATTTACAAAATATGTAAACTTGTCAGTACAATTATGTGTTTAATAAAGTACATTTCCATACAAAATTGTAAACAATCACCTGTAAGGTGAAAATGTTTATTAAACAGAATTATGTAAAATTGTAGCTACAATTATACAATTTTGTACATTTTCCACCATGACAAATTTGTAACTTATAATTTTTATTAAACAGAAACTTGTAGAATTGTAACTTGTAAGGTACAATTTACGATTTACAATTTGTAATGTTTATTAAACAGGGCCCAGGAATCCCGATCTCGATGTTATTAGAGGCATCCGTGACGACATTGTACAGAATAAGCAGGAAGAGAATCCGTTACTATCACATTATAACTTTGTACCTCTTACCTCTGTTGTTGTTGAAAGTTCTTTTCCGATGGATAAGTGGATTCTAAATATAAAAAGAAATTGTCTCAAAGTTGAAAATATTGAAAAACTTATGGTTATTTATTATAACTCTTTCAACAATGATGTTAACAATGATAACAGTATTGATAATGATCATATTTTTGATGTTGATGATGATGATACAGATTGAAAGATGTTTATATAGTACAAATTTGTATACAATAAATGTTTTAAACGTATGATAATGAGTTTTTATTTCCATTACCTCGTTACACACATACACATTGCATTTTCGATCGATATTCTACACAGTGCTTCATATGCCACGACACGCATTTTTCGGCATTAAACTATTGAATTTTACTAATAAATTGGCCCCAAGTGTGAATTAGTGTAGATTATGTACTCTCACTAATCCCGGGAAATCCCGCGTTCAATAAAAATAAATAATGTTTTTTGGTGGTTGTAACCACTCTTAGTTAGGTCCTCCTACGAAGTTTAGGTATATAGGCACTACCTATTCCGAGCTCTGGTTATTAACAACGACCTCAACTAATGAACTGCATTGCCTCTACCATACATGCCTACTTATACTTATATCTTACTATATATTCATATACACGGTGAATCTGAGTAACCCAAAAGATTTTAACTATAAAATCCTGAGGTCATAAGGAGTAATAAAATAAATGTTATATGAATTTAGGTCAATTTCGATGAAAACATATTTTTTTTTTGTTTTTTTTTTCGATTTTTTAAATGCTTTTGAATATAAAAACATAAATGTTATTGTTAAAACTGTCGATTAAAATAAATTAGTACATTTTTTTTCGTAAAAAAATAGTTTACGTAAAGTAATCCTTGGCACTTTGATATCTGTCAATAAAAATGTCTAGACTAGACCCCATGAAGGGTGAAATCGCCATCGAAAAATCGTTTTGCTCTGAGTCACAATAAAATATGTTTTTTTTTATTTAGTTAGTAGTAATTCTGAAACTAGAAAAGTTTATACGACATTTTAGTCTCCAATTATGATCAGGAATTTATGGTTAAAATCTTTCGGGTTACTCAGATTCACCGTGTATATATCTTCAGTGATTTTGCTTGTATCGCAGACCTATTTTTCATATTATGTACCAAGTGAAGCAAGCTTGTTTTATTTTTAACCGACTTCAAGATTTAAAAGGAGAAGGTTGTCAATTCGGTTGTATGTTGTTTAATTTTGTTTTTTTTTTTTATGTTTGTTACTCAATAACTCCTTCATATATGAACCTATTGTAAAAAATACTTTTTTTATCGTAAGTATATACATACAGTTTGGTCCCGTTTTTGTACGCAGTTCTGATGACGGGATCAATGAAATAAAACTGAAATAAAACTGAAATAAAAATGAAATAAAAATGAAATAAAAATGAAATAAAAATGAAATAAAAATGAAATAAAAATGAAATAAAAATGAAATAAAAATGAAATAAAAATGAAATAAAAATGAAATAAAAATGAAATAAAAATGAAATAAAAATGAAATAAAAATGAAATAAAAATGAAATAAAAATGAAATAAAAATGAAATAAAAATGAAATAAAAATGAAATAAAAATGAAATAAAAATGAAATAAAAATGAAATAAAAATGAAATAAAAATGAAATAAAAATGAAATAAAAATGAAATAAAAATGAAATAAAAATGAAATAAAAATGAAATAAAAATGAAATAAAAATGAAATAAAAATGAAATAAAAATGATATAAAAATGAAATAAAAATGAAATAAAAATGAAATAAAAATGAAATAAAAATGAAATAAAAATGAAATAAAAATGAAATAAAAATGAAATAAAAATGGAATAAAAATGAAATAAAAATGAAATAAAAATGAAATAAAAATGAAATAAAAATGAAATAAAAATGAAATAAAAATGAAATAAAAATGAAATAAAAATGAAATAAAAATGAAATAAAAATGAAATAAAAATGAAATAAAAATGAAATAAAATGAAATAAAAATGAAACAAAAATGAAATAAAAATGAAATAAAAATAGAATAAAAATGAAATAAAAATGAAATAAAAATGAAATAAAAATGAAATTAAAATGAAATTAAAATGAAATTAAAATGAAATTAAAATGAAATAAAAATGAAATTAAAATGAAATTAAAATGAAATTAAAATGAAATAAAAATGAAATAAAAATGAAATAAAAATGAAATAAATGAAAATGGAATGAATATGGAATGAAAATGGAATGGACTGAAAATGCAATGAAAGTGGAATAAAAGTGAAATAAATATTAAATAAAAATGAAATAAAAATGAAATCAAATTGAAATCAAAATGAAATCAAAATGAAATCAAAATGAAATCAAAATTAAATCAAAATGAAATCAAAATGACATCAAACTGAAATCAAAATGAAATCAAAATGAATTTAAAACTAAATAAAAATTAACTTTTGTATTTTTTGACTTATCACTTCACTTTACTTCACTTTATTCTATTCTATTTTATTATATTTCACATGTGTATGGCTTTGTGTCGCGTTTTAATGACGGTCACGTGACTTTTATTCGCCTAGCGCCCATCCGCGAACCGACCGATAAAATGAAATAAAAATAAAACGGAAGTCCGTCCGGACCGTATGTCATATTATCCATTTTACTCGGAAATCATAAAACTTTACTAAAGCACGAAACGGTTAGATTTTTTATATATAATTGTAAAATTATTTTCATAACTCGTTAATCTTATAAAAATAATCCCACAAGCGGTACCCTTCAATTAACTGTAATTAATATAAAATACCAATAAAAAAACCATTTAATTTTTTTATTAGGATTGTTTATTTTTATTATTTTTATTATACGAAGATCCAGTGCGTTCACAACCTCCCGTAAATGTATGTTACGGCATTAAAGTGCTACCGCTATAATTGTAGGTACTTGGCGCATCGTTCGTTATCTACAAGGTAAGCATAGGTTCCAAACAAAAATAGCATCGGTCTCTCGTACTATTATAAGGTTGAGTTGTGTATGCGATCGTGGCAACGCAGCGCACAGCTTCCCCCTTCGAACGCTAGAGTGACACTGAGGCTCACGGCTCGCGCATGGATTTACTGCACAAAATCGCCCTAAAAAGGGTTTTTGTTAAACGAAATCTTTAAATTAAACAAAAACAAACAATAAATTTGAAGATAAATATGTTTCCAATATTATGTCGGAAGAACCGTGAAAATATCTTTTGTAGTTTAGGAGCAGAAGCAACTTTTATGTTGAAAACGTCCTGATTTAAATATTTTATTTTGCCATGATAATTTCTTTTTTTCAAATATTTCAAACAAGAATTATATTAATAACATATCAATAAATACTATATACTATTTTCAAAATTTATGATTGGATAGATTACGAGCGTTAGTACGTTAAAAGTAACCATTTTACGTAATTTTAGGTAGGCACGCGCCTTAAACTCCCCAATGTCATAAACAGGAATCCCGATCTCGATGTTATTAGAGGCATCCGTGACGACATTGTACAGAATAAGCAGGAAGAGAATCCGTTTCTATCACATTATAACTTTGTACCTCTTACCTCTGTTGATGTTGAAAGTTCTTTTCCGATGGATAAGTGGATTCTAAATATAAAAAGAAATTGTCTCAAAGTTGAAAATATTGAAAAACTTATGGTTATTTATTATAACTCTTTCAACAATGATATTAACAATGATAACAGTATTGATAATGATCATATTTTTGATGTTGATGATGATGATACAGATTGAAAGATGTTTATATAGTACAAATTTGTATACAATAAATGTTTTAAACGTATGATAATGAGTTTTTATTTCCATTACCTCGTTGCACACATACACATTGCATTTTCGATCGATATTCTACACAGTGCTTCATATGCCACGACACGCATTTTTCGGCATTAAACTATTGAATTTTTTTAATAAATTGGCCCCAAGTGTGAATTAGTGTAGATTATGTACTCTCACTAATCCCGGGAAATCCCGCGTTCAATAAAAATAAATAATGTTTTTTGGTGGTTGTAACCACTCTTAGTTAGGTCCTCCTACGAAGTTTAGGTATATAGGCACTACCTATTCCGAGCTCTGGTTATTAACAACGACCTCAACTAATGAACTGCATTGCCTCTACCATACATGCCTACTTATACTTATATCTTACTATATATTCATATACACGGTGAATCTGAGTAACCCAAAAGATTTTAACTATAAAATCCTGAGGTCATAAGGAGTAATAAAATAAATGTTATATGAATTTAGGTAAATTTCGACAAAAACATATTTTTTTTTTGTTTTTTTTTTCGATTTTTTAAATGCGTTTGAATATAAAAACATAAATGTTATTGTTAAAACTGTCGATTAAAATAAATTAGTACATTTTTTTTCGTAAAAAAATAGTTTACGTAAAGTAATCCTTGGCACTTTGATATCTGTCAATAAAAATGTCTAGACTAGACCCCATGAAGGGTGAAATCGCCATCGAAAAATCGTTTTGCTCTGAGTCACAATAAAATATGTTTTTTTTAATTTAGTTAGTAGTAATTCTGAAACTAGAAAAGTTTATACGACATTTTAGTCTCCAATTATGATCAGGAATTTATGGTTTTAATCTTTCGGGTTACTCAGATTCACCGTGTATATATCTTCAGTGATTTTGCTTGTATCGCAGACCTATTTTTCATATTATGTACCAAGTGAAGCAAGCTTGTTTTATTTTTAACCGACTTCAAGATTTAAAAGAAGGTTGTCAATTCGGTTGTATGTTGTTTAATTTTGTTTTTTTTTTTATGTTTGTTACTCAATAACTCCTTCATATATGAACCTATTGTAAAAAATACTTTTTTTATCGTAAGTATATACATACAGTTTGGTCCCGTTTTTGTACGCAGTTCTGATGACGGGATCCATGAGGAATCGAGAAAACTCCTCAAATCTATAGCGTTAGTGATTTAAATCTTTTTATCTAAAATATATATAAAATGAAATAAAAATGGAAAGAAAATGGAAATAAAAATGAAATAAAAATGATATAAAAATGAAATAAAAATGAAGTAAAAATGAAGTAAAAAAGAAATAAAAATGAAATAAAAATGAAATAAAAATGAAATAAAAATGAAATAAAAATGAAATAAAAATGAAATATAAATGAAATAAAAATGAAATAAAAATGAAATAAAAATGAAGTAAAAATGAAGTAAAAATGAAATAAAAATGAAATAAAAATGAAATAAAAATGAAATACAAATGAAATAAAAATGAAATAAAAATGAAATAAAAATGAAATAAAAATGAAATAAAAATGAAATAAAAATGAAATAAAAATGAAATAAAAATGAAATAAAAATGAAATAAAAATGAAATAAAAATGAAATAAAAATGAAATAAAAATGAAATAAAAATGAAATAAAAATGAAATAAAAATGAAGTAAAAATGAAATAAAAATGAAGTAAAAATGAAATAAAAATGAAATAAAAATGAAATAAAAATGAAATAAAAATGAAATAAAAATGAAATAAGAATGAAATAAGAATGAAATAAGAATGAAATAAAAATGAAATAAAAATGGAATAAAAATGAAATAAAAATGAAATAAAAATGAAATAAAAATGGAATAAAAATGATATAAAAATTAAAGAAAAATGAAATAAAAATGAAATAAAAATGAAATAAAAATGAAATAAAAATGATATAAAAATTAAAGAAAAATGAAATAAAAATGAAATAAAAATGAAATTAAAATGAAATTAAAATGAAATAAAAATGAAATAAAAATGAAATTAAAATGAAATAAAAATGAAATTAAAATGAAATAAAAATGAAATAAAAATGAAATAAAAATGAAATAAAAATGAAATAAAAATGAAATAAAAATGAAATTAAAATGAAATAAAAATGAAATAAAAATGAAATAAAAATGAAATAAAAATGAAATAAAAATGAAATAAAAATGAAATAAAAATGAAATAAAAATGAAATAAAAATGAAATAAAAATGAAATAAAAATGAAATAAAAATGAAATAAAAATGAAATAAAAATGAAATAAAAATGAAATAAAAATGAAATAAAAATGAAATAAAAATGAAATAAAAATGAAATAAAAATGAAATAAAAATGAAATAAAAATGAAATAAAAATGAAATAAAAATGAAATAAAAATGAAATAAAAATGAAATAAAAATGAAATAAAAATGAAATAAAAATGAAATAAAAATGAAATAAAAATGAAATAAAAATGAAATAAAAATGAAATAAAAATGAAATAAAAATGAAATAAAAATGAAATAAAAATGAAATAAAAATGAAATAAAAATGAAATAAAAATGAAATAAAAATGAAATAAAAATGAAATAAAAATGAAATAAAAATGAAATAAAAATGAAATAAAAATGAAATAAAAATGAAATAAAAATGAAATAAAAATGAAATAAAAATGAAATAAAAATGAAATAAAAATGAAATAAAAATGAAATAAAAATGAAATAAAAATGAAATAAAAATGAAATAAAAATGAAATAAAAATGAAATAAAAATGAAATAAAAATGAAATAAAAATGAAATAAAAATGAAATAAAAATGAAATAAAAATGAAATAAAAATGAAATAAAAATGAAATAAAAATGAAATAAAAATGAAATAAAAATGAAATAAAAATGAAATAAAAATGAAATAAAAATGAAATAAAAATGAAATAAAAATGAAATAAAAATGAAATAAAAATGAAATAAAAATGAAATAAAAATAAAATAAAAATGAAATAAAAATGAAATAAAAATGAAATAAAAATGAAATAAAAATGAAATAAAAATGAAGTAAAAATGAAATAAAAATGAAATAAAAATGAAATAAAAATGAAATAAAAATGAAATAAAAATGAAATAAAAATGAAATAAAAATGAAATAAAAATGAAATAAAAATGAAATAAAAATGAAATAAAAATGAAATAAAAATGAAATAAAAATGAAATAAAAATGAAATAAAAATGAAATAAAAATGAAATAAAAATGAAATAAAAATGAAATAAAAATGAAATAAAAATGAAATAAAAATGAAATAAAAATGAAATAAAAATGAAGTAAAAATGAAATAAAAATGAAATAAAAATGAAATAAAAATGAAATAAAAATGAAATAAAAATGAAATAAAAATGAAATAAAAATGAAATAAAAATGAAATAAAAATGAAATAAAAATGAAATAAAAATGAAATTAAAATGAAATTAAAATGAAATTAAAATGAAATTAAAATGAAATTAAAATGAAATTAAAATGAAATTAAAATGAAATTAAAATGAAATTAAAATGAAATTAAAATGAAATTAAAATGAAATAAAAATGAAATAAAAATGAAATAAAAATGAAATAAAAATGAAATAAAAATGAAATAAAAATGAAATAAAAATGAAATAAAAATGAAATAAAAATGAAATAAAAATGAAATAAAAATGAAATAAAAATGAAATAAAAATGAAATAAAAATGAAAATGGAATGAAAATGGAATGAATATGGAATGAAAATGGAATGGACTGAAAATGGAATGAAAGTGGAATAAAAGTGAAATAAAAATGAAATAAAAATTAAATCAAATTGAAATCAAAATGAAATCAAAATGAAATCAAAATGAAATCAAAATGAAATCAAAATGACATCAAACTGAAATCAAAATGAAATCAAAACTAAATAAAAATTAACTTTTGTCTTTTTTGACTTATCACTTCACTTTACTTCACTTTATCCTAGTCTATTTTATTTTATTTTATTTCACATGTGTATGGCTTTGTGTCGCGTTTTAATGACGGTCACGTGACTTTTATTCGCCTAGCGCCCATCCGCGAACCGACCGATAAAATGAAATAAAAATAAAACGGAAGTCCATCCGGACCGTATGTCATATTATCCATTTTACTCGGAAATCATAAAACTTTACTAAAGCACGAAACGGTTAGATTTTTTTATATATAATTGTAAAATTAATTTCATAACTCGTTAATCTTATAAAAACAATCCCACAAGCGGTACCCTTCAATTAACTGTAATTAATATAAAATACCAATAAAAAAAAACATTAATTTTTTTTATTAGGATTGTTTATTTTTATTATTTTGATTATACGAAGATCCAGTGCGTTCACAACCTCCCGTAAATGTATGTTACGGCATTAAAGTGCTACCGCTATAATTGTAGGTACTTGGCGCATCGTTCGTTATCTACAAGGTAAGCATAGGTTCCAAACAAAAAGTAGCATCGGTCTCTCGTACTATTATAAGGTTGAGTTGTGTATGCGATCGTGGCAACGCAGCGCACAGCCTCCCCCTTCGAACGCTAGAGTGACACTGAGGCTCACGGCTCGCGCATGGATTTACTGCACCAAATCGCCCTAAAAAGGGTTTTTGTTAAACGAAATCTTTAAATTAAACAAAAACAAACAATAAATTTGAAGATAAATATGTTTCCAATATTATGTCGGAAGAACCGTGAAAATATATTTTGTAGTTTAGGAGCAGAAGCAACTTTTATGTTGAAAACGTCCTGATTTAAATATTTTATTTTGCCATGATAATTACTTTTTTTCAAATATTTTAAACAAGAATTATATTAATAACATATCAATAAATACTATATACTATTTTCAAAATTTATGATTGGATAGATTACGAGCGTTAGGACGTTAAAAGTAACCATTTTACGTAATTTTAGGTAGGCACGCGCCTTAAACTCCCCAATGTCATAAACAGGGCCCTATTTAATAAACATTACAAGTCGACAATTCTGTAAATAAGTGACATATTTGTTAAATTTATCTACAAGTGCTGTTTAATAAATCCTACAAATAAGTAAGAAGGTTACAAGAAAATAACTTACAATTATTACCATTGTAAACATTGTTTAATAAACGTTTACATATGTAAAAAACGCCTGTCGATTTCAATGACAATTTGTACTTACAAAATTGTAATTGTGAGCTACAATTTACATAAAATGTAAGTTTTTGCTACAAGTTCTTAATATATGAGGGTAGTCCTTATTTGTTACTCATTAAAATTATTGAATTGGTTTACCTATTGAAATGATGGATAACAATAACAAAATTACTATTTTATCTCTAATATACGAGAATAAAGATATATTATTCGGTCGGTTTAGTGAGACTTTAACCCATGAAATAAAAATCAAGAAGTGGAAAGATATTGCCGAACAACTACAATCATTAAGTATTTATAACAAAGACTGGAAGTACCTACGTGACACAACATGGCAAAACGTCAGAAAAAGGACTATCGTAAGTAATTTCAATCACATCAATCGATAGGTCTTTAAAAATAACATTGAGTTTTTTGATTAAGTGGATATTCAGAAATAATGACTTCGAAAGCCTAAAAAATTGTGCCCCCCCCCCCTGTCTTTTGAACCGTAAGTCGAAAAGTTATGTGAAAATTCAAGAAGATACACATTCTTTCAACGAAAATTATTTTGCACATTATCGGTTTAGGCGTTTTTGAGTTATCTCCAAAAAACTACGTACTTAGGCAGATACGACCTTGCGATAATAATTTATTCGATAGTTGCTAGTGTAGCTACGGCTGATTTTTATAAATAATGATACGGAACCCTTCATGTCCGACTCGCACTTGGCCGGTTTTTTTATACCACGATGGATGCACTTTGCAGACTCATCATAAACTTCTACACTCTGCTTTTTCAAACTGTTATTAAAGTACCTTATTTTAATATTTTTTAAGGAAAAAAGGGACAATCGTCAGCAGACGGGATCGGGAGGAGGGAAAAAATGCAGATATGACGATGTTGACGAACTCGTACTAAAAATAATCGGGAAAGATTCTCCTGTCATAGAAGGTCTTCGTGTGCCGGAATCATCCGGTACAAATCTAGCACAAGTTCAAGAATCTGAGCCGAGTACAACTGTGTGTGATTCACCTGTTCAACAAACTCCAACCCAATTACCTCGTGCACCTATTAGGAAAAGATATCACAGTATGTCGATAAATGAAGCAAATGTGAAGCAAATGAGTCCCAAGCATACAATGATCTCAAGACGAAAAAAATGGAAGTAGAATTAAAATTGGCTAATGAAAAACTAGAAATTGCAAAGCGTGAACGACATAAGTTAGATTTGGAAATATTAAAACTGGAGAGGGAGTTGAACATACAGCAGCCATCTAATTTCACATTACCATTTTATCTACAAAATGTAGTTGTTGAATCTACTTCTCCAATTGTTATCAATGCTTTGGGGGCAGATCAAGCAAACGGAGCAGATAATTTACTGACCAATAGCCTAGACACATTTTTTATGCAGTTATGTACCGTTGCTTTGGTTACTCCATGTGCATCTGCTACTACATGGTACTGAGAGCCACAGCCCATCCAGTGCAATGTACACAAAATCTGTTGAGTCGGCGTAAGGGCTGCATTTCTTTTTGTATCATGTTCAAGATCATGCCCTATTTTTAAAAGTAAATATTCGACGGTAGACTTGCTCACCCGAAATTTCTCGTTGAACGAAAAATCCGTTACATCAAAAGTAAAATGTATCCTTGTACGAAAAACTCGCCGATTCCGTTGAATTACATATTGGTTATCACTATCCTCGCTATTACTGTCACTGCTCGTTGTTAGAACCATGTTTTTTTCTTATTCAGAACGTAAAGCACACTTCAAATCCAGTTTTACACAGCATTAAACACCTGTCGGAATTATATTACGATTTACAAAATATGTAAACTTGTCAGTACAATTATGTGTTTAATAAAGTACATTTCCATACAAAATTGTAAACAATCACCTGTAAGGTGAAAATGTTTATTAAACAGAATTATGTAAAATTGTAGCTACAATTATACAATTTTGTACATTTTCCACCATGACAAATTTGTAACTTATAATTTTTATTAAACAGAAACTTGTAGAATTGTAACTTGTAAGGTACAATTTACGATTTACAATTTGTAATGTTTATTAAACAGGGCCCAGGAATCCCGATCTCGATGTTATTAGAGGCATCCGTGACGACATTGTACAGAATAAGCAGGAAGAGAATCCGTTACTATCACATTATAACTTTGTACCTCTTACCTCTGTTGTTGTTGAAAGTTCTTTTCCGATGGATAAGTGGATTCTAAATATAAAAAGAAATTGTCTCAAAGTTGAAAATATTGAAAAACTTATGGTTATTTATTATAACTCTTTCAACAATGATGTTAACAATGATAACAGTATTGATAATGATCATATTTTTGATGTTGATGATGATGATACAGATTGAAAGATGTTTATATAGTACAAATTTGTATACAATAAATGTTTTAAACGTATGATAATGAGTTTTTATTTCCATTACCTCGTTACACACATACACATTGCATTTTCGATCGATATTCTACACAGTGCTTCATATGCCACGACACGCATTTTTCGGCATTAAACTATTGAATTTTACTAATAAATTGGCCCCAAGTGTGAATTAGTGTAGATTATGTACTCTCACTAATCCCGGGAAATCCCGCGTTCAATAAAAATAAATAATGTTTTTTGGTGGTTGTAACCACTCTTAGTTAGGTCCTCCTACGAAGTTTAGGTATATAGGCACTACCTATTCCGAGCTCTGGTTATTAACAACGACCTCAACTAATGAACTGCATTGCCTCTACCATACATGCCTACTTATACTTATATCTTACTATATATTCATATACACGGTGAATCTGAGTAACCCAAAAGATTTTAACTATAAAATCCTGAGGTCATAAGGAGTAATAAAATAAATGTTATATGAATTTAGGTCAATTTCGATGAAAACATATTTTTTTTTTGTTTTTTTTTTCGATTTTTTAATGCTTTTGAATATAAAAACATAAATGTTATTGTTAAAACTGTCGATTAAAATAAATTAGTACATTTTTTTTCGTAAAAAAATAGTTTACGTAAAGTAATTCTTGGCACTTTGATATCTGTCAATAAAAATGTCTAGACTAGACCCCATGAAGGGTGAAATCGCCATCGAAAAATCGTTTTGCTCTGAGTCACAATAAAATATGTTTTTTTTTATTTAGTTAGTAGTAATTCTGAAACTAGAAAAGTTTATACGACATTTTAGTCTCCAATTATGATCAGGAATTTATGGTTAAAATCTTTCGGGTTACTCAGATTCACCGTGTATATATCTTCAGTGATTTTGCTTGTATCGCAGACCTATTTTTCATATTATGTACCAAGTGAAGCAAGCTTGTTTTATTTTTAACCGACTTCAAGATTTAAAAGGAGAAGGTTGTCAATTCGGTTGTATGTTGTTTAATTTTGTTTTTTTTTTTTATGTTTGTTACTCAATAACTCCTTCATATATGAACCTATTGTAAAAAATACTTTTTTTATCGTAAGTATATACATACAGTTTGGTCCCGTTTTTGTACGCAGTTCTGATGACGGGATCCATGAGGAATCGAGTAAACTCCTCAAATCTATAGCGTTAGTGATTTAAATCTTTTTATCTAAAATATATATAAAATGAAATAAAAATGGAAAGGAAATGGAATAAAAATGGAATAAAATGAAATAAAAATGAAATAAAATGAAATAAAAATGAAATAAAAATGAAATAAAAATGGAATAAAAATGAAATAAAAATGATATAAAAATTAAAGAAAAATTAAATAAAAATGAAATAAAAATGAAATAAAAATGAAATAAAAATGAAATAAAAATGAAATAAAAATGAAATAAAAATGAAATAAAAATGAAATAAAAATGAAATAAAAATGAAATAAAAATGAAATAAAAATGAAATAAAAATGAAATAAAAATGAAATAAAACTGAAATAAAAATGAAATAAAAATGAAATAAAAATGAAATAAAAATGAAATAAAAATGAAATAAAAATGAAATAAAAATGAAATAAAAATGAAATAAAAATGAAATAAAAATGAAATAAAAATGAAATAAAAATGAAATAAAAATGAAATAAAAATGAAATAAAAATGAAATAAAAATGAAATAAAAATGAAATAAAAATGAAATAAAAATGAAATAAAAATGAAATAAAAATGAAATAAAAATGAAATAAAAATGAAATAAAAATGAAATAAAAATGAAATAAAAATGAAATAAAAATGAAATAAAAATGAAATAAAAATGAAATAAAAATGAAATAAAAATGAAATAAAAATGAAATAAAAATGAAATAAAAATGAAATAAAAATGAAATAAAAATGAAATAAAAATGAAATAAAAATGAAATAAAAATGAAATAAAAATGAAATAAAAATGAAATAAAAATGAAATAAAAATGAAATAAAAATGAAATAAAAATGAAATAAAAATGAAATAAAAATGAAATAAAAATGATATAAAAATGAAATAAAAATGAAATAAAAATGAAATAAAAATGAAATAAAAATGAAATAAAAATGAAATAAAAATGAAATAAAAATGGAATAAAAATGAAATAAAAATGAAATAAAAATGAAATAAAAATGAAATAAAAATGAAATAAAAATGAAATAAAAATGAAATAAAAATGAAATAAAAATGAAATAAAAATGAAATAAAAATGAAATAAAATGAAATAAAAATGAAACAAAAATGAAATAAAAATGAAATAAAAATAGAATAAAAATGAAATAAAAATGAAATAAAAATGAAATTAAAATGAAATTAAAATGAAATTAAAATGAAATTAAAATGAAATAAAAATGAAATTAAAATGAAATAAAAATGAAATAAAAATGAAATAAAAATGAAATAAAAATGAAATAAATGAAAATGGAATGAATATGGAATGAAAATGGAATGGACTGAAAATGCAATGAAAGTGGAATAAAAGTGAAATAAATATTAAATAAAAATGAAATAAAAATGAAATCAAATTGAAATCAAAATGAAATCAAAATGAAATCAAAATGAAATCAAAATTAAATCAAAATGAAATCAAAATGACATCAAACTGAAATCAAAATGAAATCAAAATGAATTTAAAACTAAATAAAAATTAACTTTTGTATTTTTTGACTTATCACTTCACTTTACTTCACTTTATTCTATTCTATTTTATTATATTTCACATGTGTATGGCTTTGTGTCGCGTTTTAATGACGGTCACGTGACTTTTATTCGCCTAGCGCCCATCCGCGAACCGACCGATAAAATGAAATAAAAATAAAACGGAAGTCCGTCCGGACCGTATGTCATATTATCCATTTTACTCGGAAATCATAAAACTTTACTAAAGCACGAAACGGTTAGATTTTTTATATATAATTGTAAAATTATTTTCATAACTCGTTAATCTTATAAAAATAATCCCACAAGAGGTACCCTTCAATTAACTGTAATTAATATAAAATACCAATAAAAAAACCATTTAATTTTTTTATTAGGATTGTTTATTTTTATTATTTTTATTATACGAAGATCCAGTGCGTTCACAACCTCCCGTAAATGTATGTTACGGCATTAAAGTGCTACCGCTATAATTGTAGGTACTTGGCGCATCGTTCGTTATCTACAAGGTAAGCATAGGTTCCAAACAAAAAGTAGCATCGGTCTCTCGTACTATTATAAGGTTGAGTTGTGTATGCGATCGTGGCAACGCAGCGCACAGCTTCCCCCTTCGAACGCTAGAGTGACACTGAGGCTCACGGCTCGCGCATGGATTTACTGCACAAAATCGCCCTAAAAAGGGTTTTTGTTAAACGAAATCTTTAAATTAAACAAAAACAAACAATAAATTTGAAGATAAATATGTTTCCAATATTATGTCGGAAGAACCGTGAAAATATCTTTTGTAGTTTAGGAGCAGAAGCAACTTTTATGTTGAAAACGTCCTGATTTAAATATTTTATTTTGCCATGATAATTTCTTTTTTTCAAATATTTCAAACAAGAATTATATTAATAACATATCAATAAATACTATATACTATTTTCAAAATTTATGATTGGATAGATTACGAGCGTTAGGACGTTAAAAGTAACCATTTTACGTAATTTTAGGTAGGCACGCGCCTTAAACTCCCCAATGTCATAAACAGGAATCCCGATCTCGATGTTATTAGAGGCATCCGTGACGACATTGTACAGAATAAGCAGGAAGAGAATCCGTTTCTATCACATTATAACTTTGTACCTCTTACCTCTGTTGATGTTGAAAGTTCTTTTCCGATGGATAAGTGGATTCTAAATATAAAAAGAAATTGTCTCAAAGTTGAAAATATTGAAAAACTTATGGTTATTTATTATAACTCTTTCAACAATGATATTAACAATGATAACAGTATTGATAATGATCATATTTTTGATGTTGATGATGATGATACAGATTGAAAGATGTTTATATAGTACAAATTTGTATACAATAAATGTTTTAAACGTATGATAATGAGTTTTTATTTCCATTACCTCGTTGCACACATACACATTGCATTTTCGATCGATATTCTACACAGTGCTTCATATGCCACGACACGCATTTTTCGGCATTAAACTATTGAATTTTTTTAATAAATTGGCCCCAAGTGTGAATTAGTGTAGATTATGTACTCTCACTAATCCCGGGAAATCCCGCGTTCAATAAAAATAAATAATGTTTTTTGGTGGTTGTAACCACTCTTAGTTAGGTCCTCCTACGAAGTTTAGGTATATAGGCACTACCTATTCCGAGCTCTGGTTATTAACAACGACCTCAACTAATGAACTGCATTGCCTCTACCATACATGCCTACTTATACTTATATCTTACTATATATTCATATACACGGTGAATCTGAGTAACCCAAAAGATTTTAACTATAAAATCCTGAGGTCATAAGGAGTAATAAAATAAATGTTATATGAATTTAGGTAAATTTCGACAAAAACATATTTTTTTTTTGTTTTTTTTTTCGATTTTTTAAATGCGTTTGAATATAAAAACATAAATGTTATTGTTAAAACTGTCGATTAAAATAAATTAGTACATTTTTTTTCGTAAAAAAATAGTTTACGTAAAGTAATCCTTGGCACTTTGATATCTGTCAATAAAAATGTCTAGACTAGACCCCATGAAGGGTGAAATCGCCATCGAAAAATCGTTTTGCTCTGAGTCACAATAAAATATGTTTTTTTTAATTTAGTTAGTAGTAATTCTGAAACTAGAAAAGTTTATACGACATTTTAGTCTCCAATTATGATCAGGAATTTATGGTTTTAATCTTTCGGGTTACTCAGATTCACCGTGTATATATCTTCAGTGATTTTGCTTGTATCGCAGACCTATTTTTCATATTATGTACCAAGTGAAGCAAGCTTGTTTTATTTTTAACCGACTTCAAGATTTAAAAGAAGGTTGTCAATTCGGTTGTATGTTGTTTAATTTTGTTTTTTTTTTTATGTTTGTTACTCAATAACTCCTTCATATATGAACTTATTGTAAAAAATACTTTTTTTATCGTAAGTATATACATACAGTTTGGTCCCGTTTTTGTACGCAGTTCTGATGACGGGATCCATGAGGAATCGAGAAAACTCCTCAAATCTATAGCGTTAGTGATTTAAATCTTTTTATCTAAAATATATATAAAATGAAATAAAAATGGAAAGAAAATGGAAATAAAAATGAAATAAAAATGATATAAAAATGAAATAAAAATGAAGTAAAAATGAAGTAAAAAAGAAATAAAAATGAAATAAAAATGAAATAAAAATGAAATAAAAATGAAATAAAAATGAAATAAAAATGAAATATAAATGAAATAAAAATGAAATAAAAATGAAATAAAAATGAAGTAAAAATGAAGTAAAAATGAAATAAAAATGAAATAAAAATGAAATAAAAATGAAATAAAAATGAAATACAAATGAAATAAAAATGAAATAAAAATGAAATAAAAATGAAGTAAAAATGAAATAAAAATGAAGTAAAAATGAAATAAAAATGAAATAAAAATGAAATAAGAATGAAATAAGAATGAAATAAGAATGAAATAAAAATGAAATAAAAATGGAATAAAAATGAAATAAAAATGAAATAAAAATGAAATAAAAATGGAATAAAAATGATATAAAAATTAAAGAAAAATGAAATAAAAATGAAATAAAAATGAAATAAAAATGAAATAAAAATGAAATAAAAATGAAATAAAAATGAAATAAAAATGAAATAAAAATGAAATAAAAATGATATAAAAATTAAAGAAAAATGAAATAAAAATGAAATAAAAATGAAATTAAAATGAAATAAAAATGAAATTAAAATGAAATTAAAATGAAATAAAAATGAAATTAAAATGAAATAAAAATGAAATAAAAATGAAATTAAAATGAAATAAAAATGAAATAAAAATGAAATAAAAATGAAATTAAAATGAAATTAAAATGAAATTAAAATGAAATAAAAATGAAATAAAAATGAAATAAAAATGAAATAAAAATGAAATAAAAATGAAATAAAAATGAAATAAAAATGAAATAAAAATGAAATAAAAATGAAATAAAAATGAAATAAAAATGAAATAAAAATGAAATAAAAATGAAATAAAAATGAAATAAAAATGAAATAAAAATGAAATAAAAATGAAATAAAAATGAAATAAAAATGAAATAAAAATGAAATAAAAATGAAATAAAAATGAAATAAAAATGAAATAAAAATGAAATAAAAATGAAATAAAAATGAAATAAAAATGAAATAAAAATGAAATAAAAATGAAATAAAAATGAAATAAAAATGAAATAAAAATGAAATAAAAATGAAATAAAAATGAAATAAAAATGAAATAAAAATGAAATAAAAATGAAATAAAAATGAAATAAAAATGAAATAAAAATGAAATAAAAATGAAATAAAAATGAAATAAAAATGAAATAAAAATGAAATAAAAATGAAATAAAAATGAAATAAAAATGAAATAAAAATGAAATAAAAATGAAATAAAAATGAAATAAAAATGAAATAAAAATGAAATAAAAATGAAATAAAAATGAAATAAAAATGAAATAAAAATGAAATAAAAATGAAATAAAAATGAAATAAAAATGAAATAAAAATGAAATAAAAATGAAATAAAAATGAAATAAAAATGAAATAAAAATGAAATAAAAATGAAATAAAAATGAAATAAAAATGAAATAAAAATGAAATAAAAATGAAATAAAAATGAAATAAAAATGAAATAAAAATGAAATAAAAATGAAATAAAAATAAAATAAAAATGAAATAAAAATGAAATAAAAATGAAATAAAAATGAAATAAAAATGAAATAAAAATGAAGTAAAAATGAAATAAAAATGAAATAAAAATGAAATAAAAATGAAATAAAAATGAAATAAAAATGAAATAAAAATGAATTAAAAATGAAATAAAAATGAAATAAAAATGAAATAAAAATGAAATAAAAATGAAATAAAAATGAAATAAAAATGAAATAAAAATGAAATAAAAATGAAATAAAAATGAAATAAAAATGAAATAAAAATGAAATAAAAATGAAATAAAAATGAAATAAAAATGAAATAAAAATGAAATAAAAATGAAATAAAAATGAAATAAAAATGAAATAAAAATGAAATAAAAATGAAATAAAAATGAAATAAAAATGAAATAAAAATGAAATAAAAATGAAATAAAAATGAAATAAAAATGAAATAAAAATGAAATAGAAATGAAATAAAAATGAAATAAAAATGAAATAAAAATGAAATAAAAATGAAATAAAAATGAAATAAAAATGAAATAAAAATGAAATAAAAATGAAATAAAAATGAAGTAAAAATGAAATAAAAATGAAATAAAAATGAAATAAAAATGAAATAAAAATGAAATAAAAATGAAATAAAAATGAAATAAAAATAGAATAAAAATAGAATAAAAATGAAATAAAAATGAAATTAAAATGAAATTAAAATGAAATTAAAATGAAATTAAAATGAAATTAAAATGAAATTAAAATGAAATTAAAATGAAATTAAAATGAAATTAAAATGAAATTAAAATGAAATTAAAATGAAATAAAAATGAAATAAAAATGAAATAAAAATGAAATAAAAATGAAATAAAAATGAAATAAAAATGAAATAAAAATGAAATAAAAATGAAATAAAAATGAAATAAAAATGAAATAAAAATGAAATAAAAATGAAATAAAAATGAAATAAAAATGAAATAAAAATGAAATAAAAATGAAATAAAAATGAAATAAAAATGAAATAAAAATGAAATAAAAATGAAATAAAAATGAAATAAAAATGAAATAAAAATGAAATAAAAATGAAATAAAAATGAAATAAAAATGAAATAAAAATGAAATAAAAATGAAATAAAAATGAAATAAAAATGAAATAAAAATGAAATAAAAATGAAATAAAAATGAAATAAAAATGAAATAAAAATGAAATAAAAATGAAATAAAAATGAAATAAAAATGAAATTAAAATGAAATTAAAATGAAATTAAAATGAAATTAAAATGAAATTAAAATGAAATTAAAATGAAATTAAAATGAAATTAAAATGAAATTAAAATGAAATTAAAATGAAATTAAAATGAAATTAAAATGAAATTAAAATGAAATTAAAATGAAATTAAAATGAAATAAAAATGAAATAAAAATGAAATAAAAATGAAATAAAAATGAAATAAAAATGAAATAAAAATGAAATAAAAATGAAATAAAAATGAAATAAAAATGAAATAAAAATGAAATAAAAATGAAATAAAAATGAAATAAAAATGAAATAAAAATGAAATAAAAATGAAATAAAAATGAAATAAAAATGAAATAAAAATGAAATAAAAATGAAATAAAAATGAAATAAAAATGAAATAAAAATGAAATAAAAATGAAAATGGAATGAATATGGAATGAAAATGGAATGGACTGAAAATGGAATGAAAGTGGAATAAAAGTGAAATAAAAATGAAATAAAAATTAAATCAAATTGAAATCAAAATGAAATCAAAATGAAATCAAAATGAAATCAAAATGAAATCAAAATGACATCAAACTGAAATCAAAATGAAATCAAAACTAAATAAAAATTAACTTTTGTCTTTTTTGACTTATCACTTCACTTTACTTCACTTTATCCTAGTCTATTTTATTTTATTTTATTTCACATGTGTATGGCTTTGTGTCGCGTTTTAATGACGGTCACGTGACTTTTATTCGCCTAGCGCCCATCCGCGAACCGACCGATAAAATGAAATAAAAATAAAACGGAAGTCCGTCCGGACCGTATGTCATATTATCCATTTTACTCGGAAATCATAAAACTTTACTAAAGCACGAAACGGTTAGATTTTTTTATATATAATTGTAAAATTAATTTCATAACTCGTTAATCTTATAAAAACAATCCCACAAGCGGTACCCTTCAATTAACTGTAATTAATATAAAATACCAATAAAAAAAACCATTAATTTTTTTTATTAGGATTGTTTATTTTTATTATTTTGATTATACGAAGATCCAGTGCGTTCACAACCTCCCGTAAATGTATGTTACGGCATTAAAGTGCTACCGCTATAATTGTAGGTACTTGGCGCATCGTTCGTTATCTACAAGGTAAGCATAGGTTCCAAACAAAAAGTAGCATCGGTCTCTCGTACTATTATAAGGTTGAGTTGTGTATGCGATCGTGGCAACGCAGCGCACAGCCTCCCCTTCGAACGCTAGAGTGACACTGAGGCTCACGGCTCGCGCATGGATTTACTGCACCAAATCGCCCTAAAAAGGGTTTTTGTTAAACGAAATCTTTAAATTAAACAAAAACAAACAATAAATTTGAAGATAAATATGTTTCCAATATTATGTCGGAAGAACCGTGAAAATATATTTTGTAGTTTAGGAGCAGAAGCAACTTTTATGTTGAAAACGTCCTGATTTAAATATTTTATTTTGCCATGATAATTACTTTTTTTCAAATATTTTAAACAAGAATTATATTAATAACATATCAATAAATACTATATACTATTTTCAAAATTTATGATTGGATAGATTACGAGCGTTAGGACGTTAAAAGTAACCATTTTACGTAATTTTAGGTAGGCACGCGCCTTAAACTCCCCAATGTCATAAACAGGGCCCTATTTAATAAACATTACAAGTCGACAATTCTGTAAATAAGTGACATATTTGTTAAATTTATCTACAAGTGCTGTTTAATAAATCCTACAAATAAGTAAGAAGGTTACAAGAAAATAACTTACAATTATTACCATTGTAAACATTGTTTAATAAACGTTTACATATGTAAAAAACGCCTGTCGATTTCAATGACAATTTGTACTTACAAAATTGTAATTGTGAGCTACAATTTACATAAAATGTAAGTTTTTGCTACAAGTTCTTAATATATGAGGGTAGTCCTTATTTGTTACTCATTAAAATTATTGAATTGGTTTACCTATTGAAATGATGGATAACAATAACAAAATTACTATTTTATCTCTAATATACGAGAATAAAGATATATTATTCGGTCGGTTTAGTGAGACTTTAACCCATGAAATAAAAATCAAGAAGTGGAAAGATATTGCCGAACAACTACAATCATTAAGTATTTATAACAAAGACTGGAAGTACCTACGTGACACAACATGGCAAAACGTCAGAAAAAGGACTATCGTAAGTAATTTCAATCACATCAATCGATAGGTCTTTAAAAATAACATTGAGTTTTTTGATTAAGTGGATATTCAGAAATAATGACTTCGAAAGCCTAAAAAATTGTGCCCCCCCCCCCCTGTCTTTTGAACCGTAAGTCGAAAAGTTATGTGAAAATTCAAGAAGATACACATTCTTTCAACGAAAATTATTTTGCACATTATCGGTTTAGGCGTTTTTGAGTTATCTCCAAAAAACTACGTACTTAGGCAGATACGACCTTGCGATAATAATTTATTCGATAGTTGCTAGTGTAGCTACGGCTGATTTTTATAAATAATGATACGGAACCCTTCATGTCCGACTCGCACTTGGCCGGTTTTTTTATACCACGATGGATGCACTTTGCAGACTCATCATAAACTTCTACACTCTGCTTTTTCAAACTGTTATTAAAGTACCTTATTTTAATATTTTTTAAGGAAAAAAGGGACAATCGTCAGCAGACGGGATCGGGAGGAGGGAAAAAATGCAGATATGACGATGTTGACGAACTCGTACTAAAAATAATCGGGAAAGATTCTCCTGTCATAGAAGGTCTTCGTGTGCCGGAATCATCCGGTACAAATCTAGCACAAGTTCAAGAATCTGAGCCGAGTACAACTGTGTGTGATTCACCTGTTCAACAAACTCCAACCCAATTACCTCGTGCACCTATTAGGAAAAGATATCACAGTATGTCGATAAATGAAGCAAATGAGTCCCAAGCATACAATGATCTCAAGACGAAAAAAATGGAAGTAGAATTAAAATTGGCTAATGAAAAACTAGAAATTGCAAAGCGTGAACGACATAAGTTAGATTTGGAAATATTAAAACTGGAGAGGGAGTTGAACATACAGCAGCCATCTAATTTCACATTACCATTTTATCTACAAAATGTAGTTGTTGAATCTACTTCTCCAATTGTTATCAATGCTTTGGGGGCAGATCAAGCAAACGGAGCAGATAATTTACTGACCAATAGCCTAGACACATTTTTTATGCAGTTACGTACCGTTGCTTTGGTTACTCCATGTGCATCTGCTACTACATGGTACTGAGAGCCACAGCCCATCCAGTGCAATGTACACAAAATCTGTTGAGTCGGCGTAAGGGCTGCATTTCTTTTTGTATCATGTTCAAGATCATGCCCTATTTTTAAAAGTAAATATTCGACGGTAGACTTGCAGTACAATTATGTGTTTAATAAAGTACATTTCCATACAAAATTGTAAACAATCACCTGTAAGGTGAAAATGTTTATTAAACAGAATTATGTAAAATTGTAGCTACAATTATACAATTTTGTACATTTTCCACCATGACAAATTTGTAACTTATAATTTTTATTAAACAGAAACTTGTAGAATTGTAACTTGTAAGGTACAATTTACGATTTACAATTTGTAATGTTTATTAAACAGGGCCCAGGAATCCCGATCTCGATGTTATTAGAGGCATCCGTGACGACATTGTACAGAATAAGCAGGAAGAGAATCCGTTACTATCACATTATAACTTTGTACCTCTTACCTCTGTTGATGTTGAAAGTTCTTTTCCGATGGATAAGTGGATTCTAAATATAAAAAGAAATTGTCTCAAAGTTGAAAATATTGAAAAACTTATGGTTATTTATTATAACTCTTTCAACAATGATGTTAACAATGATAACAGTATTGATAATGATCATATTTTTGATGTTGATGATGATGATACAGATTGAAAGATGTTTATATAGTACAAATTTGTATACAATAAATGTTTTAAACGTATGGTAATGAGTTTTTATTTCCATTACCTCGTTACACACATACACATTGCATTTTCGATCGATATTCTACACAGTGCTTCATATGCCACGACACGCATTTTTCGGCATTAAACTATTGAATTTTACTAATAAATTGGCCCCAAATGTGAATTAGTGTAGATTATGTACTCTCACTAATCCCGGGAAATCCCGCGTTCAATAAAAATAAATAATGTTTTTTGGTGGTTGTAACCACTCTTAGTTAGGAAGTTTAGGTATATAGGCACTACCTATTCCGAGCTCTGGTTATTAACAACGACCTCAACTAATGAACTGCATTGCCTCTACCATACATGCCTACTTATACTTATATCTTACTATATATTCATATACACGGTGAATCTGAGTAACCCAAAAGATTTTAACTATAAAATCCTGAGGTCATAAGGAGTAATAAAATAAATGTTATATGAATTTAGGTCAATTTCGATAAAAACATATTTTTTTTTTGTTTTTTTTTTTTCGATTTTTTAAATGCTTTTGAATATAAAAACATAAATGTTATTGTTAAAACTGTCGATTAAAATAAATTAGTACATTTTTTTTCGTAAAAAAATAGTTTACGTAAAGTAATCCTTGGCACTTTGATATCTGTCAATAAAAATGTCTAGACTAGACCCCATGAAGGGTGAAATCGCCATCGAAAAATCGTTTTGCTCTGAGTCACAATAAAAAATGTTTTTTTTCATTTAGTTGGTAGTAATTCTGAAAATAGAAAAGTTTATACGACATTTTAGTCTCCAATTATGATCAGGAATTTATGGTTAAAATCTTTCGGGTTACTCAGATTCACCGTGTATATATCTTCAGTGATTTTGCTTGTATCGCAGAACTATTTTTCATATTATGTACCAACTGAAGCAAGCTTGTTTTATTTTTAACCGACTTCAAGATTTAAAAGGAGAAGGTTGTCAATTCGGTTGTATGTTGTTTAATTTTGTTTATTTTTTTTATGTTTGTTACTCAATAACTCCTTCATATATGAACCTATTGTAAAAAATATTTTTTTTATCGTAAGTATATACATACAGTTTGGTCCCGTTTTTGTACGCAGTTCTGATGACGGGATCCATGAGGAATCGAGAAAACTCCTCAAATCTATAGCGTTAGTGATTTAAATCTTTTTATCTAAAATATATATAAAATGAAATAAAAATGGAAAGAAAATGGAATAAAAATGGAATAAAATGAAATAAAAATGAAATAAAATGAAATAAAAATGAAATAAAAATGAAATAAAAATGAAATAAAAATGGAATAAAAATGATATAAAAATTAAAGAAAAATGAAATAAAAATGAAATAAAAATGAAATAAAAATGAAATAAAAATGTAATAAAAATGAAATAAAAATGAAATAAAAATGAAATAAAAATGAAATAAAAATGAAATAAAAATGAAATAAAAATGAAATAAAAATGAAATAAAAATGAAATAAAAATGAAATAAAAATGAAATAAAAATGAAATAAAAATGAAATAAAAATGAAATAAAAATGAAATAAAAATGAAATAAAAATGAAATAAAAATGAAATAAAAATGAAATAAAAATGAAATAAAAATGAAATAAAAATGAAATAAAAATGAAATAAAAATGAAATAAAAATGAAATAAAAATGAAATAAAAATGAAATAAAAATGAAATAAAAATGAAATAAAAATGAAATAAAAATGAAATAAAAATGAAATAAAAATGAAATAAAAATGAAATAAAAATGAAATAAAAATGAAATAAAAATGAAATAAAAATGAAATAAAAATGAAATAAAAATGAAATAAAAATGAAATAAAAATGAAATAAAAATGAAATAAAAATGAAATAAAAATGAAATAAAAATGAAATAAAAATGAAATAAAAATGAAATAAAAATGAAATAAAAATGAAATAAAAATGAAATAAAAATGAAATAAAAATGAAATAAAAATGAAATAAAAATGAAATAAAAATGAAATAAAAATGAAATAAAAATGAAATAAAAATGAAATAAAAATGAAATAAAAATGAAATAAAAATGAAATAAAAATGAAATAAAAATGAAATAAAAATGAAATAAAAATGAAATAAAAATGAAATAAAAATGAAATAAAAATGAAATAAAAATGAAATAAAAATGAAATAAAAATGAAATAAAAATGAAATAAAAATGAAATAAAAATAAAATAAAAATGAAATAAAAATGAAATAAAAATGAAATAAAAATGAAATAAAAATGAAATAAAAATGAAGTAAAAATGAAATAAAAATGAAATAAAAATGAAATAAAAATGAAATAAAAATGAAATAAAAATGAAATAAAAATGAAATAAAAATGAATTAAAAATGAAATAAAAATGAAATAAAAATGAAATAAAAATGAAATAAAAATGATATAAAAATGATATAAAAATGAAAGAAAAATGAAATAAAAATGATATAAAAATGAAATAAAAATGATATAAAAATGAAAGAAAAATGAAAGAAAAATGAAATAAAAATGAAATAAAAATGGAATAAAAATGAAATAAAAATGAAATAAAAATGAAATAAAAATGAAATAAAAATGAAATAAAAATGAAGTAAAAATGAAATAAAAATGAAATAAAAATGAAATAAAAATGAAATAAAAATGAAATAAAAATGAATTAAAATGAAATAAAAATGAAATAAAAATGAAATAAAAATGAAGTAAAAATGAAATAAAAATGAAATAAAAATGAAATAAAAATGAAATAAAAATGAAATAAAAATGAAATAAAAATGAAATAAAAATGAAATAAAAATGAAATAAAAATGAAATAAAAATGAAATAAAAATGAAATAAAAATGAAATAAAAATGAAATAAAAATGAAATAAAAATGGAAAGAAAATGGAAAGAAAATGGAAATAAAAATGAAATAAAAATGAAATAAAAATGAAATAAAAATGAAATAAAAATGAAATTAAAATGAAATAAAAATGAAATTAAAATTAAATTAAATTGAAATAAAAATGAAATAAAAATTAAATAAAAATGAAATAAAAATGAAATAAAAATGAAATAAAAATGAAATAAAAATGAAATAAAAATGAAATAAAAATGAAATAAAAATGAAATAAAAATGAAATAAAAATGAAATAAAAATGAAATAAAAATGAAATAAAAATGAAATAAAAATGAAATAAAAATGAAATAAAAATGAAATAAAAATTAAATAAAAATTAAATAAAAATGAAATAAAAATGAAATAAAAATGAAATAAAAATGAAATAAAAATGAAATAAAAATGAAATAAAAATGAAATAAAAATGAAATAAAAATGAAATAAAAATGAAATAAAAATGAAATAAAAATGAAATAAAAATGAAATAAAAATGAAATAAAAATGAAATAAAAATGAAATTAAATTGAAATAAAAATGAAATAAAAATTAAATAAAAATGAAATAAAAATGAAATAAAAATGAAATAAAAATGAAATAAAAATGAAATAAAAATGAAATAAAAATGAAATAAAAATGAAATAAAAATGAAATAAAAATGAAATAAAAATGAAATAAAAATGAAATAAAAATGAAATAAAAATGAAATAAAAATGAAATAAAAATGAAATAAAAATGAAATAAAAATGAAATAAAAATGAAATAAAAATGAAATAAAAATGAAATAAAAATGAAATAAAAATGAAATAAAAATGAAATAAAAATGAAATAAAAATGAAATAATAGTGAAATCAAAATGAAATCAAAATGAAATCAAAATGAAATCAAAATGAAATCAAAATGACATCAAACTGAAATCAAAATGAAATCAAAATGAATTCAAAACTAAATAAAAATTAACTTTTGTCTTTTTTGACTTATCACTTCACTTTACTTCACTTTATCCTATTCTATTTTATTTTATTTTATTTCACATGTGTATGGCTTTGTGTCGCGTTTTAATGACGGTCACGTGACTTTTATTCGCCTAGCGCCCATCCGCGAACCGACCGATAAAATGAAATAAAAATAAAACGGAAGTCCGTCCGGACCGTATGTCATATTATCCATTTTACTCGGAAATCATAAAACTTTACTAAAGCACGAAACGGTTAGATTTTTTATATATAATTGTAAAATTATTTTCATAACTCGTTAATCTTATAAAAATAATCCCACAAGCGGTACCCTTCAATTAACTGTAATTAATATAAAATACCAATAAAAAAAACCATTAATTTTTTTTATTAGGATTGTTTATTTTTATTATTTTGATTATACGAAGATCCAGTGCGTTCACAACCTCCCGTAAATGTATGTTACGGCATTAAAGTGCTACCGCTATAATTGTAGGTACTTGGCGCATCGTTCGTTATCTACAAGGTAAGCATAGGTTCCAAACAAAAAGTAGCATCGGTCTCTCGTACTATTATAAGGTTGAGTTGTGTATGCGATCGTGGCAACGCAGCGCACAGCCTCCCCCTTCGAACGCTAGAGTGACATTGAGGCTCACGGCTCGCGCATGGATTTACTGCACCAAATCGCCCTAAAAAGGGTTTTTGTTAAACGAAATCTTTAAATTAAACAAAAACAAACAATAAATTTTAAGATAAATATGTTTCCAATATTATGTCGGAAGAACCGTGAAAATATCTTTTGTAGTTTAGGAGCAGAAACAACTTTTATGTTGAAAACGTCCTGATTTAAATATTTTATTTTGCCATGATAATTACTTTTTTTCAAATATTTCAAACAAGAATTATATTAATAACATATCAATAAATACTATATACTATTTTCAAAATTTATGATTTGATAAATGACGAGCGTTAGGACGTTAAAAGTAACCATTTTACGTAATTTTAGGTAGGCACGCGCCTTAAACTCCCCAATGTCATAAACAGGAATCCCGATCTCGATGTTATTAGAGGCATCCGTGACGACATTGTACAGAATAAGCAGGAAGAGAATCCGTTACTATCACATTATAACTTTGTACCTCTTACCTCTGTTGATGTTGAAAGTTCTTTTCCGATGGATAAGTGGATTCTAAATATAAAAAGAAATTGTCTCAAAGTTGAAAATATTGAAAAACTTATGGTTATTTATTATAACTCTTTCAACAATGATGTTAACAATGATAACAGTATTGATAATGATCATATTTTTGATGTTGATGATGATGATACAGATTGAAAGATGTTTATATAGTACAAATTTGTATACAATAAATGTTTTAAACGTATGATAATGAGTTTTTATTTCCATTACCTCGTTACACACATACACATTGCATTTTCGATCGATATTCTACACAGTGCTTCATATGCCACGACACGCATTTTTCGGCATTAAACTATTGAATTTTACTAATAAATTGGCCCCAAGTGTGAATTAGTGTAGATTATGTACTCTCACTAATCCCGGGAAATCCCGCGTTCAATAAAAATAAATAATGTTTTTTGGTGGTTGTAACCACTCTTAGTTAGGTCCTCCTACGAAGTTTAGGTATATAGGCACTACCTATTCCGAGCTCTGGTTATTAACAACGACCTCAACTAATGAACTGCATTGCCTCTACCATACATGCCTACTTATACTTATATCTTACTATATATTCATATACACGGTGAATCTGAGTAACCCAAAAGATTTTAACTATAAAATCCTGAGGTCATAAGGAGTAATAAAATAAATGTTATATGAATTTAGGTCAATTTCGATAAAAACATATTTTTTTTTTGTTTTTTTTTTCGATTTTTTAAATGCTTTTGAATATAAAAACATAAATGTTATTGTTAAAACTGTCGATTAAAAAAAATTAGTACATTTTTTTTCGTAAAAAAATAGTTTACGTAAAGTAATCCTTGGCACTTTGATATCTGTCAATAAAAATGTCTAGACTAGACCCCATGAAGGGTGAAATCGCCATCGAAAAATCGTTTTGCTCTGAGTCACAATAAAATATGTTTTTTTTTATTTAGTTAGTAGTAATTCTGAAACTAGAAAAGTTTATACGACATTTTAGTCTCCAATTATGATCAGGAATTTATGGTTAAAATCTTTCGGGTTACTCAGATTCACCGTGTATATATCTTCAGTGATTTTGCTTGTATCGCAGACCTATTTTTCATATTATGTACCAAGTGAAGCAAGCTTGTTTTATTTTTAACCGACTTCAAGATTTAAAAGAAGGTTGTCAATTCGGTTGTATGTTGTTTAATTTTGTTTTTTTTTTATGTTTGTTACTCAATAACTCCTTCATATATGAACCTATTGTAAAAAATACTTTTTTTATCGTAAGTATATACATACAGTTTGGTCCCGTTTTTGTACGCAGTTCTGATGACGGGATCCATGAGGAATCGAGTAAACTCCTCAAATCTATAGCGTTAGTGATTTAAATCTTTTTATCTAAAATATATATAAAATGAAATAAAAATGGAAAGAAAATGGAATAAAAATGGAATAAAATGAAATAAAAATGAAATAAAATGAAATAAAAATGAAATAAAAATGAAATAAAAATGAAATAAAAATGATATAAAAATTAAAGAAAAATGAAATAAAAATGAAATAAAAATGAAATAAAAATGAAATGAAAATGAAATAAAACTGAAATAAAAATGAAATAAAAATGAAATAAAAATGAAATAAAAATGAAATAAAAATGAAATAAAAATGAAATAAAAATGAAATAAAAATGAAATAAAAATGAAATAAAAATGAAATAAAAATGAAATAAAAATGAAATAAAAATGAAATAAAAATGAAATAAAAATGAAATAAAAATGAAAATGGAATGAAAATGGAATGAATATGGAATGAAAATGGAATGGACTGAAAATGGAATGAAAGTGGAATAAAAGTGAAATAAATATTAAATAAAAATGAAATCAAATTGAAATCAAAATGAAATCAAAATGAAATCAAAATGAAATCAAAATGAAATCAAAATGACATCAAAATGAATTCAAAACTAAATAAAAATTAACTTTTGTCTTTTTTGACTTATCACTTCACTTTAATTCACTTTATCCTATTCTATTTTATTATATTTCACATGTGTATGGCTTTGTGTCGCGTTTTAATGACGGTCACGTGACTTTTATTCGCCTAGCGCCCATCCGCGAACCGACCGATAAAATGAAATAAAAATAAAACGGAAGTCCGTCCGGACCGTATGTCATATTATCCATTTTACTCGGAAATCATAAAACTTTACTAAAGCACGAAACGGTTAGATTTTTTATATATAATTGTAAAATTATTTTCATAACTCGTTAATCTTATAAAAATAATCCCACAAGCGGTACCCTTCAATTAACTGTAATTAATATAAAATACCAATAAAAAAACCATTTAATTTTTTTATTAGGATTGTTTATTTTTATTATTTTGATTATACGAAGATCCAGTGCGTTCACAACCTCCCGTAAATGTATGTTACGGCATTAAAGTGCTACCGCTATAATTGTAGGTACTTGGCGCATCGTTCGTTATCTACAAGGTAAGCATAGGTTCCAAACAAAAAGTAGCATCGGTCTCTCGTACTATTATAAGGTTGAGTTGTGTATGCGATCGTGGCAACGCAGCGCACAGCCTCCCCCTTCGAACGCTAGAGTGACATTGAGGCTCACGGCTCGCGCATGGATTTACTGCACCAAATCGCCCTAAAAAGGGTTTTTGTTAAACGAAATCTTTAAATTAAACAAAAACAAACAATAGATTTTAAGATAAATATGTTTCCAATATTATGTCGGAAGAACCGTGAAAATATCTTTTGTAGTTTAGGAGCAGAAGCAACTTTTATGTTGAAAACGTCCTGATTTAAATATTTTATTTTGCCATGATAATTACTTTTTTTCAAATATTTCAAACAAGAATTATATTAATAACATATCAATAAATACTATATACTATTTTCAAAATTTATGATTGGATAGATGACGAGCGTTAGGACGTTAAAAGTAACCATTTTACGTAATTTTAGGTAGGCACGCGCCTTAAACTCCCCAATGTCATAAACAGGAATCCCGATCTCGATGTTATTAGAGGCATCCGTGACGACATTGTACAGAATAAGCAGGAAGAGAATCCGTTACTATCACATTATAACTTTGTACCTCTTACCTCTGTTGATGTTGAAAGTTCTTTTCCGATGGATAAGTGGATTCTAAATATAAAAAGAAATTGTCTCAAAGTTGAAAATATTGAAAAACTTATGGTTATTTATTATAACTCTTTCAACAATGATGTTAACAATGATAACAGTATTGATAATGATCATATTTTTGATGTTGATGATGATGATACAGATTGAAAGATGTTTATATAGTACAAATTTGTATACAATAAATGTTTTAAACGTATGATAATGAGTTTTTATTTCCATTACCTCGTTACACACATACACATTGCATTTTCGATCGATATTCTACACAGTGCTTCATATGCCACGACACGCATTTTTCGGCATTAAACTATTGAATTTTACTAATAAATTGGCCCCAAGTGTGAATTAGTGTAGATTATGTACTCTCACTAATCCCGGGAAATCCCGCGTTCAATAAAAATAAATAATGTTTTTTGGTGGTTGTAACCACTCTTAGTTAGGTCCTCCTACGAAGTTTAGGTATATAGGCACTACCTATTCCGAGCTCTGGTTATTAACAACGACCTCAACTAATGAACTGCATTGCCTCTACCATACATGCCTACGTATACTTATATCTTACTATATATTCATATACACGGTGAATCTGAGTAACCCAAAAGATTTTAACTATAAAATCCTGAGGTCATAAGGAGTAATAAAATAAATGTTATATGAATTTAGGTCAATTTCGATAAAAACATATTTTTTTTTTGTTTTTTTTTTCGATTTTTTAAATGCTTTTGAATATAAAAACAAATGTTATTGTTAAAACTGTCGATTAAAATAAATTAGTACATTTTTTTTCGTAAGAAAATAGTTTACGTAAAGTAATCCTTGGCACTTTGATATCTGTCAATAAAAATGTCTAGACTAGACCCCATGAAGGGTGAAATCGCCATCGAAAAATCGTTTTGCTCTGAGTCACAATAAAATATGTTTTTTTTTATTTAGTTAGTAGTAATTCTGAAACTAGAAAAGTTTATACGACATTTTAGTCTCCAATTATGATCAGGAATTTATGGTTAAAATCTTTCGGGTTACTCAGATTCACCGTGTGATCTTCAGTGATTTTGCTTGTATCGCAGACCTATTTTTCATATTATGTACCAAGTGAAGCAAGCTTGTTTTATTTTAAACCGACTTCAAGATTTAAAAGAAGGTTGTCAATTCGGTTGTATGTTGTTTAATTTTGTTTTTTTTTTATGTTTGTTACTCAATAACTCCTTCATATATGAACCTATTGTAAAAAATACTTTTTTTATCGTAAGTATATACATACAGTTTGGTCCCGTTTTTGTACGCAGTTCTGATGACGGGATCCATGAGGAATCGAGTAAACTCCTCAAATCTATAGCGTTAGTGATTTAAATCTTTTTATCTAAAATATATATAAAATGAAATAAAAATGGAAAGAAAATGGAATAAAAATGGAATAAAATGAAATAAAAATGAAATAAAATGAAATAAAAATGAAATAAAAATGAAATAAAAATGGAATAAAAATGAAATAAAAATGATATAAAAATTAAAGAAAAATGAAATAAAAATGAAATAAAAATGAAATAAAAATGAAATAAAAATGAAATAAAAATGAAATAAAAATGAAATAAAAATGAAATAAAAATGAAATAAAAATGAAATAAAAATGAAATAAAAATGCAATAAAAATGCAATAAAAATGAAATAAAAATGCAATAAAAATGAAATAAAAATGAAATAAAAATGAAATAAAAATGAAATAAAAATGAAATAAAAATGAAATAAAAATGAAATAAAAATGAAATAAAAATGAAATAAAAATGAAATAAAAATTAAATAAAAATGAAATTAAAATGAAATTAAAATGAAATTAAAATGTAATTAAAATGTAATTAAAATGTAATTAAAATGAAATAAAAATGAAATAAACATGGAATAAAAATGAAATAAAAATGATATAAAAATTAAAGAAAAATGAAATAAAAATGAAATAAAAATGAAATAAAAATGAAATAAAAATGAAATAAAAATGAAATAAAAATGAAATAAAAATAAAATAACAATGAAATAAAAATGAAATAAAAATGGAATAAAAATGAAATAAAAATGATATAAAAATTAAAGAAAAATGAATTCAAAATGAAATCAAACTGAAATCAAAATGAAATCAAAACTAAATAAAAATTAACTTTTACCTTTTTTGATTTTCACTTCACTTTACTTCACTTTATTCTATTCTATTTTATTTTATTTTATTTCACATGTGTATGGCTTTGTGTCGCGTTTTAATGACGGTCACGTGACTTTTATTCGCCTAGCGCCCATCCGCGAACCGACCGATAAAATAAAAAAAAATGAAACGGAAGTCCGTCCGGACCGTATGTCATATTATCCATTTTACTCGGAAATCATAAAACTTTACTAAAGCACGAAATTTTGGTATTAGTTTCTGTTTATTTCATCAAAGGTACGGAACCCTCCATCATGCGTATTCCGACATGCACTTGGCCGGTTTGATTATTTATATTTTATATATAATTGTAAAATTATTTTCATAACTCGTTAATCTTATAAAAATAATCCCACAAGCGGTACCCTTCAATTAACTGTAATTAATTTAAAATACCAATAAAAACACCATTTTTTTTTTATTAGGATTGTTTATTATTATTATTTTGATTATACGAATATCCAGTGCGTTCACAACCTCCCGTAAATGTATGTTACTGCATTAAAGTGCTACCGCTATAATTGTAGGTACTTGGCGCATCGTTCGTTATCTACAAGGTAAGCATAGGTTCCAAACAAAAAGTAGCATCGGTCTCTCGTACTATTATAAGGTTGAGTTGTGTATGCGATCGTGGCAACGCAGCGCACAGCCTCCCTCTTCGAACGCTAGAGTGACACTGAGGCTCGCGGCTCGCGCATGGATTTACTGCACCAAATCGGCCTATAAAGGGTTTTTGTTAAACGAAATCTTTAAATTAAACAAAAACAAACAATAATTTTGAAGGTAAATATGTTTCCAATATTATGTCGGAAGAACCGTGAAAATATATTTTGTAAAATAAAACAATTAAAAACGGATTTTATCACGTGTATTGAGTTTAAATTACATCCCGACGTTTCAAACACTTTACAGCGTTCGTGGTCAACGGGTCGACTGAGGAAAAATGTACAATTACCTCCGTTCAAAAACTATCTCAATATGCAGGCCTTTATAAAGGCCCCTCCGGCATGTGCAAACACTAAATTTGTTTAATATTTAATATGTGGGTAGGTTTGCATATTGAGATAGTTTTTGAACGGAGGTAATTGTACATTTTTCCTCAGTCGACCCGTTGACCACGAACGCTGTAAAGTGTTTGAAACGTCGGGATGTAATTTAAACTCAATACACGCGATAAAATCCGTTTTTAATTGTTTTATTTCATGAATAACTATCGCGGCAACCGAAGACAATATTATATATTTTGTAATTTAGGAGCACAAGCAACTTTTATGTTGAAAACGTCCTGATATTAATATTTTATTTTGCCATGAAAATTACTTTTTTTCAAATATTTCAAACAAGAATTATATTCATAACATATCAATAAATACTATATACTTTTTTCAGAATTTTTGATTGGATAGATTACGAGCCTTAGGACGTTAAAAGTAACCATTTTACGTAATTTTAGGTAGGCACGCGCCTTAAACTCGACAATGTCATAAACAGGAATCCCGATCTCGATGTTATTAGAGGCATCCGTGACGACATTGTACAGAATAAGCAGGAAGAGAATCCGTTACTATCACATTATAACTTTGTACCTCTTACCTCTGTTGATGTTGAAAGGTCTTTTCCGATGTATAAGTGGATTCTAAAAGTAAAAAGAAATTGTCTCAAAGTTGAAAATATTGAAAAACTTATGGTTATTTATTATAACTCTTTCAACAATGATAACAGTATTGACAATGATCATATTTTTGATGTTGATGATGATGATACAGATTGAAAGATGTTTATATAGTACAAATTTGTATGCAATAAATGTTTTAAACGTATGATAATGAGTTTTTATTTCCATTACCTCGTTACATACATACACATTGCATTTTTGATCGATATTCTACACAGTGCGTCATATGCTACGACACGCATTTTTCGGCTTCAAACTATTGAAGTTTACTAATAAATTGACCCTAAGTGGGAATTAATGTAGATTATGTACACTTATTAATCTCGGGAAATCCCGCGTTCAATAAAAATAAATAATGTTTTTTGGTGGTTGTAACCACTTTTAATTAGGTCCTCCTGCGAAGTTTAGGTAAATAGGCACTACCTATTCCGAGCTCTGGTTATTAACAACGACCTCAACTAATGAACTGCATTGCCTCTACCATACATGCCTACTTATACTTATATCTTATTATATATTCATATACACGGTGAATCTGAGTAACCCAAAAGATTTTAACCATAAAATCCTGAGGTCATAAGGAGTAATAAAATAAATGTTATATGAATTTAGGTCAATTTCGATAAAAACATATTTTTTTTTTGATTTTTTTTTCGATTTTTTAAACGCTTTTGAATATAAAAACATAAATGTTATTGTTAAAACTGTCGATTAAAATAAATTAGTACATTTTTTTTCGTAAAAAAATAGTTTACGTAAAGTAATAATAATAGTGGCACTTTGATATCTGTCAATAAAAATGTCTAGACTAGACCCCATGAAGGGTGAAATCGCCATCGAAAAATCGTTTTGCTCTGAGTCACAATAAAAAATGTTTTTTTTCATTTAGTTGGTAGTAATTCTGAAACTAGAAAAGTTTATACGACATTTTAGTCTCCAATTATGATCAGGAATTTATGGTTAAAATCTTTCGGGTTACTCAGATTCACCGTGTATATATCTTCAGTGATTTTGCTTGTATCGCAGAACTATTTTTCATATTATGTACCAACTGAAGCAAGCTTGTTTTATTTTTAACCGACTTCAAGATTTAAAAGGAGAAGGTTGTCAATTCGGTTGTATGTTGTTTAATTTTGTTTTTTTTTTTATGTTTGTTACTCAATAACTCCTTCATATATGAACCTATTGTAAAAAATATTTTTTTTATCGTAAGTATATACATACAGTTTGGTCCCGTTTTTGTACGCAGTTCTGATGACGGGATCCATGAGGAATCGAGAAAACTCCTCAAATCTATAGCGTTAGTGATTTAAATCTTTTTATCTAAAATATATATAAAATGAAATAAAAATGGAAAGAAAATGGAATAAAAATGGAATAAAATGAAATAAAAATGAAATAAAATGAAATAAAAATGAAATAAAAATGAAATAAAAATGAAATAAAAATGAAATAAAAATGAAATAAAAATGAAATAAAAATGAAATAAAAATGAAATAAAAATGAAATAAAAATGAAATAAAAATGAAATAAAAATGAAATAAAAATGAAATAAAAATGAAATAAAAATGGAAAGAAAATGGAAAGAAAATGGAAATAAAAATGAAATAAAAATGAAATAAAAATGAAATAAAAATGAAATAAAAATGAAATTAAAATGAAATAAAAATGAAATAAAAATGAAATTAAATTGAAATAAAAATGAAATAAAAATTAAATAAAAATTAAATAAAAATTAAATAAAAATGAAATAAAAATGAAATAAAAATGAAATAAAAATGAAATAAAAATGAAATAAAAATGAAATAAAAATGAAATAAAAATGAAATAAAAATGAAATAAAAATGAAATAAAAATGAAATAAAAATGAAATAAAAATGAAATAAAAATGAAATAAAAATGAAATAAAAATGAAATAAAAATGAAATAAAAATGAAATAAAAATGAAATAAAAATGAAATAAAAATGAAATAAAAATGAAATAAAAATGAAATAAAAATGAAATAAAAATGAAATAAAAATGAAATAAAAATGAAATAAAAATGAAATAAAAATGAAATAAAAATGAAATAAAAATGAAATAAAAATGAAATAAAAATGAAATAAAAATGAAATAAAAATGAAATAAAAATGAAATAAAAATGAAATAAAAATGAAATAAAAATGAAATAAAAATGAAATAAAAATGAAATAAAAATAGAATAAAAATGAAATAAAAATGAAATAAAAATGAAATAAAAATGAAATAAAAATGAAATAAAAATGAAATAAAAATGAAATAAAAATGAAATAAAAATGAAATAAAAATGAAATAAAAATGAAATAAAAATGAAATAAAAATGAAATAAAAATGAAATAAAAATGAAATAAAAATGAAATAAAAATGAAATAATAGTGAAATCAAAATGAAATCAAAATGAAATCAAAATGAAATCAAAATGAAATCAAAATGACATCAAACTGAAATCAAAATGAAATCAAAATGAATTCAAAACTAAATAAAAATTAACTTTTGTCTTTTTTGACTTATCACTTCACTTTACTTCACTTTATCCTATTCTATTTTATTTTATTTTATTTCACATGTGTATGGCTTTGTGTCGCGTTTTAATGACGGTCACGTGACTTTTATTCGCCTAGCGCCCATCCGCGAACCGACCGATAAAATGAAATAAAAATAAAACGGAAGTCCGTCCGGACCGTATGTCATATTATCCATTTTACTCGGAAATCATAAAACTTTACTAAAGCACGAAACGGTTAGATTTTTTATATATAATTGTAAAATTATTTTCATAACTCGTTAATCTTATAAAAATAATCCCACAAGCGGTACCCTTCAATTAACTGTAATTAATATAAAATACCAATAAAAAAAACCATTATTTTTTTTTATTAGGATTGTTTATTTTTATTATTTTGATTATACGAAGATCCAGTGCGTTCACAACCTCCCGTAAATGTATGTTACGGCATTAAAGTGCTACCGCTATAATTGTAGGTACTTGGCGCATCGTTCGTTATCTACAAGGTAAGCATAGGTTCCAAACAAAAAGTAGCATCGGTCTCTCGTACTATTATAAGGTTGAGTTGTGTATGCGATCGTGGCAACGCAGCGCACAGCTTCCCCCTTCGAACGCTAGAGTGACACTGAGGCTCACGGCTCGCGCATGGATTTACTGCACAAAATCGCCCTAAAAAGGGTTTTTGTTAAACGAAATCTTTAAATTAAACAAAAACAAACAATAAATTTGAAGATAAATATGTTTCCAATATTATGTCGGAAGAACCGTGAAAATATCTTTTGTAGTTTAGGAGCAGAAGCAACTTTTATGTTGAAAACGTCCTGATTTAAATATTTTATTTTGCCATGATAATTTCTTTTTTTCAAATATTTCAAACAAGAATTATATTAATAACATATCAATAAATACTATATACTATTTTCAAAATTTATGATTGGATAGATTACGAGCGTTAGGACGTTAAAAGTAACCATTTTACGTAATTTTAGGTAGGCACGCGCCTTAAACTCCCCAATGTCATAAACAGGAATCCCGATCTCGATGTTATTAGAGGCATCCGTGACGACATTGTACAGAATAAGCAGGAAGAGAATCCGTTTCTATCACATTATAACTTTGTACCTCTTACCTCTGTTGATGTTGAAAGTTCTTTTCCGATGGATAAGTGGATTCTAAATATAAAAAGAAATTGTCTCAAAGTTGAAAATATTGAAAAACATATGGTTATTTATTATAACTCTTTCAACAATGATATTAACAATGATAACAGTATTGATAATTATCATATTTTTGATGTTGATGATGATGATACAGATTGAAAGATGTTTATATAGTACAAATTTGTATACAATAAATGTTTTAAACGTATGATAATGAGTTTTTATTTCCATTACCTCGTTGCACACATACACATTGCATTTTCGATCGATATTCTACACAGTGCTTCATATGCCACGACACGCATTTTTCGGCATTAAACTATTGAATTTTTTTAATAAATTGGCCCCAAGTGTGAATTAGTGTAGATTATGTACTCTCACTAATCCCGGGAAATCCCGCGTTCAATAAAAATAAATAATGTTTTTTGGTGGTTGTAACCACTCTTAGTTAGTAGACATGAGTAGTTCGCGAATGAGTGATTCAAATGAAGTACTTCACTTGGTGTCACTCTTTCGTTCACTAGTTCAGTTCGGATTCTTATAGTTCAATACTTCAGTATATCAGTTCATAAAATCGTTTACTCACTCGTTCCGAGCGAGAGTGAGTGAAATGGAATGGACGGACACCGCACCACATCTCGTCGTCATGACCTCGAATAGAACCGAACGCGGCCGAAAGCGACCGAAAGATGTTGGTGTCTATTCACACATACCACTGGAGCGATATTCCGTTTCACTCGACAGTAAGATGCACCTCTAGAGCTACTGAACTAAATTGAACTAGTGAACTAAAAGAGTGATATACGTCACAGCGAACGAAAGATGCATATCAATCTTTTCTTTTAAGTGACACATTTTGCGCATGACTATTAGTTAGGTCCTCCTACGAAGTTTAGGTATATAGGCACTACCTATTCCGAGCTCTGGTTATTAACAACGACCTCAACTAATGAACTGCATTGCCTCTACCATACATGCCTACTTATACTTATATCTTACTATATATTCATATACACGGTGAATCTGAGTAACCCAAAAGATTTTAACTATAAAATCCTGAGGTCATAAGGAGTAATAAAATAAATGTTATATGAATTTAGGTAAATTTCGACAAAAACATATTTTTTTTTTGTTTTTTTTTTCGATTTTTTAAATGCGTTTGAATATAAAAACATAAATGTTATTGTTAAAACTGTCGATTAAAATAAATTAGTACATTTTTTTTCGTAAAAAAATAGTTTACGTAAAGTAATCCTTGGCACTTTGATATCTGTCAATAAAAATGTCTAGACTAGACCCCATGAAGGGTGAAATCGCCATCGAAAAATCGTTTTGCTCTGAGTCACAATAAAATATGTTTTTTTAAATTTAGTTAGTAGTAATTCTGAAACTAGAAAAGTTTATACGACATTTTAGTCTCCAATTATGATCAGGAATTTATGGTTAAAATCTTTCGGGTTACTCAGATTCACCGTGTATATATCTTCAGTGATTTTGCTTGTATCGCAGACCTATTTTTCATATTATGTACCAAGTGAAGCAAGCTTGTTTTATTTTTAACCGACTTCAAGATTTAAAAGAAGGTTGTCAATTCGGTTGTATGTTGTTTAATTTTGTTTTTTTTTTTATGTTTGTTACTCAATAACTCCTTCATATATGAACCTATTGTAAAAAATACTTTTTTTATCGTAAGTATATACATACAGTTTGGTCCCGTTTTTGTACGCAGTTCTGATGACGGGATCCATGAGGAATCGAGAAAACTCCTCAAATCTATAGCGTTAGTGATTTAAATCTTTTTATCTAAAATATATATAAAATGAAATAAAAATGGAAAGAAAATGGAAATAAAAATGAAATAAAAATGATATAAAAATGAAATAAAAATGAAGTAAAAATGAAGTAAAAATGAAATAAAAATGAAATAAAAATGAAATAAAAATGAAATAAAAATGAAATAAAAATGAAATAAAAATGAAATATAAATGAAATAAAAATGAAATAAAAATGAAATAAAAATGAAGTAAAAATGAAGTAAAAATGAAATAAAAATGAAATAAAAATGAAATAAAAATGAAATACAAATGAAATAAAAATGAAATAAAAATGAAATAAAAATGAAATAAAAATGAAATAAAAATGAAATAAAAATGAAATAAAAATGAAATAAAAATGAAATAAAAATGAAATAAAAATGAAATAAAAATGAAATAAAAATGAAGTAAAAATGAAATAAAAATGAAGTAAAAATGAAATAAAAATGAAATAAAAATGAAATAAAAATGAAATAAAAATGAAATAAAAATGAAATAAAAATGAAATAAGAATGAAATAAGAATGAAATAAGAATGAAATAAAAATGAAATAAAAATGGAATAAAAATGAAATAAAAATGAAATAAAAATGAAATTAAAATGGAATAAAAATGAAATAAAAATGATATAAAAATGAAATAAAAATGAAATAAAAATGAAATAAAAATGAAATAAAAATGAAATAAAAATGAAATAAAAATGAAATAAAAATGAAATAAAAATGAAATAAAAATGAAATAAAAATGAAATAAAAATGAAATAAAAATGAAATAAAAATGAAATAAAAATGAAATAAAAATGAAATAAAAATGAAATAAAAATGAAATAAAAATGAAATAAAAATGAAATAAAAATGAAATAAAAATGAAATAAAAATGAAATAAAAATGAAATAAAAATGAAATAAAAATGAAATAAAAATGAAATAAAAATGAAATAAAAATGAAATAAAAATGAAATAAAAATGAAATAAAAATGAAATAAAAATGAAATAAAAATGAAATAAAAATGAAATAAAAATGAAATAAAAATGAAATAAAAATGAAATAAAAATGAAATAAAAATGAAATAAAAATGAAATAAAAATGAAATAAAAATGAAATAAAAATGAAATAAAAATGAAATAAAAATGAAATAAAAATGAAATAAAAATGAAATAAAAATGAAATAAAAATGAAATAAAAATGAAATAAAAATGAAATAAAAATGAAATAAAAATGAAATAAAAATGAAATAAAAATGAAATAAAAATGAAATAAAAATGAAATAAAAATGAAATAAAAATGAAGTAAAAATGAAATAAAAATGAAATAAAAATGAAATAAAAATGAAATAAAAATGAAATAAAAATGAAATAAAAATGAAATAAAAATGAAATAAAAATGAAATAAAAATGAAATAAAAATGAAATAAAAATGAAATAAAAATAGAATAAAAATGAAATAAAAATGAAATTAAAATGAAATTAAAATGAAATTAAAATGAAATTAAAATGAAATTAAAATGAAATTAAAATGAAATTAAAATGAAATTAAAATGAAATTAAAATGAAATTAAAATGAAATTAAAATGAAATTAAAATGAAATTAAAATGAAATAAAAATGAAATAAAAATGAAATAAAAATGAAATAAAAATGAAATAAAAATGAAATAAAAATGAAATAAAAATGAAATAAAAATGAAATAAAAATGAAATAAAAATGAAATAAAAATGAAATAAAAATGAAAATGGAATGAATATGGAATGAAAATGGAATGGACTGAAAATGGAATGAAAGTGGAATAAAAGTGAAATAAAAATGAAATAAAAATTAAATCAAATTGAAATCAAAATGAAATCAAAATGAAATCAAAATGAAATCAAAATGAAATCAAAATGACATCAAACTGAAATCAAAATGAAATCAAAACTAAATAAAAATTAACTTTTGTCTTTTTTGACTTATCACTTCACTTTACTTCACTTTATCCTAGTCTATTTTATTTTATTTTATTTCACATGTGTATGGCTTTGTGTCGCGTTTTAATGACGGTCACGTGAATTTTATTCGCCTAGCGCCCATCCGCGAACCGACCGATAAAATGAAATAAAAATAAAACGGAAGTCCGTCCGGACCGTATGTCATATTATCCATTTTACTCGGAAATCATAAAACTTTACTAAAGCACGAAACGGTTAGATTTTTTTATATATAATTGTAAAATTAATTTCATAACTCGTTAATCTTATAAAAACAATCCCACAAGCGGTACCCTTCAATTAACTGTAATTAATATAAAATACCAATAAAAAAAACCATTAATTTTTTTTATTAGGATTGTTTATTTTTATTATTTTGATTATACGAAGATCCAGTGCGTTCACAACCTCCCGTAAATGTATGTTACGGCATTAAAGTGCTACCGCTATAATTGTAGGTACTTGGCGCATCGTTCGTTATCTACAAGGTAAGCATAGGTTCCAAACAAAAAGTAGCATCGGTCTCTCGTACTATTATAAGGTTGAGTTGTGTATGCGATCGTGGCAACGCAGCGCACAGCCTCCCCCTTCGAACGCTAGAGTGACACTGAGGCTCACGGCTCGCGCATGGATTTACTGCACCAAATCGCCCTAAAAAGGGTTTTTGTTAAACGAAATCTTTAAATTAAACAAAAACAAACAATAAATTTGAAGATAAATATGTTTCCAATATTATGTCGGAAGAACCGTGAAAATATATTTTGTAGTTTAGGAGCAGAAGCAACTTTTATGTTGAAAACGTCCTGATTTAAATATTTTATTTTGCCATGATAATTACTTTTTTTCAAATATTTTAAACAAGAATTATATTAATAACATATCAATAAATACTATATACTATTTTCAAAATTTATGATTGGATAGATTACGAGCGTTAGGACGTTAAAAGTAACCATTTTACGTAATTTTAGGTAGGCACGCGCCTTAAACTCCCCAATGTCATAAACAGGGCCCTATTTAATAAACATTACAAGTCGACAATTCTGTAAATAAGTGACATATTTGTTAAATTTATCTACAAGTGCTGTTTAATAAATCCTACAAATAAGTAAGAAGGTTACAAGAAAATAACTTACAATTATTACCATTGTAAACATTGTTTAATAAACGTTTACATATGTAAAAAACGCCTGTCGATTTCAATGACAATTTGTACTTACAAAATTGTAATTGTGAGCTACAATTTACATAAAATGTAAGTTTTTGCTACAAGTTCTTAATATATGAGGGTAGTCCTTATTTGTTACTCATTAAAATTATTGAATTGGTTTACCTATTGAAATGATGGATAACAATAACAAAATTACTATTTTATCTCTAATATACGAGAATAAAGATATATTATTCGGTCGGTTTAGTGAGACTTTAACCCATGAAATAAAAATCAAGAAGTGGAAAGATATTGCCGAACAACTACAATCATTAAGTATTTATAACAAAGACTGGAAGTACCTACGTGACACAACATGGCAAAACGTCAGAAAAAGGACTATCGTAAGTAATTTCAATCACATCAATCGATAGGTCTTTAAAAATAACATTGAGTTTTTTGATTAAGTGGATATTCAGAAATAATGACTTCGAAAGCCTAAAAAATTGTGCCCCCCCCCCCTGTCTTTTGAACCGTAAGTCGAAAAGTTATGTGAAAATTCAAGAAGATACACATTCTTTCAACGAAAATTATTTTGCACATTATCGGTTTAGGCGTTTTTGAGTTATCTCCAAAAAACTACGTACTTAGGCAGATACGACCTTGCGATAATAATTTATTCGATAGTTGCTAGTGTAGCTACGGCTGATTTTTATAAATAATGATACGGAACCCTTCATGTCCGACTCGCACTTGGCCGGTTTTTTTATACCACGATGGATGCACTTTGCAGACTCATCATAAACTTCTACACTCTGCTTTTTCAAACTGTTATTAAAGTACCTTATTTTAATATTTTTTAAGGAAAAAAGGGACAATCGTCAGCAGACGGGATCGGGAGGAGGGAAAAAATGCAGATATGACGATGTTGACGAACTCGTACTAAAAATAATCGGGAAAGATTCTCCTGTCATAGAAGGTCTTCGTGTGCCGGAATCATCCGGTACAAATCTAGCACAAGTTCAAGAATCTGAGCCGAGTACAACTGTGTGTGATTCACCTGTTCAACAAACTCCAACCCAATTACCTCGTGCACCTATTAGGAAAAGATATCACAGTATGTCGATAAATGAAGCAAATGAGTCCCAAGCATACAATGATCTCAAGACGAAAAAAATGGAAGTAGAATTAAAATTGGCTAATGAAAAACTAGAAATTGCAAAGCGTGAACGACATAAGTTAGATTTGGAAATATTAAAACTGGAGAGGGAGTTGAACATACAGCAGCCATCTAATTTCACATTACCATTTTATCTACAAAATGTAGTTGTTGAATCTACTTCTCCAATTGTTATCAATGCTTTGGGGGCAGATCAAGCAAACGGAGCAGATAATTTACTGACCAATAGCCTAGACACATTTTTTATGCAGTTATGTACCGTTGCTTTGGTTACTCCATGTGCATCTGCTACTACATGGTACTGAGAGCCACAGCCCATCCAGTGCAATGTACACAAAATCTGTTGAGTCGGCGTAAGGGCTGCATTTCTTTTTGTATCATGTTCAAGATCATGCCCTATTTTTAAAAGTAAATATTCGACGGTAGACTTGCTCACCCGAAATTTCTCGTTGAACGAAAAATCCGTTACATCAAAAGTAAAATGTATCCTTGTACGAAAAACTCGCCGATTCCGTTGAATTACATATTGGTTATCACTATCCTCGCTATTACTGTCACTGCTCGTTGTTAGAACCATGTTTTTTTCTTATTCAGAACGTAAAGCACACTTCAAATCCAGTTTTACACAGCATTAAACACCTGTCGGAATTATATTACGATTTACAAAATATGTAAACTTGTCAGTACAATTATGTGTTTAATAAAGTACATTTCCATACAAAATTGTAAACAATCACCTGTAAGGTGAAAATGTTTATTAAACAGAATTATGTAAAATTGTAGCTACAATTATACAATTTTGTACATTTTCCACCATGACAAATTTGTAACTTATAATTTTTATTAAACAGAAACTTGTAGAATTGTAACTTGTAAGGTACAATTTACGATTTACAATTTGTAATGTTTATTAAACAGGGCCCAGGAATCCCGATCTCGATGTTATTAGAGGCATCCGTGACGACATTGTACAGAATAAGCAGGAAGAGAATCCGTTACTATCACATTATAACTTTGTACCTCTTACCTCTGTTGTTGTTGAAAGTTCTTTTCCGATGGATAAGTGGATTCTAAATATAAAAAGAAATTGTCTCAAAGTTGAAAATATTGAAAAACTTATGGTTATTTATTATAACTCTTTCAACAATGATGTTAACAATGATAACAGTATTGATAATGATCATATTTTTGATGTTGATGATGATGATACAGATTGAAAGATGTTTATATAGTACAAATTTGTATACAATAAATGTTTTAAACGTATGATAATGAGTTTTTATTTCCATTACCTCGTTACACACATACACATTGCATTTTCGATCGATATTCTACACAGTGCTTCATATGCCACGACACGCATTTTTCGGCATTAAACTATTGAATTTTACTAATAAATTGGCCCCAAGTGTGAATTAGTGTAGATTATGTACTCTCACTAATCCCGGGAAATCCCGCGTTCAATAAAAATAAATAATGTTTTTTGGTGGTTGTAACCACTCTTAGTTAGGTCCTCCTACGAAGTTTAGGTATATAGGCACTACCTATTCCGAGCTCTGGTTATTAACAACGACCTCAACTAATGAACTGCATTGCCTCTACCATACATGCCTACTTATACTTATATCTTACTATATATTCATATACACGGTGAATCTGAGTAACCCAAAAGATTTTAACTATAAAATCCTGAGGTCATAAGGAGTAATAAAATAAATGTTATATGAATTTAGGTCAATTTCGATGAAAACATATTTTTTTTTTGTTTTTTTTTTCGATTTTTTAAATGCTTTTGAATATAAAAACATAAATGTTATTGTTAAAACTGTCGATTAAAATAAATTAGTACATTTTTTTTCGTAAAAAAATAGTTTACGTAAAGTAATCCTTGGCACTTTGATATCTGTCAATAAAAATGTCTAGACTAGACCCCATGAAGGGTGAAATCGCCATCGAAAAATCGTTTTGCTCTGAGTCACAATAAAATATGTTTTTTTTTATTTAGTTAGTAGTAATTCTGAAACTAGAAAAGTTTATACGACATTTTAGTCTCCAATTATGATCAGGAATTTATGGTTAAAATCTTTCGGGTTACTCAGATTCACCGTGTATATATCTTCAGTGATTTTGCTTGTATCGCAGACCTATTTTTCATATTATGTACCAAGTGAAGCAAGCTTGTTTTATTTTTAACCGACTTCAAGATTTAAAAGGAGAAGGTTGTCAATTCGGTTGTATGTTGTTTAATTTTGTTTTTTTTTTTTATGTTTGTTACTCAATAACTCCTTCATATATGAACCTATTGTAAAAAATACTTTTTTTATCGTAAGTATATACATACAGTTTGGTCCCGTTTTTGTACGCAGTTCTGATGACGGGATCCATGAGGAATCGAGTAAACTCCTCAAATCTATAGCGTTAGTGATTTAAATCTTTTTATCTAAAATATATATAAAATGAAATAAAAATGGAAAGGAAATGGAATAAAAATGGAATAAAATGAAATAAAAATGAAATAAAATGAAATAAAAATGAAATAAAAATGAAATAAAAATGGAATAAAAATGAAATAAAAATGATATAAAAATTAAAGAAAAATTAAATAAAAATGAAATAAAAATGAAATAAAAATGAAATAAAAATGAAATAAAAATGAAATAAAAATGAAATAAAAATGAAATAAAAATGAAATAAAAATGAAATAAAAATGAAATAAAAATGAAATAAAAATGAAATAAAAATGAAATAAAACTGAAATAAAAATGAAATAAAAATGAAATAAAAATGAAATAAAAATGAAATAAAAATGAAATAAAAATGAAATAAAAATGAAATAAAAATGAAATAAAAAAGAAATAAAAATGAAATAAAAATGAAATAAAAATGAAATAAAAATGAAATAAAAATGAAATAAAAATGAAATAAAAATGAAATAAAAATGAAATAAAAATGAAATAAAAATGAAATAAAAATGAAATAAAAATGAAATAAAAATGAAATAAAAATGAAATAAAAATGAAATAAAAATGAAATAAAAATGAAATAAAAATGAAATAAAAATGAAATAAAAATGAAATAAAAATGAAATAAAAATGAAATAAAAATGAAATAAAAATGAAATAAAAATGAAATAAAAATGAAATAAAAATGAAATAAAAATGATATAAAAATGAAATAAAAATGAAATAAAAATGAAATAAAAATGAAATAAAAATGAAATAAAAATGAAATAAAAATGAAATAAAAATGGAATAAAAATGAAATAAAAATGAAATAAAAATGAAATAAAAATGAAATAAAAATGAAATAAAAATGAAATAAAAATGAAATAAAAATGAAATAAAAATGAAATAAAAATGAAATAAAAATGAAATAAAAATGAAATAAAATGAAATAAAAATGAAATAAAAATGAAATAAAAATAGAATAAAAATGAAATAAAAATGAAATAAAAATGAAATTAAAATGAAATTAAAATGAAATTAAAATGAAATTAAAATGAAATTAAAATGAAATAAAAATTAAATTAAAATGAAATTAAAATGAAATAAAAATGAAATAAAAATGAAATAAAAATGAAATAAATGAAAATGGAATGAATATGGAATGAAAATGGAATGGACTGAAAATGCAATGAAAGTGGAATAAAAGTGAAATAAATATTAAATAAAAATGAAATAAAAATGAAATCAAATTGAAATCAAAATGAAATCAAAATGAAATCAAAATGAAATCAAAATTAAATCAAAATGAAATCAAAATGACATCAAACTGAAATCAAAATGAAATCAAAATGAATTTAAAACTAAATAAAAATTAACTTTTGTATTTTTTGACTTATCACTTCACTTTACTTCACTTTATTCTATTCTATTTTATTATATTTCACATGTGTATGGCTTTGTGTCGCGTTTTAATGACGGTCACGTGACTTTTATTCGCCTAGCGCCCATCCGCGAACCGACCGATAAAATGAAATAAAAATAAAACGGAAGTCCGTCCGGACCGTATGTCATATTATCCATTTTACTCGGAAATCATAAAACTTTACTAAAGCACGAAACGGTTAGATTTTTTATATATAATTGTAAAATTATTTTCATAACTCGTTAATCTTATAAAAATAATCCCACAAGCGGTACCCTTCAATTAACTGTAATTAATATAAAATACCAATAAAAAAACCATTTAATTTTTTTATTAGGATTGTTTATTTTTATTATTTTTATTATACGAAGATCCAGTGCGTTCACAACCTCCCGTAAATGTATGTTACGGCATTAAAGTGCTACCGCTATAATTGTAGGTACTTGGCGCATCGTTCGTTATCTACAAGGTAAGCATAGGTTCCAAACAAAAAGTAGCATCGGTCTCTCGTACTATTATAAGGTTGAGTTGTGTATGCGATCGTGGCAACGCAGCGCACAGCTTCCCCCTTCGAACGCTAGAGTGACACTGAGGCTCACGGCTCGCGCATGGATTTACTGCACAAAATCGCCCTAAAAAGGGTTTTTGTTAAACGAAATCTTTAAATTAAACAAAAACAAACAATAAATTTGAAGATAAATATGTTTCCAATATTATGTCGGAAGAACCGTGAAAATATCTTTTGTAGTTTAGGAGCAGAAGCAACTTTTATGTTGAAAACGTCCTGATTTAAATATTTTATTTTGCCATGATAATTTCTTTTTTTCAAATATTTCAAACAAGAATTATATTAATAACATATCAATAAATACTATATACTATTTTCAAAATTTATGATTGGATAGATTACGAGCGTTAGGACGTTAAAAGTAACCATTTTACGTAATTTTAGGTAGGCACGCGCCTTAAACTCCCCAATGTCATAAACAGGAATCCCGATCTCGATGTTATTAGAGGCATCCGTGACGACATTGTACAGAATAAGCAGGAAGAGAATCCGTTTCTATCACATTATAACTTTGTACCTCTTACCTCTGTTGATGTTGAAAGTTCTTTTCCGATGGATAAGTGGATTCTAAATATAAAAAGAAATTGTCTCAAAGTTGAAAATATTGAAAAACTTATGGTTATTTATTATAACTCTTTCAACAATGATATTAACAATGATAACAGTATTGATAATGATCATATTTTTGATGTTGATGATGATGATACAGATTGAAAGATGTTTATATAGTACAAATTTGTATACAATAAATGTTTTAAACGTATGATAATGAGTTTTTATTTCCATTACCTCGTTGCACACATACACATTGCATTTTCGATCGATATTCTACACAGTGCTTCATATGCCACGACACGCATTTTTCGGCATTAAACTATTGAATTTTTTTAATAAATTGGCCCCAAGTGTGAATTAGTGTAGATTATGTACTCTCACTAATCCCGGGAAATCCCGCGTTCAATAAAAATAAATAATGTTTTTTGGTGGTTGTAACCACTCTTAGTTAGGTCCTCCTACGAAGTTTAGGTATATAGGCACTACCTATTCCGAGCTCTGGTTATTAACAACGACCTCAACTAATGAACTGCATTGCCTCTACCATACATGCCTACTTATACTTATATCTTACTATATATTCATATACACGGTGAATCTGAGTAACCCAAAAGATTTTAACTATAAAATCCTGAGGTCATAAGGAGTAATAAAATAAATGTTATATGAATTTAGGTAAATTTCGACAAAAACATATTTTTTTTTTGTTTTTTTTTCGATTTTTTAAATGCGTTTGAATATAAAAACATAAATGTTATTGTTAAAACTGTCGATTAAAATAAATTAGTACATTTTTTTTCGTAAAAAAATAGTTTACGTAAAGTAATCCTTGGCACTTTGATATCTGTCAATAAAAATGTCTAGACTAGACCCCATGAAGGGTGAAATCGCCATCGAAAAATCGTTTTGCTCTGAGTCACAATAAAATATGTTTTTTTTAATTTAGTTAGTAGTAATTCTGAAACTAGAAAAGTTTATACGACATTTTAGTCTCCAATTATGATCAGGAATTTATGGTTTTAATCTTTCGGGTTACTCAGATTCACCGTGTATATATCTTCAGTGATTTTGCTTGTATCGCAGACCTATTTTTCATATTATGTACCAAGTGAAGCAAGCTTGTTTTATTTTAACCGACTTCAAGATTTAAAAGGAGAAGGTTGTCAATTCGGTTGTATGTTGTTTAATTTTGTTTTTTTTTTTTATGTTTGTTACTCAATAACTCCTTCATATATGAACCTATTGTAAAAAATACTTTTTTTATCGTAAGTATATACATACAGTTTGGTCCCGTTTTTGTACGCAGTTCTGATGACGGGATCCATGAGGAATCGAGTAAACTCCTCAAATCTATAGCGTTAGTGATTTAAATCTTTTTATCTAAAATATATATAAAATGAAATAAAAATGGAAAGGAAATGGAATAAAAATGGAATAAAATGAAATAAAAATGAAATAAAATGAAATAAAAATGAAATAAAAATGAAATAAAAATGGAATAAAAATGAAATAAAAATGATATAAAAATTAAAGAAAAATTAAATAAAAATGAAATAAAAATGAAATAAAAATGAAATAAAAATGAAATAAAAATGAAATAAAAATGAAATAAAAATGAAATAAAAATGAAATAAAAATGAAATAAAAATGAAATAAAAATGAAATAAAAATGAAATAAAAATGAAATAAAAATGAAATAAAAATGAAATAAAACTGAAATAAAAATGAAATAAAAATGAAATAAAAATGAAATAAAAATGAAATAAAAATGAAATAAAAATGAAATAAAAATGAAATAAAAATGAAATAAAAATGAAATAAAAATGAAATAAAAATGAAATAAAAATGAAATAAAAATGAAATAAAAATGAAATAAAAATGAAATAAAAATGAAATAAAAATGAAATAAAAATGAAATAAAAATGAAATAAAAATGAAATAAAAATGAAATAAAAATGAAATAAAAATGAAATAAAAATGAAATAAAAATGAAATAAAAATGAAATAAAAATGAAATAAAAATGAAATAAAAATGAAATAAAAATGAAATAAAAATGAAATAAAAATGAAATAAAAATGAAATAAAAATGAAATAAAAATGAAATAAAAATGAAATAAAAATGAAATAAAAATGAAATAAAAATGAAATAAAAATGAAATAAAAATGAAATAAAAATGAAATAAAAATGAAATAAAAATGATATAAAAATGAAATAAAAATGAAATAAAAATGAAATAAAAATGAAATAAAAATGAAATAAAAATGAAATAAAAATGAAATAAAAATGGAATAAAAATGAAATAAAAATGAAATAAAAATGAAATAAAAATGAAATAAAAATGAAATAAAAATGAAATAAAAATGAAATAAAAATGAAATAAAAATGAAATAAAAATGAAATAAAAATGAAATAAAATGAAATAAAAATGAAACAAAAATGAAATAAAAATGAAATAAAAATAGAATAAAAATGAAATAAAAATGAAATAAAAATGAAATTAAAATGAAATTAAAATGAAATTAAAATGAAATTAAAATGAAATAAAAATGAAATTAAAATGAAATAAAAATGAAATAAAAATGAAATAAAAATGAAATAAAAATGAAATAAATGAAAATGGAATGAATATGGAATGAAAATGGAATGGACTGAAAATGCAATGAAAGTGGAATAAAAGTGAAATAAATATTAAATAAAAATGAAATAAAAATGAAATCAAATTGAAATCAAAATGAAATCAAAATGAAATCAAAATGAAATCAAAATTAAATCAAAATGAAATCAAAATGACATCAAACTGAAATCAAAATGAAATCAAAATGAATTTAAAACTAAATAAAAATTAACTTTTGTATTTTTTGACTTATCACTTCACTTTACTTCACTTTATTCTATTCTATTTTATTATATTTCACATGTGTATGGCTTTGTGTCGCGTTTTAATGACGGTCACGTGACTTTTATTCGCCTAGCGCCCATCCGCGAACCGACCGATAAAATGAAATAAAAATAAAACGGAAGTCCGTCCGGACCGTATGTCATATTATCCATTTTACTCGGAAATCATAAAACTTTACTAAAGCACGAAACGGTTAGATTTTTTATATATAATTGTAAAATTATTTTCATAACTCGTTAATCTTATAAAAATAATCCCACAAGAGGTACCCTTCAATTAACTGTAATTAATATAAAATACCAATAAAAAAACCATTTAATTTTTTTATTAGGATTGTTTATTTTTATTATTTTTATTATACGAAGATCCAGTGCGTTCACAACCTCCCGTAAATGTATGTTACGGCATTAAAGTGCTACCGCTATAATTGTAGGTACTTGGCGCATCGTTCGTTATCTACAAGGTAAGCATAGGTTCCAAACAAAAAGTAGCATCGGTCTCTCGTACTATTATAAGGTTGAGTTGTGTATGCGATCGTGGCAACGCAGCGCACAGCTTCCCCCTTCGAACGCTAGAGTGACACTGAGGCTCACGGCTCGCGCATGGATTTACTGCACAAAATCGCCCTAAAAAGGGTTTTTGTTAAACGAAATCTTTAAATTAAACAAAAACAAACAATAAATTTGAAGATAAATATGTTTCCAATATTATGTCGGAAGAACCGTGAAAATATCTTTTGTAGTTTAGGAGCAGAAGCAACTTTTATGTTGAAAACGTCCTGATTTAAATATTTTATTTTGCCATGATAATTTCTTTTTTTCAAATATTTCAAACAAGAATTATATTAATAACATATCAATAAATACTATATACTATTTTCAAAATTTATGATTGGATAGATTACGAGCGTTAGGACGTTAAAAGTAACCATTTTACGTAATTTTAGGTAGGCACGCGCCTTAAACTCCCCAATGTCATAAACAGGAATCCCGATCTCGATGTTATTAGAGGCATCCGTGACGACATTGTACAGAATAAGCAGGAAGAGAATCCGTTTCTATCACATTATAACTTTGTACCTCTTACCTCTGTTGATGTTGAAAGTTCTTTTCCGATGGATAAGTGGATTCTAAATATAAAAAGAAATTGTCTCAAAGTTGAAAATATTGAAAAACTTATGGTTATTTATTATAACTCTTTCAACAATGATGTTAACAATGATAACAGTATTGATAATGATCATATTTTTGATGTTGATGATGATGATACAGATTGAAAGATGTTTATATAGTACAAATTTGTATACAATAAATGTTTTAAACGTATGATAATGAGTTTTTATTTCCATTACCTCGTTACACACATACACATTGCATTTTCGATCGATATTCTACACAGTGCTTCATATGCCACGACACGCATTTTTCGGCATTAAACTATTGAATTTTACTAATAAATTGGCCCCAAGTGTGAATTAGTGTAGATTATGTACTCTCACTAATCCCGGGAAATCCCGCGTTCAATAAAAATAAATAATGTTTTTTGGTGGTTGTAACCACTCTTAGTTAGGTCCTCCTACGAAGTTTAGGTATATAGGCACTACCTATTCCGAGCTCTGGTTATTAACAACGACCTCAACTAATGAACTGCATTGCCTCTACCATACATGCCTACTTATACTTATATCTTACTATATATTCATATACACGGTGAATCTGAGTAACCCAAAAGATTTTAACTATAAAATCCTGAGGTCATAAGGAGTAATAAAATAAATGTTATATGAATTTAGGTCAATTTCGATGAAAACATATTTTTTTTTTGTTTTTTTTTTCGATTTTTTAAATGCTTTTGAATATAAAAACATAAATGTTATTGTTAAAACTGTCGATTAAAATAAATTAGTACATTTTTTTTCGTAAAAAAATAGTTTACGTAAAGTAATCCTTGGCACTTTGATATCTGTCAATAAAAATGTCTAGACTAGACCCCATGAAGGGTGAAATCGCCATCGAAAAATCGTTTTGCTCTGAGTCACAATAAAATATGTTTTTTTTTATTTAGTTAGTAGTAATTCTGAAACTAGAAAAGTTTATACGACATTTTAGTCTCCAATTATGATCAGGAATTTATGGTTAAAATCTTTCGGGTTACTCAGATTCACCGTGTATATATCTTCAGTGATTTTGCTTGTATCGCAGACCTATTTTTCATATTATGTACCAAGTGAAGCAAGCTTGTTTTATTTTTAACCGACTTCAAGATTTAAAAGGAGAAGGTTGTCAATTCGGTTGTATGTTGTTTAATTTTGTTTTTTTTTTTTATGTTTGTTACTCAATAACTCCTTCATATATGAACCTATTGTAAAAAATACTTTTTTTATCGTAAGTATATACATACAGTTTGGTCCCGTTTTTGTACGCAGTTCTGATGACGGGATCCATGAGGAATCGAGTAAACTCCTCAAATCTATAGCGTTAGTGATTTAAATCTTTTTATCTAAAATATATATAAAATGAAATAAAAATGGAAAGGAAATGGAATAAAAATGGAATAAAATGAAATAAAAATGAAATAAAATGAAATAAAAATGAAATAAAAATGAAATAAAAATGGAATAAAAATGAAATAAAAATGATATAAAAATTAAAGAAAAATTAAATAAAAATGAAATAAAAATGAAATAAAAATGAAATAAAAATGAAATAAAAATGAAATAAAAATGAAATAAAAATGAAATAAAAATGAAATAAAAATGAAATAAAAATGAAATAAAAATGAAATAAAAATGAAATAAAAATGAAATAAAACTGAAATAAAAATGAAATAAAAATGAAATAAAAATGAAATAAAAATGAAATAAAAATGAAATAAAAATGAAATAAAAATGAAATAAAAATGAAATAAAAATGAAATAAAAAAGGAATAAAAATGAAATAAAAATGAAATAAAAATGAAATAAAAATGAAATAAAAATGAAATAAAAATGAAATAAAAATGAAATAAAAATGAAATAAAAATGAAATAAAAATGAAATAAAAATGAAATAAAAATGAAATAAAAATGAAATAAAAATGAAATAAAAATGAAATAAAAATGAAATAAAAATGAAATAAAAATGAAATAAAAATGAAATAAAAATGAAATAAAAATGAAATAAAAATGAAATAAAAATGAAATAAAAATGAAATAAAAATGAAATAAAAATGAAATAAAAATGAAATAAAAATGAAATAAAAATGAAATAAAAATGATATAAAAATGAAATAAATATGAAATAAAAATGAAATAAAAATGAAATAAAAATGAAATAAAAATGAAATAAAAATGAAATAAAAATGGAATAAAAATGAAATAAAAATGAAATAAAAATGAAATAAAAATGAAATAAAAATGAAATTAAAATGAAATAAAAATGAAATAAAAATGAAATAAAAATGAAATAAAAATGAAATAAAAATGAAATAAAAATGAAATAAAATGAAATAAAAATGAAATAAAAATGAAATAAAAATAGAATAAAAATGAAATAAAAATGAAATAAAAATGAAATTAAAATGAAATTAAAATGAAATTAAAATGAAATTAAAATGAAATTAAAATGAAATAAAAATTAAATTAAAATGAAATTAAAATGAAATAAAAATGAAATAAAAATGAAATAAAAATGAAATAAATGAAAATGGAATGAATATGGAATGAAAATGGAATGGACTGAAAATGCAATGAAAGTGGAATAAAAGTGAAATAAATATTAAATAAAAATGAAATAAAAATGAAATCAAATTGAAATCAAAATGAAATCAAAATGAAATCAAAATGAAATCAAAATTAAATCAAAATGAAATCAAAATGACATCAAACTGAAATCAAAATGAAATCAAAATGAATTTAAAACTAAATAAAAATTAACTTTTGTATTTTTTGACTTATCACTTCACTTTACTTCACTTTATTCTATTCTATTTTATTATATTTCACATGTGTATGGCTTTGTGTCGCGTTTTAATGACGGTCACGTGACTTTTATTCGCCTAGCGCCCATCCGCGAACCGACCGATAAAATGAAATAAAAATAAAACGGAAGTCCGTCCGGACCGTATGTCATATTATCCATTTTACTCGGAAATCATAAAACTTTACTAAAGCACGAAACGGTTAGATTTTTTATATATAATTGTAAAATTATTTTCATAACTCGTTAATCTTATAAAAATAATCCCACAAGCGGTACCCTTCAATTAACTGTAATTAATATAAAATACCAATAAAAAAACCATTTAATTTTTTTATTAGGATTGTTTATTTTTATTATTTTTATTATACGAAGATCCAGTGCGTTCACAACCTCCCGTAAATGTATGTTACGGCATTAAAGTGCTACCGCTATAATTGTAGGTACTTGGCGCATCGTTCGTTATCTACAAGGTAAGCATAGGTTCCAAACAAAAAGTAGCATCGGTCTCTCGTACTATTATAAGGTTGAGTTGTGTATGCGATCGTGGCAACGCAGCGCACAGCTTCCCCCTTCGAACGCTAGAGTGACACTGAGGCTCACGGCTCGCGCATGGATTTACTGCACAAAATCGCCCTAAAAAGGGTTTTTGTTAAACGAAATCTTTAAATTAAACAAAAACAAACAATAAATTTGAAGATAAATATGTTTCCAATATTATGTCGGAAGAACCGTGAAAATATCTTTTGTAGTTTAGGAGCAGAAGCAACTTTTATGTTGAAAACGTCCTGATTTAAATATTTTATTTTGCCATGATAATTTCTTTTTTTCAAATATTTCAAACAAGAATTATATTAATAACATATCAATAAATACTATATACTATTTTCAAAATTTATGATTGGATAGATTACGAGCGTTAGGACGTTAAAAGTAACCATTTTACGTAATTTTAGGTAGGCACGCGCCTTAAACTCCCCAATGTCATAAACAGGAATCCCGATCTCGATGTTATTAGAGGCATCCGTGACGACATTGTACAGAATAAGCAGGAAGAGAATCCGTTTCTATCACATTATAACTTTGTACCTCTTACCTCTGTTGATGTTGAAAGTTCTTTTCCGATGGATAAGTGGATTCTAAATATAAAAAGAAATTGTCTCAAAGTTGAAAATATTGAAAAACTTATGGTTATTTATTATAACTCTTTCAACAATGATATTAACAATGATAACAGTATTGATAATGATCATATTTTTGATGTTGATGATGATGATACAGATTGAAAGATGTTTATATAGTACAAATTTGTATACAATAAATGTTTTAAACGTATGATAATGAGTTTTTATTTCCATTACCTCGTTGCACACATACACATTGCATTTTCGATCGATATTCTACACAGTGCTTCATATGCCACGACACGCATTTTTCGGCATTAAACTATTGAATTTTTTTAATAAATTGGCCCCAAGTGTGAATTAGTGTAGATTATGTACTCTCACTAATCCCGGGAAATCCCGCGTTCAATAAAAATAAATAATGTTTTTTGGTGGTTGTAACCACTCTTAGTTAGGTCCTCCTACGAAGTTTAGGTATATAGGCACTACCTATTCCGAGCTCTGGTTATTAACAACGACCTCAACTAATGAACTGCATTGCCTCTACCATACATGCCTACTTATACTTATATCTTACTATATATTCATATACACGGTGAATCTGAGTAACCCAAAAGATTTTAACTATAAAATCCTGAGGTCATAAGGAGTAATAAAATAAATGTTATATGAATTTAGGTAAATTTCGACAAAAACATATTTTTTTTTTGTTTTTTTTTCGATTTTTTAAATGCGTTTGAATATAAAAACATAAATGTTATTGTTAAAACTGTCGATTAAAATAAATTAGTACATTTTTTTTCGTAAAAAAATAGTTTACGTAAAGTAATCCTTGGCACTTTGATATCTGTCAATAAAAATGTCTAGACTAGACCCCATGAAGGGTGAAATCGCCATCGAAAAATCGTTTTGCTCTGAGTCACAATAAAATATGTTTTTTTTAATTTAGTTAGTAGTAATTCTGAAACTAGAAAAGTTTATACGACATTTTAGTCTCCAATTATGATCAGGAATTTATGGTTTTAATCTTTCGGGTTACTCAGATTCACCGTGTATATATCTTCAGTGATTTTGCTTGTATCGCAGACCTATTTTTCATATTATGTACCAAGTGAAGCAAGCTTGTTTTATTTTTAACCGACTTCAAGATTTAAAAGGAGAAGGTTGTCAATTCGGTTGTATGTTGTTTAATTTTGTTTTTTTTTTTTATGTTTGTTACTCAATAACTCCTTCATATATGAACCTATTGTAAAAAATACTTTTTTTATCGTAAGTATATACATACAGTTTGGTCCCGTTTTTGTACGCAGTTCTGATGACGGGATCCATGAGGAATCGAGTAAACTCCTCAAATCTATAGCGTTAGTGATTTAAATCTTTTTATCTAAAATATATATAAAATGAAATAAAAATGGAAAGGAAATGGAATAAAAATGGAATAAAATGAAATAAAAATGAAATAAAATGAAATAAAAATGAAATAAAAATGAAATAAAAATGGAATAAAAATGAAATAAAAATGATATAAAAATTAAAGAAAAATTAAATAAAAATGAAATAAAAATGAAATAAAAATGAAATAAAAATGAAATAAAAATGAAATAAAAATGAAATAAAAATGAAATAAAAATGAAATAAAAATGAAATAAAAATGAAATAAAAATGAAATAAAAATGAAATAAAAATGAAATAAAAATGAAATAAAACTGAAATAAAAATGAAATAAAAATGAAATAAAAATGAAATAAAAATGAAATAAAAATGAAATAAAAATGAAATAAAAATGAAATAAAAATGAAATAAAAATGAAATAAAAATGAAATAAAAATGAAATAAAAATGAAATAAAAATGAAATAAAAATGAAATAAAAATGAAATAAAAATGAAATAAAAATGAAATAAAAATGAAATAAAAATGAAATAAAAATGAAATAAAAATGAAATAAAAATGAAATAAAAATGAAATAAAAATGAAATAAAAATGAAATAAAAATGAAATAAAAATGAAATAAAAATGAAATAAAAATGAAATAAAAATGAAATAAAAATGAAATAAAAATGAAATAAAAATGAAATAAAAATGAAATAAAAATGAAATAAAAATGAAATAAAAATGAAATAAAAATGAAATAAAAATGAAATAAAAATGAAATAAAAATGAAATAAAAATGAAATAAAAATGATATAAAAATGAAATAAAAATGAAATAAAAATGAAATAAAAATGAAATAAAAATGAAATAAAAATGAAATAAAAATGAAATAAAAATGGAATAAAAATGAAATAAAAATGAAATAAAAATGAAATAAAAATGAAATAAAAATGAAATAAAAATGAAATAAAAATGAAATAAAAATGAAATAAAAATGAAATAAAAATGAAATAAAAATGAAATAAAATGAAATAAAAATGAAACAAAAATGAAATAAAAATGAAATAAAAATAGAATAAAAATGAAATAAAAATGAAATAAAAATGAAATTAAAATGAAATTAAAATGAAATTAAAATGAAATTAAAATGAAATAAAAATGAAATTAAAATGAAATAAAAATGAAATAAAAATGAAATAAAAATGAAATAAAAATGAAATAAATGAAAATGGAATGAATATGGAATGAAAATGGAATGGACTGAAAATGCAATGAAAGTGGAATAAAAGTGAAATAAATATTAAATAAAAATGAAATAAAAATGAAATCAAATTGAAATCAAAATGAAATCAAAATGAAATCAAAATGAAATCAAAATTAAATCAAAATGAAATCAAAATGACATCAAACTGAAATCAAAATGAAATCAAAATGAATTTAAAACTAAATAAAAATTAACTTTTGTATTTTTTGACTTATCACTTCACTTTACTTCACTTTATTCTATTCTATTTTATTATATTTCACATGTGTATGGCTTTGTGTCGCGTTTTAATGACGGTCACGTGACTTTTATTCGCCTAGCGCCCATCCGCGAACCGACCGATAAAATGAAATAAAAATAAAACGGAAGTCCGTCCGGACCGTATGTCATATTATCCATTTTACTCGGAAATCATAAAACTTTACTAAAGCACGAAACGGTTAGATTTTTTATATATAATTGTAAAATTATTTTCATAACTCGTTAATCTTATAAAAATAATCCCACAAGAGGTACCCTTCAATTAACTGTAATTAATATAAAATACCAATAAAAAAACCATTTAATTTTTTTATTAGGATTGTTTATTTTTATTATTTTTATTATACGAAGATCCAGTGCGTTCACAACCTCCCGTAAATGTATGTTACGGCATTAAAGTGCTACCGCTATAATTGTAGGTACTTGGCGCATCGTTCGTTATCTACAAGGTAAGCATAGGTTCCAAACAAAAAGTAGCATCGGTCTCTCGTACTATTATAAGGTTGAGTTGTGTATGCGATCGTGGCAACGCAGCGCACAGCTTCCCCCTTCGAACGCTAGAGTGACACTGAGGCTCACGGCTCGCGCATGGATTTACTGCACAAAATCGCCCTAAAAAGGGTTTTTGTTAAACGAAATCTTTAAATTAAACAAAAACAAACAATAAATTTGAAGATAAATATGTTTCCAATATTATGTCGGAAGAACCGTGAAAATATCTTTTGTAGTTTAGGAGCAGAAGCAACTTTTATGTTGAAAACGTCCTGATTTAAATATTTTATTTTGCCATGATAATTTCTTTTTTTCAAATATTTCAAACAAGAATTATATTAATAACATATCAATAAATACTATATACTATTTTCAAAATTTATGATTGGATAGATTACGAGCGTTAGGACGTTAAAAGTAACCATTTTACGTAATTTTAGGTAGGCACGCGCCTTAAACTCCCCAATGTCATAAACAGGAATCCCGATCTCGATGTTATTAGAGGCATCCGTGACGACATTGTACAGAATAAGCAGGAAGAGAATCCGTTTCTATCACATTATAACTTTGTACCTCTTACCTCTGTTGATGTTGAAAGTTCTTTTCCGATGGATAAGTGGATTCTAAATATAAAAAGAAATTGTCTCAAAGTTGAAAATATTGAAAAACTTATGGTTATTTATTATAACTCTTTCAACAATGATATTAACAATGATAACAGTATTGATAATGATCATATTTTTGATGTTGATGATGATGATACAGATTGAAAGATGTTTATATAGTACAAATTTGTATACAATAAATGTTTTAAACGTATGATAATGAGTTTTTATTTCCATTACCTCGTTGCACACATACACATTGCATTTTCGATCGATATTCTACACAGTGCTTCATATGCCACGACACGCATTTTTCGGCATTAAACTATTGAATTTTTTTAATAAATTGGCCCCAAGTGTGAATTAGTGTAGATTATGTACTCTCACTAATCCCGGGAAATCCCGCGTTCAATAAAAATAAATAATGTTTTTTGGTGGTTGTAACCACTCTTAGTTAGGTCCTCCTACGAAGTTTAGGTATATAGGCACTACCTATTCCGAGCTCTGGTTATTAACAACGACCTCAACTAATGAACTGCATTGCCTCTACCATACATGCCTACTTATACTTATATCTTACTATATATTCATATACACGGTGAATCTGAGTAACCCAAAAGATTTTAACTATAAAATCCTGAGGTCATAAGGAGTAATAAAATAAATGTTATATGAATTTAGGTAAATTTCGACAAAAACATATTTTTTTTTTGTTTTTTTTTTCGATTTTTTAAATGCGTTTGAATATAAAAACATAAATGTTATTGTTAAAACTGTCGATTAAAATAAATTAGTACATTTTTTTTCGTAAAAAAATAGTTTACGTAAAGTAATCCTTGGCACTTTGATATCTGTCAATAAAAATGTCTAGACTAGACCCCATGAAGGGTGAAATCGCCATCGAAAAATCGTTTTGCTCTGAGTCACAATAAAATATGTTTTTTTTAATTTAGTTAGTAGTAATTCTGAAACTAGAAAAGTTTATACGACATTTTAGTCTCCAATTATGATCAGGAATTTATGGTTTTAATCTTTCGGGTTACTCAGATTCACCGTGTATATATCTTCAGTGATTTTGCTTGTATCGCAGACCTATTTTTCATATTATGTACCAAGTGAAGCAAGCTTGTTTTATTTTTAACCGACTTCAAGATTTAAAAGAAGGTTGTCAATTCGGTTGTATGTTGTTTAATTTTGTTTTTTTTTTTATGTTTGTTACTCAATAACTCCTTCATATATGAACTTATTGTAAAAAATACTTTTTTTATCGTAAGTATATACATACAGTTTGGTCCCGTTTTTGTACGCAGTTCTGATGACGGGATCCATGAGGAATCGAGAAAACTCCTCAAATCTATAGCGTTAGTGATTTAAATCTTTTTATCTAAAATATATATAAAATGAAATAAAAATGGAAAGAAAATGGAAATAAAAATGAAATAAAAATGATATAAAAATGAAATAAAAATGAAGTAAAAATGAAGTAAAAAAGAAATAAAAATGAAATAAAAATGAAATAAAAATGAAATAAAAATGAAATAAAAATGAAATAAAAATGAAATATAAATGAAATAAAAATGAAATAAAAATGAAATAAAAATGAAGTAAAAATGAAGTAAAAATGAAATAAAAATGAAATAAAAATGAAATAAAAATGAAATACAAATGAAATAAAAATGAAATAAAAATGAAATAAAAATGAAGTAAAAATGAAATAAAAATGAAGTAAAAATGAAATAAAAATGAAATAAAAATGAAATAAAAATGAAATAAGAATGAAATAAGAATGAAATAAGAATGAAATAAAAATGAAATAAAAATGGAATAAAAATGAAATAAAAATGAAATAAAAATGAAATAAAAATGGAATAAAAATGATATAAAAATTAAAGAAAAATGAAATAAAAATGAAATAAAAATGAAATAAAAATGAAATAAAAATGAAATAAAAATGAAATAAAAATGAAATAAAAATGATATAAAAATTAAAGAAAAATGAAATAAAAATGAAATAAAAATGAAATTAAAATGAAATAAAAATGAAATTAAAATGAAATTAAAATGAAATAAAAATGAAATTAAAATGAAATAAAAATGAAATAAAAATGAAATTAAAATGAAATAAAAATGAAATAAAAATGAAATAAAAATGAAATTAAAATGAAATTAAAATGAAATTAAAATGAAATAAAAATGAAATAAAAATGAAATAAAAATGAAATAAAAATGAAATAAAAATGAAATAAAAATGAAATAAAAATGAAATAAAAATGAAATAAAAATGAAATAAAAATGAAATAAAAATGAAATAAAAATGAAATAAAAATGAAATAAAAATGAAATAAAAATGAAATAAAAATGAAATAAAAATGAAATAAAAATGAAATAAAAATGAAATAAAAATGAAATAAAAATGAAATAAAAATGAAATAAAAATGAAATAAAAATGAAATAAAAATGAAATAAAAATGAAATAAAAATGAAATAAAAATGAAATAAAAATGAAATAAAAATGAAATAAAAATGAAATAAAAATGAAATAAAAATGAAATAAAAATGAAATAAAAATGAAATAAAAATGAAATAAAAATGAAATAAAAATGAAATAAAAATGAAATAAAAATGAAATAAAAATGAAATAAAAATGAAATAAAAATGAAATAAAAATGAAATAAAAATGAAATAAAAATGAAATAAAAATGAAATAAAAATGAAATAAAAATGAAATAAAAATGAAATAAAAATGAAATAAAAATGAAATAAAAATGAAATAAAAATGAAATAAAAATGAAATAAAAATGAAATAAAAATGAAATAAAAATGAAATAAAAATGAAATAAAAATGAAATAAAAATGAAATAAAAATGAAATAAAAATGAAATAAAAATGAAATAAAAATGAAATAAAAATGAAATAAAAATGAAATAAAAATGAAATAAAAATGAAATAAAAATGAAATAAAAATGAAATAAAAATGAAATAAAAATGAAATAAAAATGAAATAAAAATGAAATAAAAATGAAATAAAAATGAAATAAAAATGAAATAAAAATAAAATAAAAATGAAATAAAAATGAAATAAAAATGAAATAAAAATGAAATAAAAATGAAATAAAAATGAAGTAAAAATGAAATAAAAATGAAATAAAAATGAAATAAAAATGAAATAAAAATGAAATAAAAATGAAATAAAAATGAATTAAAAATGAAATAAAAATGAAATAAAAATGAAATAAAAATGAAATAAAAATGAAATAAAAATGAAATAAAAATGAAATAAAAATGAAATAAAAATGAAATAAAAATGAAATAAAAATGAAATAAAAATGAAATAAAAATGAAATAAAAATGAAATAAAAATGAAATAAAAATGAAATAAAAATGAAATAAAAATGAAATAAAAATGAAATAAAAATGAAATAAAAATGAAATAAAAATGAAATAAAAATGAAATAAAAATGAAATAAAAATGAAATAAAAATGAAATAAAAATGAAATAGAAATGAAATAAAAATGAAATAAAAATGAAATAAAAATGAAATAAAAATGAAATAAAAATGAAATAAAAATGAAATAAAAATGAAATAAAAATGAAATAAAAATGAAATAAAAATGAAGTAAAAATGAAATAAAAATGAAATAAAAATGAAATAAAAATGAAATAAAAATGAAATAAAAATGAAATAAAAATGAAATAAAAATAGAATAAAAATAGAATAAAAATGAAATAAAAATGAAATTAAAATGAAATTAAAATGAAATTAAAATGAAATTAAAATGAAATTAAAATGAAATTAAAATGAAATTAAAATGAAATTAAAATGAAATTAAAATGAAATTAAAATGAAATAAAAATGAAATAAAAATGAAATAAAAATGAAATAAAAATGAAATAAAAATGAAATAAAAATGAAATAAAAATGAAATAAAAATGAAATAAAAATGAAATAAAAATGAAATAAAAATGAAATAAAAATGAAATAAAAATGAAATAAAAATGAAATAAAAATGAAATAAAAATGAAATAAAAATGAAATAAAAATGAAATAAAAATGAAATAAAAATGAAATAAAAATGAAATAAAAATGAAATAAAAATGAAATAAAAATGAAATAAAAATGAAATAAAAATGAAATAAAAATGAAATAAAAATGAAATAAAAATGAAATAAAAATGAAATAAAAATGAAATAAAAATGAAATAAAAATGAAATAAAAATGAAATAAAAATGAAATAAAAATGAAATAAAAATGAAATAAAAATGAAATAAAAATGAAATAAAAATGAAATAAAAATGAAATAAAAATGAAATAAAAATGAAATTAAAATGAAATTAAAATGAAATTAAAATGAAATTAAAATGAAATTAAAATGAAATTAAAATGAAATTAAAATGAAATTAAAATGAAATTAAAATGAAATTAAAATGAAATTAAAATGAAATTAAAATGAAATTAAAATGAAATTAAAATGAAATTAAAATGAAATTAAAATGAAATTAAAATGAAATTAAAATGAAATTAAAATGAAATAAAAATGAAATAAAAATGAAATAAAAATGAAATAAAAATGAAATAAAAATGAAATAAAAATGAAATAAAAATGAAATAAAAATGAAATAAAAATGAAATAAAAATGAAATAAAAATGAAATAAAAATGAAATAAAAATGAAATAAAAATGAAATAAAAATGAAATAAAAATGAAATAAAAATGAAATAAAAATGAAATAAAAATGAAATAAAAATGAAATAAAAATGAAATAAAAATGAAATAAAAATGAAATAAAAATGAAAATGGAATGAATATGGAATGAAAATGGAATGGACTGAAAATGGAATGAAAGTGGAATAAAAGTGAAATAAAAATGAAATAAAAATTAAATCAAATTGAAATCAAAATGAAATCAAAATGAAATCAAAATGAAATCAAAATGAAATCAAAATGACATCAAACTGAAATCAAAATGAAATCAAAACTAAATAAAAATTAACTTTTGTCTTTTTTGACTTATCACTTCACTTTACTTCACTTTATCCTAGTCTATTTTATTTTATTTTATTTCACATGTGTATGGCTTTGTGTCGCGTTTTAATGACGGTCACGTGACTTTTATTCGCCTAGCGCCCATCCGCGAACCGACCGATAAAATGAAATAAAAATAAAACGGAAGTCCGTCCGGACCGTATGTCATATTATCCATTTTACTCGGAAATCATAAAACTTTACTAAAGCACGAAACGGTTAGATTTTTTTATATATAATTGTAAAATTAATTTCATAACTCGTTAATCTTATAAAAACAATCCCACAAGCGGTACCCTTCAATTAACTGTAATTAATATAAAATACCAATAAAAAAAACCATTAATTTTTTTTATTAGGATTGTTTATTTTTATTATTTTGATTATACGAAGATCCAGTGCGTTCACAACCTCCCGTAAATGTATGTTACGGCATTAAAGTGCTACCGCTATAATTGTAGGTACTTGGCGCATCGTTCGTTATCTACAAGGTAAGCATAGGTTCCAAACAAAAAGTAGCATCGGTCTCTCGTACTATTATAAGGTTGAGTTGTGTATGCGATCGTGGCAACGCAGCGCAAGCCTCCCCCTTCGAACGCTAGAGTGACACTGAGGCTCACGGCTCGCGCATGGATTTACTGCACCAAATCGCCCTAAAAAGGGTTTTTGTTAAACGAAATCTTTAAATTAAACAAAAACAAACAATAAATTTGAAGATAAATATGTTTCCAATATTATGTCGGAAGAACCGTGAAAATATATTTTGTAGTTTAGGAGCAGAAGCAACTTTTATGTTGAAAACGTCCTGATTTAAATATTTTATTTTGCCATGATAATTACTTTTTTTCAAATATTTTAAACAAGAATTATATTAATAACATATCAATAAATACTATATACTATTTTCAAAATTTATGATTGGATAGATTACGAGCGTTAGGACGTTAAAAGTAACCATTTTACGTAATTTTAGGTAGGCACGCGCCTTAAACTCCCCAATGTCATAAACAGGGCCCTATTTAATAAACATTACAAGTCGACAATTCTGTAAATAAGTGACATATTTGTTAAATTTATCTACAAGTGCTGTTTAATAAATCCTACAAATAAGTAAGAAGGTTACAAGAAAATAACTTACAATTATTACCATTGTAAACATTGTTTAATAAACGTTTACATATGTAAAAAACGCCTGTCGATTTCAATGACAATTTGTACTTACAAAATTGTAATTGTGAGCTACAATTTACATAAAATGTAAGTTTTTGCTACAAGTTCTTAATATATGAGGGTAGTCCTTATTTGTTACTCATTAAAATTATTGAATTGGTTTACCTATTGAAATGATGGATAACAATAACAAAATTACTATTTTATCTCTAATATACGAGAATAAAGATATATTATTCGGTCGGTTTAGTGAGACTTTAACCCATGAAATAAAAATCAAGAAGTGGAAAGATATTGCCGAACAACTACAATCATTAAGTATTTATAACAAAGACTGGAAGTACCTACGTGACACAACATGGCAAAACGTCAGAAAAAGGACTATCGTAAGTAATTTCAATCACATCAATCGATAGGTCTTTAAAAATAACATTGAGTTTTTTGATTAAGTGGATATTCAGAAATAATGACTTCGAAAGCCTAAAAAATTGTGCCCCCCCCCCCCTGTCTTTTGAACCGTAAGTCGAAAAGTTATGTGAAAATTCAAGAAGATACACATTCTTTCAACGAAAATTATTTTGCACATTATCGGTTTAGGCGTTTTTGAGTTATCTCCAAAAAACTACGTACTTAGGCAGATACGACCTTGCGATAATAATTTATTCGATAGTTGCTAGTGTAGCTACGGCTGATTTTTATAAATAATGATACGGAACCCTTCATGTCCGACTCGCACTTGGCCGGTTTTTTTATACCACGATGGATGCACTTTGCAGACTCATCATAAACTTCTACACTCTGCTTTTTCAAACTGTTATTAAAGTACCTTATTTTAATATTTTTTAAGGAAAAAAGGGACAATCGTCAGCAGACGGGATCGGGAGGAGGGAAAAAATGCAGATATGACGATGTTGACGAACTCGTACTAAAAATAATCGGGAAAGATTCTCCTGTCATAGAAGGTCTTCGTGTGCCGGAATCATCCGGTACAAATCTAGCACAAGTTCAAGAATCTGAGCCGAGTACAACTGTGTGTGATTCACCTGTTCAACAAACTCCAACCCAATTACCTCGTGCACCTATTAGGAAAAGATATCACAGTATGTCGATAAATGAAGCAAATGAGTCCCAAGCATACAATGATCTCAAGACGAAAAAAATGGAAGTAGAATTAAAATTGGCTAATGAAAAACTAGAAATTGCAAAGCGTGAACGACATAAGTTAGATTTGGAAATATTAAAACTGGAGAGGGAGTTGAACATACAGCAGCCATCTAATTTCACATTACCATTTTATCTACAAAATGTAGTTGTTGAATCTACTTCTCCAATTGTTATCAATGCTTTGGGGGCAGATCAAGCAAACGGAGCAGATAATTTACTGACCAATAGCCTAGACACATTTTTTATGCAGTTACGTACCGTTGCTTTGGTTACTCCATGTGCATCTGCTACTACATGGTACTGAGAGCCACAGCCCATCCAGTGCAATGTACACAAAATCTGTTGAGTCGGCGTAAGGGCTGCATTTCTTTTTGTATCATGTTCAAGATCATGCCCTATTTTTAAAAGTAAATATTCGACGGTAGACTTGCAGTACAATTATGTGTTTAATAAAGTACATTTCCATACAAAATTGTAAACAATCACCTGTAAGGTGAAAATGTTTATTAAACAGAATTATGTAAAATTGTAGCTACAATTATACAATTTTGTACATTTTCCACCATGACAAATTTGTAACTTATAATTTTTATTAAACAGAAACTTGTAGAATTGTAACTTGTAAGGTACAATTTACGATTTACAATTTGTAATGTTTATTAAACAGGGCCCAGGAATCCCGATCTCGATGTTATTAGAGGCATCCGTGACGACATTGTACAGAATAAGCAGGAAGAGAATCCGTTACTATCACATTATAACTTTGTACCTCTTACCTCTGTTGATGTTGAAAGTTCTTTTCCGATGGATAAGTGGATTCTAAATATAAAAAGAAATTGTCTCAAAGTTGAAAATATTGAAAAACTTATGGTTATTTATTATAACTCTTTCAACAATGATGTTAACAATGATAACAGTATTGATAATGATCATATTTTTGATGTTGATGATGATGATACAGATTGAAAGATGTTTATATAGTACAAATTTGTATACAATAAATGTTTTAAACGTATGGTAATGAGTTTTTATTTCCATTACCTCGTTACACACATACACATTGCATTTTCGATCGATATTCTACACAGTGCTTCATATGCCACGACACGCATTTTTCGGCATTAAACTATTGAATTTTACTAATAAATTGGCCCCAAATGTGAATTAGTGTAGATTATGTACTCTCACTAATCCCGGGAAATCCCGCGTTCAATAAAAATAAATAATGTTTTTTGGTGGTTGTAACCACTCTTAGTTAGGAAGTTTAGGTATATAGGCACTACCTATTCCGAGCTCTGGTTATTAACAACGACCTCAACTAATGAACTGCATTGCCTCTACCATACATGCCTACTTATACTTATATCTTACTATATATTCATATACACGGTGAATCTGAGTAACCCAAAAGATTTTAACTATAAAATCCTGAGGTCATAAGGAGTAATAAAATAAATGTTATATGAATTTAGGTCAATTTCGATAAAAACATATTTTTTTTTTGTTTTTTTTTTTTCGATTTTTTAAATGCTTTTGAATATAAAAACATAAATGTTATTGTTAAAACTGTCGATTAAAATAAATTAGTACAATTTTTTTCGTAAAAAAATAGTTTACGTAAAGTAATCCTTGGCACTTTGATATCTGTCAATAAAAATGTCTAGACTAGACCCCATGAAGGGTGAAATCGCCATCGAAAAATCGTTTTGCTCTGAGTCACAATAAAAAATGTTTTTTTTCATTTAGTTGGTAGTAATTCTGAAAATAGAAAAGTTTATACGACATTTTAGTCTCCAATTATGATCAGGAATTTATGGTTAAAATCTTTCGGGTTACTCAGATTCACCGTGTATATATCTTCAGTGATTTTGCTTGTATCGCAGAACTATTTTTCATATTATGTACCAACTGAAGCAAGCTTGTTTTATTTTTAACCGACTTCAAGATTTAAAAGGAGAAGGTTGTCAATTCGGTTGTATGTTGTTTAATTTTGTTTTTTTTTTTATGTTTGTTACTCAATAACTCCTTCATATATGAACCTATTGTAAAAAATATTTTTTTTATCGTAAGTATATACATACAGTTTGGTCCCGTTTTTGTACGCAGTTCTGATGACGGGATCCATGAGGAATCGAGAAAACTCCTCAAATCTATAGCGTTAGTGATTTAAATCTTTTTATCTAAAATATATATAAAATGAAATAAAAATGGAAAGAAAATGGAATAAAAATGGAATAAAATGAAATAAAAATGAAATAAAATGAAATAAAAATGAAATAAAAATGAAATAAAAATGAAATAAAAATGGAATAAAAATGAAATAAAAATGATATAAAAATTAAAGAAAAATGAAATAAAAATGAAATAAAAATGAAATAAAAATGAAATAAAAATGAAATAAAAATGAAATAAAAATGAAATAAAAATGAAATAAAAATGAAATAAAAATGAAATAAAAATGAAACAAAAATGAAACAAAAATGAAATAAAAATGAAATAAAAATGAAATAAAAATGAAATAAAAATGAAATAAAAATGAAATAAAAATGAAATAAAAATGAAATAAAAATGAAATAAAAATGAAATAAAAATGAAATAAAAATGAAATAAAAATGAAATAAAAATGAAATAAAAATGAAATAAAAATGAAATAAAAATGAAATAAAAATGAAATAAAAATGAAATAAAAATGAAATAAAAATGAAATAAAAATGAAATAAAAATGAAATAAAAATGAAATAAAAATGAAATAAAAATGAAATAAAAATGAAATAAAAATGAAATAAAAATGAAATAAAAATGAAATAAAAATGAAATAAAAATGAAATAAAAATAAAATAAAAATGAAATAAAAATGAAATAAAAATGAAATAAAAATGAAATAAAAATGAAATAAAAATGAAATAAAAATGAAATAAAAATGAAATAAAAATGAAATAAAAATGAAATAAAAATGAAATAAAAATGAAGTAAAAATGAAATAAAAATGAAATAAAAATGAAATAAAAATGAAATAATAATGAAATAAAAATGAAATAAAAATGAAATAACAATGAAATAAAAATGAAATAAAAATGAAATAAAAATGATATAAAAATGAAAGAAAAATGAAATAAAAATGAAATAAAAATGATATAAAAATGAAAGAAAAATGAAAGAAAAATGAAATAAAAATGAAATAAAAATGAAATAAAAATGAAATAAAAATGGAATAAAAATGAAATAAAAATGAAATAAAAATGAAATAAAAATGAAATAAAAATGAAATAAAAATGAAATAAAAATGAAATAAAAATGAAATAAAAATGAAGTAAAAATGAAATAAAAATGAAATAAAAATGAAATAAAAATGAAATAAAAATGAATTAAAATGAAATAAAAATGAAATAAAAATGAAATAAATATGAAGTAAAAATGAAGTAAAAATGAAATAAAAATGAAATAAAAATGAAATAAAAATGAAATAAAAATGAAATAAAAATGAAATAAAAATGAAATAAAAATGAAATAAAAATGAAATAAAAATGAAATAAAAATGAAATAAAAATGAAATAAAAATGAAATAAAAATGGAAAGAAAATGGAAATAAAAATGAAATAAAAATGAAATTAAAATGAAATTAAAATGAAATTAAAATGAAATTAAAATGAAATTAAAATGAAATTAAAATGAAATAAAAATGAAATTAAAATTAAATAAAATTGAAATAAAAATGAAATAAAAATGAAATAAAAATTAAATAAAAATGAAATAAAAATGAAATAAAAATGAAATAAAAATGAAATAAAAATGAAATAAAAATGAAATAAAAATGAAATAAAAATGAAATAAAAATGAAATAAAAATGAAATAAAAATTAAATAAAAATTAAATAAAAATTAAATAAAAATGAAATAAAAATGAAATAAAAATGAAATAAAAATGAAATAAAAATGAAATAAAAATGAAATAAAAATGAAATAAAAATGAAATAAAAATGAAATAAAAATGAAATAAAAATGAAATAAAAATGAAATAAAAATGAAATAAAAATGAAATAAAAATGAAATAAAAATGAAATAAAAATGAAATAAAAATGAAATAAAAATGAAATAAAAATGAAATAAAAATGAAATAAAAATGAAATAAAAATGAAATAAAAATGAAATAAAAATGAAATAAAAATGAAATAAAAATGAAATAAAAATGAAATAAAAATGAAATAAAAATGAAATAAAAATGAAATAAAAATGAAATAAAAATAGAATAAAAATGAAATAAAAATGAAATAAAAATGAAATTAAAATGAAATAAAAATGAAATAAAAATGAAATAAAAATGAAATAAAAATGAAATAAAAATGAAATAAAAATGAAATAAAAATGAAATAAAAATGAAATAAAAATGAAATAAAAATGAAATAAAAATGAAATAAAAATGAAATAAAAATGAAATAAAAATGAAATAATAGTGAAATCAAAATGAAATCAAAATGAAATCAAAATGAAATCAAAATGACATCAAACTGAAATCAAAATGAAATCAAAATGAATTCAAAACTAAATAAAAATTAACTTTTGTCTTTTTTGACTTATCACTTCACTTTACTTCACTTTATCCTATTCTATTTTATTTTATTTTATTTCACATGTGTATGGCTTTGTGTCGCGTTTTAATGACGGTCAAATGACGGTCACGTGACTTTTATTCGCCTAGCGCCCATCCGCGAACCGACCGATAAAATGAAATAAAAATAAAACGGAAGTCCGTCCGGACCGTATGTCATATTATCCATTTTACTCGGAAATCATAAAACTTTACTAAAGCACGAAACGGTTAGATTTTTCATATATAATTGTAAAATTATTTTCATAACTCGTTAATCTTATAAAAATAATCCCACAAGCGGTACCCTTCAATTAACTGTAATTAATATAAAATACCAATAAAAAAAACCATTAATTTTTTTTATTAGGATTGTTTATTTTTATTATTTTGATTATACGAAGATCCAGTGCGTTCACAACCTCCCGTAAATGTATGTTACGGCATTAAAGTGCTACCGCTATAATTGTAGGTACTTGGCGCATCGTTCGTTATCTACAAGGTAAGCATAGGTTCCAAACAAAAAGTAGCATCGGTCTCTCGTACTATTATAAGGTTGAGTTGTGTATGCGATCGTGGCAACGCAGCGCACAGCCTCCCCCTTCGAACGCTAGAGTGACATTGAGGCTCACGGCTCGCGCATGGATTTACTGCACCAAATCGCCCTAAAAAGGGTTTTTGTTAAACGAAATCTTTAAATTAAACAAAAACAAACAATAAATTTTAAGATAAATATGTTTCCAATATTATGTCGGAAGAACCGTGAAAATATCTTTTGTAGTTTAGGAGCAGAAACAACTTTTATGTTGAAAACGTCCTGATTTAAATATTTTATTTTGCCATGATAATTACTTTTTTTCAAATATTTCAAACAAGAATTATATTAATAACATATCAATAAATACTATATACTATTTTCAAAATTTATGATTTGATAAATGACGAGCGTTAGGACGTTAAAAGTAACCATTTTACGTAATTTTAGGTAGGCACGCGCCTTAAACTCCCCAATGTCATAAACAGGAATCCCGATCTCGATGTTATTAGAGGCATCCGTGACGACATTGTACAGAATAAGCAGGAAGAGAATCCGTTACTATCACATTATAACTTTGTACCTCTTACCTCTGTTGATGTTGAAAGTTCTTTTCCGATGGATAAGTGGATTCTAAATATAAAAAGAAATTGTCTCAAAGTTGAAAATATTGAAAAACTTATGGTTATTTATTATAACTCTTTCAACAATGATGTTAACAATGATAACAGTATTGATAATGATCATATTTTTGATGTTGATGATGATGATACAGATTGAAAGATGTTTATATAGTACAAATTTGTATACAATAAATGTTTTAAACGTATGATAATGAGTTTTTATTTCCATTACCTCGTTACACACATACACATTGCATTTTCGATCGATATTCTACACAGTGCTTCATATGCCACGACACGCATTTTTCGGCATTAAACTATTGAATTTTACTAATAAATTGGCCCCAAGTGTGAATTAGTGTAGATTATGTACTCTCACTAATCCCGGGAAATCCCGCGTTCAATAAAAATAAATAATGTTTTTTGGTGGTTGTAACCACTCTTAGTTAGGTCCTCCTACGAAGTTTAGGTATATAGGCACTACCTATTCCGAGCTCTGGTTATTAACAACGACCTCAACTAATGAACTGCATTGCCTCTACCATACATGCCTACTTATACTTATATCTTACTATATATTCATATACACGGTGAATCTGAGTAACCCAAAAGATTTTAACTATAAAATCCTGAGGTCATAAGGAGTAATAAAATAAATGTTATATGAATTTAGGTCAATTTCGATAAAAACATATTTTTTTTTTGTTTTTTTTTTCGATTTTTTAAATGCTTTTGAATATAAAAACATAAATGTTATTGTTAAAACTGTCGATTAAAATAAATTAGTACATTTTTTTTCGTAAAAAAATAGTTTACGTAAAGTAATCCTTGGCACTTTGATATCTGTCAATAAAAATGTCTAGACTAGACCCCATGAAGGGTGAAATCGCCATCGAAAAATCGTTTTGCTCTGAGTCACAATAAAATATGTTTTTTTTTATTTAGTTAGTAGTAATTCTGAAACTAGAAAAGTTTATACGACATTTTAGTCTCCAATTATGATCAGGAATTTATGGTTAAAATCTTTCGGGTTACTCAGATTCACCGTGTATATATCTTCAGTGATTTTGCTTGTATCGCAGACCTATTTTTCATATTATGTACCAAGTGAAGCAAGCTTGTTTTATTTTTAACCGACTTCAAGATTTAAAAGAAGGTTGTCAATTCGGTTGTATGTTGTTTAATTTTGTTTATTTTTTTTATGTTTGTTACTCAATAACTCCTTCATATATGAACCTATTGTAAAAAATATTTTTTTTATCGTAAGTATATACATACAGTTTGGTCCCGTTTTTGTACGCAGTTCTGATGACGGGATCCATGAGGAATCGAGAAAACTCCTCAAATCTATAGCGTTAGTGATTTAAATCTTTTTATCTAAAATATATATAAAATGAAATAAAAATGGAAAGAAAATGGAATAAAAATGGAATAAAATGAAATAAAAATGAAATAAAATGAAATAAAAATGAAATAAAAATGAAATAAAAATGAAATAAAAATGGAATAAAAATGATATAAAAATTAAAGAAAAATGAAATAAAAATGAAATAAAAATGAAATAAAAATGAAATAAAAATGAAATAAAAATGTAATAAAAATGAAATAAAAATGAAATAAAAATGAAATAAAAATGAAATAAAAATGAAATAAAAATGAAATAAAAATGAAATAAAAATGAAATAAAAATGAAATAAAAATGAAATAAAAATGAAATAAAAATGAAATAAAAATGAAATAAAAATGAAATAAAAATGAAATAAAAATGAAATAAAAATGAAATAAAAATGAAATAAAAATGAAATAAAAATGAAATAAAAATGAAATAAAAATGACATAAAAATGAAATAAAAATGAAATAAAAATGAAATAAAAATGAAATAAAAATGAAATAAAAATGAAATAAAAATGAAATAAAAATGAAATAAAAATGAAATAAAAATGAAATAAAAATGAAATAAAAATGAAATAAAAATGAAATAAAAATGAAATAAAAATGAAATAAAAATGAAATAAAAATGAAATAAAAATGAAATAAAAATGAAATAAAAATGAAATAAAAATGAAATAAAAATGAAATAAAAATGAAATAAAAATGAAATAAAAATGAAATAAAAATGAAATAAAAATGAAATAAAAATGAAATAAAAATGAAATAAAAATGAAATAAAAATGAAATAAAAATGAAATAAAAATGAAATAAAAATGAAATAAAAATGAAATAAAAATGAAATAAAAATGAAATAAAAATGAAATAAAAATGAAATAAAAATGAAATAAAAATGGAAAGAAAATGGAAAGAAAATGGAAATAAAAATGAAATAAAAATGAAATAAAAATGAAATAAAAATGAAATAAAAATGAAATAAAAATGAAATAAAAATGAAATAAAAATGAAATAAAAATGAAATAAAAATGAAATAAAAATGAAATACAAATGAAATAAAAATGAAATAAAAATGAAATAAAAATAGAATAAAAATGAAATAAAAATGAAATAAAAATGAAATAAAAATGAAATAAAAATGAAATAAAAATGAAATAAAAATGAAATAAAAATGAAATAAAAATGAAATAAAAATGAAATAAAAATGAAATAAAAATGAAATAAAAATGAAATAAAAATGAAATAAAAATGAAATAATAGTGAAATCAAAATGAAATCAAAATGAAATCAAAATGAAATCAAAATGAAATCAAAATGACATCAAACTGAAATCAAAATGAAATCAAAATGAATTCAAAACTAAATAAAAATTAACTTTTGTCTTTTTTGACTTATCACTTCACTTTACTTCACTTTATCCTATTCTATTTTATTTTATTTTATTTCACATGTGTATGGCTTTGTGTCGCGTTTTAATGACGGTCACGTGACTTTTATTCGCCTAGCGCCCATCCGCGAACCGACCGATAAAATGAAATAAAAATAAAACGGAAGTCCGTCCGGACCGTATGTCATATTATCCATTTTACTCGGAAATCATAAAACTTTACTAAAGCACGAAACGGTTAGATTTTTTATATATAATTGTAAAATTATTTTCATAACTCGTTAATCTTATAAAAATAATCCCACAAGCGGTACCCTTCAATTAACTGTAATTAATATAAAATACCAATAAAAAAAACCATTAATTTTTTTTATTAGGATTGTTTATTTTTATTATTTTGATTATACGAAGATCCAGTGCGTTCACAACCTCCCGTAAATGTATGTTACGGCATTAAAGTGCTACCGCTATAATTGTAGGTACTTGGCGCATCGTTCGTTATCTACAAGGTAAGCATAGGTTCCAAACAAAAAGTAGCATCGGTCTCTCGTACTATTATAAGGTTGAGTTGTGTATGCGATCGTGGCGACGCAGCGCACAGCCTCCCCCTTCGAACGCTAGAGTGACATTGAGGCTCACGGCTCGCGCATGGATTTACTGCACCAAATCGCCCTAAAAAGGGTTTTTGTTAAACGAAATCTTTAAATTAAACAAAAACAAACAATAAATTTTAAGATAAATATGTTTCCAATATTATGTCGGAAGAACCGTGAAAATATCTTTTGTAGTTTAGGAGCAGAAACAACTTTTATGTTGAAAACGTCCTGATTTAAATATTTTATTTTGCCATGATAATTACTTTTTTTCAAATATTTCAAACAAGAATTATATTAATAACATATCAATAAATACTATATACTATTTTCAAAATTTATGATTTGATAAATGACGAGCGTTAGGACGTTAAAAGTAACCATTTTACGTAATTTTAGGTAGGCACGCGCCTTAAACTCCCCAATGTCATAAACAGGAATCCCGATCTCGATGTTATTAGAGGCATCCGTGACGACATTGTACAGAATAAGCAGGAAGAGAATCCGTTACTATCACATTATAACTTTGTACCTCTTACCTCTGTTGATGTTGAAAGTTCTTTTCCGATGGATAAGTGGATTCTAAATATAAAAAGAAATTGTCTCAAAGTTGAAAATATTGAAAAACTTATGGTTATTTATTATAACTCTTTCAACAATGATAACAGTATTGATAATGATCATATTTTTGATGTTGATGATGATGATACAGATTGAAAGATGTTTATATAGTACAAATTTGTATACAATAAATGTTTTAAACGTATGATAATGAGTTTTTATTTCCATTACCTCGTTACACACATACACATTGCATTTTCGATCGATATTCTACACAGTGCTTCATATGCCACGACACGCATTTTTCGGCATTAAACTATTGAATTTTACTAATAAATTGGCCCCAAGTGTGAATTAGTGTAGATTATGTACTCTCACTAATCCCGGGAAATCCCGCGTTCAATAAAAATAAATAATGTTTTTTGGTGGTTGTAACCACTCTTAGTTAGGTCCTCCTACGAAGTTTAGGTATATAGGCACTACCTATTCCGAGCTCTGGTTATTAACAACGACCTCAACTAATGAACTGCATTGCCTCTACCATACATGCCTACTTATACTTATATCTTACTATATATTCATATACACGGTGAATCTGAGTAACCCAAAAGATTTTAACTATAAAATCCTGAGGTCATAAGGAGTAATAAAATAAATGTTATATGAATTTAGGTCAATTTCGATAAAAACATATTTTTTTTTTGTTTTTTTTTTCGATTTTTTAAATGCTTTTGAATATAAAAACATAAATGTTATTGTTAAAACTGTCGATTAAAAAAAATTAGTACATTTTTTTTCGTAAAAAAATAGTTTACGTAAAGTAATCCTTGGCACTTTGATATCTGTCAATAAAAATGTCTAGACTAGACCCCATGAAGGGTGAAATCGCCATCGAAAAATCGTTTTGCTCTGAGTCACAATAAAATATGTTTTTTTTTATTTAGTTAGTAGTAATTCTGAAACTAGAAAAGTTTATACGACATTTTAGTCTCCAATTATGATCAGGAATTTATGGTTAAAATCTTTCGGGTTACTCAGATTCACCGTGTATATATCTTCAGTGATTTTGCTTGTATCGCAGACCTATTTTTCATATTATGTACCAAGTGAAGCAAGCTTGTTTTATTTTTAACCGACTTCAAGATTTAAAAGAAGGTTGTCAATTCGGTTGTATGTTGTTTAATTTTGTTTTTTTTTTATGTTTGTTACTCAATAACTCCTTCATATATGAACCTATTGTAAAAAATACTTTTTTTATCGTAAGTATATACATACAGTTTGGTCCCGTTTTTGTACGCAGTTCTGATGACGGGATCCATGAGGAATCGAGTAAACTCCTCAAATCTATAGCGTTAGTGATTTAAATCTTTTTATCTAAAATATATATAAAATGAAATAAAAATGGAAAGAAAATGGAATAAAAATGGAATAAAATGAAATAAAAATGAAATAAAATGAAATAAAAATGAAATAAAAATGAAATAAAAATGATATAAAAATTAAAGAAAAATGAAATAAAAATGAAATAAAAATGAAATAAAAATGAAATAAAAATGAAATGAAAATGAAATAAAACTGAAATAAAAATGAAATAAAAATGAAATAAAAATGAAATAAAAATGAAATAAAAATGAAATAAAAATGAAATAAAAATGAAATAAAAATGAAATAAAAATGAAATAAAAATGAAATAAAAATGAAATAAAAATGAAATAAAAATGAAATAAAAATGAAATAAAAATGAAATAAAAATGAAATAAAAATGAAATAAAAATGAAATAAAAATGAAATAAAAATGAAATAAAAATGAAATAAAAATGAAATAAAAATGAAATAAAAATAAAATAAAAATGAAAATGGAATGAAAATGGAATGAATATGGAATGAAAATGGAATGGACTGAAAATGGAATGAAAGTGGAATAAAAGTGAAATAAATATTAAATAAAAATGAAATCAAATTGAAATCAAAATGAAATCAAAATGAAATCAAAATGAAATCAAAATGAAATCAAAATGACATCAAAATGAATTCAAAACTAAATAAAAATTAACTTTTGTCTTTTTTGACTTATCACTTCACTTTACTTCACTTTATCCTATTCTATTTTATTATATTTCACATGTGTATGGCTTTGTGTCGCGTTTTAATGACGGTCACGTGACTTTTATTCACCTAGCGCCCATCCGCGAACCGACCGATAAAATGAAATAAAAATAAAACGGAAGTCCGTCCGGACCGTATGTCATATTATCCATTTTACTCGGAAATCATAAAACTTTACTAAAGCACGAAACGGTTAGATTTTTTATATATAATTGTAAAATTATTTTCATAACTCGTTAATCTTATAAAAATAATCCCACAAGCGGTACCCTTCAATTAACTGTAATTAATATAAAATACCAATAAAAAAACCATTTAATTTTTTTATTAGGATTGTTTATTTTTATTATTTTGATTATACGAAGATCCAGTGCGTTCACAACCTCCCGTAAATGTATGTTACGGCATTAAAGTGCTACCGCTATAATTGTAGGTACTTGGCGCATCGTTCGTTATCTACAAGGTAAGCATAGGTTCCAAACAAAAAGTAGCATCGGTCTCTCGTACTATTATAAGGTTGAGTTGTGTATGCGATCGTGGCAACGCAGCGCACAGCCTCCCCCTTCGAACGCTAGAGTGACATTGAGGCTCACGGCTCGCGCATGGATTTACTGCACCAAATCGCCCTAAAAAGGGTTTTTGTTAAACGAAATCTTTAAATTAAACAAAAACAAACAATAGATTTTAAGATAAATATGTTTCCAATATTATGTCGGAAGAACCGTGAAAATATCTTTTGTAGTTTAGGAGCAGAAGCAACTTTTATGTTGAAAACGTCCTGATTTAAATATTTTATTTTGCCATGATAATTACTTTTTTTCAAATATTTCAAACAAGAATTATATTAATAACATATCAATAAATACTATATACTATTTTCAAAATTTATGATTGGATAGATGACGAGCGTTAGGACGTTAAAAGTAACCATTTTACGTAATTTTAGGTAGGCACGCGCCTTAAACTCCCCAATGTCATAAACAGGAATCCCGATCTCGATGTTATTAGAGGCATCCGTGACGACATTGTACAGAATAAGCAGGAAGAGAATCCGTTACTATCACATTATAACTTTGTACCTCTTACCTCTGTTGATGTTGAAAGTTCTTTTCCGATGGATAAGTGGATTCTAAATATAAAAAGAAATTGTCTCAAAGTTGAAAATATTGAAAAACTTATGGTTATTTATTATAACTCTTTCAACAATGATGTTAACAATGATAACAGTATTGATAATGATCATATTTTTGATGTTGATGATGATGATACAGATTGAAAGATGTTTATATAGTACAAATTTGTATACAATAAATGTTTTAAACGTATGATAATGAGTTTTTATTTCCATTACCTCGTTACACACATACACATTGCATTTTCGATCGATATTCTACACAGTGCTTCATATGCCACGACACGCATTTTTCGGCATTAAACTATTGAATTTTACTAATAAATTGGCCCCAAGTGTGAATTAGTGTAGATTATGTACTCTCACTAATCCCGGGAAATCCCGCGTTCAATAAAAATAAATAATGTTTTTTGGTGGTTGTAACCACTCTTAGTTAGGTCCTCCTACGAAGTTTAGGTATATAGGCACTACCTATTCCGAGCTCTGGTTATTAACAACGACCTCAACTAATGAACTGCATTGCCTCTACCATACATGCCTACTTATACTTATATCTTACTATATATTCATATACACGGTGAATCTGAGTAACCCAAAAGATTTTAACTATAAAATCCTGAGGTCATAAGGAGTAATAAAATAAATGTTATATGAATTTAGGTCAATTTCGATAAAAACATATTTTTTTTTTGTTTTTTTTTTCGATTTTTTAAATGCTTTTGAATATAAAAACAAATGTTATTGTTAAAACTGTCGATTAAAATAAATTAGTACATTTTTTTTCGTAAGAAAATAGTTTACGTAAAGTAATCCTTGGCACTTTGATATCTGTCAATAAAAATGTCTAGACTAGACCCCATGAAGGGTGAAATCGCCATCGAAAAATCGTTTTGCTCTGAGTCACAATAAAATATGTTTTTTTTTATTTAGTTAGTAGTAATTCTGAAACTAGAAAAGTTTATACGACATTTTAGTCTCCAATTATGATCAGGAATTTATGGTTAAAATCTTTCGGGTTACTCAGATTCACCGTGTATATATCTTCAGTGATTTTGCTTGTATCGCAGACCTATTTTTCATATTATGTACCAAGTGAAGCAAGCTTGTTTTATTTTTAACCGACTTCAAGATTTAAAAGAAGGTTGTCAATTCGGTTGTATGTTGTTTAATTTTGTTTTTTTTTTATGTTTGTTACTCAATAACTCCTTCATATATGAACCTATTGTAAAAAATACTTTTTTTATCGTAAGTATATACATACAGTTTGGTCCCGTTTTTGTACGCAGTTCTGATGACGGGATCCATGAGGAATCGAGTAAACTCCTCAAATCTATAGCGTTAGTGATTTAAATCTTTTTATCTAAAATATATATAAAATGAAATAAAAATGGAAAGAAAATGGAATAAAAATGGAATAAAATGAAATAAAAATGAAATAAAATGAAATAAAAATGAAATAAAAATGAAATAAAAATGATATAAAAATTAAAGAAAAATGAAATAAAAATGAAATAAAAATGAAATAAAAATGAAATAAAAATGAAATGAAAATGAAATAAAACTGAAATAAAAATGAAATAAAAATGAAATAAAAATGAAATAAAAATGAAATAAAAATGAAATAAAAATGAAATAAAAATGAAATAAAAATGAAATAAAAATGAAATAAAAATGAAATAAAAATGAAATAAAAATGAAATAAAAATGAAATAAAAATGAAATAAAAATGAAATAAAAATGAAATAAAAATGAAATAAAAATGAAATAAAAATGAAATAAAAATGAAATAAAAATGAAATAAAAATGAAATAAAAATGAAAATGGAATGAAAATGGAATGAATATGGAATGAAAATGGAATGGACTGAAAATGGAATGAAAGTGGAATAAAAGTGAAATAAATATTAAATAAAAATGAAATCAAATTGAAATCAAAATGAAATCAAAATGAAATCAAAATGAAATCAAAATGAAATCAAAATGACATCAAAATGAATTCAAAACTAAATAAAAATTAACTTTTGTCTTTTTTGACTTATCACTTCACTTTACTTCACTTTATCCTATTCTATTTTATTATATTTCACATGTGTATGGCTTTGTGTCGCGTTTTAATGACGGTCACGTGACTTTTATTCACCTAGCGCCCATCCGCGAACCGACCGATAAAATGAAATAAAAATAAAACGGAAGTCCGTCCGGACCGTATGTCATATTATCCATTTTACTCGGAAATCATAAAACTTTACTAAAGCACGAAACGGTTAGATTTTTCATATATAATTGTAAAATTATTTTCATAACTCGTTAATCTTATAAAAATAATCCCACAAGCGGTACCCTTCAATTAACTGTAATTAATATAAAATACCAATAAAAAAAACCATTAATTTTTTTTATTAGGATTGTTTATTTTTATTATTTTGATTATACGAAGATCCAGTGCGTTCACAACCTCCCGTAAATGTATGTTACGGCATTAAAGTGCTACCGCTATAATTGTAGGTACTTGGCGCATCGTTCGTTATCTACAAGGTAAGCATAGGTTCCAAACAAAAAGTAGCATCGGTCTCTCGTACTATTATAAGGTTGAGTTGTGTATGCGATCGTGGCAACGCAGCGCACAGCCTCCCCCTTCGAACGCTAGAGTGACATTGAGGCTCACGGCTCGCGCATGGATTTACTGCACCAAATCGCCCTAAAAAGGGTTTTTGTTAAACGAAATCTTTAAATTAAACAAAAACAAACAATAAATTTTAAGATAAATATGTTTCCAATATTATGTCGGAAGAACCGTGAAAATATCTTTTGTAGTTTAGGAGCAGAAACAACTTTTATGTTGAAAACGTCCTGATTTAAATATTTTATTTTGCCATGATAATTACTTTTTTTCAAATATTTCAAACAAGAATTATATTAATAACATATCAATAAATACTATATACTATTTTCAAAATTTATGATTTGATAAATGACGAGCGTTAGGACGTTAAAAGTAACCATTTTACGTAATTTTAGGTAGGCACGCGCCTTAAACTCCCCAATGTCATAAACAGGAATCCCGATCTCGATGTTATTAGAGGCATCCGTGACGACATTGTACAGAATAAGCAGGAAGAGAATCCGTTACTATCACATTATAACTTTGTACCTCTTACCTCTGTTGATGTTGAAAGTTCTTTTCCGATGGATAAGTGGATTCTAAATATAAAAAGAAATTGTCTCAAAGTTGAAAATATTGAAAAACTTATGGTTATTTATTATAACTCTTTCAACAATGATGTTAACAATGATAACAGTATTGATAATGATCATATTTTTGATGTTGATGATGATGATACAGATTGAAAGATGTTTATATAGTACAAATTTGTATACAATAAATGTTTTAAACGTATGATAATGAGTTTTTATTTCCATTACCTCGTTACACACATACACATTGCATTTTCGATCGATATTCTACACAGTGCTTCATATGCCACGACACGCATTTTTCGGCATTAAACTATTGAATTTTACTAATAAATTGGCCCCAAGTGTGAATTAGTGTAGATTATGTACTCTCACTAATCCCGGGAAATCCCGCGTTCAATAAAAATAAATAATGTTTTTTGGTGGTTGTAACCACTCTTAGTTAGGTCCTCCTACGAAGTTTAGGTATATAGGCACTACCTATTCCGAGCTCTGGTTATTAACAACGACCTCAACTAATGAACTGCATTGCCTCTACCATACATGCCTACTTATACTTATATCTTACTATATATTCATATACACGGTGAATCTGAGTAACCCAAAAGATTTTAACTATAAAATCCTGAGGTCATAAGGAGTAATAAAATAAATGTTATATGAATTTAGGTCAATTTCGATAAAAACATATTTTTTTTTTGTTTTTTTTTTCGATTTTTTAAATGCTTTTGAATATAAAAACATAAATGTTATTGTTAAAACTGTCGATTAAAATAAATTAGTACATTTTTTTTCGTAAAAAAATAGTTTACGTAAAGTAATCCTTGGCACTTTGATATCTGTCAATAAAAATGTCTAGACTAGACCCCATGAAGGGTGAAATCGCCATCGAAAAATCGTTTTGCTCTGAGTCACAATAAAATATGTTTTTTTTTATTTAGTTAGTAGTAATTCTGAAACTAGAAAAGTTTATACGACATTTTAGTCTCCAATTATGATCAGGAATTTATGGTTAAAATCTTTCGGGTTACTCAGATTCACCGTGTATATATCTTCAGTGATTTTGCTTGTATCGCAGACCTATTTTTCATATTATGTACCAAGTGAAGCAAGCTTGTTTTATTTTTAACCGACTTCAAGATTTAAAAGAAGGTTGTCAATTCGGTTGTATGTTGTTTAATTTTGTTTATTTTTTTTATGTTTGTTACTCAATAACTCCTTCATATATGAACCTATTGTAAAAAATATTTTTTTTATCGTAAGTATATACATACAGTTTGGTCCCGTTTTTGTACGCAGTTCTGATGACGGGATCCATGAGGAATCGAGAAAACTCCTCAAATCTATAGCGTTAGTGATTTAAATCTTTTTATCTAAAATATATATAAAATGAAATAAAAATGGAAAGAAAATGGAATAAAAATGGAATAAAATGAAATAAAAATGAAATAAAATGAAATAAAAATGAAATAAAAATGAAATAAAAATGAAATAAAAATGGAATAAAAATGATATAAAAATTAAAGAAAAATGAAATAAAAATGAAATAAAAATGAAATAAAAATGAAATAAAAATGAAATAAAAATGAAATAAAAATGTAATAAAAATGAAATAAAAATGAAATAAAAATGAAATAAAAATGAAATAAAAATGAAATAAAAATGAAATAAAAATGAAATAAAAATGAAATAAAAATGAAATAAAAATGAAATAAAAATGAAATAAAAATGAAATAAAAATGAAATAAAAATGAAATAAAAATGAAATAAAAATGAAATAAAAATGAAATAAAAATGAAATAAAAATGAAATAAAAATGACATAAAAATGAAATAAAAATGAAATAAAAATGAAATAAAAATGAAATAAAAATGAAATAAAAATGAAATAAAAATGAAATAAAAATGAAATAAAAATGAAATAAAAATGAAATAAAAATGAAATAAAAATGAAATAAAAATGAAATAAAAATGAAATAAAAATGAAATAAAAATGAAATAAAAATGAAATAAAAATGAAATAAAAATGAAATAAAAATGAAATAAAAATGAAATAAAAATGAAATAAAAATGAAATAAAAATGAAATAAAAATGAAATAAAAATGAAATAAAAATGAAATAAAAATGAAATAAAAATGAAATAAAAATGAAATAAAAATGAAATAAAAATGAAATAAAAATGAAATAAAAATGAAATAAAAATGAAATAAAAATGAAATAAAAATGAAATAAAAATGAAATAAAAATGAAATAAAAATGAAATAAAAATGGAAAGAAAATGGAAAGAAAATGGAAATAAAAATGAAATAAAAATGAAATAAAAATGAAATAAAAATGAAATAAAAATGAAATAAAAATGAAATAAAAATGAAATAAAAATGAAATAAAAATGAAATAAAAATGAAATAAAAATGAAATAAAAATGAAATACAAATGAAATAAAAATGAAATAAAAATGAAATAAAAATGAAATAAAAATAGAATAAAAATGAAATAAAAATGAAATAAAAATGAAATAAAAATGAAATAAAAATGAAATAAAAATGAAATAAAAATGAAATAAAAATGAAATAAAAATGAAATAAAAATGAAATAAAAATGAAATAAAAATGAAATAAAAATGAAATAAAAATGAAATAATAGTGAAATCAAAATGAAATCAAAATGAAATCAAAATGAAATCAAAATGAAATCAAAATGACATCAAACTGAAATCAAAATGAAATCAAAATGAATTCAAAACTAAATAAAAATTAACTTTTGTCTTTTTTGACTTATCACTTCACTTTACTTCACTTTATCCTATTCTATTTTATTTTATTTTATTTCACATGTGTATGGCTTTGTGTCGCGTTTTAATGACGGTCACGTGACTTTTATTCGCCTAGCGCCCATCCGCGAACCGACCGATAAAATGAAATAAAAATAAAACGGAAGTCCGTCCGGACCGTATGTCATATTATCCATTTTACTCGGAAATCATAAAACTTTACTAAAGCACGAAACGGTTAGATTTTTTATATATAATTGTAAAATTATTTTCATAACTCGTTAATCTTATAAAAATAATCCCACAAGCGGTACCCTTCAATTAACTGTAATTAATATAAAATACCAATAAAAAAAACCATTAATTTTTTTTATTAGGATTGTTTATTTTTATTATTTTGATTATACGAAGATCCAGTGCGTTCACAACCTCCCGTAAATGTATGTTACGGCATTAAAGTGCTACCGCTATAATTGTAGGTACTTGGCGCATCGTTCGTTATCTACAAGGTAAGCATAGGTTCCAAACAAAAAGTAGCATCGGTCTCTCGTACTATTATAAGGTTGAGTTGTGTATGCGATCGTGGCGACGCAGCGCACAGCCTCCCCCTTCGAACGCTAGAGTGACATTGAGGCTCACGGCTCGCGCATGGATTTACTGCACCAAATCGCCCTAAAAAGGGTTTTTGTTAAACGAAATCTTTAAATTAAACAAAAACAAACAATAAATTTTAAGATAAATATGTTTCCAATATTATGTCGGAAGAACCGTGAAAATATCTTTTGTAGTTTAGGAGCAGAAACAACTTTTATGTTGAAAACGTCCTGATTTAAATATTTTATTTTGCCATGATAATTACTTTTTTTCAAATATTTCAAACAAGAATTATATTAATAACATATCAATAAATACTATATACTATTTTCAAAATTTATGATTTGATAAATGACGAGCGTTAGGACGTTAAAAGTAACCATTTTACGTAATTTTAGGTAGGCACGCGCCTTAAACTCCCCAATGTCATAAACAGGAATCCCGATCTCGATGTTATTAGAGGCATCCGTGACGACATTGTACAGAATAAGCAGGAAGAGAATCCGTTACTATCACATTATAACTTTGTACCTCTTACCTCTGTTGATGTTGAAAGTTCTTTTCCGATGGATAAGTGGATTCTAAATATAAAAAGAAATTGTCTCAAAGTTGAAAATATTGAAAAACTTATGAACTCTTTCAACAATGATGTTAACAATGATAACAGTATTGATAATGATCATATTTTTGATGTTGATGATGATGATACAGATTGAAAGATGTTTATATAGTACAAATTTGTATACAATAAATGTTTTAAACGTATGATAATGAGTTTTTATTTCCATTACCTCGTTACACACATACACATTGCATTTTCGATCGATATTCTACACAGTGCTTCATATGCCACGACACGCATTTTTCGGCATTAAACTATTGAATTTTACTAATAAATTGGCCCCAAGTGTGAATTAGTGTAGATTATGTACTCTCACTAATCCCGGGAAATCCCGCGTTCAATAAAAATAAATAATGTTTTTTGGTGGTTGTAACCACTCTTAGTTAGGTCCTCCTACGAAGTTTAGGTATATAGGCACTACCTATTCCGAGCTCTGGTTATTAACAACGACCTCAACTAATGAACTGCATTGCCTCTACCATACATGCCTACTTATACTTATATCTTACTATATATTCATATACACGGTGAATCTGAGTAACCCAAAAGATTTTAACTATAAAATCCTGAGGTCATAAGGAGTAATAAAATAAATGTTATATGAATTTAGGTCAATTTCGATAAAAACATATTTTTTTTTTGTTTTTTTTTTCGATTTTTTAAATGCTTTTGAATATAAAAACATAAATGTTATTGTTAAAACTGTCGATTAAAAAAAATTAGTACATTTTTTTTCGTAAAAAAATAGTTTACGTAAAGTAATCCTTGGCACTTTGATATCTGTCAATAAAAATGTCTAGACTAGACCCCATGAAGGGTGAAATCGCCATCGAAAAATCGTTTTGCTCTGAGTCACAATAAAATATGTTTTTTTTTATTTAGTTAGTAGTAATTCTGAAACTAGAAAAGTTTATACGACATTTTAGTCTCCAATTATGATCAGGAATTTATGGTTAAAATCTTTCGGGTTACTCAGATTCACCGTGTATATATCTTCAGTGATTTTGCTTGTATCGCAGACCTATTTTTCATATTATGTACCAAGTGAAGCAAGCTTGTTTTATTTTTAACCGACTTCAAGATTTAAAAGAAGGTTGTCAATTCGGTTGTATGTTGTTTAATTTTGTTTTTTTTTTATGTTTGTTACTCAATAACTCCTTCATATATGAACCTATTGTAAAAAATACTTTTTTTATCGTAAGTATATACATACAGTTTGGTCCCGTTTTTGTACGCAGTTCTGATGACGGGATCCATGAGGAATCGAGTAAACTCCTCAAATCTATAGCGTTAGTGATTTAAATCTTTTTATCTAAAATATATATAAAATGAAATAAAAATGGAAAGAAAATGGAATAAAAATGGAATAAAATGAAATAAAAATGAAATAAAATGAAATAAAAATGAAATAAAAATGAAATAAAAATGAAATAAAAATGATATAAAAATTAAAGAAAAATGAAATAAAAATGAAATAAAAATGAAATAAAAATGAAATAAAAATGAAATGAAAATGAAATAAAACTGAAATAAAAATGAAATAAAAATGAAATAAAAATGAAATAAAAATGAAATAAAAATGAAATAAAAATGAAATAAAAATGAAATAAAAATGAAATAAAAATGAAATAAAAATGAAATAAAAATGAAATAAAAATGAAATAAAAATGAAATAAAAATGAAATAAAAATGAAATAAAAATGAAATAAAAATGAAATAAAAATGAAATAAAAATGAAATAAAAATGAAATAAAAATGAAATAAAAATAAAATAAAAATGAAAATGGAATGAAAATGGAATGAATATGGAATGAAAATGGAATGGACTGAAAATGGAATGAAAGTGGAATAAAAGTGAAATAAATATTAAATAAAAATGAAATCAAATTGAAATCAAAATGAAATCAAAATGAAATCAAAATGAAATCAAAATGAAATCAAAATGACATCAAAATGAATTCAAAACTAAATAAAAATTAACTTTTGTCTTTTTTGACTTATCACTTCACTTTAATTCACTTTATCCTATTCTATTTTATTATATTTCACATGTGTATGGCTTTGTGTCGCGTTTTAATGACGGTCACGTGACTTTTATTCGCCTAGCGCCCATCCGCGAACCGACCGATAAAATGAAATAAAAATAAAACGGAAGTCCGTCCGGACCGTATGTCATATTATCCATTTTACTCGGAAATCATAAAACTTTACTAAAGCACGAAACGGTTAGATTTTTTATATATAATTGTAAAATTATTTTCATAACTCGTTAATCTTATAAAAATAATCCCACAAGCGGTACCCTTCAATTAACTGTAATTAATATAAAATACCAATAAAAAAACCATTTAATTTTTTTATTAGGATTGTTTATTTTTATTATTTTGATTATACGAAGATCCAGTGCGTTCACAACCTCCCGTAAATGTATGTTACGGCATTAAAGTGCTACCGCTATAATTGTAGGTACTTGGCGCATCGTTCGTTATCTACAAGGTAAGCATAGGTTCCAAACAAAAAGTAGCATCGGTCTCTCGTACTATTATAAGGTTGAGTTGTGTATGCGATCGTGGCAACGCAGCGCACAGCCTCCCCCTTCGAACGCTAGAGTGACATTGAGGCTCACGGCTCGCGCATGGATTTACTGCACCAAATCGCCCTAAAAAGGGTTTTTGTTAAACGAAATCTTTAAATTAAACAAAAACAAACAATAGATTTTAAGATAAATATGTTTCCAATATTATGTCGGAAGAACCGTGAAAATATCTTTTGTAGTTTAGGAGCAGAAGCAACTTTTATGTTGAAAACGTCCTGATTTAAATATTTTATTTTGCCATGATAATTACTTTTTTTCAAATATTTCAAACAAGAATTATATTAATAACATATCAATAAATACTATATACTATTTTCAAAATTTATGATTGGATAGATGACGAGCGTTAGGACGTTAAAAGTAACCATTTTACGTAATTTTAGGTAGGCACGCGCCTTAAACTCCCCAATGTCATAAACAGGAATCCCGATCTCGATGTTATTAGAGGCATCCGTGACGACATTGTACAGAATAAGCAGGAAGAGAATCCGTTACTATCACATTATAACTTTGTACCTCTTACCTCTGTTGATGTTGAAAGTTCTTTTCCGATGGATAAGTGGATTCTAAATATAAAAAGAAATTGTCTCAAAGTTGAAAATATTGAAAAACTTATGGTTATTTATTATAACTCTTTCAACAATGATGTTAACAATGATAACAGTATTGATAATGATCATATTTTTGATGTTGATGATGATGATACAGATTGAAAGATGTTTATATAGTACAAATTTGTATACAATAAATGTTTTAAACGTATGATAATGAGTTTTTATTTCCATTACCTCGTTACACACATACACATTGCATTTTCGATCGATATTCTACACAGTGCTTCATATGCCACGACACGCATTTTTCGGCATTAAACTATTGAATTTTACTAATAAATTGGCCCCAAGTGTGAATTAGTGTAGATTATGTACTCTCACTAATCCCGGGAAATCCCGCGTTCAATAAAAATAAATAATGTTTTTTGGTGGTTGTAACCACTCTTAGTTAGGTCCTCCTACGAAGTTTAGGTATATAGGCACTACCTATTCCGAGCTCTGGTTATTAACAACGACCTCAACTAATGAACTGCATTGCCTCTACCATACATGCCTACGTATACTTATATCTTACTATATATTCATATACACGGTGAATCTGAGTAACCCAAAAGATTTTAACTATAAAATCCTGAGGTCATAAGGAGTAATAAAATAAATGTTATATGAATTTAGGTCAATTTCGATAAAAACATATTTTTTTTTTGTTTTTTTTTTCGATTTTTTAAATGCTTTTGAATATAAAAACAAATGTTATTGTTAAAACTGTCGATTAAAATAAATTAGTACATTTTTTTTCGTAAGAAAATAGTTTACGTAAAGTAATCCTTGGCACTTTGATATCTGTCAATAAAAATGTCTAGACTAGACCCCATGAAGGGTGAAATCGCCATCGAAAAATCGTTTTGCTCTGAGTCACAATAAAATATGTTTTTTTTTATTTAGTTAGTAGTAATTCTGAAACTAGAAAAGTTTATACGACATTTTAGTCTCCAATTATGATCAGGAATTTATGGTTAAAATCTTTCGGGTTACTCAGATTCACCGTGTGATCTTCAGTGATTTTGCTTGTATCGCAGACCTATTTTTCATATTATGTACCAAGTGAAGCAAGCTTGTTTTATTTTAAACCGACTTCAAGATTTAAAAGAAGGTTGTCAATTCGGTTGTATGTTGTTTAATTTTGTTTTTTTTTTATGTTTGTTACTCAATAACTCCTTCATATATGAACCTATTGTAAAAAATACTTTTTTTATCGTAAGTATATACATACAGTTTGGTCCCGTTTTTGTACGCAGTTCTGATGACGGGATCCATGAGGAATCGAGTAAACTCCTCAAATCTATAGCGTTAGTGATTTAAATCTTTTTATCTAAAATATATATAAAATGAAATAAAAATGGAAAGAAAATGGAATAAAAATGGAATAAAATGAAATAAAAATGAAATAAAATGAAATAAAAATGAAATAAAAATGAAATAAAAATGGAATAAAAATGAAATAAAAATGATATAAAAATTAAAGAAAAATGAAATAAAAATGAAATAAAAATGAAATAAAAATGAAATAAAAATGAAATAAAAATGAAATAAAAATGAAATAAAAATGAAATAAAAATGAAATAAAAATGAAATAAAAATGAAATAAAAATGCAATAAAAATGCAATAAAAATGAAATAAAAATGCAATAAAAATGAAATAAAAATGAAATAAAAATGAAATAAAAATGAAATAAAAATGAAATAAAAATGAAATAAAAATGAAATAAAAATGAAATAAAAATGAAATAAAAATGAAATAAAAATTAAATAAAAATGAAATTAAAATGAAATTAAAATGAAATTAAAATGTAATTAAAATGTAATTAAAATGTAATTAAAATGAAATAAAAATGAAATAAACATGGAATAAAAATGAAATAAAAATGATATAAAAATTAAAGAAAAATGAAATAAAAATGAAATAAAAATGAAATAAAAATGAAATAAAAATGAAATAAAAATGAAATAAAAATGAAATAAAAATAAAATAACAATGAAATAAAAATGAAATAAAAATGGAATAAAAATGAAATAAAAATGATATAAAAATTAAAGAAAAATGAATTCAAAATGAAATCAAACTGAAATCAAAATGAAATCAAAACTAAATAAAAATTAACTTTTACCTTTTTTGATTTTCACTTCACTTTACTTCACTTTATTCTATTCTATTTTATTTTATTTTATTTCACATGTGTATGGCTTTGTGTCGCGTTTTAATGACGGTCACGTGACTTTTATTCGCCTAGCGCCCATCCGCGAACCGACCGATAAAATAAAAAAAAATGAAACGGAAGTCCGTCCGGACCGTATGTCATATTATCCATTTTACTCGGAAATCATAAAACTTTACTAAAGCACGAAATTTTGGTATTAGTTTCTGTTTATTTCATCAAAGGTACGGAACCCTCCATCATGCGTATTCCGACATGCACTTGGCCGGTTTGATTATTTATATTTTATATATAATTGTAAAATTATTTTCATAACTCGTTAATCTTATAAAAATAATCCCACAAGCGGTACCCTTCAATTAACTGTAATTAATTTAAAATACCAATAAAAACACCATTTTTTTTTTATTAGGATTGTTTATTATTATTATTTTGATTATACGAATATCCAGTGCGTTCACAACCTCCCGTAAATGTATGTTACTGCATTAAAGTGCTACCGCTATAATTGTAGGTACTTGGCGCATCGTTCGTTATCTACAAGGTAAGCATAGGTTCCAAACAAAAAGTAGCATCGGTCTCTCGTACTATTATAAGGTTGAGTTGTGTATGCGATCGTGGCAACGCAGCGCACAGCCTCCCTCTTCGAACGCTAGAGTGACACTGAGGCTCGCGGCTCGCGCATGGATTTACTGCACCAAATCGGCCTATAAAGGGTTTTTGTTAAACGAAATCTTTAAATTAAACAAAAACAAACAATAATTTTGAAGGTAAATATGTTTCCAATATTATGTCGGAAGAACCGTGAAAATATATTTTGTAAAATAAAACAATTAAAAACGGATTTTATCACGTGTATTGAGTTTAAATTACATCCCGACGTTTCAAACACTTTACAGCGTTCGTGGTCAACGGGTCGACTGAGGAAAAATGTACAATTACCTCCGTTCAAAAACTATCTCAATATGCAGGCCTTTATAAAGGCCCCTCCGGCATGTGCAAACACTAAATTTGTTTAATATTTAATATGTGGGTAGGTTTGCATATTGAGATAGTTTTTGAACGGAGGTAATTGTACATTTTTCCTCAGTCGACCCGTTGACCACGAACGCTGTAAAGTGTTTGAAACGTCGGGATGTAATTTAAACTCAATACACGCGATAAAATCCGTTTTTAATTGTTTTATTTCATGAATAACTATCGCGGCAACCGAAGACAATATTATATATTTTGTAATTTAGGAGCACAAGCAACTTTTATGTTGAAAACGTCCTGATATTAATATTTTATTTTGCCATGAAAATTACTTTTTTTCAAATATTTCAAACAAGAATTATATTCATAACATATCAATAAATACTATATACTTTTTTCAGAATTTTTGATTGGATAGATTACGAGCCTTAGGACGTTAAAAGTAACCATTTTACGTAATTTTAGGTAGGCACGCGCCTTAAACTCGACAATGTCATAAACAGGAATCCCGATCTCGATGTTATTAGAGGCATCCGTGACGACATTGTACAGAATAAGCAGGAAGAGAATCCGTTACTATCACATTATAACTTTGTACCTCTTACCTCTGTTGATGTTGAAAGGTCTTTTCCGATGTATAAGTGGATTCTAAAAGTAAAAAGAAATTGTCTCAAAGTTGAAAATATTGAAAAACTTATGGTTATTTATTATAACTCTTTCAACAATGATAACAGTATTGACAATGATCATATTTTTGATGTTGATGATGATGATACAGATTGAAAGATGTTTATATAGTACAAATTTGTATGCAATAAATGTTTTAAACGTATGATAATGAGTTTTTATTTCCATTACCTCGTTACATACATACACATTGCATTTTTGATCGATATTCTACACAGTGCGTCATATGCTACGACACGCATTTTTCGGCTTCAAACTATTGAAGTTTACTAATAAATTGACCCTAAGTGGGAATTAATGTAGATTATGTACACTTATTAATCTCGGGAAATCCCGCGTTCAATAAAAATAAATAATGTTTTTTGGTGGTTGTAACCACTTTTAATTAGGTCCTCCTGCGAAGTTTAGGTAAATAGGCACTACCTATTCCGAGCTCTGGTTATTAACAACGACCTCAACTAATGAACTGCATTGCCTCTACCATACATGCCTACTTATACTTATATCTTATTATATATTCATATACACGGTGAATCTGAGTAACCCAAAAGATTTTAACCATAAAATCCTGAGGTCATAAGGAGTAATAAAATAAATGTTATATGAATTTAGGTCAATTTCGATAAAAACATATTTTTTTTTTGATTTTTTTTTCGATTTTTTAAACGCTTTTGAATATAAAAACATAAATGTTATTGTTAAAACTGTCGATTAAAATAAATTAGTACATTTTTTTTCGTAAAAAAATAGTTTACGTAAAGTAATAATAATAGTGGCACTTTGATATCTGTCAATAAAAATGTCTAGACTAGACCCCATGAAGGGTGAAATCGCCATCGAAAAATCGTTTTGCTCTGAGTCACAATAAAAAATGTTTTTTTTCATTTAGTTGGTAGTAATTCTGAAACTAGAAAAGTTTATACGACATTTTAGTCTCCAATTATGATCAGGAATTTATGGTTAAAATCTTTCGGGTTACTCAGATTCACCGTGTATATATCTTCAGTGATTTTGCTTGTATCGCAGAACTATTTTTCATATTATGTACCAACTGAAGCAAGCTTGTTTTATTTTTAACCGACTTCAAGATTTAAAAGGAGAAGGTTGTCAATTCGGTTGTATGTTGTTTAATTTTGTTTTTTTTTTTATGTTTGTTACTCAATAACTCCTTCATATATGAACCTATTGTAAAAAATATTTTTTTTATCGTAAGTATATACATACAGTTTGGTCCCGTTTTTGTACGCAGTTCTGATGACGGGATCCATGAGGAATCGAGAAAACTCCTCAAATCTATAGCGTTAGTGATTTAAATCTTTTTATCTAAAATATATATAAAATGAAATAAAAATGGAAAGAAAATGGAATAAAAATGGAATAAAATGAAATAAAAATGAAATAAAATGAAATAAAAATGAAATAAAAATGAAATAAAAATGAAATAAAAATGAAATAAAAATGAAATAAAAATGAAATAAAAATGAAATAAAAATGAAATAAAAATGAAATAAAAATGAAATAAAAATGAAATAAAAATGAAATAAAAATGAAATAAAAATGAAATAAAAATGAAATAAAAATGGAAAGAAAATGGAAAGAAAATGGAAATAAAAATGAAATAAAAATGAAATAAAAATGAAATAAAAATGAAATAAAAATGAAATTAAAATGAAATAAAAATGAAATAAAAATGAAATTAAATTGAAATAAAAATGAAATAAAAATTAAATAAAAATTAAATAAAAATTAAATAAAAATGAAATAAAAATGAAATAAAAATGAAATAAAAATGAAATAAAAATGAAATAAAAATGAAATAAAAATGAAATAAAAATGAAATAAAAATGAAATAAAAATGAAATAAAAATGAAATAAAAATGAAATAAAAATGAAATAAAAATGAAATAAAAATGAAATAAAAATGAAATAAAAATGAAATAAAAATGAAATAAAAATGAAATAAAAATGAAATAAAAATGAAATAAAAATGAAATAAAAATGAAATAAAAATGAAATAAAAATGAAATAAAAATGAAATAAAAATGAAATAAAAATGAAATAAAAATGAAATAAAAATGAAATAAAAATGAAATAAAAATGAAATAAAAATGAAATAAAAATGAAATAAAAATGAAATAAAAATGAAATAAAAATGAAATAAAAATGAAATAAAAATGAAATAAAAATGAAATAAAAATGAAATAAAAATGAAATAAAAATGAAATAAAAATAGAATAAAAATGAAATAAAAATGAAATAAAAATGAAATAAAAATGAAATAAAAATGAAATAAAAATGAAATAAAAATGAAATAAAAATGAAATAAAAATGAAATAAAAATGAAATAAAAATGAAATAAAAATGAAATAAAAATGAAATAAAAATGAAATAAAAATGAAATAAAAATGAAATAAAAATGAAATAATAGTGAAATCAAAATGAAATCAAAATGAAATCAAAATGAAATCAAAATGAAATCAAAATGACATCAAACTGAAATCAAAATGAAATCAAAATGAATTCAAAACTAAATAAAAATTAACTTTTGTCTTTTTTGACTTATCACTTCACTTTACTTCACTTTATCCTATTCTATTTTATTTTATTTTATTTCACATGTGTATGGCTTTGTGTCGCGTTTTAATGACGGTCACGTGACTTTTATTCGCCTAGCGCCCATCCGCGAACCGACCGATAAAATGAAATAAAAATAAAACGGAAGTCCGTCCGGACCGTATGTCATATTATCCATTTTACTCGGAAATCATAAAACTTTACTAAAGCACGAAACGGTTAGATTTTTTATATATAATTGTAAAATTATTTTCATAACTCGTTAATCTTATAAAAATAATCCCACAAGCGGTACCCTTCAATTAACTGTAATTAATATAAAATACCAATAAAAAAAACCATTATTTTTTTTTATTAGGATTGTTTATTTTTATTATTTTGATTATACGAAGATCCAGTGCGTTCACAACCTCCCGTAAATGTATGTTACGGCATTAAAGTGCTACCGCTATAATTGTAGGTACTTGGCGCATCGTTCGTTATCTACAAGGTAAGCATAGGTTCCAAACAAAAAGTAGCATCGGTCTCTCGTACTATTATAAGGTTGAGTTGTGTATGCGATCGTGGCAACGCAGCGCACAGCTTCCCCCTTCGAACGCTAGAGTGACACTGAGGCTCACGGCTCGCGCATGGATTTACTGCACAAAATCGCCCTAAAAAGGGTTTTTGTTAAACGAAATCTTTAAATTAAACAAAAACAAACAATAAATTTGAAGATAAATATGTTTCCAATATTATGTCGGAAGAACCGTGAAAATATCTTTTGTAGTTTAGGAGCAGAAGCAACTTTTATGTTGAAAACGTCCTGATTTAAATATTTTATTTTGCCATGATAATTTCTTTTTTTCAAATATTTCAAACAAGAATTATATTAATAACATATCAATAAATACTATATACTATTTTCAAAATTTATGATTGGATAGATTACGAGCGTTAGGACGTTAAAAGTAACCATTTTACGTAATTTTAGGTAGGCACGCGCCTTAAACTCCCCAATGTCATAAACAGGAATCCCGATCTCGATGTTATTAGAGGCATCCGTGACGACATTGTACAGAATAAGCAGGAAGAGAATCCGTTTCTATCACATTATAACTTTGTACCTCTTACCTCTGTTGATGTTGAAAGTTCTTTTCCGATGGATAAGTGGATTCTAAATATAAAAAGAAATTGTCTCAAAGTTGAAAATATTGAAAAACATATGGTTATTTATTATAACTCTTTCAACAATGATATTAACAATGATAACAGTATTGATAATTATCATATTTTTGATGTTGATGATGATGATACAGATTGAAAGATGTTTATATAGTACAAATTTGTATACAATAAATGTTTTAAACGTATGATAATGAGTTTTTATTTCCATTACCTCGTTGCACACATACACATTGCATTTTCGATCGATATTCTACACAGTGCTTCATATGCCACGACACGCATTTTTCGGCATTAAACTATTGAATTTTTTTAATAAATTGGCCCCAAGTGTGAATTAGTGTAGATTATGTACTCTCACTAATCCCGGGAAATCCCGCGTTCAATAAAAATAAATAATGTTTTTTGGTGGTTGTAACCACTCTTAGTTAGTAGACATGAGTAGTTCGCGAATGAGTGATTCAAATGAAGTACTTCACTTGGTGTCACTCTTTCGTTCACTAGTTCAGTTCGGATTCTTATAGTTCAATACTTCAGTATATCAGTTCATAAAATCGTTTACTCACTCGTTCCGAGCGAGAGTGAGTGAAATGGAATGGACGGACACCGCACCACATCTCGTCGTCATGACCTCGAATAGAACCGAACGCGGCCGAAAGCGACCGAAAGATGTTGGTGTCTATTCACACATACCACTGGAGCGATATTCCGTTTCACTCGACAGTAAGATGCACCTCTAGAGCTACTGAACTAAATTGAACTAGTGAACTAAAAGAGTGATATACGTCACAGCGAACGAAAGATGCATATCAATCTTTTCTTTTAAGTGACACATTTTGCGCATGACTATTAGTTAGGTCCTCCTACGAAGTTTAGGTATATAGGCACTACCTATTCCGAGCTCTGGTTATTAACAACGACCTCAACTAATGAACTGCATTGCCTCTACCATACATGCCTACTTATACTTATATCTTACTATATATTCATATACACGGTGAATCTGAGTAACCCAAAAGATTTTAACTATAAAATCCTGAGGTCATAAGGAGTAATAAAATAAATGTTATATGAATTTAGGTAAATTTCGACAAAAACATATTTTTTTTTTGTTTTTTTTTTCGATTTTTTAAATGCGTTTGAATATAAAAACATAAATGTTATTGTTAAAACTGTCGATTAAAATAAATTAGTACATTTTTTTTCGTAAAAAAATAGTTTACGTAAAGTAATCCTTGGCACTTTGATATCTGTCAATAAAAATGTCTAGACTAGACCCCATGAAGGGTGAAATCGCCATCGAAAAATCGTTTTGCTCTGAGTCACAATAAAATATGTTTTTTTAAATTTAGTTAGTAGTAATTCTGAAACTAGAAAAGTTTATACGACATTTTAGTCTCCAATTATGATCAGGAATTTATGGTTAAAATCTTTCGGGTTACTCAGATTCACCGTGTATATATCTTCAGTGATTTTGCTTGTATCGCAGACCTATTTTTCATATTATGTACCAAGTGAAGCAAGCTTGTTTTATTTTTAACCGACTTCAAGATTTAAAAGAAGGTTGTCAATTCGGTTGTATGTTGTTTAATTTTGTTTTTTTTTTTATGTTTGTTACTCAATAACTCCTTCATATATGAACCTATTGTAAAAAATACTTTTTTTATCGTAAGTATATACATACAGTTTGGTCCCGTTTTTGTACGCAGTTCTGATGACGGGATCCATGAGGAATCGAGAAAACTCCTCAAATCTATAGCGTTAGTGATTTAAATCTTTTTATCTAAAATATATATAAAATGAAATAAAAATGGAAAGAAAATGGAAATAAAAATGAAATAAAAATGATATAAAAATGAAATAAAAATGAAGTAAAAATGAAGTAAAAATGAAATAAAAATGAAATAAAAATGAAATAAAAATGAAATAAAAATGAAATAAAAATGAAATAAAAATGAAATATAAATGAAATAAAAATGAAATAAAAATGAAATAAAAATGAAGTAAAAATGAAGTAAAAATGAAATAAAAATGAAATAAAAATGAAATAAAAATGAAATACAAATGAAATAAAAATGAAATAAAAATGAAATAAAAATGAAATAAAAATGAAATAAAAATGAAATAAAAATGAAATAAAAATGAAATAAAAATGAAATAAAAATGAAATAAAAATGAAATAAAAATGAAGTAAAAATGAAATAAAAATGAAGTAAAAATGAAATAAAAATGAAATAAAAATGAAATAAAAATGAAATAAAAATGAAATAAAAATGAAATAAAAATGAAATAAGAATGAAATAAGAATGAAATAAGAATGAAATAAAAATGAAATAAAAATGGAATAAAAATGAAATAAAAATGAAATAAAAATGAAATTAAAATGGAATAAAAATGAAATAAAAATGATATAAAAATGAAATAAAAATGAAATAAAAATGAAATAAAAATGAAATAAAAATGAAATAAAAATGAAATAAAAATGAAATAAAAATGAAATAAAAATGAAATAAAAATGAAATAAAAATGAAATAAAAATGAAATAAAAATGAAATAAAAATGAAATAAAAATGAAATAAAAATGAAATAAAAATGAAATAAAAATGAAATAAAAATGAAATAAAAATGAAATAAAAATGAAATAAAAATGAAATAAAAATGAAATAAAAATGAAATAAAAATGAAATAAAAATGAAATAAAAATGAAATAAAAATGAAATAAAAATGAAATAAAAATGAAATAAAAATGAAATAAAAATGAAATAAAAATGAAATAAAAATGAAATAAAAATGAAATAAAAATGAAATAAAAATGAAATAAAAATGAAATAAAAATGAAATAAAAATGAAATAAAAATGAAATAAAAATGAAATAAAAATGAAATAAAAATGAAATAAAAATGAAATAAAAATGAAATAAAAATGAAATAAAAATGAAATAAAAATGAAATAAAAATGAAATAAAAATGAAATAAAAATGAAATAAAAATGAAATAAAAATGAAATAAAAATGAAATAAAAATGAAATAAAAATGAAATAAAAATGAAATAAAAATGAAATAAAAATGAAATAAAAATGAAATAAAAATGAAATAAAAATGAAATAAAAATGAAATAAAAATGAAATAAAAATGAAATAAAAATGAAATAAAAATGAAATAAAAATGAATTAAAAATGAAATAAAAATGAAATAAAAATGAAATAAAAATGAAATAAAAATGAAATAAAAATGAAATAAAAATGAAATAAAAATGAAATAAAAATGAAATAAAAATGAAATAAAAATGAAATAAAAATGAAATAAAAATGAAATAAAAATGAAATAAAAATGAAATAAAAATGAAATAAAAATGAAATAAAAATGAAATAAAAATGAAATAAAAATGAAATAAAAATGAAATAAAAATGAAATAAAAATGAAATAAAAATGAAATAAAAATGAAATAAAAATGAAATAAAAATGAAATAAAAATGAAATAAAAATGAAATAAAAATGAAATAAAAATGAAATAAAAATGAAATAAAAATGAAATAAAAATGAAATAAAAATGAAATAAAAATGAAGTAAAAATGAAATAAAAATGAAATAAAAATGAAATAAAAATGAAATAAAAATGAAATAAAAATGAAATAAAAATGAAATAAAAATGAAATAAAAATGAAATAAAAATGAAATAAAAATGAAATAAAAATAGAATAAAAATGAAATAAAAATGAAATTAAAATGAAATTAAAATGAAATTAAAATGAAATTAAAATGAAATTAAAATGAAATTAAAATGAAATTAAAATGAAATTAAAATGAAATTAAAATGAAATTAAAATGAAATTAAAATGAAATTAAAATGAAATAAAAATGAAATAAAAATGAAATAAAAATGAAATAAAAATGAAATAAAAATGAAATAAAAATGAAATAAAAATGAAATAAAAATGAAATAAAAATGAAATAAAAATGAAATAAAAATGAAATAAAAATGAAATAAAAATGAAAATGGAATGAATATGGAATGAAAATGGAATGGACTGAAAATGGAATGAAAGTGGAATAAAAGTGAAATAAAAATGAAATAAAAATTAAATCAAATTGAAATCAAAATGAAATCAAAATGAAATCAAAATGAAATCAAAATGACATCAAACTGAAATCAAAATGAAATCAAAACTAAATAAAAATTAACTTTTGTCTTTTTTGACTTATCACTTCACTTTACTTCACTTTATCCTAGTCTATTTTATTTTATTTTATTTCACATGTGTATGGCTTTGTGTCGCGTTTTAATGACGGTCACGTGACTTTTATTCGCCTAGCGCCCATCCGCGAACCGACCGATAAAATGAAATAAAAATAAAACGGAAGTCCGTCCGGACCGTATGTCATATTATCCATTTTACTCGGAAATCATAAAACTTTACTAAAGCACGAAACGGTTAGATTTTTTTATATATAATTGTAAAATTAATTTCATAACTCGTTAATCTTATAAAAACAATCCCACAAGCGGTACCCTTCAATTAACTGTAATTAATATAAAATACCAATAAAAAAAACCATTAATTTTTTTTATTAGGATTGTTTATTTTTATTATTTTGATTATACGAAGATCCAGTGCGTTCACAACCTCCCGTAAATGTATGTTACGGCATTAAAGTGCTACCGCTATAATTGTAGGTACTTGGCGCATCGTTCGTTATCTACAAGGTAAGCATAGGTTCCAAACAAAAAGTAGCATCGGTCTCTCGTACTATTATAAGGTTGAGTTGTGTATGCGATCGTGGCAACGCAGCGCACAGCCTCCCCCTTCGAACGCTAGAGTGACACTGAGGCTCACGGCTCGCGCATGGATTTACTGCACCAAATCGCCCTAAAAAGGGTTTTTGTTAAACGAAATCTTTAAATTAAACAAAAACAAACAATAAATTTGAAGATAAATATGTTTCCAATATTATGTCGGAAGAACCGTGAAAATATATTTTGTAGTTTAGGAGCAGAAGCAACTTTTATGTTGAAAACGTCCTGATTTAAATATTTTATTTTGCCATGATAATTACTTTTTTTCAAATATTTTAAACAAGAATTATATTAATAACATATCAATAAATACTATATACTATTTTCAAAATTTATGATTGGATAGATTACGAGCGTTAGGACGTTAAAAGTAACCATTTTACGTAATTTTAGGTAGGCACGCGCCTTAAACTCCCCAATGTCATAAACAGGGCCCTATTTAATAAACATTACAAGTCGACAATTCTGTAAATAAGTGACATATTTGTTAAATTTATCTACAAGTGCTGTTTAATAAATCCTACAAATAAGTAAGAAGGTTACAAGAAAATAACTTACAATTATTACCATTGTAAACATTGTTTAATAAACGTTTACATATGTAAAAAACGCCTGTCGATTTCAATGACAATTTGTACTTACAAAATTGTAATTGTGAGCTACAATTTACATAAAATGTAAGTTTTTGCTACAAGTTCTTAATATATGAGGGTAGTCCTTATTTGTTACTCATTAAAATTATTGAATTGGTTTACCTATTGAAATGATGGATAACAATAACAAAATTACTATTTTATCTCTAATATACGAGAATAAAGATATATTATTCGGTCGGTTTAGTGAGACTTTAACCCATGAAATAAAAATCAAGAAGTGGAAAGATATTGCCGAACAACTACAATCATTAAGTATTTATAACAAAGACTGGAAGTACCTACGTGACACAACATGGCAAAACGTCAGAAAAAGGACTATCGTAAGTAATTTCAATCACATCAATCGATAGGTCTTTAAAAATAACATTGAGTTTTTTGATTAAGTGGATATTCAGAAATAATGACTTCGAAAGCCTAAAAAATTGTGCCCCCCCCCCCTGTCTTTTGAACCGTAAGTCGAAAAGTTATGTGAAAATTCAAGAAGATACACATTCTTTCAACGAAAATTATTTTGCACATTATCGGTTTAGGCGTTTTTGAGTTATCTCCAAAAAACTACGTACTTAGGCAGATACGACCTTGCGATAATAATTTATTCGATAGTTGCTAGTGTAGCTACGGCTGATTTTTATAAATAATGATACGGAACCCTTCATGTCCGACTCGCACTTGGCCGGTTTTTTTATACCACGATGGATGCACTTTGCAGACTCATCATAAACTTCTACACTCTGCTTTTTCAAACTGTTATTAAAGTACCTTATTTTAATATTTTTTAAGGAAAAAAGGGACAATCGTCAGCAGACGGGATCGGGAGGAGGGAAAAAATGCAGATATGACGATGTTGACGAACTCGTACTAAAAATAATCGGGAAAGATTCTCCTGTCATAGAAGGTCTTCGTGTGCCGGAATCATCCGGTACAAATCTAGCACAAGTTCAAGAATCTGAGCCGAGTACAACTGTGTGTGATTCACCTGTTCAACAAACTCCAACCCAATTACCTCGTGCACCTATTAGGAAAAGATATCACAGTATGTCGATAAATGAAGCAAATGAGTCCCAAGCATACAATGATCTCAAGACGAAAAAAATGGAAGTAGAATTAAAATTGGCTAATGAAAAACTAGAAATTGCAAAGCGTGAACGACATAAGTTAGATTTGGAAATATTAAAACTGGAGAGGGAGTTGAACATACAGCAGCCATCTAATTTCACATTACCATTTTATCTACAAAATGTAGTTGTTGAATCTACTTCTCCAATTGTTATCAATGCTTTGGGGGCAGATCAAGCAAACGGAGCAGATAATTTACTGACCAATAGCCTAGACACATTTTTTATGCAGTTATGTACCGTTGCTTTGGTTACTCCATGTGCATCTGCTACTACATGGTACTGAGAGCCACAGCCCATCCAGTGCAATGTACACAAAATCTGTTGAGTCGGCGTAAGGGCTGCATTTCTTTTTGTATCATGTTCAAGATCATGCCCTATTTTTAAAAGTAAATATTCGACGGTAGACTTGCTCACCCGAAATTTCTCGTTGAACGAAAAATCCGTTACATCAAAAGTAAAATGTATCCTTGTACGAAAAACTCGCCGATTCCGTTGAATTACATATTGGTTATCACTATCCTCGCTATTACTGTCACTGCTCGTTGTTAGAACCATGTTTTTTTCTTATTCAGAACGTAAAGCACACTTCAAATCCAGTTTTACACAGCATTAAACACCTGTCGGAATTATATTACGATTTACAAAATATGTAAACTTGTCAGTACAATTATGTGTTTAATAAAGTACATTTCCATACAAAATTGTAAACAATCACCTGTAAGGTGAAAATGTTTATTAAACAGAATTATGTAAAATTGTAGCTACAATTATACAATTTTGTACATTTTCCACCATGACAAATTTGTAACTTATAATTTTTATTAAACAGAAACTTGTAGAATTGTAACTTGTAAGGTACAATTTACGATTTACAATTTGTAATGTTTATTAAACAGGGCCCAGGAATCCCGATCTCGATGTTATTAGAGGCATCCGTGACGACATTGTACAGAATAAGCAGGAAGAGAATCCGTTACTATCACATTATAACTTTGTACCTCTTACCTCTGTTGTTGTTGAAAGTTCTTTTCCGATGGATAAGTGGATTCTAAATATAAAAAGAAATTGTCTCAAAGTTGAAAATATTGAAAAACTTATGGTTATTTATTATAACTCTTTCAACAATGATGTTAACAATGATAACAGTATTGATAATGATCATATTTTTGATGTTGATGATGATGATACAGATTGAAAGATGTTTATATAGTACAAATTTGTATACAATAAATGTTTTAAACGTATGATAATGAGTTTTTATTTCCATTACCTCGTTACACACATACACATTGCATTTTCGATCGATATTCTACACAGTGCTTCATATGCCACGACACGCATTTTTCGGCATTAAACTATTGAATTTTACTAATAAATTGGCCCCAAGTGTGAATTAGTGTAGATTATGTACTCTCACTAATCCCGGGAAATCCCGCGTTCAATAAAAATAAATAATGTTTTTTGGTGGTTGTAACCACTCTTAGTTAGGTCCTCCTACGAAGTTTAGGTATATAGGCACTACCTATTCCGAGCTCTGGTTATTAACAACGACCTCAACTAATGAACTGCATTGCCTCTACCATACATGCCTACTTATACTTATATCTTACTATATATTCATATACACGGTGAATCTGAGTAACCCAAAAGATTTTAACTATAAAATCCTGAGGTCATAAGGAGTAATAAAATAAATGTTATATGAATTTAGGTCAATTTCGATGAAAACATATTTTTTTTTTGTTTTTTTTTTCGATTTTTTAAATGCTTTTGAATATAAAAACATAAATGTTATTGTTAAAACTGTCGATTAAAATAAATTAGTACATTTTTTTTCGTAAAAAAATAGTTTACGTAAAGTAATCCTTGGCACTTTGATATCTGTCAATAAAAATGTCTAGACTAGACCCCATGAAGGGTGAAATCGCCATCGAAAAATCGTTTTGCTCTGAGTCACAATAAAATATGTTTTTTTTTATTTAGTTAGTAGTAATTCTGAAACTAGAAAAGTTTATACGACATTTTAGTCTCCAATTATGATCAGGAATTTATGGTTAAAATCTTTCGGGTTACTCAGATTCACCGTGTATATATCTTCAGTGATTTTGCTTGTATCGCAGACCTATTTTTCATATTATGTACCAAGTGAAGCAAGCTTGTTTTATTTTTAACCGACTTCAAGATTTAAAAGGAGAAGGTTGTCAATTCGGTTGTATGTTGTTTAATTTTGTTTTTTTTTTTTATGTTTGTTACTCAATAACTCCTTCATATATGAACCTATTGTAAAAAATACTTTTTTTATCGTAAGTATATACATACAGTTTGGTCCCGTTTTTGTACGCAGTTCTGATGACGGGATCCATGAGGAATCGAGTAAACTCCTCAAATCTATAGCGTTAGTGATTTAAATCTTTTTATCTAAAATATATATAAAATGAAATAAAAATGGAAAGGAAATGGAATAAAAATGGAATAAAATGAAATAAAAATGAAATAAAATGAAATAAAAATGAAATAAAAATGAAATAAAAATGGAATAAAAATGAAATAAAAATGATATAAAAATTAAAGAAAAATTAAATAAAAATGAAATAAAAATGAAATAAAAATGAAATAAAAATGAAATAAAAATGAAATAAAAATGAAATAAAAATGAAATAAAAATGAAATAAAAATGAAATAAAAATGAAATAAAAATGAAATAAAAATGAAATAAAACTGAAATAAAAATGAAATAAAAATGAAATAAAAATGAAATAAAAATGAAATAAAAATGAAATAAAAATGAAATAAAAATGAAATAAAAATGAAATAAAAAAGAAATAAAAATGAAATAAAAATGAAATAAAAATGAAATAAAAATGAAATAAAAATGAAATAAAAATGAAATAAAAATGAAATAAAAATGAAATAAAAATGAAATAAAAATGAAATAAAAATGAAATAAAAATGAAATAAAAATGAAATAAAAATGAAATAAAAATGAAATAAAAATGAAATAAAAATGAAATAAAAATGAAATAAAAATGAAATAAAAATGAAATAAAAATGAAATAAAAATGAAATAAAAATGAAATAAAAATGAAATAAAAATGAAATAAAAATGAAATAAAAATGAAATAAAAATGAAATAAAAATGAAATAAAAATGAAATAAAAATGAAATAAAAATGAAATAAAAATGATATAAAAATGAAATAAAAATGAAATAAAAATGAAATAAAAATGAAATAAAAATGAAATAAAAATGAAATAAAAATGAAATAAAAATGGAATAAAAATGAAATAAAAATGAAATAAAAATGAAATAAAAATGAAATAAAAATGAAATAAAAATGAAATAAAAATGAAATAAAAATGAAATAAAAATGAAATAAAAATGAAATAAAAATGAAATAAAAATGAAATAAAATGAAATAAAAATGAAATAAAAATGAAATAAAAATAGAATAAAAATGAAATAAAAATGAAATAAAAATGAAATTAAAATGAAATTAAAATGAAATTAAAATGAAATTAAAATGAAATTAAAATGAAATAAAAATTAAATTAAAATGAAATTAAAATGAAATAAAAATGAAATAAAAATGAAATAAAAATGAAATAAATGAAAATGGAATGAATATGGAATGAAAATGGAATGGACTGAAAATGCAATGAAAGTGGAATAAAAGTGAAATAAATATTAAATAAAAATGAAATAAAAATGAAATCAAATTGAAATCAAAATGAAATCAAAATGAAATCAAAATGAAATCAAAATTAAATCAAAATGAAATCAAAATGACATCAAACTGAAATCAAAATGAAATCAAAATGAATTTAAAACTAAATAAAAATTAACTTTTGTATTTTTTGACTTATCACTTCACTTTACTTCACTTTATTCTATTCTATTTTATTATATTTCACATGTGTATGGCTTTGTGTCGCGTTTTAATGACGGTCACGTGACTTTTATTCGCCTAGCGCCCATCCGCGAACCGACCGATAAAATGAAATAAAAATAAAACGGAAGTCCGTCCGGACCGTATGTCATATTATCCATTTTACTCGGAAATCATAAAACTTTACTAAAGCACGAAACGGTTAGATTTTTTATATATAATTGTAAAATTATTTTCATAACTCGTTAATCTTATAAAAATAATCCCACAAGCGGTACCCTTCAATTAACTGTAATTAATATAAAATACCAATAAAAAAACCATTTAATTTTTTTATTAGGATTGTTTATTTTTATTATTTTTATTATACGAAGATCCAGTGCGTTCACAACCTCCCGTAAATGTATGTTACGGCATTAAAGTGCTACCGCTATAATTGTAGGTACTTGGCGCATCGTTCGTTATCTACAAGGTAAGCATAGGTTCCAAACAAAAAGTAGCATCGGTCTCTCGTACTATTATAAGGTTGAGTTGTGTATGCGATCGTGGCAACGCAGCGCACAGCTTCCCCCTTCGAACGCTAGAGTGACACTGAGGCTCACGGCTCGCGCATGGATTTACTGCACAAAATCGCCCTAAAAAGGGTTTTTGTTAAACGAAATCTTTAAATTAAACAAAAACAAACAATAAATTTGAAGATAAATATGTTTCCAATATTATGTCGGAAGAACCGTGAAAATATCTTTTGTAGTTTAGGAGCAGAAGCAACTTTTATGTTGAAAACGTCCTGATTTAAATATTTTATTTTGCCATGATAATTTCTTTTTTTCAAATATTTCAAACAAGAATTATATTAATAACATATCAATAAATACTATATACTATTTTCAAAATTTATGATTGGATAGATTACGAGCGTTAGGACGTTAAAAGTAACCATTTTACGTAATTTTAGGTAGGCACGCGCCTTAAACTCCCCAATGTCATAAACAGGAATCCCGATCTCGATGTTATTAGAGGCATCCGTGACGACATTGTACAGAATAAGCAGGAAGAGAATCCGTTTCTATCACATTATAACTTTGTACCTCTTACCTCTGTTGATGTTGAAAGTTCTTTTCCGATGGATAAGTGGATTCTAAATATAAAAAGAAATTGTCTCAAAGTTGAAAATATTGAAAAACTTATGGTTATTTATTATAACTCTTTCAACAATGATATTAACAATGATAACAGTATTGATAATGATCATATTTTTGATGTTGATGATGATGATACAGATTGAAAGATGTTTATATAGTACAAATTTGTATACAATAAATGTTTTAAACGTATGATAATGAGTTTTTATTTCCATTACCTCGTTGCACACATACACATTGCATTTTCGATCGATATTCTACACAGTGCTTCATATGCCACGACACGCATTTTTCGGCATTAAACTATTGAATTTTTTTAATAAATTGGCCCCAAGTGTGAATTAGTGTAGATTATGTACTCTCACTAATCCCGGGAAATCCCGCGTTCAATAAAAATAAATAATGTTTTTTGGTGGTTGTAACCACTCTTAGTTAGGTCCTCCTACGAAGTTTAGGTATATAGGCACTACCTATTCCGAGCTCTGGTTATTAACAACGACCTCAACTAATGAACTGCATTGCCTCTACCATACATGCCTACTTATACTTATATCTTACTATATATTCATATACACGGTGAATCTGAGTAACCCAAAAGATTTTAACTATAAAATCCTGAGGTCATAAGGAGTAATAAAATAAATGTTATATGAATTTAGGTAAATTTCGACAAAAACATATTTTTTTTTTGTTTTTTTTTCGATTTTTTAAATGCGTTTGAATATAAAAACATAAATGTTATTGTTAAAACTGTCGATTAAAATAAATTAGTACATTTTTTTTCGTAAAAAAATAGTTTACGTAAAGTAATCCTTGGCACTTTGATATCTGTCAATAAAAATGTCTAGACTAGACCCCATGAAGGGTGAAATCGCCATCGAAAAATCGTTTTGCTCTGAGTCACAATAAAATATGTTTTTTTTAATTTAGTTAGTAGTAATTCTGAAACTAGAAAAGTTTATACGACATTTTAGTCTCCAATTATGATCAGGAATTTATGGTTTTAATCTTTCGGGTTACTCAGATTCACCGTGTATATATCTTCAGTGATTTTGCTTGTATCGCAGACCTATTTTTCATATTATGTACCAAGTGAAGCAAGCTTGTTTTATTTTTAACCGACTTCAAGATTTAAAAGAAGGTTGTCAATTCGGTTGTATGTTGTTTAATTTTGTTTTTTTTTTATGTTTGTTACTCAATAACTCCTTCATATATGAACCTATTGTAAAAAATACTTTTTTTATCGTAAGTATATACATACAGTTTGGTCCCGTTTTTGTACGCAGTTCTGATGACGGGATCCATGAGGAATCGAGAAAACTCCTCAAATCTATAGCGTTAGTGATTTAAATCTTTTTATCTAAAATATATATAAAATGAAATAAAAATGGAAAGAAAATGGAAATAAAAATGAAATAAAAATGATATAAAAATGAAATAAAAATGAAGTAAAAATGAAGTAAAAAAGAAATAAAAATGAAATAAAAATGAAATAAAAATGAAATAAAAATGAAATAAAAATGAAATAAAAATGAAATATAAATGAAATAAAAATGAAATAAAAATGAAATAAAAATGAAGTAAAAATGAAGTAAAAATGAAATAAAAATGAAATAAAAATGAAATAAAAATGAAATACAAATGAAATAAAAATGAAATAAAAATGAAATAAAAATGAAATAAAAATGAAATAAAAATGAAATAAAAATGAAATAAAAATGAAATAAAAATGAAATAAAAATGAAATAAAAATGAAATAAAAATGAAATAAAAATGAAATAAAAATGAAATAAAAATGAAATAAAAATGAAATAAAAATGAAGTAAAAATGAAATAAAAATGAAGTAAAAATGAAATAAAAATGAAATAAAAATGAAATAAAAATGAAATAAAAATGAAATAAAAATGAAATAAGAATGAAATAAGAATGAAATAAGAATGAAATAAAAATGAAATAAAAATGGAATAAAAATGAAATAAAAATGAAATAAAAATGAAATAAAAATGGAATAAAAATGATATAAAAATTAAAGAAAAATGAAATAAAAATGAAATAAAAATGAAATAAAAATGAAATAAAAATGAAATAAAAATGAAATAAAAATGAAATAAAAATGATATAAAAATTAAAGAAAAATGAAATAAAAATGAAATAAAAATGAAATAAAAATGAAATTAAAATGAAATTAAAATGAAATTAAAATGAAATAAAAATGAAATAAAAATGAAATAAAAATGAAATAAAAATGAAATAAAAATGAAATAAAAATGAAATAAAAATGAAATAAAAATGAAATAAAAATGAAATAAAAATGAAATAAAAATGAAATAAAAATGAAATAAAAATGAAATAAAAATGAAATAAAAATGAAATAAAAATGAAATAAAAATGAAATAAAAATGAAATAAAAATGAAATAAAAATGAAATAAAAATGAAATAAAAATGAAATAAAAATGAAATAAAAATGAAATAAAAATGAAATAAAAATGAAATAAAAATGAAATAAAAATGAAATAAAAATGAAATAAAAATGAAATAAAAATGAAATAAAAATGAAATAAAAATGAAATAAAAATGAAATAAAAATGAAATAAAAATGAAATAAAAATGAAATAAAAATGAAATAAAAATGAAATAAAAATGAAATAAAAATGAAATAAAAATGAAATAAAAATGAAATAAAAATGAAATAAAAATGAAATAAAAATGAAATAAAAATGAAATAAAAATGAAATAAAAATGAAATAAAAATGAAATAAAAATGAAATAAAAATGAAATAAAAATGAAATAAAAATGAAATAAAAATGAAATAAAAATGAAATAAAAATGAAATAAAAATGAAATAAAAATGAAATAAAAATGAAATAAAAATGAAATAAAAATGAAATAAAAATGAAATAAAAATGAAATAAAAATGAAATAAAAATGAAATAAAAATGAAATAAAAATGAAATAAAAATGAAATAAAAATGAAATAAAAATGAAATAAAAATGAAATAAAAATGAAATAAAAATGAAATAAAAATGAAATAAAAATGAAATAAAAATGAAATAAAAATGAAATAAAAATGAAATAAAAATGAAATAAAAATGAAATAAAAATGAAGTAAAAATGAAATAAAAATGAAATAAAAATGAAATAAAAATGAATTAAAAATGAAATAAAAATGAAATAAAAATGAAATAAAAATGAAATAAAAATGAAATAAAAATGAAATAAAAATGAAATAAAAATGAAATAAAAATCAAATAAAAATGAAATAAAAATGAAATAAAAATGAAATAAAAATGAAATAAAAATGAAATAAAAATGAAATAAAAATGAAATAAAAATGAAATAAAAATGAAATAAAAATGAAATAAAAATGAAATAAAAATGAAATAAAAATGAAATAAAAATGAAATAAAAATGAAATAAAAATGAAATAAAAATGAAATAAAAATGAAATAAAAATGAAATAAAAATGAAATAAAAATGAAATAAAAATGAAATAAAAATGAAGTAAAAATGAAATAAAAATGAAATAAAAATGAAATAAAAATGAAATAAAAATGAAATAAAAATGAAATAAAAATGAAATAAAAATGAAATAAAAATGAAATAAAAATGAAATAAAAATGAAATAAAAATGAAATAAAAATGAAATAAAAATGAAATAAAAATGAAATAAAAATGAAATAAAAATGAAATAAAAATGAAATAAAAATGAAATAAAAATGAAATAAAAATGAAATAAAAATGAAATAAAAATGAAATAAAAATGAAATAAAAATGAAATAAAAATGAAATAAAAATGAAATAAAAATGAAATAAAAATGAAATAAAAATGAAATAAAAATGAAATAAAAATGAAATAAAAATGAAATAAAAATGAAATAAAAATGAAATAAAAATGAAATAAAAATGAAATAAAAATGAAATAAAAATGAAATAAAAATGAAATAAAAATGAAATAAAAATGAAATAAAAATGAAATAAAAATGAAATAAAAATGAAATAAAAATGAAATAAAAATGAAATAAAAATGAAATAAAAATGAAATTAAAATGAAATTAAAATGAAATTAAAATGAAATTAAAATGAAATGAAAATGAAATTAAAATGAAATTAAAATGAAATTAAAATGAAATTAAAATGAAATTAAAATGAAATTAAAATGAAATTAAAATGAAATTAAAATGAAATTAAAATGAAATTAAAATGAAATTAAAATGAAATAAAAATGAAATAAAAATGAAATAAAAATGAAATAAAAATGAAATAAAAATGAAATAAAAATGAAATAAAAATGAAATAAAAATGAAATAAAAATGAAATAAAAATGAAATAAAAATGAAATAAAAATGAAATAAAAATGAAATAAAAATGAAATAAAAATGAAATAAAAATGAAATAAAAATGAAATAAAAATGAAATAAAAATGAAAATGGAATGAATATGGAATGAAAATGGAATGGACTGAAAATGGAATGAAAGTGGAATAAAAGTGAAATAAAAATGAAATAAAAATTAAATCAAATTGAAATCAAAATGAAATCAAAATGAAATCAAAATGAAATCAAAATGAAATCAAAATGACATCAAACTGAAATCAAAATGAAATCAAAACTAAATAAAAATTAACTTTTGTCTTTTTTGACTTATCACTTCACTTTACTTCACTTTATCCTAGTCTATTTTATTTTATTTTATTTCACATGTGTATGGCTTTGTGTCGCGTTTTAATGACGGTCACGTGACTTTTATTCGCCTAGCGCCCATCCGCGAACCGACCGATAAAATGAAATAAAAATAAAACGGAAGTCCGTCCGGACCGTATGTCATATTATCCATTTTACTCGGAAATCATAAAACTTTACTAAAGCACGAAACGGTTAGATTTTTTTATATATAATTGTAAAATTAATTTCATAACTCGTTAATCTTATAAAAACAATCCCACAAGCGGTACCCTTCAATTAACTGTAATTAATATAAAATACCAATAAAAAAAACCATTAATTTTTTTTATTAGGATTGTTTATTTTTATTATTTTGATTATACGAAGATCCAGTGCGTTCACAACCTCCCGTAAATGTATGTTACGGCATTAAAGTGCTACCGCTATAATTGTAGGTACTTGGCGCATCGTTCGTTATCTACAAGGTAAGCATAGGTTCCAAACAAAAAGTAGCATCGGTCTCTCGTACTATTATAAGGTTGAGTTGTGTATGCGATCGTGGCAACGCAGCGCACAGCCTCCCCTTCGAACGCTAGAGTGACACTGAGGCTCACGGCTCGCGCATGGATTTACTGCACCAAATCGCCCTAAAAAGGGTTTTTGTTAAACGAAATCTTTAAATTAAACAAAAACAAACAATAAATTTGAAGATAAATATGTTTCCAATATTATGTCGGAAGAACCGTGAAAATATATTTTGTAGTTTAGGAGCAGAAGCAACTTTTATGTTGAAAACGTCCTGATTTAAATATTTTATTTTGCCATGATAATTACTTTTTTTCAAATATTTTAAACAAGAATTATATTAATAACATATCAATAAATACTATATACTATTTTCAAAATTTATGATTGGATAGATTACGAGCGTTAGGACGTTAAAAGTAACCATTTTACGTAATTTTAGGTAGGCACGCGCCTTAAACTCCCCAATGTCATAAACAGGGCCCTATTTAATAAACATTACAAGTCGACAATTCTGTAAATAAGTGACATATTTGTTAAATTTATCTACAAGTGCTGTTTAATAAATCCTACAAATAAGTAAGAAGGTTACAAGAAAATAACTTACAATTATTACCATTGTAAACATTGTTTAATAAACGTTTACATATGTAAAAAACGCCTGTCGATTTCAATGACAATTTGTACTTACAAAATTGTAATTGTGAGCTACAATTTACGTAAAATGTATGTAAAATTTAATTATAACCTCTAACTTTACGTTCAGTACGCTTTGTTATTAATTGTTTTGCATCCTTTTAATCAAAGAAATATATATTTGGGTAGCAGTAACAGCGTAACTAAACTTGCTAATTGGTATTACATAAACGAACCATGGGACCCGGTGATAAACGTGAAGAACCTTATAACAAAACCCGGGTCGGCAGAGATTATGCATTTGTTCGAATTGAGCTTATACAGAATTCAGACTTGCAAGGGTATACCTGGCAGGATGTGAATAAAGTAGAGAATGACTTTCATGCATTTCAGATCGAGCTGCTTTCTTCTATGCCTAGTGAGAGTAGGAACAGTGAGTTGGAAATTTCGTCAGAATTCGAAAAGATTGTTAAGTCGATTAAATTGCGTTTAGCGGAACGAAAGGAAGATCATAAGCCTGATGTCGTCAGTCATAGTTCAAGTGTTAAATTGCCAAAAATAAACATAGTTCCTTTTGATTCAAAAGTTGAAAACTGGGTATCTTTTATCCAAATATTTGATTCACTGATTCACATTAAAAATATCCCTGCAGTTGAGAAGTTGCACTATTTGTTGTCTAGTGTCAGAGGTCATGCTTTTGACTTGATAAAAAATTATCCTTTGTGCGATGAAAATTATTTAATCGCTTATAACACACTCAAAACACATTTTGATAAGAAAAGAGTCATCGCCACTATCTTTTATGAAAAAGTGTTAAATTGTGAAGCCGCCAAGTCCAAGAGTGCATCGGAATTGTTTAGAATTTGTCAAACATATAAAGAAAATTTAGAAATTTTGTCGAAATATCAATTACCTGATAAGAACTTTATGTTGTTTCATTCATTGTGGTCTAAGTTGGACATAGGTACAAAGGAAGCTTTTGAGTTACAACTTGAATCCAATGCTGACATACCTAAGTATGAAGAATTAATGTCGTTCATTGAAAAGCGAAGTCAAGCCCTGGAAAACTCAACAGTTAGGTCTAGTACAGTGCATAGTAAGCAGCCGGTGGCTAAGCCTAAGTCATCCTTTGTTGTGCCGCCTATCAGCAGTTGTGCCATGTGCGCTGCTTCAGGACACAATATTGAAAATTGTTCAAAATTCTTGGGATTGTCCCCATTTGAGAGGTTTACACAGGTAAAAGAAAAGAAACTTTGTATACTTTGTTGTCGTCCATCACATTCAGTAAAAAAATGTAAATCATCGGTGAGTTGCAGCTTGTGTAAGCACAAACACCACTCCTTACTGCATTTTGACAAAAATAATGAGATGGAGCCTTTGACTAGTTCGGCACAAGCAACTCCGGTGACTTTGGCTGTGTTGAATTCAAATGCACCAAGTATGTTCTCGACAGCTATTGTATTGATTAAAAATAAGTTTAATAAATTGGTGCCAATTCGGATGTTGTTGGATAATTGTTCGGCATGCAATTTTATTACACAAAAATGTGCACAAAAACTTGGGATGAATATTAAAAATCATTCACCATCGGTGAATGGTATTGGCCTATCATCGACTGATACTTTTGGAGTTGTCGACTGTGAGATAGTCCCTGCGAATGGGGACTCCTCATGTAAATTCTCGTTTGAAGCATTTGTCCTACCTAAGATTTGCCCTGATACTCCATCAGAGCCACTAGATGTCGCTTCGTGGAGTCATCTAAAGAACTTAGAACTCGCTGATCCCTCGTTCTACAAGTCGGGGCCAGTTGACATGTTGGTCAACGTTAACCTTTACGCTTCGTCACTTCTGGGTGGTATTGTCAAGGGCAATGACAATGAACCTGTCGCTGTCCACACTGTTTTCGGCTGGTTAGTGATGGGTGAGTGCCCTATAGACGTTGGCTCATCTCGTTCTCGTTATCGTAAGACTTCCAGTGCTGAACCCAAGGGGTGCTTTCTCGTGTCGAGTCTATCGTTAGACAATAATATCAAGCGCTTCTGGGAGCTGGAAAGTGTGGATCCTCCCAAAAATGTCGTTTTGTCGAAATCGGAATTATCGTGTGAAAACCAAATGGGACATAAATATTGTCGGAATCCTGAAGGAAGGATGGTTCCATTAACTTTCGATGACCTTCAGGATCGGCCCCGGTTTTCTCATTCTCGTGAAATCGCACTTAAGCGACTTCTAAGCCTAGAAAGGAAACTCAACATAAATCCTAACTTTCGGACGGCATATGTCAACTTCATGAGTGACTATGTGGACAGTGGTCATATGGAAGCGGTCGAGCCTCCCCCCACGAGTGAAGGTCCTTTCTTCTACATTCCGCATCATGGAATTTTGCGCCCCGATTCGGTTTCAACCCCTTTGCGCACGGTTTTCGACGCTAGTGCCAAGGATGGTTATGGAAGGTCTCTGAATGACACTCTTCTGTCAGGGCCAAAGTTGCAGAAGAATATCTTCGACTTGCTAATTCGGTTCCGTTGGCATGCAGTCGTGTTTACTGGGGACATAAAACAAATGTACCGCCAGTTTCTCGTAGATAAGCAAGACTGCGATTACCAGCGCATCCTGTGGCGGCCATCTCCCTCCGAGCCTGTTCAAGACTTTCGCTTGCTCACGGTCATAAAATGAAATTAAAATGAAATTAAAATGAAATTAAAATGAAATTAAAATGAAATTAAAATGAAATTAAAATGAAATTAAAATGAAATTAAAATGAAATAAAAATGAAATAAAAATGAAATAAAAATGAAATAAAAATGAAATAAAAATGAAATAAAAATGAAATAAAAATGAAATAAAAATGAAATAAAAATGAAATAAAAATGAAATAAAAATGAAATAAAAATGAAATAAAAATGAAATAAAAATGAAATAAAAATGAAATAAAAATGAAATAAAAATGAAATAAAAATGAAATAAAAATGAAATAAAAATGAAATAAAAATGAAATAAAAATGAAATAAAAATGAAATAAAAATGAAATAAAAATGAAATAAAAATGAAAATGGAATGAATATGGAATGAAAATGGAATGGACTGAAAATGGAATGAAAGTGGAATAAAAGTGAAATAAAAATGAAATAAAAATTAAATCAAATTGAAATCAAAATGAAATCAAAATGAAATCAAAATGAAATCAAAATGAAATCAAAATGACATCAAACTGAAATCAAAATGAAATCAAAACTAAATAAAAATTAACTTTTGTCTTTTTTGACTTATCACTTCACTTTACTTCACTTTATCCTAGTCTATTTTATTTTATTTTATTTCACATGTGTATGGCTTTGTGTCGCGTTTTAATGACGGTCACGTGACTTTTATTCGCCTAGCGCCCATCCGCGAACCGACCGATAAAATGAAATAAAAATAAAACGGAAGTCCGTCCGGACCGTATGTCATATTATCCATTTTACTCGGAAATCATAAAACTTTACTAAAGCACGAAACGGTTAGATTTTTTTATATATAATTGTAAAATTAATTTCATAACTCGTTAATCTTATAAAAACAATCCCACAAGCGGTACCCTTCAATTAACTGTAATTAATATAAAATACCAATAAAAAAAACCATTAATTTTTTTTATTAGGATTGTTTATTTTTATTATTTTGATTATACGAAGATCCAGTGCGTTCACAACCTCCCGTAAATGTATGTTACGGCATTAAAGTGCTACCGCTATAATTGTAGGTACTTGGCGCATCGTTCGTTATCTACAAGGTAAGCATAGGTTCCAAACAAAAAGTAGCATCGGTCTCTCGTACTATTATAAGGTTGAGTTGTGTATGCGATCGTGGCAACGCAGCGCACAGCCTCCCCTTCGAACGCTAGAGTGACACTGAGGCTCACGGCTCGCGCATGGATTTACTGCACCAAATCGCCCTAAAAAGGGTTTTTGTTAAACGAAATCTTTAAATTAAACAAAAACAAACAATAAATTTGAAGATAAATATGTTTCCAATATTATGTCGGAAGAACCGTGAAAATATATTTTGTAGTTTAGGAGCAGAAGCAACTTTTATGTTGAAAACGTCCTGATTTAAATATTTTATTTTGCCATGATAATTACTTTTTTTCAAATATTTTAAACAAGAATTATATTAATAACATATCAATAAATACTATATACTATTTTCAAAATTTATGATTGGATAGATTACGAGCGTTAGGACGTTAAAAGTAACCATTTTACGTAATTTTAGGTAGGCACGCGCCTTAAACTCCCCAATGTCATAAACAGGGCCCTATTTAATAAACATTACAAGTCGACAATTCTGTAAATAAGTGACATATTTGTTAAATTTATCTACAAGTGCTGTTTAATAAATCCTACAAATAAGTAAGAAGGTTACAAGAAAATAACTTACAATTATTACCATTGTAAACATTGTTTAATAAACGTTTACATATGTAAAAAACGCCTGTCGATTTCAATGACAATTTGTACTTACAAAATTGTAATTGTGAGCTACAATTTACATAAAATGTAAGTTTTTGCTACAAGTTCTTAATATATGAGGGTAGTCCTTATTTGTTACTCATTAAAATTATTGAATTGGTTTACCTATTGAAATGATGGATAACAATAACAAAATTACTATTTTATCTCTAATATACGAGAATAAAGATATATTATTCGGTCGGTTTAGTGAGACTTTAACCCATGAAATAAAAATCAAGAAGTGGAAAGATATTGCCGAACAACTACAATCATTAAGTATTTATAACAAAGACTGGAAGTACCTACGTGACACAACATGGCAAAACGTCAGAAAAAGGACTATCGTAAGTAATTTCAATCACATCAATCGATAGGTCTTTAAAAATAACATTGAGTTTTTTGATTAAGTGGATATTCAGAAATAATGACTTCGAAAGCCTAAAAAATTGTGCCCCCCCCCCCTGTCTTTTGAACCGTAAGTCGAAAAGTTATGTGAAAATTCAAGAAGATACACATTCTTTCAACGAAAATTATTTTGCACATTATCGGTTTAGGCGTTTTTGAGTTATCTCCAAAAAACTACGTACTTAGGCAGATACGACCTTGCGATAATAATTTATTCGATAGTTGCTAGTGTAGCTACGGCTGATTTTTATAAATAATGATACGGAACCCTTCATGTCCGACTCGCACTTGGCCGGTTTTTTTATACCACGATGGATGCACTTTGCAGACTCATCATAAACTTCTACACTCTGCTTTTTCAAACTGTTATTAAAGTACCTTATTTTAATATTTTTTAAGGAAAAAAGGGACAATCGTCAGCAGACGGGATCGGGAGGAGGGAAAAAATGCAGATATGACGATGTTGACGAACTCGTACTAAAAATAATCGGGAAAGATTCTCCTGTCATAGAAGGTCTTCGTGTGCCGGAATCATCCGGTACAAATCTAGCACAAGTTCAAGAATCTGAGCCGAGTACAACTGTGTGTGATTCACCTGTTCAACAAACTCCAACCCAATTACCTCGTGCACCTATTAGGAAAAGATATCACAGTATGTCGATAAATGAAGCAAATGAGTCCCAAGCATACAATGATCTCAAGACGAAAAAAATGGAAGTAGAATTAAAATTGGCTAATGAAAAACTAGAAATTGCAAAGCGTGAACGACATAAGTTAGATTTGGAAATATTAAAACTGGAGAGGGAGTTGAACATACAGCAGCCATCTAATTTCACATTACCATTTTATCTACAAAATGTAGTTGTTGAATCTACTTCTCCAATTGTTATCAATGCTTTGGGGGCAGATCAAGCAAACGGAGCAGATAATTTACTGACCAATAGCCTAGACACATTTTTTATGCAGTTACGTACCGTTGCTTTGGTTACTCCATGTGCATCTGCTACTACATGGTACTGAGAGCCACAGCCCATCCAGTGCAATGTACACAAAATCTGTTGAGTCGGCGTAAGGGCTGCATTTCTTTTTGTATCATGTTCAAGATCATGCCCTATTTTTAAAAGTAAATATTCGACGGTAGACTTGCAGTACAATTATGTGTTTAATAAAGTACATTTCCATACAAAATTGTAAACAATCACCTGTAAGGTGAAAATGTTTATTAAACAGAATTATGTAAAATTGTAGCTACAATTATACAATTTTGTACATTTTCCACCATGACAAATTTGTAACTTATAATTTTTATTAAACAGAAACTTGTAGAATTGTAACTTGTAAGGTACAATTTACGATTTACAATTTGTAATGTTTATTAAACAGGGCCCAGGAATCCCGATCTCGATGTTATTAGAGGCATCCGTGACGACATTGTACAGAATAAGCAGGAAGAGAATCCGTTACTATCACATTATAACTTTGTACCTCTTACCTCTGTTGATGTTGAAAGTTCTTTTCCGATGGATAAGTGGATTCTAAATATAAAAAGAAATTGTCTCAAAGTTGAAAATATTGAAAAACTTATGGTTATTTATTATAACTCTTTCAACAATGATGTTAACAATGATAACAGTATTGATAATGATCATATTTTTGATGTTGATGATGATGATACAGATTGAAAGATGTTTATATAGTACAAATTTGTATACAATAAATGTTTTAAACGTATGGTAATGAGTTTTTATTTCCATTACCTCGTTACACACATACACATTGCATTTTCGATCGATATTCTACACAGTGCTTCATATGCCACGACACGCATTTTTCGGCATTAAACTATTGAATTTTACTAATAAATTGGCCCCAAATGTGAATTAGTGTAGATTATGTACTCTCACTAATCCCGGGAAATCCCGCGTTCAATAAAAATAAATAATGTTTTTTGGTGGTTGTAACCACTCTTAGTTAGGAAGTTTAGGTATATAGGCACTACCTATTCCGAGCTCTGGTTATTAACAACGACCTCAACTAATGAACTGCATTGCCTCTACCATACATGCCTACTTATACTTATATCTTACTATATATTCATATACACGGTGAATCTGAGTAACCCAAAAGATTTTAACTATAAAATCCTGAGGTCATAAGGAGTAATAAAATAAATGTTATATGAATTTAGGTCAATTTCGATAAAAACATATTTTTTTTTTGTTTTTTTTTTTTCGATTTTTTAAATGCTTTTGAATATAAAAACATAAATGTTATTGTTAAAACTGTCGATTAAAATAAATTAGTACATTTTTTTTCGTAAAAAAATAGTTTACGTAAAGTAATCCTTGGCACTTTGATATCTGTCAATAAAAATGTCTAGACTAGACCCCATGAAGGGTGAAATCGCCATCGAAAAATCGTTTTGCTCTGAGTCACAATAAAAAATGTTTTTTTTCATTTAGTTGGTAGTAATTCTGAAAATAGAAAAGTTTATACGACATTTTAGTCTCCAATTATGATCAGGAATTTATGGTTAAAATCTTTCGGGTTACTCAGATTCACCGTGTATATATCTTCAGTGATTTTGCTTGTATCGCAGAACTATTTTTCATATTATGTACCAACTGAAGCAAGCTTGTTTTATTTTTAACCGACTTCAAGATTTAAAAGGAGAAGGTTGTCAATTCGGTTGTATGTTGTTTAATTTTGTTTATTTTTTTTATGTTTGTTACTCAATAACTCCTTCATATATGAACCTATTGTAAAAAATATTTTTTTTATCGTAAGTATATACATACAGTTTGGTCCCGTTTTTGTACGCAGTTCTGATGACGGGATCCATGAGGAATCGAGAAAACTCCTCAAATCTATAGCGTTAGTGATTTAAATCTTTTTATCTAAAATATATATAAAATGAAATAAAAATGGAAAGAAAATGGAATAAAAATGGAATAAAATGAAATAAAAATGAAATAAAATGAAATAAAAATGAAATAAAAATGAAATAAAAATGAAATAAAAATGGAATAAAAATGATATAAAAATTAAAGAAAAATGAAATAAAAATGAAATAAAAATGAAATAAAAATGAAATAAAAATGAAATAAAAATGAAATAAAAATGAAATAAAAATGTAATAAAAATGAAATAAAAATGAAATAAAAATGAAATAAAAATGAAATAAAAATGAAATAAAAATGAAATAAAAATGAAATAAAAATGAAATAAAAATGAAATAAAAATGAAATAAAAATGAAATAAAAATGAAATAAAAATGAAATAAAAATGAAATAAAAATGAAATAAAAATGAAATAAAAATGAAATAAAAATGAAATAAAAATGAAATAAAAATGAAATAAAAATGAAATAAAAATGAAATAAAAATGAAATAAAAATGAAATAAAAATGAAATAAAAATGAAATAAAAATGAAATAAAAATGAAATAAAAATGAAATAAAAATGAAATAAAAATGAAATAAAAATGAAATAAAAATGAAATAAAAATGAAATAAAAATGAAATAAAAATGAAATAAAAATGAAATAAAAATGAAATAAAAATGAAATAAAAATGAAATAAAAATGAAATAAAAATGAAATAAAAATGAAATAAAAATGAAATAAAAATGAAATAAAAATGAAATAAAAATGAAATAAAAATGAAATAAAAATGAAATAAAAATGAAATAAAAATGAAATAAAAATGAAATAAAAATAAAATAAAAATGAAATAAAAATGAAATAAAAATGAAATAAAAATGAAATAAAAATGAAATAAAAATGAAATAAAAATGAAGTAAAAATGAAATAAAAATGAAATAAAAATGAAATAAAAATGAAATAAAAATGAAATAAAAATGAAATAAAAATGAATTAAAAATGAAATAAAAATGAAATAAAAATGAAATAAAAATGAAATAAAAATGATATAAAAATGATATAAAAATGAAAGAAAAATGAAATAAAAATGATATAAAAATGAAATAAAAATGATATAAAAATGAAAGAAAAATGAAAGAAAAATGAAATAAAAATGAAATAAAAATGGAATAAAAATGAAATAAAAATGAAATAAAAATGAAATAAAAATGAAATAAAAATGAAATAAAAATGAAGTAAAAATGAAATAAAAATGAAATAAAAATGAAATAAAAATGAAATAAAAATGAAATAAAAATGAATTAAAATGAAATAAAAATGAAATAAAAATGAAGTAAAAATGAAATAAAAATGAAATAAAAATGAAATAAAAATGAAATAAAAATGAAATAAAAATGAAATAAAAATGAAATAAAAATGAAATAAAAATGAAATAAAAATGAAATAAAAATGAAATAAAAATGAAATAAAAATGAAATAAAAATGGAAAGAAAATGGAAAGAAAATGGAAATAAAAATGAAATAAAAATGAAATAAAAATGAAATAAAAATGAAATAAAAATGAAATTAAAATGAAATAAAAATGAAATTAAAATTAAATTAAATTGAAATAAAAATGAAATAAAAATTAAATAAAAATTAAATAAAAATGAAATAAAAATGAAATAAAAATGAAATAAAAATGAAATAAAAATGAAATAAAAATGAAATAAAAATGAAATAAAAATGAAATAAAAATGAAATAAAAATGAAATAAAAATGAAATAAAAATGAAATAAAAATGAAATAAAAATGAAATAAAAATGAAATAAAAATTAAATAAAAATTAAATAAAAATTAAATAAAAATTAAATAAAAATGAAATAAAAATGAAATAAAAATGAAATAAAAATGAAATAAAAATGAAATAAAAATGAAATAAAAATGAAATAAAAATGAAATAAAAATGAAATAAAAATGAAATAAAAATGAAATAAAAATGAAATAAAAATGAAATAAAAATGAAATAAAAATGAAATAAAAATGAAATAAAAATGAAATAAAAATGAAATAAAAATGAAATAAAAATGAAATAAAAATGAAATAAAAATGAAATAAAAATGAAATAAAAATGAAATAAAAATGAAATAAAAATGAAATAAAAATGAAATAAAAATGAAATAAAAATGAAATAAAAATGAAATAAAAATGAAATAAAAATGAAATAAAAATGAAATAAAAATGAAATAAAAATGAAATAAAAATGAAATAAAAATAGAATAAAAATGAAATAAAAATGAAATAAAAATGAAATAAAAATGAAATAAAAATGAAATAAAAATGAAATAAAAATGAAATAAAAATGAAATAAAAATGAAATAAAAATGAAATAAAAATGAAATAAAAATGAAATTAAAATGAAATAAAAATGAAATAAAAATGAAATAAAAATGAAATAATAGTGAAATCAAAATGAAATCAAAATGAAATCAAAATGAAATCAAAATGAAATCAAAATGACATCAAACTGAAATCAAAATGAAATCAAAATGAATTCAAAACTAAATAAAAATTAACTTTTGTCTTTTTTGACTTATCACTTCACTTTACTTCACTTTATCCTATTCTATTTTATTTTATTTTATTTCACATGTGTATGGCTTTGTGTCGCGTTTTAATGACGGTCACGTGACTTTTATTCGCCTAGCGCCCATCCGCGAACCGACCGATAAAATGAAATAAAAATAAAACGGAAGTCCGTCCGGACCGTATGTCATATTATCCATTTTACTCGGAAATCATAAAACTTTACTAAAGCACGAAACGGTTAGATTTTTTATATATAATTGTAAAATTATTTTCATAACTCGTTAATCTTATAAAAATAATCCCACAAGCGGTACCCTTCAATTAACTGTAATTAATATAAAATACCAATAAAAAAAACCAAAAAATGAAATAAAAATTAAATAAAAATGAAATTAAAATGAAATTAAAATGAAATTAAAATGTAATTAAAATGTAATTAAAATGTAATTAAAATGAAATAAAAATGAAATAAACATGGAATAAAAATGAAATAAAAATGATATAAAAATTAAAGAAAAATGAAATAAAAATGAAATAAAAATGAAATAAAAATGAAATAAAAATGAAATAAAAATGAAATAAAAATGAAATAAAAATGAAATAAAAATAAAATAACAATGAAATAAAAATGAAATAAAAATGGAATAAAAATGAAATAAAAATGATATAAAAATTAAAGAAAAATGAATTCAAAATGAAATCAAACTGAAATCAAAATGAAATCAAAACTAAATAAAAATTAACTTTTACCTTTTTTGATTTTCACTTCACTTTACTTCACTTTATTCTATTCTATTTTATTTTATTTTATTTCACATGTGTATGGCTTTGTGTCGCGTTTTAATGACGGTCACGTGACTTTTATTCGCCTAGCGCCCATCCGCGAACCGACCGATAAAATAAAAAAAAATGAAACGGAAGTCCGTCCGGACCGTATGTCATATTATCCATTTTACTCGGAAATCATAAAACTTTACTAAAGCACGAAATTTTGGTATTAGTTTCTGTTTATTTCATCAAAGGTACGGAACCCTCCATCATGCGTATTCCGACATGCACTTGGCCGGTTTGATTATTTATATTTTATATATAATTGTAAAATTATTTTCATAACTCGTTAATCTTATAAAAATAATCCCACAAGCGGTACCCTTCAATTAACTGTAATTAATTTAAAATACCAATAAAAACACCATTTTTTTTTTATTAGGATTGTTTATTATTATTATTTTGATTATACGAATATCCAGTGCGTTCACAACCTCCCGTAAATGTATGTTACTGCATTAAAGTGCTACCGCTATAATTGTAGGTACTTGGCGCATCGTTCGTTATCTACAAGGTAAGCATAGGTTCCAAACAAAAAGTAGCATCGGTCTCTCGTACTATTATAAGGTTGAGTTGTGTATGCGATCGTGGCAACGCAGCGCACAGCCTCCCTCTTCGAAGGCTAGAGTGACACTGAGGCTCGCGGCTCGCGCATGGATTTACTGCACCAAATCGGCCTATAAAGGGTTTTTGTTAAACGAAATCTTTAAATTAAACAAAAACAAACAATAATTTTGAAGGTAAATATGTTTCCAATATTATGTCGGAAGAACCGTGAAAATATATTTTGTAAAATAAAACAATTAAAAACGGATTTTATCACGTGTATTGAGTTTAAATTACATCCCGACGTTTCAAACACTTTACAGCGTTCGTGGTCAACGGGTCGACTGAGGAAAAATGTACAATTACCTCCGTTCAAAAACTATCTCAATATGCAGGCCTTTATAAAGGCCCCTCCGGCATGTGCAAACACTAAATTTGTTTCATATTTAATATGTGGGTAGGTTTGCATATTGAGATAGTTTTTGAACGGAGGTAATTGTACATTTTTCCTCAGTCGACCCGTTGACCACGAACGCTGTAAAGTGTTTGAAACGTCGGGATGTAATTTAAACTCAATACACGCGATAAAATCCGTTTTTAATTGTTTTATTTCATGAATAACTATCGCGGCAACCGAAGACAATATTATATATTTTGTAATTTAGGAGCACAAGCAACTTTTATGTTGAAAACGTCCTGATATTAATATTTTATTTTGCCATGAAAATTACTTTTTTTCAAATATTTCAAACAAGAATTATATTCATAACATATCAATAAATACTATATACTTTTTTCAGAATTTTTGATTGGATAGATTACGAGCCTTAGGACGTTAAAAGTAACCATTTTACGTAATTTTAGGTAGGCACGCGCCTTAAACTCGACAATGTCATAAACAGGAATCCCGATCTCGATGTTATTAGAGGCATCCGTGACGACATTGTACAGAATAAGCAGGAAGAGAATCCGTTACTATCACATTATAACTTTGTACCTCTTACCTCTGTTGATGTTGAAAGGTCTTTTCCGATGTATAAGTGGATTCTAAAAGTAAAAAGAAATTGTCTCAAAGTTGAAAATATTGAAAAACTTATGGTTATTTATTATAACTCTTTCAACAATGATAACAGTATTGACAATGATCATATTTTTGATGTTGATGATGATGATACAGATTGAAAGATGTTTATATAGTACAAATTTGTATGCAATAAATGTTTTAAACGTATGATAATGAGTTTTTATTTCCATTACCTCGTTACATACATACACATTGCATTTTTGATCGATATTCTACACAGTGCGTCATATGCTACGACACGCATTTTTCGGCTTTAAACTATTGAAGTTTACTAATAAATTGACCCTAAGTGGGAATTAATGTAGATTATGTACACTTATTAATCTCGGGAAATCCCGCGTTCAATAAAAATAAATAATGTTTTTTGGTGGTTGTAACCACTTTTAATTAGGTCCTCCTGCGAAGTTTAGGTAAATAGGCACTACCTATTCCGAGCTCTGGTTATTAACAACGACCTCAACTAATGAACTGCATTGCCTCTACCATACATGCCTACTTATACTTATATCTTATTATATATTCATATACACGGTGAATCTGAGTAACCCAAAAGATTTTAACCATAAAATCCTGAGGTCATAAGGAGTAATAAAATAAATGTTATATGAATTTAGGTCAATTTCGATAAAAACATATTTTTTTTTTGATTTTTTTTTCGATTTTTTAAACGCTTTTGAATATAAAAACATAAATGTTATTGTTAAAACTGTCGATTAAAATAAATTAGTACATTTTTTTTCGTAAAAAAATAGTTTACGTAAAGTAATAATAATAGTGGCACTTTGATATCTGTCAATAAAAATGTCTAGACTAGACCCCATGAAGGGTGAAATCGCCATCGAAAAATCGTTTTGCTCTGAGTCACAATAAAAAATGTTTTTTTTCATTTAGTTGGTAGTAATTCTGAAACTAGAAAAGTTTATACGACATTTTAGTCTCCAATTATGATCAGGAATTTATGGTTAAAATCTTTCGGGTTACTCAGATTCACCGTGTATATATCTTCAGTGATTTTGCTTGTATCGCAGAACTATTTTTCATATTATGTACCAACTGAAGCAAGCTTGTTTTATTTTTAACCGACTTCAAGATTTAAAAGGAGAAGGTTGTCAATTCGGTTGTATGTTGTTTAATTTTGTTTTTTTTTTTATGTTTGTTACTCAATAACTCCTTCATATATGAACCTATTGTAAAAAATATTTTTTTTATCGTAAGTATATACATACAGTTTGGTCCCGTTTTTGTACGCAGTTCTGATGACGGGATCCATGAGGAATCGAGAAAACTCCTCAGATCTATAGCGTTAGTGATTTAAATCTTTTTATCTAAAATATATATAAAATGAAATAAAAATGGAAAGAAAATGGAATAAAAATGGAATAAAATGAAATAAAAATGAAATAAAATGAAATAAAAATGAAATAAAAATGAAATAAAAATGAAATAAAAATGAAATAAAAATGAAATAAAAATGAAATAAAAATGAAATAAAAATATATATAAAATGAAATAAAAATGGAAAGAAAATGGAATAAAAATGGAATAAAATGAAATAAAAATGAAATAAAAATGAAATAAAAATGAAATAAAAATGAAATAAAAATGAAATAAAAATGAAATAAAAATGAAATAAAAATGAAATAAAAATGAAATAAAAATGAAATAAAAATGAAATAAAAATGAAATAAAAATGAAATAAAAATGAAATAAAAATGAAATAAAAATGAAATAAAAATGAAATAAAAATGAAATAAAAATGAAATAAAAATGAAATAAAAATGAAATAAAAATGAAATAAAAATGAAATAAAAATGAAATAAAAATGAAATAAAAATGAAATAAAAATGAAATAAAAATGAAATAAAAATGAAATAAAAATGAAATAAAAATGAAATAAAAATGAAATAAAAATGAAATAAAAATGAAATAAAAATGAAATAAAAATGAAATAAAAATAAAATGAAATAAAAATGAAATAAAAATGAAATAAAAATGAAATAAAAATGAAATAAAAATGAAATAAAAATGAAATAAAAATGAAATAAAAATGAAATAAAAATGAATTAAAATGAAATAAAAATGAAATAAAAATGAAATAAAAATGAAATAAAAATGAAGTAAAAATGAAATAAAAATGAAATAAAAATGAAATAAAAATGAAATAAAAATGAAATAAAAATGAAATAAAAATGAAATAAAAATGAAATAAAAATGAAATAAAAATGAAATAAAAATGAAATAAAAATGAAATAAAAATGAAATAAAAATGAAATAAAAATGAAATAAAAATGAAATAAAAATGAAATAAAAATGAAATAAAAATGAAATAAAAATGAAATAAAAATTAAATAAAAATTAAATAAAAATTAAATAAAAATGAAATAAAAATGAAATAAAAATGAAATAAAAATGAAATAAAAATGAAATAAAAATGAAATAAAAATGAAATAAAAATAGAATAAAAATGAAATAAAAATGAAATAAAAATGAAATAAAAATGAAATAAAAATGAAATAAAAATGAAATAAAAATGAAATAAAAATGAAATAAAAATGAAATAAAAATGAAATAAAAATGAAATAAAAATGAAATAAAAATGAAATAAAAATGAAATAAAAATGAAATCAAAATGAAATCAAAATGAAATCAAAATGACATCAAACTGAAATCAAAATGAAATCAAAATGAATTCAAAACTAAATAAAAATTAACTTTTGTCTTTTTTGACTTATCACTTCACTTTACTTCACTTTATCCTATTCTATTTTATTTTATTTTATTTCACATGTGTATGGCTTTGTGTCGCGTTTTAATGACGGTCACGTGACTTTTATTCGCCTAGCGCCCATCCGCGAACCGACCGATAAAATGAAATAAAAATAAAACGGAAGTCCGTCCGGACCGTATGTCATATTATCCATTTTACTCGGAAATCATAAAACTTTACTAAAGCACGAAACGGTTAGATTTTTTATATATAATTGTAAAATTATTTTCATAACTCGTTAATCTTATAAAAATAATCCCACAAGCGGTACCCTTCAATTAACTGTAATTAATATAAAATACCAATAAAAAAAACCATTAATTTTTTTTATTAGGATTGTTTATTTTTATTATTTTGATTATACGAAGATCCAGTGCGTTCACAACCTCCCGTAAATGTATGTTACGGCATTAAAGTGCTACCGCTATAATTGTAGGTACTTGGCGCATCGTTCGTTATCTACAAGGTAAGCATAGGTTCCAAACAAAAAGTAGCATCGGTCTCTCGTACTATTATAAGGTTGAGTTGTGTATGCGATCGTGGCAACGCAGCGCACAGCTTCCCCCTTCGAACGCTAGAGTGACACTGAGGCTCACGGCTCGCGCATGGATTTACTGCACAAAATCGCCCTAAAAAGGGTTTTTGTTAAACGAAATCTTTAAATTAAACAAAAACAAACAATAAATTTGAAGATAAATATGTTTCCAATATTATGTCGGAAGAACCGTGAAAATATCTTTTGTAGTTTAGGAGCAGAAGCAACTTTTATGTTGAAAACGTCCTGATTTAAATATTTTATTTTGCCATGATAATTTCTTTTTTTCAAATATTTCAAACAAGAATTATATTAATAACATATCAATAAATACTATATACTATTTTCAAAATTTATGATTGGATAGATTACGAGCGTTAGGACGTTAAAAGTAACCATTTTACGTAATTTTAGGTAGGCACGCGCCTTAAACTCCCCAATGTCATAAACAGGAATCCCGATCTCGATGTTATTAGAGGCATCCGTGACGACATTGTACAGAATAAGCAGGAAGAGAATCCGTTTCTATCACATTATAACTTTGTACCTCTTACCTCTGTTGATGTTGAAAGTTCTTTTCCGATGGATAAGTGGATTCTAAATATAAAAAGAAATTGTCTCAAAGTTGAAAATATTGAAAAACATATGGTTATTTATTATAACTCTTTCAACAATGATATTAACAATGATAACAGTATTGATAATGATCATATTTTTGATGTTGATGATGATGATACAGATTGAAAGATGTTTATATAGTACAAATTTGTATACAATAAATGTTTTAAACGTATGATAATGAGTTTTTATTTCCATTACCTCGTTGCACACATACACATTGCATTTTCGATCGATATTCTACACAGTGCTTCATATGCCACGACACGCATTTTTCGGCATTAAACTATTGAATTTTTTTAATAAATTGGCCCCAAGTGTGAATTAGTGTAGATTATGTACTCTCACTAATCCCGGGAAATCCCGCGTTCAATAAAAATAAATAATGTTTTTTGGTGGTTGTAACCACTCTTAGTTAGTAGACATGAGTAGTTCGCGAATGAGTGATTCAAATGAAGTACTTCACTTGGTGTCACTCTTTCGTTCACTAGTTCAGTTCGGATTCTTATAGTTCAATACTTCAGTATATCAGTTCATAAAATCGTTTACTCACTCGTTCCGAGCGAGAGTGAGTGAAATGGAATGGACGGACACCGCACCACATCTCGTCGTCATGACCTCGAATAGAACCGAACGCGGCCGAAAGCGACCGAAAGATGTTGGTGTCTATTCACACATACCACTGGAGCGATATTCCGTTTCACTCGACAGTAAGATGCACCTCTAGAGCTACTGAACTAAATTGAACTAGTGAACTAAAAGAGTGATATACGTCACAGCGAACGAAAGATGCATATCAATCTTTTCTTTTAAGTGACACATTTTGCGCATGACTATTAGTTAGGTCCTCCTACGAAGTTTAGGTATATAGGCACTACCTATTCCGAGCTCTGGTTATTAACAACGACCTCAACTAATGAACTGCATTGCCTCTACCATACATGCCTACTTATACTTATATCTTACTATATATTCATATACACGGTGAATCTGAGTAACCCAAAAGATTTTAACTATAAAATCCTGAGGTCATAAGGAGTAATAAAATAAATGTTATATGAATTTAGGTAAATTTCGACAAAAACATATTTTTTTTTTGTTTTTTTTTTCGATTTTTTAAATGCGTTTGAATATAAAAACATAAATGTTATTGTTAAAACTGTCGATTAAAATAAATTAGTACATTTTTTTTCGTAAAAAAATAGTTTACGTAAAGTAATCCTTGGCACTTTGATATCTGTCAATAAAAATGTCTAGACTAGACCCCATGAAGGGTGAAATCGCCATCGAAAAATCGTTTTGCTCTGAGTCACAATAAAATATGTTTTTTTAAATTTAGTTAGTAGTAATTCTGAAACTAGAAAAGTTTATACGACATTTTAGTCTCCAATTATGATCAGGAATTTATGGTTAAAATCTTTCGGGTTACTCAGATTCACCGTGTATATATCTTCAGTGATTTTGCTTGTATCGCAGACCTATTTTTCATATTATGTACCAAGTGAAGCAAGCTTGTTTTATTTTTAACCGACTTCAAGATTTAAAAGAAGGTTGTCAATTCGGTTGTATGTTGTTTAATTTTGTTTTTTTTTTTATGTTTGTTACTCAATAACTCCTTCATATATGAACCTATTGTAAAAAATACTTTTTTTATCGTAAGTATATACATACAGTTTGGTCCCGTTTTTGTACGCAGTTCTGATGACGGGATCCATGAGGAATCGAGAAAACTCCTCAAATCTATAGCGTTAGTGATTTAAATCTTTTTATCTAAAATATATATAAAATGAAATAAAAATGGAAAGAAAATGGAAATAAAAATGAAATAAAAATGATATAAAAATGAAATAAAAATGAAGTAAAAATGAAGTAAAAATGAAATAAAAATGAAATAAAAATGAAATAAAAATGAAATAAAAATGAAATAAAAATGAAATAAAAATGAAATATAAATGAAATAAAAATGAAATAAAAATGAAATAAAAATGAAGTAAAAATGAAGTAAAAATGAAATAAAAATGAAATAAAAATGAAATAAAAATGAAATACAAATGAAATAAAAATGAAATAAAAATGAAATAAAAATGAAATAAAAATGAAATAAAAATGAAATAAAAATGAAATAAAAATGAAATAAAAATGAAATAAAAATGAAATAAAAATGAAATAAAAATGAAGTAAAAATGAAATAAAAATGAAGTAAAAATGAAATAAAAATGAAATAAAAATGAAATAAAAATGAAATAAAAATGAAATAAAAATGAAATAAAAATGAAATAAGAATGAAATAAGAATGAAATAAGAATGAAATAAAAATGAAATAAAAATGGAATAAAAATGAAATAAAAATGAAATAAAAATGAAATAAAAATGGAATAAAAATGAAATAAAAATGATATAAAAATGAAATAAAAATGAAATAAAAATGAAATAAAAATGAAATAAAAATGAAATAAAAATGAAATAAAAATGAAATAAAAATGAAATAAAAATGAAATAAAAATGAAATAAAAATGAAATAAAAATGAAATAAAAATGAAATAAAAATGAAATAAAAATGAAATAAAAATGAAATAAAAATGAAATAAAAATGAAATAAAAATGAAATAAAAATGAAATAAAAATGAAATAAAAATGAAATAAAAATGAAATAAAAATGAAATAAAAATGAAATAAAAATGAAATAAAAATGAAATAAAAATGAAATAAAAATGAAATAAAAATGAAATAAAAATGAAATAAAAATGAAATAAAAATGAAATAAAAATGAAATAAAAATGAAATAAAAATGAAATAAAAATGAAATAAAAATGAAATAAAAATGAAATAAAAATGAAATAAAAATGAAATAAAAATGAAATAAAAATGAAATAAAAATGAAATAAAAATGAAATAAAAATGAAATAAAAATGAAATAAAAATGAAATAAAAATGAAATAAAAATGAAATAAAAATGAAATAAAAATGAAATAAAAATGAAATAAAAATGAAATAAAAATGAAATAAAAATGAAATAAAAATGAAATAAAAATGAAATAAAAATGAAATAAAAATGAAATAAAAATGAAATAAAAATGAAATAAAAATGAAATAAAAATGAAATAAAAATGAAATAAAAATGAAATAAAAATGAAATAAAAATGAAATAAAAATGAAATAAAAATGAAATAAAAATGAAATAAAAATGAAATAAAAATGAAATAAAAATGAAATAAAAATGAAATAAAAATGAAATAAAAATGAAATAAAAATGAAATAAAAATGAAATAAAAATGAAATAAAAATGAAATAAAAATGAAATAAAAATGAAATAAAAATGAAATAAAAATGAAATAAAAATGAAATAAAAATGAAATAAAAATGAAATAAAAATGAAATAAAAATGAAATAAAAATGAAATAAAAATGAAATAAAAATGAAATAAAAATGAAATAAAAATGAAATAAAAATGAAATAAAAATGAAATAAAAATGAATTAAAAATGAATTAAAAATGAAATAAAAATGAAATAAAAATGAAATAAAAATGAAATAAAAATGAAATAAAAATGAAATAAAAATGAAATAAAAATGAAATAAAAATGAAATAAAAATGAAATAAAAATGAAATAAAAATGAAATAAAAATGAAATAAAAATGAAATAAAAATGAAATAAAAATGAAATAAAAATGAAATAAAAATGAAATAAAAATGAAATAAAAATGAAATAAAAATGAAATAAAAATGAAATAAAAATGAAATAAAAATGAAATAAAAATGAAATAAAAATGAAATAAAAATGAAATAAAAATGAAATAAAAATGAAATAAAAATGAAATAAAAATGAAATAAAAATGAAATAAAAATGAAATAAAAATGAAATAAAAATGAAATAAAAATGAAATAAAAATGAAGTAAAAATGAAATAAAAATGAAATAAAAATGAAATAAAAATGAAATAAAAATGAAATAAAAATGAAATAAAAATGAAATAAAAATGAAATAAAAATGAAATAAAAATGAAATAAAAATGAAATAAAAATGAAATAAAAATGAAATAAAAATAGAATAAAAATGAAATAAAAATGAAATTAAAATGAAATTAAAATGAAATTAAAATGAAATTAAAATGAAATTAAAATGAAATTAAAATGAAATTAAAATGAAATTAAAATGAAATTAAAATGAAATTAAAATGAAATTAAAATGAAATTAAAATGAAATTAAAATGAAATAAAAATGAAATAAAAATGAAATAAAAATGAAATAAAAATGAAATAAAAATGAAATAAAAATGAAATAAAAATGAAATAAAAATGAAATAAAAATGAAATAAAAATGAAATAAAAATGAAATAAAAATGAAATAAAAATGAAATAAAAATGAAATAAAAATGAAATAAAAATGAAATAAAAATGAAATAAAAATGAAATAAAAATGAAAATGGAATGAATATGGAATGAAAATGGAATGGACTGAAAATGGAATGAAAGTGGAATAAAAGTGAAATAAAAATGAAATAAAAATTAAATCAAATTGAAATCAAAATGAAATCAAAATGAAATCAAAATGAAATCAAAATGAAATCAAAATGACATCAAACTGAAATCAAAATGAAATCAAAACTAAATAAAAATTAACTTTTGTCTTTTTTGACTTATCACTTCACTTTACTTCACTTTATCCTAGTCTATTTTATTTTATTTTATTTCACATGTGTATGGCTTTGTGTCGCGTTTTAATGACGGTCACGTGACTTTTATTCGCCTAGCGCCCATCCGCGAACCGACCGATAAAATGAAATAAAAATAAAACGGAAGTCCGTCCGGACCGTATGTCATATTATCCATTTTACTCGGAAATCATAAAACTTTACTAAAGCACGAAACGGTTAGATTTTTTTATATATAATTGTAAAATTAATTTCATAACTCGTTAATCTTATAAAAACAATCCCACAAGCGGTACCCTTCAATTAACTGTAATTAATATAAAATACCAATAAAAAAAACCATTAATTTTTTTTATTAGGATTGTTTATTTTTATTATTTTGATTATACGAAGATCCAGTGCGTTCACAACCTCCCGTAAATGTATGTTACGGCATTAAAGTGCTACCGCTATAATTGTAGGTACTTGGCGCATCGTTCGTTATCTACAAGGTAAGCATAGGTTCCAAACAAAAAGTAGCATCGGTCTCTCGTACTATTATAAGGTTGAGTTGTGTATGCGATCGTGGCAACGCAGCGCACAGCCTCCCCCTTCGAACGCTAGAGTGACACTGAGGCTCACGGCTCGCGCATGGATTTACTGCACCAAATCGCCCTAAAAAGGGTTTTTGTTAAACGAAATCTTTAAATTAAACAAAAACAAACAATAAATTTGAAGATAAATATGTTTCCAATATTATGTCGGAAGAACCGTGAAAATATATTTTGTAGTTTAGGAGCAGAAGCAACTTTTATGTTGAAAACGTCCTGATTTAAATATTTTATTTTGCCATGATAATTACTTTTTTTCAAATATTTTAAACAAGAATTATATTAATAACATATCAATAAATACTATATACTATTTTCAAAATTTATGATTGGATAGATTACGAGCGTTAGGACGTTAAAAGTAACCATTTTACGTAATTTTAGGTAGGCACGCGCCTTAAACTCCCCAATGTCATAAACAGGGCCCTATTTAATAAACATTACAAGTCGACAATTCTGTAAATAAGTGACATATTTGTTAAATTTATCTACAAGTGCTGTTTAATAAATCCTACAAATAAGTAAGAAGGTTACAAGAAAATAACTTACAATTATTACCATTGTAAACATTGTTTAATAAACGTTTACATATGTAAAAAACGCCTGTCGATTTCAATGACAATTTGTACTTACAAAATTGTAATTGTGAGCTACAATTTACATAAAATGTAAGTTTTTGCTACAAGTTCTTAATATATGAGGGTAGTCCTTATTTGTTACTCATTAAAATTATTGAATTGGTTTACCTATTGAAATGATGGATAACAATAACAAAATTACTATTTTATCTCTAATATACGAGAATAAAGATATATTATTCGGTCGGTTTAGTGAGACTTTAACCCATGAAATAAAAATCAAGAAGTGGAAAGATATTGCCGAACAACTACAATCATTAAGTATTTATAACAAAGACTGGAAGTACCTACGTGACACAACATGGCAAAACGTCAGAAAAAGGACTATCGTAAGTAATTTCAATCACATCAATCGATAGGTCTTTAAAAATAACATTGAGTTTTTTGATTAAGTGGATATTCAGAAATAATGACTTCGAAAGCCTAAAAAATTGTGCCCCCCCCCCCCTGTCTTTTGAACCGTAAGTCGAAAAGTTATGTGAAAATTCAAGAAGATACACATTCTTTCAACGAAAATTATTTTGCACATTATCGGTTTAGGCGTTTTTGAGTTATCTCCAAAAAACTACGTACTTAGGCAGATACGACCTTGCGATAATAATTTATTCGATAGTTGCTAGTGTAGCTACGGCTGATTTTTATAAATAATGATACGGAACCCTTCATGTCCGACTCGCACTTGGCCGGTTTTTTTATACCACGATGGATGCACTTTGCAGACTCATCATAAACTTCTACACTCTGCTTTTTCAAACTGTTATTAAAGTACCTTATTTTAATATTTTTTAAGGAAAAAAGGGACAATCGTCAGCAGACGGGATCGGGAGGAGGGAAAAAATGCAGATATGACGATGTTGACGAACTCGTACTAAAAATAATCGGGAAAGATTCTCCTGTCATAGAAGGTCTTCGTGTGCCGGAATCATCCGGTACAAATCTAGCACAAGTTCAAGAATCTGAGCCGAGTACAACTGTGTGTGATTCACCTGTTCAACAAACTCCAACCCAATTACCTCGTGCACCTATTAGGAAAAGATATCACAGTATGTCGATAAATGAAGCAAATGAGTCCCAAGCATACAATGATCTCAAGACGAAAAAAATGGAAGTAGAATTAAAATTGGCTAATGAAAAACTAGAAATTGCAAAGCGTGAACGACATAAGTTAGATTTGGAAATATTAAAACTGGAGAGGGAGTTGAACATACAGCAGCCATCTAATTTCACATTACCATTTTATCTACAAAATGTAGTTGTTGAATCTACTTCTCCAATTGTTATCAATGCTTTGGGGGCAGATCAAGCAAACGGAGCAGATAATTTACTGACCAATAGCCTAGACACATTTTTTATGCAGTTATGTACCGTTGCTTTGGTTACTCCATGTGCATCTGCTACTACATGGTACTGAGAGCCACAGCCCATCCAGTGCAATGTACACAAAATCTGTTGAGTCGGCGTAAGGGCTGCATTTCTTTTTGTATCATGTTCAAGATCATGCCCTATTTTTAAAAGTAAATATTCGACGGTAGACTTGCTCACCCGAAATTTCTCGTTGAACGAAAAATCCGTTACATCAAAAGTAAAATGTATCCTTGTACGAAAAACTCGCCGATTCCGTTGAATTACATATTGGTTATCACTATCCTCGCTATTACTGTCACTGCTCGTTGTTAGAACCATGTTTTTTTCTTATTCAGAACGTAAAGCACACTTCAAATCCAGTTTTACACAGCATTAAACACCTGTCGGAATTATATTACGATTTACAAAATATGTAAACTTGTCAGTACAATTATGTGTTTAATAAAGTACATTTCCATACAAAATTGTAAACAATCACCTGTAAGGTGAAAATGTTTATTAAACAGAATTATGTAAAATTGTAGCTACAATTATACAATTTTGTACATTTTCCACCATGACAAATTTGTAACTTATAATTTTTATTAAACAGAAACTTGTAGAATTGTAACTTGTAAGGTACAATTTACGATTTACAATTTGTAATGTTTATTAAACAGGGCCCAGGAATCCCGATCTCGATGTTATTAGAGGCATCCGTGACGACATTGTACAGAATAAGCAGGAAGAGAATCCGTTACTATCACATTATAACTTTGTACCTCTTACCTCTGTTGTTGTTGAAAGTTCTTTTCCGATGGATAAGTGGATTCTAAATATAAAAAGAAATTGTCTCAAAGTTGAAAATATTGAAAAACTTATGGTTATTTATTATAACTCTTTCAACAATGATGTTAACAATGATAACAGTATTGATAATGATCATATTTTTGATGTTGATGATGATGATACAGATTGAAAGATGTTTATATAGTACAAATTTGTATACAATAAATGTTTTAAACGTATGATAATGAGTTTTTATTTCCATTACCTCGTTACACACATACACATTGCATTTTCGATCGATATTCTACACAGTGCTTCATATGCCACGACACGCATTTTTCGGCATTAAACTATTGAATTTTACTAATAAATTGGCCCCAAGTGTGAATTAGTGTAGATTATGTACTCTCACTAATCCCGGGAAATCCCGCGTTCAATAAAAATAAATAATGTTTTTTGGTGGTTGTAACCACTCTTAGTTAGGTCCTCCTACGAAGTTTAGGTATATAGGCACTACCTATTCCGAGCTCTGGTTATTAACAACGACCTCAACTAATGAACTGCATTGCCTCTACCATACATGCCTACTTATACTTATATCTTACTATATATTCATATACACGGTGAATCTGAGTAACCCAAAAGATTTTAACTATAAAATCCTGAGGTCATAAGGAGTAATAAAATAAATGTTATATGAATTTAGGTCAATTTCGATGAAAACATATTTTTTTTTTGTTTTTTTTTTCGATTTTTTAAATGCTTTTGAATATAAAAACATAAATGTTATTGTTAAAACTGTCGATTAAAATAAATTAGTACATTTTTTTTCGTAAAAAAATAGTTTACGTAAAGTAATCCTTGGCACTTTGATATCTGTCAATAAAAATGTCTAGACTAGACCCCATGAAGGGTGAAATCGCCATCGAAAAATCGTTTTGCTCTGAGTCACAATAAAATATGTTTTTTTTTATTTAGTTAGTAGTAATTCTGAAACTAGAAAAGTTTATACGACATTTTAGTCTCCAATTATGATCAGGAATTTATGGTTAAAATCTTTCGGGTTACTCAGATTCACCGTGTATATATCTTCAGTGATTTTGCTTGTATCGCAGACCTATTTTTCATATTATGTACCAAGTGAAGCAAGCTTGTTTTATTTTTAACCGACTTCAAGATTTAAAAGGAGAAGGTTGTCAATTCGGTTGTATGTTGTTTAATTTTGTTTTTTTTTTTTATGTTTGTTACTCAATAACTCCTTCATATATGAACCTATTGTAAAAAATACTTTTTTTATCGTAAGTATATACATACAGTTTGGTCCCGTTTTTGTACGCAGTTCTGATGACGGGATCCATGAGGAATCGAGTAAACTCCTCAAATCTATAGCGTTAGTGATTTAAATCTTTTTATCTAAAATATATATAAAATGAAATAAAAATGGAAAGGAAATGGAATAAAAATGGAATAAAATGAAATAAAAATGAAATAAAATGAAATAAAAATGAAATAAAAATGAAATAAAAATGGAATAAAAATGAAATAAAAATGATATAAAAATTAAAGAAAAATTAAATAAAAATGAAATAAAAATGAAATAAAAATGAAATAAAAATGAAATAAAAATGAAATAAAAATGAAATAAAAATGAAATAAAAATGAAATAAAAATGAAATAAAAATGAAATAAAAATGAAATAAAAATGAAATAAAAATGAAATAAAAATGAAATAAAAATGAAATAAAACTGAAATAAAAATGAAATAAAAATGAAATAAAAATGAAATAAAAATGAAATAAAAATGAAATAAAAATGAAATAAAAATGAAATAAAAATGAAATAAAAATGAAATAAAAATGAAATAAAAATGAAATAAAAATGAAATAAAAATGAAATAAAAATGAAATAAAAATGAAATAAAAATGAAATAAAAATGAAATAAAAATGAAATAAAAATGAAATAAAAATGAAATAAAAATGAAATAAAAATGAAATAAAAATGAAATAAAAATGAAATAAAAATGAAATAAAAATGAAATAAAAATGAAATAAAAATGAAATAAAAATGAAATAAAAATGAAATAAAAATGAAATAAAAATGAAATAAAAATGAAATAAAAATGAAATAAAAATGAAATAAAAATGAAATAAAAATGAAATAAAAATGAAATAAAAATGAAATAAAAATGAAATAAAAATGAAATAAAAATGAAATAAAAATGAAATAAAAATGAAATAAAAATGAAATAAAAATGAAATAAAAATGGAATAAAAATGAAATAAAAATGAAATAAAAATGAAATAAAAATGAAATAAAAATGAAATAAAAATGAAATAAAAATGAAATAAAAATGAAATAAAAATGAAATAAAAATGAAATAAAAATGAAATAAAAATGAAATAAAAATGAAATAAAATGAAATAAAAATGAAACAAAAATGAAATAAAAATGAAATAAAAATAGAATAAAAATGAAATAAAAATGAAATAAAAATGAAATTAAAATGAAATTAAAATGAAATTAAAATGAAATAAAAATGAAATTAAAATGAAATTAAAATGAAATAAAAATGAAATAAAAATGAAATAAAAATGAAATAAATGAAAATGGAATGAATATGGAATGAAAATGGAATGGACTGAAAATGCAATGAAAGTGGAATAAAAGTGAAATAAATATTAAATAAAAATGAAATAAAAATGAAATCAAATTGAAATCAAAATGAAATCAAAATGAAATCAAAATGAAATCAAAATTAAATCAAAATGAAATCAAAATGACATCAAACTGAAATCAAAATGAAATCAAAATGAATTTAAAACTAAATAAAAATTAACTTTTGTATTTTTTGACTTATCACTTCACTTTACTTCACTTTATTCTATTCTATTTTATTATATTTCACATGTGTATGGCTTTGTGTCGCGTTTTAATGACGGTCACGTGACTTTTATTCGCCTAGCGCCCATCCGCGAACCGACCGATAAAATGAAATAAAAATAAAACGGAAGTCCGTCCGGACCGTATGTCATATTATCCATTTTACTCGGAAATCATAAAACTTTACTAAAGCACGAAACGGTTAGATTTTTTATATATAATTGTAAAATTATTTTCATAACTCGTTAATCTTATAAAAATAATCCCACAAGCGGTACCCTTCAATTAACTGTAATTAATATAAAATACCAATAAAAAAACCATTTAATTTTTTATTAGGATTGTTTATTTTTATTATTTTTATTATACGAAGATCCAGTGCGTTCACAACCTCCCGTAAATGTATGTTACGGCATTAAAGTGCTACCGCTATAATTGTAGGTACTTGGCGCATCGTTCGTTATCTACAAGGTAAGCATAGGTTCCAAACAAAAAGTAGCATCGGTCTCTCGTACTATTATAAGGTTGAGTTGTGTATGCGATCGTGGCAACGCAGCGCACAGCTTCCCCCTTCGAACGCTAGAGTGACACTGAGGCTCACGGCTCGCGCATGGATTTACTGCACAAAATCGCCCTAAAAAGGGTTTTTGTTAAACGAAATCTTTAAATTAAACAAAAACAAACAATAAATTTGAAGATAAATATGTTTCCAATATTATGTCGGAAGAACCGTGAAAATATCTTTTGTAGTTTAGGAGCAGAAGCAACTTTTATGTTGAAAACGTCCTGATTTAAATATTTTATTTTGCCATGATAATTTCTTTTTTTCAAATATTTCAAACAAGAATTATATTAATAACATATCAATAAATACTATATACTATTTTCAAAATTTATGATTGGATAGATTACGAGCGTTAGGACGTTAAAAGTAACCATTTTACGTAATTTTAGGTAGGCACGCGCCTTAAACTCCCCAATGTCATAAACAGGAATCCCGATCTCGATGTTATTAGAGGCATCCGTGACGACATTGTACAGAATAAGCAGGAAGAGAATCCGTTTCTATCACATTATAACTTTGTACCTCTTACCTCTGTTGATGTTGAAAGTTCTTTTCCGATGGATAAGTGGATTCTAAATATAAAAAGAAATTGTCTCAAAGTTGAAAATATTGAAAAACTTATGGTTATTTATTATAACTCTTTCAACAATGATATTAACAATGATAACAGTATTGATAATGATCATATTTTTGATGTTGATGATGATGATACAGATTGAAAGATGTTTATATAGTACAAATTTGTATACAATAAATGTTTTAAACGTATGATAATGAGTTTTTATTTCCATTACCTCGTTGCACACATACACATTGCATTTTCGATCGATATTCTACACAGTGCTTCATATGCCACGACACGCATTTTTCGGCATTAAACTATTGAATTTTTTTAATAAATTGGCCCCAAGTGTGAATTAGTGTAGATTATGTACTCTCACTAATCCCGGGAAATCCCGCGTTCAATAAAAATAAATAATGTTTTTTGGTGGTTGTAACCACTCTTAGTTAGGTCCTCCTACGAAGTTTAGGTATATAGGCACTACCTATTCCGAGCTCTGGTTATTAACAACGACCTCAACTAATGAACTGCATTGCCTCTACCATACATGCCTACTTATACTTATATCTTACTATATATTCATATACACGGTGAATCTGAGTAACCCAAAAGATTTTAACTATAAAATCCTGAGGTCATAAGGAGTAATAAAATAAATGTTATATGAATTTAGGTAAATTTCGACAAAAACATATTTTTTTTTTGTTTTTTTTTTCGATTTTTTAAATGCGTTTGAATATAAAAACATAAATGTTATTGTTAAAACTGTCGATTAAAATAAATTAGTACATTTTTTTCGTAAAAAAATAGTTTACGTAAAGTAATCCTTGGCACTTTGATATCTGTCAATAAAAATGTCTAGACTAGACCCCATGAAGGGTGAAATCGCCATCGAAAAATCGTTTTGCTCTGAGTCACAATAAAATATGTTTTTTTTAATTTAGTTAGTAGTAATTCTGAAACTAGAAAAGTTTATACGACATTTTAGTCTCCAATTATGATCAGGAATTTATGGTTTTAATCTTTCGGGTTACTCAGATTCACCGTGTATATATCTTCAGTGATTTTGCTTGTATCGCAGACCTATTTTTCATATTATGTACCAAGTGAAGCAAGCTTGTTTTATTTTTAACCGAGTTCAAGATTTAAAAGAAGGTTGTCAATTCGGTTGTATGTTGTTTAATTTTGTTTTTTTTTTATGTTTGTTACTCAATAACTCCTTCATATATGAACCTATTGTAAAAAATACTTTTTTTATCGTAAGTATATACATACAGTTTGGTCCCGTTTTTGTACGCAGTTCTGATGACGGGATCCATGAGGAATCGAGAAAACTCCTCAAATCTATAGCGTTAGTGATTTAAATCTTTTTATCTAAAATATATATAAAATGAAATAAAAATGGAAAGAAAATGGAAATAAAAATGAAATAAAAATGATATAAAAATGAAATAAAAATGAAGTAAAAATGAAGTAAAAAAGAAATAAAAATGAAATAAAAATGAAATAAAAATGAAATAAAAATGAAATAAAAATGAAATATAAATGAAATAAAAATGAAATAAAAATGAAATAAAAATGAAGTAAAAATGAAGTAAAAATGAAATAAAAATGAAATAAAAATGAAATAAAAATGAAATACAAATGAAATAAAAATGAAATAAAAATGAAATAAAAATGAAATAAAAATGAAATAAAAATGAAATAAAAATGAAATAAAAATGAAATAAAAATGAAATAAAAATGAAATAAAAATGAAATAAAAATGAAATAAAAATGAAATAAAAATGAAATAAAAATGAAATAAAAATGAAATAAAAATGAAATAAAAATGAAATAAAAATGAAATAAAAATGAAGTAAAAATGAAATAAAAATGAAGTAAAAATGAAATAAAAATGAAATAAAAATGAAATAAAAATGAAATAAAAATGAAATAAAAATGAAATAAGAATGAAATAAGAATGAAATAAGAATGAAATAAAAATGAAATAAAAATGGAATAAAAATGAAATAAAAATGAAATAAAAATGAAATAAAAATGGAATAAAAATGATATAAAAATTAAAGAAAAATGAAAGAAAAATGAAATAAAAATGAAATAAAAATGAAATAAAAATGAAATAAAAATGAAATAAAAATGAAATAAAAATGATATAAAAATTAAAGAAAAATGAAATAAAAATGAAATAAAAATGAAATTAAAATGAAATTAAAATGAAATTAAAATGAAATTAAAATGAAATTAAAATGAAATTAAAATGAAATTAAAATGAAATTAAAATGAAATTAAAATGAAATTAAAATGAAATTAAAATGAAATTAAAATGAAATTAAAATGAAATTAAAATGAAATTAAAATGAAATTAAAATGAAATTAAAATGAAATTAAAATGAAATTAAAATGAAATTAAAATGAAATAAAAATGAAATAAAAATGACATAAAAATGAAATAAAAATGAAATAAAAATGAAATAAAAATGAAATAAAAATGAAATAAAAATGAAATAAAAATGAAATAAAAATGAAATAAAAATGAAATAAAAATGAAATAAAAATGAAATAAAAATGAAATAAAAATGAAATAAAAATGAAATAAAAATGAAATAAAAATGAAATAAAAATGAAATAAAAATGAAATAAAAATGAAATAAAAATGAAATATAAATGAAATAAAAATGAAATAAAAATGAAATAAAAATGAAATAAAAATGAAATAAAAATGAAATAAAAATGAAATAAAAATGAAATAAAAATGAAATAAAAATGAAATGAAAATGAAATGAAAATGAAATAAAAATGAAATAAAAATGAAATAAAAATGAAATAAAAATGAAATAAAAATGAAATAAAAATGAAATAAAAATGAAATAAAAATGAAATAAAAATGAAATAAAAATGAAATAAAAATGAAATAAAAATGAAATAAAAATGAAATAAAAATGAAATAAAAATGAAATAAAAATGAAATAAAAATGAAATAAAAATGAAATAAAAATGAAATAAAAATGAAATAAAAATGAAATAAAAATGAAATAAAAATGAAATAAAAATGAAATAAAAATGAAATAAAAATGAAATAAAAATGAAATAAAAATGAAATAAAAATGAAATAAAAATGAAATAAAAATGAAATAAAAATGAAATAAAAATGAAATAAAAATGAAATAAAAATGAAATAAAAATGAAATAAAAATGAAATAAAAATGAAATAAAAATGAAATAAAAATGAAATAAAAATGAAATAAAAATGAAATAAAAATGAAATAAAAATGAAATAAAAATGAAATAAAAATGAAATAAAAATGAAATAAAAATGAAATAAAAATGAAATAAAAATGAAATAAAAATGAAATAAAAATGAAATAAAAATGAAATAAAAATGAAATAAAAATGAAATAAAAATGAAATAAAAATGAAATAAAAATGAAATAAAAATGAAATAAAAATGAAATAAAAATGAAATAAAAATGAAATAAAAATGAAATAAAAATGAAATAAAAATGAAATAAAAATGAAATAAAAATGAAATAAAAATGAAGTAAAAATGAAATAAAAATGAAATAAAAATGAAATAAAAATGAAATAAAAATGAAATAAAAATGAAATAAAAATGAAATAAAAATGAATTAAAAATGAAATAAAAATGAAATAAAAATGAAATAAAAATGAAATAAAAATGAAATAAAAATGAAATAAAAATGAAATAAAAATGAAATAAAAATGAAATAAAAATGAAATAAAAATGAAATAAAAATGAAATAAAAATGAAATAAAAATGAAATAAAAATGAAATAAAAATGAAATAAAAATGAAATAAAAATGAAATAAAAATGAAATAAAAATGAAATAAAAATGAAATAAAAATGAAATAAAAATGAAATAAAAATGAAATAAAAATGAAATAAAAATGAAATAAAAATGAAATAAAAATGAAATAAAAATGAAATAAAAATGAAATAAAAATGAAGTAAAAATGAAATAAAAATGAAATAAAAATGAAATAAAAATGAAATAAAAATGAAATAAAAATGAAATAAAAATGAAATAAAAATGAAATAAAAATAGAATAAAAATGAAATAAAAATGAAATTAAAATGAAATTAAAATGAAATTAAAATGAAATTAAAATGAAATTAAAATGAAATTAAAATGAAATTAAAATGAAATTAAAATGAAATTAAAATGAAATTAAAATGAAATTAAAATGAAATTAAAATGAAATAAAAATGAAATAAAAATGAAATAAAAATGAAATAAAAATGAAATAAAAATGAAATAAAAATGAAATAAAAATGAAATAAAAATGAAATAAAAATGAAATAAAAATGAAATAAAAATGAAATAAAAATGAAATAAAAATGAAATAAAAATGAAATAAAAATGAAATAAAAATGAAATAAAAATGAAATAAAAATGAAATAAAAATGAAATAAAAATGAAATAAAAATGAAATAAAAATGAAATAAAAATGAAATAAAAATGAAATAAAAATGAAATAAAAATGAAATAAAAATGAAATAAAAATGAAATAAAAATGAAATAAAAATGAAATAAAAATGAAATAAAAATGAAATAAAAATGAAATAAAAATGAAATAAAAATGAAATAAAAATGAAATAAAAATGAAATAAAAATAGAATAAAAATGAAATAAAAATGAAATTAAAATGAAATTAAAATGAAATTAAAATGAAATTAAAATGAAATTAAAATGAAATTAAAATGAAATGAAAATGAAATTAAAATGAAATTAAAATGAAATTAAAATGAAATTAAAATGAAATTAAAATGAAATTAAAATGAAATTAAAATGAAATTAAAATGAAATTAAAATGAAATTAAAATGAAATAAAAATGAAATAAAAATGAAATAAAAATGAAATAAAAATGAAATAAAAATGAAATAAAAATGAAATAAAAATGAAATAAAAATGAAATAAAAATGAAATAAAAATGAAATAAAAATGAAATAAAAATGAAATAAAAATGAAATAAAAATGAAATAAAAATGAAATAAAAATGAAATAAAAATGAAATAAAAATGAAATAAAAATGAAAATGGAATGAATATGGAATGAAAATGGAATGGACTGAAAATGGAATGAAAGTGGAATAAAAGTGAAATAAAAATGAAATAAAAATTAAATCAAATTGAAATCAAAATGAAATCAAAATGAAATCAAAATGAAATCAAAATGAAATCAAAATGACATCAAACTGAAATCAAAATGAAATCAAAACTAAATAAAAATTAACTTTTGTCTTTTTTGACTTATCACTTCACTTTACTTCACTTTATCCTAGTCTATTTTATTTTATTTTATTTCACATGTGTATGGCTTTGTGTCGCGTTTTAATGACGGTCACGTGACTTTTATTCGCCTAGCGCCCATCCGCGAACCGACCGATAAAATGAAATAAAAATAAAACGGAAGTCCGTCCGGACCGTATGTCATATTATCCATTTTACTCGGAAATCATAAAACTTTACTAAAGCACGAAACGGTTAGATTTTTTTATATATAATTGTAAAATTAATTTCATAACTCGTTAATCTTATAAAAACAATCCCACAAGCGGTACCCTTCAATTAACTGTAATTAATATAAAATACCAATAAAAAAAACCATTAATTTTTTTTATTAGGATTGTTTATTTTTATTATTTTGATTATACGAAGATCCAGTGCGTTCACAACCTCCCGTAAATGTATGTTACGGCATTAAAGTGCTACCGCTATAATTGTAGGTACTTGGCGCATCGTTCGTTATCTACAAGGTAAGCATAGGTTCCAAACAAAAAGTAGCATCGGTCTCTCGTACTATTATAAGGTTGAGTTGTGTATGCGATCGTGGCAACGCAGCGCACAGCCTCCCCCTTCGAACGCTAGAGTGACACTGAGGCTCACGGCTCGCGCATGGATTTACTGCACCAAATCGCCCTAAAAAGGGTTTTTGTTAAACGAAATCTTTAAATTAAACAAAAACAAACAATAAATTTGAAGATAAATATGTTTCCAATATTATGTCGGAAGAACCGTGAAAATATATTTTGTAGTTTAGGAGCAGAAGCAACTTTTATGTTGAAAACGTCCTGATTTAAATATTTTATTTTGCCATGATAATTACTTTTTTTCAAATATTTTAAACAAGAATTATATTAATAACATATCAATAAATACTATATACTATTTTCAAAATTTATGATTGGATAGATTACGAGCGTTAGGACGTTAAAAGTAACCATTTTACGTAATTTTAGGTAGGCACGCGCCTTAAACTCCCCAATGTCATAAACAGGGCCCTATTTAATAAACATTACAAGTCGACAATTCTGTAAATAAGTGACATATTTGTTAAATTTATCTACAAGTGCTGTTTAATAAATCCTACAAATAAGTAAGAAGGTTACAAGAAAATAACTTACAATTATTACCATTGTAAACATTGTTTAATAAACGTTTACATATGTAAAAAACGCCTGTCGATTTCAATGACAATTTGTACTTACAAAATTGTAATTGTGAGCTACAATTTACATAAAATGTAAGTTTTTGCTACAAGTTCTTAATATATGAGGGTAGTCCTTATTTGTTACTCATTAAAATTATTGAATTGGTTTACCTATTGAAATGATGGATAACAATAACAAAATTACTATTTTATCTCTAATATACGAGAATAAAGATATATTATTCGGTCGGTTTAGTGAGACTTTAACCCATGAAATAAAAATCAAGAAGTGGAAAGATATTGCCGAACAACTACAATCATTAAGTATTTATAACAAAGACTGGAAGTACCTACGTGACACAACATGGCAAAACGTCAGAAAAAGGACTATCGTAAGTAATTTCAATCACATCAATCGATAGGTCTTTAAAAATAACATTGAGTTTTTTGATTAAGTGGATATTCAGAAATAATGACTTCGAAAGCCTAAAAAATTGTGCCCCCCCCCCCCTGTCTTTTGAACCGTAAGTCGAAAAGTTATGTGAAAATTCAAGAAGATACACATTCTTTCAACGAAAATTATTTTGCACATTATCGGTTTAGGCGTTTTTGAGTTATCTCCAAAAAACTACGTACTTAGGCAGATACGACCTTGCGATAATAATTTATTCGATAGTTGCTAGTGTAGCTACGGCTGATTTTTATAAATAATGATACGGAACCCTTCATGTCCGACTCGCACTTGGCCGGTTTTTTTATACCACGATGGATGCACTTTGCAGACTCATCATAAACTTCTACACTCTGCTTTTTCAAACTGTTATTAAAGTACCTTATTTTAATATTTTTTAAGGAAAAAAGGGACAATCGTCAGCAGACGGGATCGGGAGGAGGGAAAAAATGCAGATATGACGATGTTGACGAACTCGTACTAAAAATAATCGGGAAAGATTCTCCTGTCATAGAAGGTCTTCGTGTGCCGGAATCATCCGGTACAAATCTAGCACAAGTTCAAGAATCTGAGCCGAGTACAACTGTGTGTGATTCACCTGTTCAACAAACTCCAACCCAATTACCTCGTGCACCTATTAGGAAAAGATATCACAGTATGTCGATAAATGAAGCAAATGAGTCCCAAGCATACAATGATCTCAAGACGAAAAAAATGGAAGTAGAATTAAAATTGGCTAATGAAAAACTAGAAATTGCAAAGCGTGAACGACATAAGTTAGATTTGGAAATATTAAAACTGGAGAGGGAGTTGAACATACAGCAGCCATCTAATTTCACATTACCATTTTATCTACAAAATGTAGTTGTTGAATCTACTTCTCCAATTGTTATCAATGCTTTGGGGGCAGATCAAGCAAACGGAGCAGATAATTTACTGACCAATAGCCTAGACACATTTTTTATGCAGTTACGTACCGTTGCTTTGGTTACTCCATGTGCATCTGCTACTACATGGTACTGAGAGCCACAGCCCATCCAGTGCAATGTACACAAAATCTGTTGAGTCGGCGTAAGGGCTGCATTTCTTTTTGTATCATGTTCAAGATCATGCCCTATTTTTAAAAGTAAATATTCGACGGTAGACTTGCAGTACAATTATGTGTTTAATAAAGTACATTTCCATACAAAATTGTAAACAATCACCTGTAAGGTGAAAATGTTTATTAAACAGAATTATGTAAAATTGTAGCTACAATTATACAATTTTGTACATTTTCCACCATGACAAATTTGTAACTTATAATTTTTATTAAACAGAAACTTGTAGAATTGTAACTTGTAAGGTACAATTTACGATTTACAATTTGTAATGTTTATTAAACAGGGCCCAGGAATCCCGATCTCGATGTTATTAGAGGCATCCGTGACGACATTGTACAGAATAAGCAGGAAGAGAATCCGTTACTATCACATTATAACTTTGTACCTCTTACCTCTGTTGATGTTGAAAGTTCTTTTCCGATGGATAAGTGGATTCTAAATATAAAAAGAAATTGTCTCAAAGTTGAAAATATTGAAAAACTTATGGTTATTTATTATAACTCTTTCAACAATGATGTTAACAATGATAACAGTATTGATAATGATCATATTTTTGATGTTGATGATGATGATACAGATTGAAAGATGTTTATATAGTACAAATTTGTATACAATAAATGTTTTAAACGTATGGTAATGAGTTTTTATTTCCATTACCTCGTTACACACATACACATTGCATTTTCGATCGATATTCTACACAGTGCTTCATATGCCACGACACGCATTTTTCGGCATTAAACTATTGAATTTTACTAATAAATTGGCCCCAAATGTGAATTAGTGTAGATTATGTACTCTCACTAATCCCGGGAAATCCCGCGTTCAATAAAAATAAATAATGTTTTTTGGTGGTTGTAACCACTCTTAGTTAGGAAGTTTAGGTATATAGGCACTACCTATTCCGAGCTCTGGTTATTAACAACGACCTCAACTAATGAACTGCATTGCCTCTACCATACATGCCTACTTATACTTATATCTTACTATATATTCATATACACGGTGAATCTGAGTAACCCAAAAGATTTTAACTATAAAATCCTGAGGTCATAAGGAGTAATAAAATAAATGTTATATGAATTTAGGTCAATTTCGATAAAAACATATTTTTTTTTTGTTTTTTTTTTTTCGATTTTTTAAATGCTTTTGAATATAAAAACATAAATGTTATTGTTAAAACTGTCGATTAAAATAAATTAGTACAATTTTTTTCGTAAAAAAATAGTTTACGTAAAGTAATCCTTGGCACTTTGATATCTGTCAATAAAAATGTCTAGACTAGACCCCATGAAGGGTGAAATCGCCATCGAAAAATCGTTTTGCTCTGAGTCACAATAAAAAATGTTTTTTTTCATTTAGTTGGTAGTAATTCTGAAAATAGAAAAGTTTATACGACATTTTAGTCTCCAATTATGATCAGGAATTTATGGTTAAAATCTTTCGGGTTACTCAGATTCACCGTGTATATATCTTCAGTGATTTTGCTTGTATCGCAGAACTATTTTTCATATTATGTACCAACTGAAGCAAGCTTGTTTTATTTTTAACCGACTTCAAGATTTAAAAGGAGAAGGTTGTCAATTCGGTTGTATGTTGTTTAATTTTGTTTTTTTTTTTATGTTTGTTACTCAATAACTCCTTCATATATGAACCTATTGTAAAAAATATTTTTTTTATCGTAAGTATATACATACAGTTTGGTCCCGTTTTTGTACGCAGTTCTGATGACGGGATCCATGAGGAATCGAGAAAACTCCTCAAATCTATAGCGTTAGTGATTTAAATCTTTTTATCTAAAATATATATAAAATGAAATAAAAATGGAAAGAAAATGGAATAAAAATGGAATAAAATGAAATAAAAATGAAATAAAATGAAATAAAAATGAAATAAAAATGAAATAAAAATGAAATAAAAATGGAATAAAAATGAAATAAAAATGATATAAAAATTAAAGAAAAATGAAATAAAAATGAAATAAAAATGAAATAAAAATGAAATAAAAATGAAATAAAAATGAAATAAAAATGAAATAAAAATGAAATAAAAATGAAATAAAAATGAAATAAAAATGAAACAAAAATGAAACAAAAATGAAATAAAAATGAAATAAAAATGAAATAAAAATGAAATAAAAATGAAATAAAAATGAAATAAAAATGAAATAAAAATGAAATAAAAATGAAATAAAAATGAAATAAAAATGAAATAAAAATGAAATAAAAATGAAATAAAAATGAAATAAAAATGAAATAAAAATGAAATAAAAATGAAATAAAAATGAAATAAAAATGAAATAAAAATGAAATAAAAATGAAATAAAAATGAAATAAAAATGAAATAAAAATGAAATAAAAATGAAATAAAAATGAAATAAAAATGAAATAAAAATGAAATAAAAATGAAATAAAAATGAAATAAAAATGAAATAAAAATGAAATAAAAATAAAATAAAAATGAAATAAAAATGAAATAAAAATGAAATAAAAATGAAATAAAAATGAAATAAAAATGAAATAAAAATGAAATAAAAATGAAATAAAAATGAAATAAAAATGAAATAAAAATGAAATAAAAATGAAGTAAAAATGAAATAAAAATGAAATAAAAATGAAATAAAAATGAAATAATAATGAAATAAAAATGAAATAAAAATGAAATAACAATGAAATAAAAATGAAATAAAAATGAAATAAAAATGATATAAAAATGAAAGAAAAATGAAATAAAAATGAAATAAAAATGATATAAAAATGAAAGAAAAATGAAAGAAAAATGAAATAAAAATGAAATAAAAATGAAATAAAAATGAAATAAAAATGGAATAAAAATGAAATAAAAATGAAATAAAAATGAAATAAAAATGAAATAAAAATGAAATAAAAATGAAATAAAAATGAAATAAAAATGAAATAAAAATGAAGTAAAAATGAAATAAAAATGAAATAAAAATGAAATAAAAATGAAATAAAAATGAATTAAAATGAAATAAAAATGAAATAAAAATGAAATAAATATGAAGTAAAAATGAAGTAAAAATGAAATAAAAATGAAATAAAAATGAAATAAAAATGAAATAAAAATGAAATAAAAATGAAATAAAAATGAAATAAAAATGAAATAAAAATGAAATAAAAATGAAATAAAAATGAAATAAAAATGAAATAAAAATGAAATAAAAATGGAAAGAAAATGGAAATAAAAATGAAATAAAAATGAAATTAAAATGAAATTAAAATGAAATTAAAATGAAATTAAAATGAAATTAAAATGAAATTAAAATGAAATAAAAATGAAATTAAAATTAAATAAAATTGAAATAAAAATGAAATAAAAATGAAATAAAAATTAAATAAAAATGAAATAAAAATGAAATAAAAATGAAATAAAAATGAAATAAAAATGAAATAAAAATGAAATAAAAATGAAATAAAAATGAAATAAAAATGAAATAAAAATGAAATAAAAATTAAATAAAAATTAAATAAAAATTAAATAAAAATGAAATAAAAATGAAATAAAAATGAAATAAAAATGAAATAAAAATGAAATAAAAATGAAATAAAAATGAAATAAAAATGAAATAAAAATGAAATAAAAATGAAATAAAAATGAAATAAAAATGAAATAAAAATGAAATAAAAATGAAATAAAAATGAAATAAAAATGAAATAAAAATGAAATAAAAATGAAATAAAAATGAAATAAAAATGAAATAAAAATGAAATAAAAATGAAATAAAAATGAAATAAAAATGAAATAAAAATGAAATAAAAATGAAATAAAAATGAAATAAAAATGAAATAAAAATGAAATAAAAATGAAATAAAAATGAAATAAAAATGAAATAAAAATAGAATAAAAATGAAATAAAAATGAAATAAAAATGAAATTAAAATGAAATAAAAATGAAATAAAAATGAAATAAAAATGAAATAAAAATGAAATAAAAATGAAATAAAAATGAAATAAAAATGAAATAAAAATGAAATAAAAATGAAATAAAAATGAAATAAAAATGAAATAAAAATGAAATAAAAATGAAATAAAAATGAAATAATAGTGAAATCAAAATGAAATCAAAATGAAATCAAAATGAAATCAAAATGACATCAAACTGAAATCAAAATGAAATCAAAATGAATTCAAAACTAAATAAAAATTAACTTTTGTCTTTTTTGACTTATCACTTCACTTTACTTCACTTTATCCTATTCTATTTTATTTTATTTTATTTCACATGTGTATGGCTTTGTGTCGCGTTTTAATGACGGTCACGTGACTTTTATTCGCCTAGCGCCCATCCGCGAACCGACCGATAAAATGAAATAAAAATAAAACGGAAGTCCGTCCGGACCGTATGTCATATTATCCATTTTACTCGGAAATCATAAAACTTTACTAAAGCACGAAACGGTTAGATTTTTCATATATAATTGTAAAATTATTTTCATAACTCGTTAATCTTATAAAAATAATCCCACAAGCGGTACCCTTCAATTAACTGTAATTAATATAAAATACCAATAAAAAAAACCATTAATTTTTTTTATTAGGATTGTTTATTTTTATTATTTTGATTATACGAAGATCCAGTGCGTTCACAACCTCCCGTAAATGTATGTTACGGCATTAAAGTGCTACCGCTATAATTGTAGGTACTTGGCGCATCGTTCGTTATCTACAAGGTAAGCATAGGTTCCAAACAAAAAGTAGCATCGGTCTCTCGTACTATTATAAGGTTGAGTTGTGTATGCGATCGTGGCAACGCAGCGCACAGCCTCCCCCTTCGAACGCTAGAGTGACATTGAGGCTCACGGCTCGCGCATGGATTTACTGCACCAAATCGCCCTAAAAAGGGTTTTTGTTAAACGAAATCTTTAAATTAAACAAAAACAAACAATAAATTTTAAGATAAATATGTTTCCAATATTATGTCGGAAGAACCGTGAAAATATCTTTTGTAGTTTAGGAGCAGAAACAACTTTTATGTTGAAAACGTCCTGATTTAAATATTTTATTTTGCCATGATAATTACTTTTTTTCAAATATTTCAAACAAGAATTATATTAATAACATATCAATAAATACTATATACTATTTTCAAAATTTATGATTTGATAAATGACGAGCGTTAGGACGTTAAAAGTAACCATTTTACGTAATTTTAGGTAGGCACGCGCCTTAAACTCCCCAATGTCATAAACAGGAATCCCGATCTCGATGTTATTAGAGGCATCCGTGACGACATTGTACAGAATAAGCAGGAAGAGAATCCGTTACTATCACATTATAACTTTGTACCTCTTACCTCTGTTGATGTTGAAAGTTCTTTTCCGATGGATAAGTGGATTCTAAATATAAAAAGAAATTGTCTCAAAGTTGAAAATATTGAAAAACTTATGGTTATTTATTATAACTCTTTCAACAATGATGTTAACAATGATAACAGTATTGATAATGATCATATTTTTGATGTTGATGATGATGATACAGATTGAAAGATGTTTATATAGTACAAATTTGTATACAATAAATGTTTTAAACGTATGATAATGAGTTTTTATTTCCATTACCTCGTTACACACATACACATTGCATTTTCGATCGATATTCTACACAGTGCTTCATATGCCACGACACGCATTTTTCGGCATTAAACTATTGAATTTTACTAATAAATTGGCCCCAAGTGTGAATTAGTGTAGATTATGTACTCTCACTAATCCCGGGAAATCCCGCGTTCAATAAAAATAAATAATGTTTTTTGGTGGTTGTAACCACTCTTAGTTAGGTCCTCCTACGAAGTTTAGGTATATAGGCACTACCTATTCCGAGCTCTGGTTATTAACAACGACCTCAACTAATGAACTGCATTGCCTCTACCATACATGCCTACTTATACTTATATCTTACTATATATTCATATACACGGTGAATCTGAGTAACCCAAAAGATTTTAACTATAAAATCCTGAGGTCATAAGGAGTAATAAAATAAATGTTATATGAATTTAGGTCAATTTCGATAAAAACATATTTTTTTTTTGTTTTTTTTTTCGATTTTTTAAATGCTTTTGAATATAAAAACATAAATGTTATTGTTAAAACTGTCGATTAAAATAAATTAGTACATTTTTTTTCGTAAAAAAATAGTTTACGTAAAGTAATCCTTGGCACTTTGATATCTGTCAATAAAAATGTCTAGACTAGACCCCATGAAGGGTGAAATCGCCATCGAAAAATCGTTTTGCTCTGAGTCACAATAAAATATGTTTTTTTTTATTTAGTTAGTAGTAATTCTGAAACTAGAAAAGTTTATACGACATTTTAGTCTCCAATTATGATCAGGAATTTATGGTTAAAATCTTTCGGGTTACTCAGATTCACCGTGTATATATCTTCAGTGATTTTGCTTGTATCGCAGACCTATTTTTCATATTATGTACCAAGTGAAGCAAGCTTGTTTTATTTTTAACCGACTTCAAGATTTAAAAGAAGGTTGTCAATTCGGTTGTATGTTGTTTAATTTTGTTTATTTTTTTTATGTTTGTTACTCAATAACTCCTTCATATATGAACCTATTGTAAAAAATATTTTTTTTATCGTAAGTATATACATACAGTTTGGTCCCGTTTTTGTACGCAGTTCTGATGACGGGATCCATGAGGAATCGAGAAAACTCCTCAAATCTATAGCGTTAGTGATTTAAATCTTTTTATCTAAAATATATATAAAATGAAATAAAAATGGAAAGAAAATGGAATAAAAATGGAATAAAATGAAATAAAAATGAAATAAAATGAAATAAAAATGAAATAAAAATGAAATAAAAATGAAATAAAAATGGAATAAAAATGATATAAAAATTAAAGAAAAATGAAATAAAAATGAAATAAAAATGAAATAAAAATGAAATAAAAATGAAATAAAAATGTAATAAAAATGAAATAAAAATGAAATAAAAATGAAATAAAAATGAAATAAAAATGAAATAAAAATGAAATAAAAATGAAATAAAAATGAAATAAAAATGAAATAAAAATGAAATAAAAATGAAATAAAAATGAAATAAAAATGAAATAAAAATGAAATAAAAATGAAATAAAAATGAAATAAAAATGAAATAAAAATGAAATAAAAATGAAATAAAAATGAAATAAAAATGACATAAAAATGAAATAAAAATGAAATAAAAATGAAATAAAAATGAAATAAAAATGAAATAAAAATGAAATAAAAATGAAATAAAAATGAAATAAAAATGAAATAAAAATGAAATAAAAATGAAATAAAAATGAAATAAAAATGAAATAAAAATGAAATAAAAATGAAATAAAAATGAAATAAAAATGAAATAAAAATGAAATAAAAATGAAATAAAAATGAAATAAAAATGAAATAAAAATGAAATAAAAATGAAATAAAAATGAAATAAAAATGAAATAAAAATGAAATAAAAATGAAATAAAAATGAAATAAAAATGAAATAAAAATGAAATAAAAATGAAATAAAAATGAAATAAAAATGAAATAAAAATGAAATAAAAATGAAATAAAAATGAAATAAAAATGAAATAAAAATGAAATAAAAATGAAATAAAAATGAAATAAAAATGAAATAAAAATGGAAAGAAAATGGAAAGAAAATGGAAATAAAAATGAAATAAAAATGAAATAAAAATGAAATAAAAATGAAATAAAAATGAAATAAAAATGAAATAAAAATGAAATAAAAATGAAATAAAAATGAAATAAAAATGAAATAAAAATGAAATAAAAATGAAATACAAATGAAATAAAAATGAAATAAAAATGAAATAAAAATAGAATAAAAATGAAATAAAAATGAAATAAAAATGAAATAAAAATGAAATAAAAATGAAATAAAAATGAAATAAAAATGAAATAAAAATGAAATAAAAATGAAATAAAAATGAAATAAAAATGAAATAAAAATGAAATAAAAATGAAATAAAAATGAAATAAAAATGAAATAATAGTGAAATCAAAATGAAATCAAAATGAAATCAAAATGAAATCAAAATGAAATCAAAATGACATCAAACTGAAATCAAAATGAAATCAAAATGAATTCAAAACTAAATAAAAATTAACTTTTGTCTTTTTTGACTTATCACTTCACTTTACTTCACTTTATCCTATTCTATTTTATTTTATTTTATTTCACATGTGTATGGCTTTGTGTCGCGTTTTAATGACGGTCACGTGACTTTTATTCGCCTAGCGCCCATCCGCGAACCGACCGATAAAATGAAATAAAAATAAAACGGAAGTCCGTCCGGACCGTATGTCATATTATCCATTTTACTCGGAAATCATAAAACTTTACTAAAGCACGAAACGGTTAGATTTTTTATATATAATTGTAAAATTATTTTCATAACTCGTTAATCTTATAAAAATAATCCCACAAGCGGTACCCTTCAATTAACTGTAATTAATATAAAATACCAATAAAAAAAACCATTAATTTTTTTTATTAGGATTGTTTATTTTTATTATTTTGATTATACGAAGATCCAGTGCGTTCACAACCTCCCGTAAATGTATGTTACGGCATTAAAGTGCTACCGCTATAATTGTAGGTACTTGGCGCATCGTTCGTTATCTACAAGGTAAGCATAGGTTCCAAACAAAAAGTAGCATCGGTCTCTCGTACTATTATAAGGTTGAGTTGTGTATGCGATCGTGGCGACGCAGCGCACAGCCTCCCCCTTCGAACGCTAGAGTGACATTGAGGCTCACGGCTCGCGCATGGATTTACTGCACCAAATCGCCCTAAAAAGGGTTTTTGTTAAACGAAATCTTTAAATTAAACAAAAACAAACAATAAATTTTAAGATAAATATGTTTCCAATATTATGTCGGAAGAACCGTGAAAATATCTTTTGTAGTTTAGGAGCAGAAACAACTTTTATGTTGAAAACGTCCTGATTTAAATATTTTATTTTGCCATGATAATTACTTTTTTTCAAATATTTCAAACAAGAATTATATTAATAACATATCAATAAATACTATATACTATTTTCAAAATTTATGATTTGATAAATGACGAGCGTTAGGACGTTAAAAGTAACCATTTTACGTAATTTTAGGTAGGCACGCGCCTTAAACTCCCCAATGTCATAAACAGGAATCCCGATCTCGATGTTATTAGAGGCATCCGTGACGACATTGTACAGAATAAGCAGGAAGAGAATCCGTTACTATCACATTATAACTTTGTACCTCTTACCTCTGTTGATGTTGAAAGTTCTTTTCCGATGGATAAGTGGATTCTAAATATAAAAAGAAATTGTCTCAAAGTTGAAAATATTGAAAAACTTATGGTTATTTATTATAACTCTTTCAACAATGATAACAGTATTGATAATGATCATATTTTTGATGTTGATGATGATGATACAGATTGAAAGATGTTTATATAGTACAAATTTGTATACAATAAATGTTTTAAACGTATGATAATGAGTTTTTATTTCCATTACCTCGTTACACACATACACATTGCATTTTCGATCGATATTCTACACAGTGCTTCATATGCCACGACACGCATTTTTCGGCATTAAACTATTGAATTTTACTAATAAATTGGCCCCAAGTGTGAATTAGTGTAGATTATGTACTCTCACTAATCCCGGGAAATCCCGCGTTCAATAAAAATAAATAATGTTTTTTGGTGGTTGTAACCACTCTTAGTTAGGTCCTCCTACGAAGTTTAGGTATATAGGCACTACCTATTCCGAGCTCTGGTTATTAACAACGACCTCAACTAATGAACTGCATTGCCTCTACCATACATGCCTACTTATACTTATATCTTACTATATATTCATATACACGGTGAATCTGAGTAACCCAAAAGATTTTAACTATAAAATCCTGAGGTCATAAGGAGTAATAAAATAAATGTTATATGAATTTAGGTCAATTTCGATAAAAACATATTTTTTTTTTGTTTTTTTTTTCGATTTTTTAAATGCTTTTGAATATAAAAACATAAATGTTATTGTTAAAACTGTCGATTAAAAAAAATTAGTACATTTTTTTTCGTAAAAAAATAGTTTACGTAAAGTAATCCTTGGCACTTTGATATCTGTCAATAAAAATGTCTAGACTAGACCCCATGAAGGGTGAAATCGCCATCGAAAAATCGTTTTGCTCTGAGTCACAATAAAATATGTTTTTTTTTATTTAGTTAGTAGTAATTCTGAAACTAGAAAAGTTTATACGACATTTTAGTCTCCAATTATGATCAGGAATTTATGGTTAAAATCTTTCGGGTTACTCAGATTCACCGTGTATATATCTTCAGTGATTTTGCTTGTATCGCAGACCTATTTTTCATATTATGTACCAAGTGAAGCAAGCTTGTTTTATTTTTAACCGACTTCAAGATTTAAAAGAAGGTTGTCAATTCGGTTGTATGTTGTTTAATTTTGTTTTTTTTTTATGTTTGTTACTCAATAACTCCTTCATATATGAACCTATTGTAAAAAATACTTTTTTTATCGTAAGTATATACATACAGTTTGGTCCCGTTTTTGTACGCAGTTCTGATGACGGGATCCATGAGGAATCGAGTAAACTCCTCAAATCTATAGCGTTAGTGATTTAAATCTTTTTATCTAAAATATATATAAAATGAAATAAAAATGGAAAGAAAATGGAATAAAAATGGAATAAAATGAAATAAAAATGAAATAAAATGAAATAAAAATGAAATAAAAATGAAATAAAAATGATATAAAAATTAAAGAAAAATGAAATAAAAATGAAATAAAAATGAAATAAAAATGAAATAAAAATGAAATGAAAATGAAATAAAACTGAAATAAAAATGAAATAAAAATGAAATAAAAATGAAATAAAAATGAAATAAAAATGAAATAAAAATGAAATAAAAATGAAATAAAAATGAAATAAAAATGAAATAAAAATGAAATAAAAATGAAATAAAAATGAAATAAAAATGAAATAAAAATGAAATAAAAATGAAATAAAAATGAAATAAAAATGAAATAAAAATGAAATAAAAATGAAATAAAAATGAAATAAAAATGAAATAAAAATGAAATAAAAATGAAATAAAAATAAAATAAAAATGAAAATGGAATGAAAATGGAATGAATATGGAATGAAAATGGAATGGACTGAAAATGGAATGAAAGTGGAATAAAAGTGAAATAAATATTAAATAAAAATGAAATCAAATTGAAATCAAAATGAAATCAAAATGAAATCAAAATGAAATCAAAATGAAATCAAAATGACATCAAAATGAATTCAAAACTAAATAAAAATTAACTTTTGTCTTTTTTGACTTATCACTTCACTTTACTTCACTTTATCCTATTCTATTTTATTATATTTCACATGTGTATGGCTTTGTGTCGCGTTTTAATGACGGTCACGTGACTTTTATTCACCTAGCGCCCATCCGCGAACCGACCGATAAAATGAAATAAAAATAAAACGGAAGTCCGTCCGGACCGTATGTCATATTATCCATTTTACTCGGAAATCATAAAACTTTACTAAAGCACGAAACGGTTAGATTTTTTATATATAATTGTAAAATTATTTTCATAACTCGTTAATCTTATAAAAATAATCCCACAAGCGGTACCCTTCAATTAACTGTAATTAATATAAAATACCAATAAAAAAACCATTTAATTTTTTTATTAGGATTGTTTATTTTTATTATTTTGATTATACGAAGATCCAGTGCGTTCACAACCTCCCGTAAATGTATGTTACGGCATTAAAGTGCTACCGCTATAATTGTAGGTACTTGGCGCATCGTTCGTTATCTACAAGGTAAGCATAGGTTCCAAACAAAAAGTAGCATCGGTCTCTCGTACTATTATAAGGTTGAGTTGTGTATGCGATCGTGGCAACGCAGCGCACAGCCTCCCCCTTCGAACGCTAGAGTGACATTGAGGCTCACGGCTCGCGCATGGATTTACTGCACCAAATCGCCCTAAAAAGGGTTTTTGTTAAACGAAATCTTTAAATTAAACAAAAACAAACAATAGATTTTAAGATAAATATGTTTCCAATATTATGTCGGAAGAACCGTGAAAATATCTTTTGTAGTTTAGGAGCAGAAGCAACTTTTATGTTGAAAACGTCCTGATTTAAATATTTTATTTTGCCATGATAATTACTTTTTTTCAAATATTTCAAACAAGAATTATATTAATAACATATCAATAAATACTATATACTATTTTCAAAATTTATGATTGGATAGATGACGAGCGTTAGGACGTTAAAAGTAACCATTTTACGTAATTTTAGGTAGGCACGCGCCTTAAACTCCCCAATGTCATAAACAGGAATCCCGATCTCGATGTTATTAGAGGCATCCGTGACGACATTGTACAGAATAAGCAGGAAGAGAATCCGTTACTATCACATTATAACTTTGTACCTCTTACCTCTGTTGATGTTGAAAGTTCTTTTCCGATGGATAAGTGGATTCTAAATATAAAAAGAAATTGTCTCAAAGTTGAAAATATTGAAAAACTTATGGTTATTTATTATAACTCTTTCAACAATGATGTTAACAATGATAACAGTATTGATAATGATCATATTTTTGATGTTGATGATGATGATACAGATTGAAAGATGTTTATATAGTACAAATTTGTATACAATAAATGTTTTAAACGTATGATAATGAGTTTTTATTTCCATTACCTCGTTACACACATACACATTGCATTTTCGATCGATATTCTACACAGTGCTTCATATGCCACGACACGCATTTTTCGGCATTAAACTATTGAATTTTACTAATAAATTGGCCCCAAGTGTGAATTAGTGTAGATTATGTACTCTCACTAATCCCGGGAAATCCCGCGTTCAATAAAAATAAATAATGTTTTTTGGTGGTTGTAACCACTCTTAGTTAGGTCCTCCTACGAAGTTTAGGTATATAGGCACTACCTATTCCGAGCTCTGGTTATTAACAACGACCTCAACTAATGAACTGCATTGCCTCTACCATACATGCCTACTTATACTTATATCTTACTATATATTCATATACACGGTGAATCTGAGTAACCCAAAAGATTTTAACTATAAAATCCTGAGGTCATAAGGAGTAATAAAATAAATGTTATATGAATTTAGGTCAATTTCGATAAAAACATATTTTTTTTTTGTTTTTTTTTTCGATTTTTTAAATGCTTTTGAATATAAAAACAAATGTTATTGTTAAAACTGTCGATTAAAATAAATTAGTACATTTTTTTTCGTAAGAAAATAGTTTACGTAAAGTAATCCTTGGCACTTTGATATCTGTCAATAAAAATGTCTAGACTAGACCCCATGAAGGGTGAAATCGCCATCGAAAAATCGTTTTGCTCTGAGTCACAATAAAATATGTTTTTTTTTATTTAGTTAGTAGTAATTCTGAAACTAGAAAAGTTTATACGACATTTTAGTCTCCAATTATGATCAGGAATTTATGGTTAAAATCTTTCGGGTTACTCAGATTCACCGTGTATATATCTTCAGTGATTTTGCTTGTATCGCAGACCTATTTTTCATATTATGTACCAAGTGAAGCAAGCTTGTTTTATTTTTAACCGACTTCAAGATTTAAAAGAAGGTTGTCAATTCGGTTGTATGTTGTTTAATTTTGTTTTTTTTTTATGTTTGTTACTCAATAACTCCTTCATATATGAACCTATTGTAAAAAATACTTTTTTTATCGTAAGTATATACATACAGTTTGGTCCCGTTTTTGTACGCAGTTCTGATGACGGGATCCATGAGGAATCGAGTAAACTCCTCAAATCTATAGCGTTAGTGATTTAAATCTTTTTATCTAAAATATATATAAAATGAAATAAAAATGGAAAGAAAATGGAATAAAAATGGAATAAAATGAAATAAAAATGAAATAAAATGAAATAAAAATGAAATAAAAATGAAATAAAAATGATATAAAAATTAAAGAAAAATGAAATAAAAATGAAATAAAAATGAAATAAAAATGAAATAAAAATGAAATGAAAATGAAATAAAACTGAAATAAAAATGAAATAAAAATGAAATAAAAATGAAATAAAAATGAAATAAAAATGAAATAAAAATGAAATAAAAATGAAATAAAAATGAAATAAAAATGAAATAAAAATGAAATAAAAATGAAATAAAAATGAAATAAAAATGAAATAAAAATGAAATAAAAATGAAATAAAAATGAAATAAAAATGAAATAAAAATGAAATAAAAATGAAATAAAAATGAAATAAAAATGAAATAAAAATGAAATAAAAATAAAATAAAAATGAAAATGGAATGAAAATGGAATGAATATGGAATGAAAATGGAATGGACTGAAAATGGAATGAAAGTGGAATAAAAGTGAAATAAATATTAAATAAAAATGAAATCAAATTGAAATCAAAATGAAATCAAAATGAAATCAAAATGAAATCAAAATGAAATCAAAATGACATCAAAATGAATTCAAAACTAAATAAAAATTAACTTTTGTCTTTTTTGACTTATCACTTCACTTTACTTCACTTTATCCTATTCTATTTTATTATATTTCACATGTGTATGGCTTTGTGTCGCGTTTTAATGACGGTCACGTGACTTTTATTCACCTAGCGCCCATCCGCGAACCGACCGATAAAATGAAATAAAAATAAAACGGAAGTCCGTCCGGACCGTATGTCATATTATCCATTTTACTCGGAAATCATAAAACTTTACTAAAGCACGAAACGGTTAGATTTTTCATATATAATTGTAAAATTATTTTCATAACTCGTTAATCTTATAAAAATAATCCCACAAGCGGTACCCTTCAATTAACTGTAATTAATATAAAATACCAATAAAAAAAACCATTAATTTTTTTTATTAGGATTGTTTATTTTTATTATTTTGATTATACGAAGATCCAGTGCGTTCACAACCTCCCGTAAATGTATGTTACGGCATTAAAGTGCTACCGCTATAATTGTAGGTACTTGGCGCATCGTTCGTTATCTACAAGGTAAGCATAGGTTCCAAACAAAAAGTAGCATCGGTCTCTCGTACTATTATAAGGTTGAGTTGTGTATGCGATCGTGGCAACGCAGCGCACAGCCTCCCCCTTCGAACGCTAGAGTGACATTGAGGCTCACGGCTCGCGCATGGATTTACTGCACCAAATCGCCCTAAAAAGGGTTTTTGTTAAACGAAATCTTTAAATTAAACAAAAACAAACAATAAATTTTAAGATAAATATGTTTCCAATATTATGTCGGAAGAACCGTGAAAATATCTTTTGTAGTTTAGGAGCAGAAACAACTTTTATGTTGAAAACGTCCTGATTTAAATATTTTATTTTGCCATGATAATTACTTTTTTTCAAATATTTCAAACAAGAATTATATTAATAACATATCAATAAATACTATATACTATTTTCAAAATTTATGATTTGATAAATGACGAGCGTTAGGACGTTAAAAGTAACCATTTTACGTAATTTTAGGTAGGCACGCGCCTTAAACTCCCCAATGTCATAAACAGGAATCCCGATCTCGATGTTATTAGAGGCATCCGTGACGACATTGTACAGAATAAGCAGGAAGAGAATCCGTTACTATCACATTATAACTTTGTACCTCTTACCTCTGTTGATGTTGAAAGTTCTTTTCCGATGGATAAGTGGATTCTAAATATAAAAAGAAATTGTCTCAAAGTTGAAAATATTGAAAAACTTATGGTTATTTATTATAACTCTTTCAACAATGATGTTAACAATGATAACAGTATTGATAATGATCATATTTTTGATGTTGATGATGATGATACAGATTGAAAGATGTTTATATAGTACAAATTTGTATACAATAAATGTTTTAAACGTATGATAATGAGTTTTTATTTCCATTACCTCGTTACACACATACACATTGCATTTTCGATCGATATTCTACACAGTGCTTCATATGCCACGACACGCATTTTTCGGCATTAAACTATTGAATTTTACTAATAAATTGGCCCCAAGTGTGAATTAGTGTAGATTATGTACTCTCACTAATCCCGGGAAATCCCGCGTTCAATAAAAATAAATAATGTTTTTTGGTGGTTGTAACCACTCTTAGTTAGGTCCTCCTACGAAGTTTAGGTATATAGGCACTACCTATTCCGAGCTCTGGTTATTAACAACGACCTCAACTAATGAACTGCATTGCCTCTACCATACATGCCTACTTATACTTATATCTTACTATATATTCATATACACGGTGAATCTGAGTAACCCAAAAGATTTTAACTATAAAATCCTGAGGTCATAAGGAGTAATAAAATAAATGTTATATGAATTTAGGTCAATTTCGATAAAAACATATTTTTTTTTTGTTTTTTTTTTCGATTTTTTAAATGCTTTTGAATATAAAAACATAAATGTTATTGTTAAAACTGTCGATTAAAATAAATTAGTACATTTTTTTTCGTAAAAAAATAGTTTACGTAAAGTAATCCTTGGCACTTTGATATCTGTCAATAAAAATGTCTAGACTAGACCCCATGAAGGGTGAAATCGCCATCGAAAAATCGTTTTGCTCTGAGTCACAATAAAATATGTTTTTTTTTATTTAGTTAGTAGTAATTCTGAAACTAGAAAAGTTTATACGACATTTTAGTCTCCAATTATGATCAGGAATTTATGGTTAAAATCTTTCGGGTTACTCAGATTCACCGTGTATATATCTTCAGTGATTTTGCTTGTATCGCAGACCTATTTTTCATATTATGTACCAAGTGAAGCAAGCTTGTTTTATTTTTAACCGACTTCAAGATTTAAAAGAAGGTTGTCAATTCGGTTGTATGTTGTTTAATTTTGTTTATTTTTTTTATGTTTGTTACTCAATAACTCCTTCATATATGAACCTATTGTAAAAAATATTTTTTTTATCGTAAGTATATACATACAGTTTGGTCCCGTTTTTGTACGCAGTTCTGATGACGGGATCCATGAGGAATCGAGAAAACTCCTCAAATCTATAGCGTTAGTGATTTAAATCTTTTTATCTAAAATATATATAAAATGAAATAAAAATGGAAAGAAAATGGAATAAAAATGGAATAAAATGAAATAAAAATGAAATAAAATGAAATAAAAATGAAATAAAAATGAAATAAAAATGAAATAAAAATGGAATAAAAATGATATAAAAATTAAAGAAAAATGAAATAAAAATGAAATAAAAATGAAATAAAAATGAAATAAAAATGAAATAAAAATGAAATAAAAATGTAATAAAAATGAAATAAAAATGAAATAAAAATGAAATAAAAATGAAATAAAAATGAAATAAAAATGAAATAAAAATGAAATAAAAATGAAATAAAAATGAAATAAAAATGAAATAAAAATGAAATAAAAATGAAATAAAAATGAAATAAAAATGAAATAAAAATGAAATAAAAATGAAATAAAAATGAAATAAAAATGAAATAAAAATGAAATAAAAATGACATAAAAATGAAATAAAAATGAAATAAAAATGAAATAAAAATGAAATAAAAATGAAATAAAAATGAAATAAAAATGAAATAAAAATGAAATAAAAATGAAATAAAAATGAAATAAAAATGAAATAAAAATGAAATAAAAATGAAATAAAAATGAAATAAAAATGAAATAAAAATGAAATAAAAATGAAATAAAAATGAAATAAAAATGAAATAAAAATGAAATAAAAATGAAATAAAAATGAAATAAAAATGAAATAAAAATGAAATAAAAATGAAATAAAAATGAAATAAAAATGAAATAAAAATGAAATAAAAATGAAATAAAAATGAAATAAAAATGAAATAAAAATGAAATAAAAATGAAATAAAAATGAAATAAAAATGAAATAAAAATGAAATAAAAATGAAATAAAAATGAAATAAAAATGAAATAAAAATGAAATAAAAATGGAAAGAAAATGGAAAGAAAATGGAAATAAAAATGAAATAAAAATGAAATAAAAATGAAATAAAAATGAAATAAAAATGAAATAAAAATGAAATAAAAATGAAATAAAAATGAAATAAAAATGAAATAAAAATGAAATAAAAATGAAATAAAAATGAAATACAAATGAAATAAAAATGAAATAAAAATGAAATAAAAATGAAATAAAAATAGAATAAAAATGAAATAAAAATGAAATAAAAATGAAATAAAAATGAAATAAAAATGAAATAAAAATGAAATAAAAATGAAATAAAAATGAAATAAAAATGAAATAAAAATGAAATAAAAATGAAATAAAAATGAAATAAAAATGAAATAAAAATGAAATAATAGTGAAATCAAAATGAAATCAAAATGAAATCAAAATGAAATCAAAATGAAATCAAAATGACATCAAACTGAAATCAAAATGAAATCAAAATGAATTCAAAACTAAATAAAAATTAACTTTTGTCTTTTTTGACTTATCACTTCACTTTACTTCACTTTATCCTATTCTATTTTATTTTATTTTATTTCACATGTGTATGGCTTTGTGTCGCGTTTTAATGACGGTCACGTGACTTTTATTCGCCTAGCGCCCATCCGCGAACCGACCGATAAAATGAAATAAAAATAAAACGGAAGTCCGTCCGGACCGTATGTCATATTATCCATTTTACTCGGAAATCATAAAACTTTACTAAAGCACGAAACGGTTAGATTTTTTATATATAATTGTAAAATTATTTTCATAACTCGTTAATCTTATAAAAATAATCCCACAAGCGGTACCCTTCAATTAACTGTAATTAATATAAAATACCAATAAAAAAAACCATTAATTTTTTTTATTAGGATTGTTTATTTTTATTATTTTGATTATACGAAGATCCAGTGCGTTCACAACCTCCCGTAAATGTATGTTACGGCATTAAAGTGCTACCGCTATAATTGTAGGTACTTGGCGCATCGTTCGTTATCTACAAGGTAAGCATAGGTTCCAAACAAAAAGTAGCATCGGTCTCTCGTACTATTATAAGGTTGAGTTGTGTATGCGATCGTGGCGACGCAGCGCACAGCCTCCCCCTTCGAACGCTAGAGTGACATTGAGGCTCACGGCTCGCGCATGGATTTACTGCACCAAATCGCCCTAAAAAGGGTTTTTGTTAAACGAAATCTTTAAATTAAACAAAAACAAACAATAAATTTTAAGATAAATATGTTTCCAATATTATGTCGGAAGAACCGTGAAAATATCTTTTGTAGTTTAGGAGCAGAAACAACTTTTATGTTGAAAACGTCCTGATTTAAATATTTTATTTTGCCATGATAATTACTTTTTTTCAAATATTTCAAACAAGAATTATATTAATAACATATCAATAAATACTATATACTATTTTCAAAATTTATGATTTGATAAATGACGAGCGTTAGGACGTTAAAAGTAACCATTTTACGTAATTTTAGGTAGGCACGCGCCTTAAACTCCCCAATGTCATAAACAGGAATCCCGATCTCGATGTTATTAGAGGCATCCGTGACGACATTGTACAGAATAAGCAGGAAGAGAATCCGTTACTATCACATTATAACTTTGTACCTCTTACCTCTGTTGATGTTGAAAGTTCTTTTCCGATGGATAAGTGGATTCTAAATATAAAAAGAAATTGTCTCAAAGTTGAAAATATTGAAAAACTTATGGTTATTTATTATAACTCTTTCAACAATGATAACAGTATTGATAATGATCATATTTTTGATGTTGATGATGATGATACAGATTGAAAGATGTTTATATAGTACAAATTTGTATACAATAAATGTTTTAAACGTATGATAATGAGTTTTTATTTCCATTACCTCGTTACACACATACACATTGCATTTTCGATCGATATTCTACACAGTGCTTCATATGCCACGACACGCATTTTTCGGCATTAAACTATTGAATTTTACTAATAAATTGGCCCCAAGTGTGAATTAGTGTAGATTATGTACTCTCACTAATCCCGGGAAATCCCGCGTTCAATAAAAATAAATAATGTTTTTTGGTGGTTGTAACCACTCTTAGTTAGGTCCTCCTACGAAGTTTAGGTATATAGGCACTACCTATTCCGAGCTCTGGTTATTAACAACGACCTCAACTAATGAACTGCATTGCCTCTACCATACATGCCTACTTATACTTATATCTTACTATATATTCATATACACGGTGAATCTGAGTAACCCAAAAGATTTTAACTATAAAATCCTGAGGTCATAAGGAGTAATAAAATAAATGTTATATGAATTTAGGTCAATTTCGATAAAAACATATTTTTTTTTTGTTTTTTTTTTCGATTTTTTAAATGCTTTTGAATATAAAAACATAAATGTTATTGTTAAAACTGTCGATTAAAAAAAATTAGTACATTTTTTTTCGTAAAAAAATAGTTTACGTAAAGTAATCCTTGGCACTTTGATATCTGTCAATAAAAATGTCTAGACTAGACCCCATGAAGGGTGAAATCGCCATCGAAAAATCGTTTTGCTCTGAGTCACAATAAAATATGTTTTTTTTTATTTAGTTAGTAGTAATTCTGAAACTAGAAAAGTTTATACGACATTTTAGTCTCCAATTATGATCAGGAATTTATGGTTAAAATCTTTCGGGTTACTCAGATTCACCGTGTATATATCTTCAGTGATTTTGCTTGTATCGCAGACCTATTTTTCATATTATGTACCAAGTGAAGCAAGCTTGTTTTATTTTTAACCGACTTCAAGATTTAAAAGAAGGTTGTCAATTCGGTTGTATGTTGTTTAATTTTGTTTTTTTTTTATGTTTGTTACTCAATAACTCCTTCATATATGAACCTATTGTAAAAAATACTTTTTTTATCGTAAGTATATACATACAGTTTGGTCCCGTTTTTGTACGCAGTTCTGATGACGGGATCCATGAGGAATCGAGTAAACTCCTCAAATCTATAGCGTTAGTGATTTAAATCTTTTTATCTAAAATATATATAAAATGAAATAAAAATGGAAAGAAAATGGAATAAAAATGGAATAAAATGAAATAAAAATGAAATAAAATGAAATAAAAATGAAATAAAAATGAAATAAAAATGATATAAAAATTAAAGAAAAATGAAATAAAAATGAAATAAAAATGAAATAAAAATGAAATAAAAATGAAATGAAAATGAAATAAAACTGAAATAAAAATGAAATAAAAATGAAATAAAAATGAAATAAAAATGAAATAAAAATGAAATAAAAATGAAATAAAAATGAAATAAAAATGAAATAAAAATGAAATAAAAATGAAATAAAAATGAAATAAAAATGAAATAAAAATGAAATAAAAATGAAATAAAAATGAAATAAAAATGAAATAAAAATGAAATAAAAATGAAATAAAAATGAAATAAAAATGAAATAAAAATGAAATAAAAATGAAATAAAAATGAAATAAAAATAAAATAAAAATGAAAATGGAATGAAAATGGAATGAATATGGAATGAAAATGGAATGGACTGAAAATGGAATGAAAGTGGAATAAAAGTGAAATAAATATTAAATAAAAATGAAATCAAATTGAAATCAAAATGAAATCAAAATGAAATCAAAATGAAATCAAAATGAAATCAAAATGACATCAAAATGAATTCAAAACTAAATAAAAATTAACTTTTGTCTTTTTTGACTTATCACTTCACTTTACTTCACTTTATCCTATTCTATTTTATTATATTTCACATGTGTATGGCTTTGTGTCGCGTTTTAATGACGGTCACGTGACTTTTATTCACCTAGCGCCCATCCGCGAACCGACCGATAAAATGAAATAAAAATAAAACGGAAGTCCGTCCGGACCGTATGTCATATTATCCATTTTACTCGGAAATCATAAAACTTTACTAAAGCACGAAACGGTTAGATTTTTTATATATAATTGTAAAATTATTTTCATAACTCGTTAATCTTATAAAAATAATCCCACAAGCGGTACCCTTCAATTAACTGTAATTAATATAAAATACCAATAAAAAAACCATTTAATTTTTTTATTAGGATTGTTTATTTTTATTATTTTGATTATACGAAGATCCAGTGCGTTCACAACCTCCCGTAAATGTATGTTACGGCATTAAAGTGCTACCGCTATAATTGTAGGTACTTGGCGCATCGTTCGTTATCTACAAGGTAAGCATAGGTTCCAAACAAAAAGTAGCATCGGTCTCTCGTACTATTATAAGGTTGAGTTGTGTATGCGATCGTGGCAACGCAGCGCACAGCCTCCCCCTTCGAACGCTAGAGTGACATTGAGGCTCACGGCTCGCGCATGGATTTACTGCACCAAATCGCCCTAAAAAGGGTTTTTGTTAAACGAAATCTTTAAATTAAACAAAAACAAACAATAGATTTTAAGATAAATATGTTTCCAATATTATGTCGGAAGAACCGTGAAAATATCTTTTGTAGTTTAGGAGCAGAAGCAACTTTTATGTTGAAAACGTCCTGATTTAAATATTTTATTTTGCCATGATAATTACTTTTTTTCAAATATTTCAAACAAGAATTATATTAATAACATATCAATAAATACTATATACTATTTTCAAAATTTATGATTGGATAGATGACGAGCGTTAGGACGTTAAAAGTAACCATTTTACGTAATTTTAGGTAGGCACGCGCCTTAAACTCCCCAATGTCATAAACAGGAATCCCGATCTCGATGTTATTAGAGGCATCCGTGACGACATTGTACAGAATAAGCAGGAAGAGAATCCGTTACTATCACATTATAACTTTGTACCTCTTACCTCTGTTGATGTTGAAAGTTCTTTTCCGATGGATAAGTGGATTCTAAATATAAAAAGAAATTGTCTCAAAGTTGAAAATATTGAAAAACTTATGGTTATTTATTATAACTCTTTCAACAATGATGTTAACAATGATAACAGTATTGATAATGATCATATTTTTGATGTTGATGATGATGATACAGATTGAAAGATGTTTATATAGTACAAATTTGTATACAATAAATGTTTTAAACGTATGATAATGAGTTTTTATTTCCATTACCTCGTTACACACATACACATTGCATTTTCGATCGATATTCTACACAGTGCTTCATATGCCACGACACGCATTTTTCGGCATTAAACTATTGAATTTTACTAATAAATTGGCCCCAAGTGTGAATTAGTGTAGATTATGTACTCTCACTAATCCCGGGAAATCCCGCGTTCAATAAAAATAAATAATGTTTTTTGGTGGTTGTAACCACTCTTAGTTAGGTCCTCCTACGAAGTTTAGGTATATAGGCACTACCTATTCCGAGCTCTGGTTATTAACAACGACCTCAACTAATGAACTGCATTGCCTCTACCATACATGCCTACTTATACTTATATCTTACTATATATTCATATACACGGTGAATCTGAGTAACCCAAAAGATTTTAACTATAAAATCCTGAGGTCATAAGGAGTAATAAAATAAATGTTATATGAATTTAGGTCAATTTCGATAAAAACATATTTTTTTTTTGTTTTTTTTTTCGATTTTTTAAATGCTTTTGAATATAAAAACAAATGTTATTGTTAAAACTGTCGATTAAAATAAATTAGTACATTTTTTTTCGTAAGAAAATAGTTTACGTAAAGTAATCCTTGGCACTTTGATATCTGTCAATAAAAATGTCTAGACTAGACCCCATGAAGGGTGAAATCGCCATCGAAAAATCGTTTTGCTCTGAGTCACAATAAAATATGTTTTTTTTTATTTAGTTAGTAGTAATTCTGAAACTAGAAAAGTTTATACGACATTTTAGTCTCCAATTATGATCAGGAATTTATGGTTAAAATCTTTCGGGTTACTCAGATTCACCGTGTATATATCTTCAGTGATTTTGCTTGTATCGCAGACCTATTTTTCATATTATGTACCAAGTGAAGCAAGCTTGTTTTATTTTTAACCGACTTCAAGATTTAAAAGAAGGTTGTCAATTCGGTTGTATGTTGTTTAATTTTGTTTTTTTTTTATGTTTGTTACTCAATAACTCCTTCATATATGAACCTATTGTAAAAAATACTTTTTTTATCGTAAGTATATACATACAGTTTGGTCCCGTTTTTGTACGCAGTTCTGATGACGGGATCCATGAGGAATCGAGTAAACTCCTCAAATCTATAGCGTTAGTGATTTAAATCTTTTTATCTAAAATATATATAAAATGAAATAAAAATGGAAAGAAAATGGAATAAAAATGGAATAAAATGAAATAAAAATGAAATAAAATGAAATAAAAATGAAATAAAAATGAAATAAAAATGAAATAAAAATGATATAAAAATTAAAGAAAAATGAAATAAAAATGAAATAAAAATGAAATAAAAATGAAATAAAAATGAAATAAAAATGAAATAAAAATGAAATGAAAATGAAATGAAAATGAAATAAAACTGAAATAAAAATGAAATAAAAATGAAATAAAAATGAAATAAAAATGAAATAAAAATGAAATAAAAATGAAATAAAAATGAAATAAAAATGAAATAAAAATGAAATAAAAATGAAATAAAAATGAAATAAAAATGAAATAAAAATGAAATAAAAATGAAATAAAAATGAAATAAAAATGAAATAAAAATGAAATAAAAATGAAATAAAAATGAAGTAAAAATGAAGTAAAAATGAAATAAAAATGAAATAAAAATGAAGTACAAATGAAATAAAAATGAAATAAAAATGAAATAAAAATGAAATAAAAATGAAATAAAAATGAAATAAAAATGAAATAAAAATGAAATAAAAATGAAATAAAAATGAAATAAAAATGAAATAAAAATGAAATAAAAATGAAATAAAAATGAAATAAAAATGAAATAAAAATGAAGTAAAAATGAAATAAAAATGAAATAAAAATGAAATAAAAATGAAATAAAAATGAAATAAAAATGAAATAAAAATGAATTAAAAATGAAATAAAAATGAAGTAAAAATGAAATAAAACTGAAATCAAAATGAAATAAAAATGAAATAAAAATGAAATAAAAATGAAATAAAAATGGAATAAAAATGAAATAAAAATGAAATAAAAATGAAATAAAAATGAAATAAAAATGAAATAAAAATGAAGTAAAAATGAAATAAAAATGAAATAAAAATGAAATAAAAATGAAATAAAAATGAAATAAAAATGAAATAAAAATGAATTAAAATGAAATAAAAATGAAATAAAAATGAAATAAAAATGAAGTAAAAATGAAATAAAAATGAAATAAAAATGAAATAAAAATGAAATAAAAATGAAATAAAAATGAAATAAAAATGAAATAAAAATGAAATAAAAATGAAATAAAAATGAAATAAAAATGAAATAAAAATGAAATAAAAATGAAATAAAAATGAAATAAAAATGAAATAAAAATGGAAAGAAAATGGAAAGAAAATGGAAATAAAAATGAAATAAAAATGAAATAAAAATGAAATTAAAATGAAATAAAAATGAAATTAAAATGAAATAAAAATGAAATTAAAATTAAATTAAATTGAAATAAAAATTAAATAAAAATTAAATAAAAATTAAATAAAAATTAAATAAAAATGAAATAAAAATGAAATAAAAATGAAATAAAAATGAAATAAAAATGAAATAAAAATGAAATAAAAATGAAATAAAAATGAAATAAAAATGAAATAAAAATGAAATAAAAATGAAATAAAAATTAAATAAAAATTAAATAAAAATTAAATAAAAATTAAATAAAAATGAAATAAAAATGAAATAAAAATGAAATAAAAATGAAATAAAAATGAAATAAAAATGAAATAAAAATGAAATAAAAATGAAATAAAAATGAAATAAAAATGAAATAAAAATGAAATAAAAATGAAATAAAAATGAAATAAAAATGAAATAAAAATGAAATAAAAATGAAATAAAAATGAAATAAAAATGAAATAAAAATGAAATAAAAATGAAATAAAAATGAAATAAAAATGAAATAAAAATGAAATAAAAATGAAATAAAAATGAAATAAAAATGAAATAAAAATGAAATAAAAATGAAATAAAAATGAAATAAAAATAGAATAAAAATGAAATAAAAATGAAATAAAAATGAAATAAAAATGAAATAAAAATGAAATAAAAATGAAATAAAAATGAAATAAAAATGAAATAAAAATGAAATAAAAATGAAATAAAAATGAAATAAAAATGAAATAAAAATGAAATAAAAATGAAATAAAAATGAAATAAAAATGAAATAAAAATGAAATAAAAATGAAATAAAAATGAAATAAAAATGAAATAATAGTGAAATCAAAATGAAATCAAAATGAAATCAAAATGAAATCAAAATGAAATCAAAATGACATCAAACTGAAATCAAAATGAAATCAAAATGAATTCAAAACTAAATAAAAATTAACTTTTGTCTTTTTTGACTTATCACTTCATTTTACTTCACTTTATCCTATTCTATTTTATTTTATTTTATTTCACATGTGTATGGCTTTGTGTCGCGTTTTAATGACGGTCACGTGACTTTTATTCGCCTAGCGCCCATCCGCGAACCGACCGATAAAATGAAATAAAAATAAAACGGAAGTCCGTCCGGACCGTATGTCATATTATCCATTTTACTCGGAAATCATAAAACTTTACTAAAGCACGAAACGGTTAGATTTTTTTTATTTTCATAACTCGTTAATCTTATAAAAATAATCCCACAAGCGGTACCCTTCAATTAACTGTAATTAATATAAAATACCAATAAAAAAAACCATTAATTTTTTTTATTAGGATTGTTTATTTTTATTATTTTGATTATACGAAGATCCAGTGCGTTCACAACCTCCCGTAAATGTATGTTACGGCATTAAAGTGCTACCGCTATAATTGTAGGTACTTGGCGCATCGTTCGTTATCTACAAGGTAAGCATAGGTTCCAAACAAAAAGTAGCATCGGTCTCTCGTACTATTATAAGGTTGAGTTGTGTATGCGATCGTGGCAACGCAGCGCACAGCCTCCCCCTTCGAACGCTAGAGTGACATTGAGGCTCACGGCTCGCGCATGGATTTACTGCACCAAATCGCCCTAAAAAGGGTTTTTGTTAAACGAAATCTTTAAATTAAACAAAAACAAACAATAAATTTTAAGATAAATATGTTTCCAATATTATGTCGGAAGAACCGTGAAAATATCTTTTGTAGTTTAGGAGCAGAAACAACTTTTATGTTGAAAACGTCCTGATTTAAATATTTTATTTTGCCATGATAATTACTTTTTTTCAAATATTTCAAACAAGAATTATATTAATAACATATCAATAAATACTATATACTATTTTCAAAATTTATGATTTGATAAATGACGAGCGTTAGGACGTTAAAAGTAACCATTTTACGTAATTTTAGGTAGGCACGCGCCTTAAACTCCCCAATGTCATAAACAGGAATCCCGATCTCGATGTTATTAGAGGCATCCGTGACGACATTGTACAGAATAAGCAGGAAGAGAATCCGTTACTATCACATTATAACTTTGTACCTCTTACCTCTGTTGATGTTGAAAGTTCTTTTCCGATGGATAAGTGGATTCTAAATATAAAAAGAAATTGTCTCAAAGTTGAAAATATTGAAAAACTTATGGTTATTTATTATAACTCTTTCAACAATGATGTTAACAATGATAACAGTATTGATAATGATCATATTTTTGATGTTGATGATGATGATACAGATTGAAAGATGTTTATATAGTACAAATTTGTATACAATAAATGTTTTAAACGTATGATAATGAGTTTTTATTTCCATTACCTCGTTACACACATACACATTGCATTTTCGATCGATATTCTACACAGTGCTTCATATGCCACGACACGCATTTTTCGGCATTAAACTATTGAATTTTACTAATAAATTGGCCCCAAGTGTGAATTAGTGTAGATTATGTACTCTCACTAATCCCGGGAAATCCCGCGTTCAATAAAAATAAATAATGTTTTTTGGTGGTTGTAACCACTCTTAGTTAGGTCCTCCTACGAAGTTTAGGTATATAGGCACTACCTATTCCGAGCTCTGGTTATTAACAACGACCTCAACTAATGAACTGCATTGCCTCTACCATACATGCCTACTTATACTTATATCTTACTATATATTCATATACACGGTGAATCTGAGTAACCCAAAAGATTTTAACTATAAAATCCTGAGGTCATAAGGAGTAATAAAATAAATGTTATATGAATTTAGGTCAATTTCGATAAAAACATATTTTTTTTTTGTTTTTTTTTTCGATTTTTTAAATGCTTTTGAATATAAAAACATAAATGTTATTGTTAAAACTGTCGATTAAAATAAATTAGTACATTTTTTTTCGTAAAAAAATAGTTTACGTAAAGTAATCCTTGGCACTTTGATATCTGTCAATAAAAATGTCTAGACTAGACCCCATGAAGGGTGAAATCGCCATCGAAAAATCGTTTTGCTCTGAGTCACAATAAAATATGTTTTTTTTTATTTAGTTAGTAGTAATTCTGAAACTAGAAAAGTTTATACGACATTTTAGTCTCCAATTATGATCAGGAATTTATGGTTAAAATCTTTCGGGTTACTCAGATTCACCGTGTATATATCTTCAGTGATTTTGCTTGTATCGCAGACCTATTTTTCATATTATGTACCAAGTGAAGCAAGCTTGTTTTATTTTTAACCGACTTCAAGATTTAAAAGAAGGTTGTCAATTCGGTTGTATGTTGTTTAATTTTGTTTTTTTTTTATGTTTGTTACTCAATAACTCCTTCATATATGAACCTATTGTAAAAAATACTTTTTTTATCGTAAGTATATACATACAGTTTGGTCCCGTTTTTGTACGCAGTTCTGATGACGGGATCCATGAGGAATCGAGTAAACTCCTCAAATCTATAGCGTTAGTGATTTAAATCTTTTTATCTAACATATATATAAAATGAAATAAAAATGGAAAGAAAATGGAATAAAAATGGAATAAAATGAAATAAAATGAAATAAAAATGAAATAAAAATGAAATAAAAATGAAATAAAAATGAAATAAAAATGATATAAAAATTAAAGAAAAATGAAATAAAAATGAAATAAAAATGAAATAAAAATGAAATAAAAATGAAATGAAAATGAAATAAAACTGAAATAAAAATGAAATAAAAATGAAATAAAAATGAAATAAAAATGAAATAAAAATGAAATAAAAATGAAATAAAAATGAAATAAAAATGAAATAAAAATGAAATAAAAATGAAATAAAAATGAAATAAAAATGAAATAAAAATGAAATAAAAATGAAATAAAAATGAAATAAAAATGAAATAAAAATGAAATAAAAATGAAATAAAAATGAAATAAAAATGAAATAAAAATGAAATAAAAATGAAATAAAAATAAAATAAAAATGAAAATGGAATGAAAATGGAATGAATATGGAATGAAAATGGAATGGACTGAAAATGGAATGAAAGTGGAATAAAAGTGAAATAAATATTAAATAAAAATGAAATCAAATTGAAATCAAAATGAAATCAAAATGAAATCAAAATGAAATCAAAATGAAATCAAAATGAAATCAAAATGAAATCAAAATGACATCAAAATGAATTCAAAACTAAATAAAAATTAACTTTTGTCTTTTTTGACTTATCACTTCACTTTACTTCACTTTATCCTATTCTATTTTATTATATTTCACATGTGTATGGCTTTGTGTCGCGTTTTAATGACGGTCACGTGACTTTTATTCGCCTAGCGCCCATCCGCGAACCGACCGATAAAATGAAATAAAAATAAAACGGAAGTCCGTCCGGACCGTATGTCATATTATCCATTTTACTCGGAAATCATAAAACTTTACTAAAGCACGAAACGGTTAGATTTTTTATATATAATTGTAAAATTATTTTCATAACTCGTTAATCTTATAAAAATAATCCCACAAGCGGTACCCTTCAATTAACTGTAATTAATATAAAATACCAATAAAAAAACCATTTAATTTTTTTATTAGGATTGTTTATTTTTATTATTTTGATTATACGAAGATCCAGTGCGTTCACAACCTCCCGTAAATGTATGTTACGGCATTAAAGTGCTACCGCTATAATTGTAGGTACTTGGCGCATCGTTCGTTATCTACAAGGTAAGCATAGGTTCCAAACAAAAAGTAGCATCGGTCTCTCGTACTATTATAAGGTTGAGTTGTGTATGCGATCGTGGCAACGCAGCGCACAGCCTCCCCCTTCGAACGCTAGAGTGACATTGAGGCTCACGGCTCGCGCATGGATTTACTGCACCAAATCGCCCTAAAAAGGGTTTTTGTTAAACGAAATCTTTAAATTAAACAAAAACAAACAATAGATTTTAAGATAAATATGTTTCCAATATTATGTCGGAAGAACCGTGAAAATATCTTTTGTAGTTTAGGAGCAGAAGCAACTTTTATGTTGAAAACGTCCTGATTTAAATATTTTATTTTGCCATGATAATTACTTTTTTTCAAATATTTCAAACAAGAATTATATTAATAACATATCAATAAATACTATATACTATTTTCAAAATTTATGATTGGATAGATGACGAGCGTTAGGACGTTAAAAGTAACCATTTTACGTAATTTTAGGTAGGCACGCGCCTTAAACTCCCCAATGTCATAAACAGGAATCCCGATCTCGATGTTATTAGAGGCATCCGTGACGACATTGTACAGAATAAGCAGGAAGAGAATCCGTTACTATCACATTATAACTTTGTACCTCTTACCTCTGTTGATGTTGAAAGTTCTTTTCCGATGGATAAGTGGATTCTAAATATAAAAAGAAATTGTCTCAAAGTTGAAAATATTGAAAAACTTATGGTTATTTATTATAACTCTTTCAACAATGATGTTAACAATGATAACAGTATTGATAATGATCATATTTTTGATGTTGATGATGATGATACAGATTGAAAGATGTTTATATAGTACAAATTTGTATACAATAAATGTTTTAAACGTATGATAATGAGTTTTTATTTCCATTACCTCGTTACACACATACACATTGCATTTTCGATCGATATTCTACACAGTGCTTCATATGCCACGACACGCATTTTTCGGCATTAAACTATTGAATTTTACTAATAAATTGGCCCCAAGTGTGAATTAGTGTGATTATGTACTCTCACTAATCCCGGGAAATCCCGCGTTCAATAAAAATAAATAATGTTTTTTGGTGGTTGTAACCACTCTTAGTTAGGTCCTCCTACGAAGTTTAGGTATATAGGCACTACCTATTCCGAGCTCTGGTTATTAACAACGACCTCAACTAATGAACTGCATTGCCTCTACCATACATGCCTACTTATACTTATATCTTACTATATATTCATATACACGGTGAATCTGAGTAACCCAAAAGATTTTAACTATAAAATCCTGAGGTCATAAGGAGTAATAAAATAAATGTTATATGAATTTAGGTCAATTTCGATAAAAACATATTTTTTTTTTGTTTTTTTTTTCGATTTTTTAAATGCTTTTGAATATAAAAACAAATGTTATTGTTAAAACTGTCGATTAAAATAAATTAGTACATTTTTTTTCGTAAGAAAATAGTTTACGTAAAGTAATCCTTGGCACTTTGATATCTGTCAATAAAAATGTCTAGACTAGACCCCATGAAGGGTGAAATCGCCATCGAAAAATCGTTTTGCTCTGAGTCACAATAAAATATGTTTTTTTTTATTTAGTTAGTAGTAATTCTGAAACTAGAAAAGTTTATACGACATTTTAGTCTCCAATTATGATCAGGAATTTATGGTTAAAATCTTTCGGGTTACTCAGATTCACCGTGTATATATCTTCAGTGATTTTGCTTGTATCGCAGACCTATTTTTCATATTATGTACCAAGTGAAGCAAGCTTGTTTTATTTTTAACCGACTTCAAGATTTAAAAGAAGGTTGTCAATTCGGTTGTATGTTGTTTAATTTTGTTTTTTTTTTATGTTTGTTACTCAATAACTCCTTCATATATGAACCTATTGTAAAAAATACTTTTTTTATCGTAAGTATATACATACAGTTTGGTCCCGTTTTTGTACGCAGTTCTGATGACGGGATCCATGAGGAATCGAGTAAACTCCTCAAATCTATAGCGTTAGTGATTTAAATCTTTTTATCTAAAATATATATAAAATGAAATAAAAATGGAAAGAAAATGGAATAAAAATGGAATAAAATGAAATAAAAATGAAATAAAATGAAATAAAAATGAAATAAAAATGAAATAAAAATGATATAAAAATTAAAGAAAAATGAAATAAAAATGAAATAAAAATGAAATAAAAATGAAATAAAAATGAAATAAAAATGAAATAAAAATGAAATGAAAATGAAATAAAACTGAAATAAAAATGAAATAAAAATGAAATAAAAATGAAATAAAAATGAAATAAAAATGAAATAAAAATGAAATAAAAATGAAATAAAAATTAAATAAAAATGAAATAAAAATGAAATAAAAATGAAATAAAAATGAAATAAAAATGAAATAAAAATGAAATAAAAATGAAATAAAAATGAAATAAAAATGAAATAAAAATGAAATAAAAATGAAATAAAAATGAAATAAAAATGAAATAAAAATGAAATAAAAATGAAATAAAAATGAAATAAAAATGAAATAAAAATGAAATAAAAATGAAATAAAAATGAAGTAAAAATGAAGTAAAAATGAAATAAAAATGAAATAAAAATGAAGTACAAATGAAATAAAAATGAAATAAAAATGAAATAAAAATGAAATAAAAATGAAATAAAAATGAAATAAAAATGAAATAAAAATGAAATAAAAATGAAATAAAAATGAAATAAAAATGAAATAAAAATGAAATAAAAATGAAATAAAAATGAAATAAAAATGAAATAAAAATGAAATAAAAATGAAATAAAAATGAAATAAAAATGAAATAAAAATGAAATAAAAATGAAATAAAAATGAAATAAAAATGAAATAAAAATGAAATAAAAATGAAATAAAAATGAAATAAAAATGAAATAAAAATGAAATAAAAATGAAATAAAAATGAAATAAAAATGAAATAAAAATGAAATAAAAATGAAATAAAAATGAAATAAAAATGAAATAAAAATGAAATAAAAATGAAATAAAAATGAAATAAAAATGAAATAAAAATGAAATAAAAATGAAATAAAAATGAAATAAAAATGAAATAAAAATGAAATAAAAATGAAATAAAAATGAAATAAAAATGAAATAAAAATGAAATAAAAATGAAATAAAAATGAAATAAAAATGAAATAAAAATGAAATAAAAATGAAATAAAAATGAAATAAAAATGAAATAAAAATGAAATAAAAATGAAATAAAAATGAAATAAAAATGAAATAAAAATGAAATAAAAATGAAATAAAAATGAATTAAAAATGAAATAAAAATGAAATAAAAATGAAATAAAAATGAAATAAAAATGAAATAAAAATGAAATAAAAATGAAATAAAAATGAAATAAAAATGAAATAAAAATGAAATAAAAATGAAATAAAAATGAAATAAAAATGAAATAAAAATGAAATAAAAATGAAATAAAAATGAAATAAAAATGAAATAAAAATGAAATAAAAATGAAATAAAAATGAAATAAAAATGAAATAAAAATGAAATAAAAATGAAATAAAAATGAAATAAAAATGAAATAAAAATGAAATAAAAATGAAATAAAAATGAAATAAAAATGAAATAAAAATGAAATAAAAATGAAATAAAAATGAAATAAAAATGAAATAAAAATGAAATAAAAATGAAATAAAAATGAAATAAAAATGAAATAAAAATGAAATAAAAATGAAATAAAAATGAAGTAAAAATGAAATAAAAATGAAATAAAAATGAAATAAAAATGAAATAAAAATGAAATAAAAATGAAATAAAAATGAAATAAAAATGAAATAAAAATGAAATAAAAATGAAATAAAAATGAAATAAAAATGAAATAAAAATGAAATAAAAATGAAATAAAAATGAAATAAAAATGAAATAAAAATGAAATAAAAATGAAATAAAAATGAAATAAAAATGAAATAAAAATGAAATAAAAATGAAATAAAAATGAAATAAAAATGAAATAAAAATGAAATAAAAATGAAATAAAAATGAAATAAAAATGAAATAAAAATGAAATAAAAATGAAATAAAAATGAAATAAAAATGAAATAAAAATGAAATAAAAATGAAATAAAAATGAAATAAAAATGAAATAAAAATGAAATAAAAATGAAATAAAAATGAAATAAAAATGATATAAAAATGAAATAAAAATGAAATAAAAATGAAATAAAAATGAAATAAAAATGAAATAAAAATGGAATAAAAATGAAATAAAAATGAAATAAAAATGAAATAAAAATGAAATAAAAATGAAATAAAAATGAAATAAAAATGAAATAAAAATGAAATAAAAATGAAATAAAAATGAAATAAAAATGAAATAAAAATGAAATAAAATGAAATAAAAATGAAACAAAAATGAAATAAAAATGAAATAAAAATAGAATAAAAATGAAATAAAAATGAAATAAAAATGAAATTAAAATGAAATTAAAATGAAATTAAAATGAAATTAAAATGAAATAAAAATGAAATTAAAATGAAATTAAAATGAAATAAAAATGAAATAAAAATGAAATAAAAATGAAATAAATGAAAATGGAATGAATATGGAATGAAAATGGAATGGACTGAAAATGCAATGAAAGTGGAATAAAAGTGAAATAAATATTAAATAAAAATGAAATAAAAATGAAATCAAATTGAAATCAAAATGAAATCAAAATGAAATCAAAATGAAATCAAAATTAAATCAAAATGAAATCAAAATGACATCAAACTGAAATCAAAATGAAATCAAAATGAATTTAAAACTAAATAAAAATTAACTTTTGTATTTTTTGACTTATCACTTCACTTTACTTCACTTTATTCTATTCTATTTTATTATATTTCACATGTGTATGGCTTTGTGTCGCGTTTTAATGACGGTCACGTGACTTTTATTCGCCTAGCGCCCATCCGCGAACCGACCGATAAAATGAAATAAAAATAAAACGGAAGTCCGTCCGGACCGTATGTCATATTATCCATTTTACTCGGAAATCATAAAACTTTACTAAAGCACGAAACGGTTAGATTTTTTATATATAATTGTAAAATTATTTTCATAACTCGTTAATCTTATAAAAATAATCCCACAAGCGGTACCCTTCAATTAACTGTAATTAATATAAAATACCAATAAAAAAACCATTTAATTTTTTTATTAGGATTGTTTATTTTTATTATTTTTATTATACGAAGATCCAGTGCGTTCACAACCTCCCGTAAATGTATGTTACGGCATTAAAGTGCTACCGCTATAATTGTAGGTACTTGGCGCATCGTTCGTTATCTACAAGGTAAGCATAGGTTCCAAACAAAAAGTAGCATCGGTCTCTCGTACTATTATAAGGTTGAGTTGTGTATGCGATCGTGGCAACGCAGCGCACAGCTTCCCCCTTCGAACGCTAGAGTGACACTGAGGCTCACGGCTCGCGCATGGATTTACTGCACAAAATCGCCCTAAAAAGGGTTTTTGTTAAACGAAATCTTTAAATTAAACAAAAACAAACAATAAATTTGAAGATAAATATGTTTCCAATATTATGTCGGAAGAACCGTGAAAATATCTTTTGTAGTTTAGGAGCAGAAGCAACTTTTATGTTGAAAACGTCCTGATTTAAATATTTTATTTTGCCATGATAATTTCTTTTTTTCAAATATTTCAAACAAGAATTATATTAATAACATATCAATAAATACTATATACTATTTTCAAAATTTATGATTGGATAGATTACGAGCGTTAGGACGTTAAAAGTAACCATTTTACGTAATTTTAGGTAGGCACGCGCCTTAAACTCCCCAATGTCATAAACAGGAATCCCGATCTCGATGTTATTAGAGGCATCCGTGACGACATTGTACAGAATAAGCAGGAAGAGAATCCGTTTCTATCACATTATAACTTTGTACCTCTTACCTCTGTTGATGTTGAAAGTTCTTTTCCGATGGATAAGTGGATTCTAAATATAAAAAGAAATTGTCTCAAAGTTGAAAATATTGAAAAACTTATGGTTATTTATTATAACTCTTTCAACAATGATATTAACAATGATAACAGTATTGATAATGATCATATTTTTGATGTTGATGATGATGATACAGATTGAAAGATGTTTATATAGTACAAATTTGTATACAATAAATGTTTTAAACGTATGATAATGAGTTTTTATTTCCATTACCTCGTTGCACACATACACATTGCATTTTCGATCGATATTCTACACAGTGCTTCATATGCCACGACACGCATTTTTCGGCATTAAACTATTGAATTTTTTTAATAAATTGGCCCCAAGTGTGAATTAGTGTAGATTATGTACTCTCACTAATCCCGGGAAATCCCGCGTTCAATAAAAATAAATAATGTTTTTTGGTGGTTGTAACCACTCTTAGTTAGGTCCTCCTACGAAGTTTAGGTATATAGGCACTACCTATTCCGAGCTCTGGTTATTAACAACGACCTCAACTAATGAACTGCATTGCCTCTACCATACATGCCTACTTATACTTATATCTTACTATATATTCATATACACGGTGAATCTGAGTAACCCAAAAGATTTTAACTATAAAATCCTGAGGTCATAAGGAGTAATAAAATAAATGTTATATGAATTTAGGTAAATTTCGACAAAAACATATTTTTTTTTTGTTTTTTTTTTCGATTTTTTAAATGCGTTTGAATATAAAAACATAAATGTTATTGTTAAAACTGTCGATTAAAATAAATTAGTACATTTTTTTCGTAAAAAAATAGTTTACGTAAAGTAATCCTTGGCACTTTGATATCTGTCAATAAAAATGTCTAGACTAGACCCCATGAAGGGTGAAATCGCCATCGAAAAATCGTTTTGCTCTGAGTCACAATAAAATATGTTTTTTTTAATTTAGTTAGTAGTAATTCTGAAACTAGAAAAGTTTATACGACATTTTAGTCTCCAATTATGATCAGGAATTTATGGTTTTAATCTTTCGGGTTACTCAGATTCACCGTGTATATATCTTCAGTGATTTTGCTTGTATCGCAGACCTATTTTTCATATTATGTACCAAGTGAAGCAAGCTTGTTTTATTTTTAACCGAGTTCAAGATTTAAAAGAAGGTTGTCAATTCGGTTGTATGTTGTTTAATTTTGTTTTTTTTTTATGTTTGTTACTCAATAACTCCTTCATATATGAACCTATTGTAAAAAATACTTTTTTTATCGTAAGTATATACATACAGTTTGGTCCCGTTTTTGTACGCAGTTCTGATGACGGGATCCATGAGGAATCGAGAAAACTCCTCAAATCTATAGCGTTAGTGATTTAAATCTTTTTATCTAAAATATATATAAAATGAAATAAAAATGGAAAGAAAATGGAAATAAAAATGAAATAAAAATGATATAAAAATGAAATAAAAATGAAGTAAAAATGAAGTAAAAAAGAAATAAAAATGAAATAAAAATGAAATAAAAATGAAATAAAAATGAAATAAAAATGAAATATAAATGAAATAAAAATGAAATAAAAATGAAATAAAAATGAAGTAAAAATGAAGTAAAAATGAAATAAAAATGAAATAAAAATGAAATAAAAATGAAATACAAATGAAATAAAAATGAAATAAAAATGAAATAAAAATGAAATAAAAATGAAATAAAAATGAAATAAAAATGAAATAAAAATGAAATAAAAATGAAATAAAAATGAAATAAAAATGAAATAAAAATGAAATAAAAATGAAATAAAAATGAAATAAAAATGAAATAAAAATGAAATAAAAATGAAATAAAAATGAAATAAAAATGAAATAAAAATGAAGTAAAAATGAAATAAAAATGAAGTAAAAATGAAATAAAAATGAAATAAAAATGAAATAAAAATGAAATAAAAATGAAATAAAAATGAAATAAGAATGAAATAAGAATGAAATAAGAATGAAATAAAAATGAAATAAAAATGGAATAAAAATGAAATAAAAATGAAATAAAAATGAAATAAAAATGGAATAAAAATGATATAAAAATTAAAGAAAAATGAAAGAAAAATGAAATAAAAATGAAATAAAAATGAAATAAAAATGAAATAAAAATGAAATAAAAATGAAATAAAAATGATATAAAAATTAAAGAAAAATGAAATAAAAATGAAATAAAAATGAAATTAAAATGAAATTAAAATGAAATTAAAATGAAATTAAATGAAATTAAAATGAAATTAAAATGAAATTAAAATGAAATTAAAATGAAATTAAAATGAAATTAAAATGAAATTAAAATGAAATTAAAATGAAATTAAAATGAAATTAAAATGAAATTAAAATGAAATTAAAATGAAATTAAAATGAAATAAAAATGAAATAAAAATGAAATAAAAATGACATAAAAATGAAATAAAAATGAAATAAAAATGAAATAAAAATGAAATAAAAATGAAATAAAAATGAAATAAAAATGAAATAAAAATGAAATAAAAATGAAATAAAAATGAAATAAAAATGAAATAAAAATGAAATAAAAATGAAATAAAAATGAAATAAAAATGAAATAAAAATGAAATAAAAATGAAATATAAATGAAATAAAAATGAAATAAAAATGAAATAAAAATGAAATAAAAATGAAATAAAAATGAAATAAAAATGAAATAAAAATGAAATAAAAATGAAATAAAAATGAAATGAAAATGAAATAAAAATGAAATAAAAATGAAATAAAAATGAAATAAAAATGAAATAAAAATGAAATAAAAATGAAATAAAAATGAAATAAAAATGAAATAAAAATGAAATAAAAATGAAATAAAAATGAAATAAAAATGAAATAAAAATGAAATAAAAATGAAATAAAAATGAAATAAAAATGAAATAAAAATGAAATAAAAATGAAATAAAAATGAAATAAAAATGAAATAAAAATGAAATAAAAATGAAATAAAAATGAAATAAAAATGAAATAAAAATGAAATAAAAATGAAATAAAAATGAAATAAAAATGAAATAAAAATGAAATAAAAATGAAATAAAAATGAAATAAAAATGAAATAAAAATGAAATAAAAATGAAATAAAAATGAAATAAAAATGAAATAAAAATGAAATAAAAATGAAATAAAAATGAAATAAAAATGAAATAAAAATGAAATAAAAATGAAATAAAAATGAAATAAAAATGAAATAAAAATGAAATAAAAATGAAATAAAAATGAAATAAAAATGAAATAAAAATGAAATAAAAATGAAATAAAAATGAAATAAAAATGAAATAAAAATGAAATAAAAATGAAATAAAAATGAAATAAAAATGAAGTAAAAATGAAATAAAAATGAAATAAAAATGAAATAAAAATGAAATAAAAATGAAATAAAAATGAAATAAAAATGAAATAAAAATGAATTAAAAATGAAATAAAAATGAAATAAAAATGAAATAAAAATGAAATAAAAATGAAATAAAAATGAAATAAAAATGAAATAAAAATGAAATAAAAATGAAATAAAAATGAAATAAAAATGAAATAAAAATGAAATAAAAATGAAATAAAAATGAAATAAAAATGAAATAAAAATGAAATAAAAATGAAATAAAAATGAAATAAAAATGAAATAAAAATGAAATAAAAATGAAATAAAAATGAAATAAAAATGAAATAAAAATGAAATAAAAATGAAATAAAAATGAAATAAAAATGAAATAAAAATGAAATAAAAATGAAATAAAAATGAAATAAAAATGAAATAAAAATGAAATAAAAATGAAGTAAAAATGAAATAAAAATGAAATAAAAATGAAATAAAAATGAAATAAAAATGAAATAAAAATGAAATAAAAATGAAATAAAAATGAAATAAAAATAGAATAAAAATGAAATAAAAATGAAATTAAAATGAAATTAAAATGAAATTAAAATGAAATTAAAATGAAATTAAAATGAAATTAAAATGAAATTAAAATGAAATTAAAATGAAATTAAAATGAAATTAAAATGAAATTAAAATGAAATTAAAATGAAATTAAAATGAAATAAAAATGAAATAAAAATGAAATAAAAATGAAATAAAAATGAAATAAAAATGAAATAAAAATGAAATAAAAATGAAATAAAAATGAAATAAAAATGAAATAAAAATGAAATAAAAATGAAATAAAAATGAAATAAAAATGAAATAAAAATGAAATAAAAATGAAATAAAAATGAAATAAAAATGAAATAAAAATGAAATAAAAATGAAATAAAAATGAAATAAAAATGAAATAAAAATGAAATAAAAATGAAATAAAAATGAAATAAAAATGAAATAAAAATGAAATAAAAATGAAATAAAAATGAAATAAAAATGAAATAAAAATGAAATAAAAATGAAATAAAAATGAAATAAAAATAGAATAAAAATGAAATAAAAATGAAATTAAAATGAAATTAAAATGAAATTAAAATGAAATTAAAATGAAATTAAAATGAAATGAAAATGAAATTAAAATGAAATTAAAATGAAATTAAAATGAAATTAAAATGAAATTAAAATGAAATTAAAATGAAATTAAAATGAAATTAAAATGAAATTAAAATGAAATTAAAATGAAATAAAAATGAAATAAAAATGAAATAAAAATGAAATAAAAATGAAATAAAAATGAAATAAAAATGAAATAAAAATGAAATAAAAATGAAATAAAAATGAAATAAAAATGAAATAAAAATGAAATAAAAATGAAATAAAAATGAAATAAAAATGAAATAAAAATGAAATAAAAATGAAAATGGAATGAATATGGAATGAAAATGGAATGGACTGAAAATGGAATGAAAGTGGAATAAAAGTGAAATAAAAATGAAATAAAAATTAAATCAAATTGAAATCAAAATGAAATCAAAATGAAATCAAAATGAAATCAAAATGAAATCAAAATGACATCAAACTGAAATCAAAATGAAATCAAAACTAAATAAAAATTAACTTTTGTCTTTTTTGACTTATCACTTCACTTTACTTCACTTTATCCTAGTCTATTTTATTTTATTTTATTTCACATGTGTATGGCTTTGTGTCGCGTTTTAATGACGGTCACGTGACTTTTATTCGCCTAGCGCCCATCCGCGAACCGACCGATAAAATGAAATAAAAATAAAACGGAAGTCCGTCCGGACCGTATGTCATATTATCCATTTTACTCGGAAATCATAAAACTTTACTAAAGCACGAAACGGTTAGATTTTTTTATATATAATTGTAAAATTAATTTCATAACTCGTTAATCTTATAAAAACAATCCCACAAGCGGTACCCTTCAATTAACTGTAATTAATATAAAATACCAATAAAAAAAACCATTAATTTTTTTTATTAGGATTGTTTATTTTTATTATTTTGATTATACGAAGATCCAGTGCGTTCACAACCTCCCGTAAATGTATGTTACGGCATTAAAGTGCTACCGCTATAATTGTAGGTACTTGGCGCATCGTTCGTTATCTACAAGGTAAGCATAGGTTCCAAACAAAAAGTAGCATCGGTCTCTCGTACTATTATAAGGTTGAGTTGTGTATGCGATCGTGGCAACGCAGCGCACAGCCTCCCCTTCGAACGCTAGAGTGACACTGAGGCTCACGGCTCGCGCATGGATTTACTGCACCAAATCGCCCTAAAAAGGGTTTTTGTTAAACGAAATCTTTAAATTAAACAAAAACAAACAATAAATTTGAAGATAAATATGTTTCCAATATTATGTCGGAAGAACCGTGAAAATATATTTTGTAGTTTAGGAGCAGAAGCAACTTTTATGTTGAAAACGTCCTGATTTAAATATTTTATTTTGCCATGATAATTACTTTTTTTCAAATATTTTAAACAAGAATTATATTAATAACATATCAATAAATACTATATACTATTTTCAAAATTTATGATTGGATAGATTACGAGCGTTAGGACGTTAAAAGTAACCATTTTACGTAATTTTAGGTAGGCACGCGCCTTAAACTCCCCAATGTCATAAACAGGGCCCTATTTAATAAACATTACAAGTCGACAATTCTGTAAATAAGTGACATATTTGTTAAATTTATCTACAAGTGCTGTTTAATAAATCCTACAAATAAGTAAGAAGGTTACAAGAAAATAACTTACAATTATTACCATTGTAAACATTGTTTAATAAACGTTTACATATGTAAAAAACGCCTGTCGATTTCAATGACAATTTGTACTTACAAAATTGTAATTGTGAGCTACAATTTACATAAAATGTAAGTTTTTGCTACAAGTTCTTAATATATGAGGGTAGTCCTTATTTGTTACTCATTAAAATTATTGAATTGGTTTACCTATTGAAATGATGGATAACAATAACAAAATTACTATTTTATCTCTAATATACGAGAATAAAGATATATTATTCGGTCGGTTTAGTGAGACTTTAACCCATGAAATAAAAATCAAGAAGTGGAAAGATATTGCCGAACAACTACAATCATTAAGTATTTATAACAAAGACTGGAAGTACCTACGTGATACAACATGGCAAAACGTCAGAAAAAGGACTATCGTAAGTAATTTCAATCACATCAATCGATAGGTCTTTAAAAATAACATTGAGTTTTTTGATTAAGTGGATATTCAGAAATAATGACTTCGAAAGCCTAAAAAATTGTGCCCCCCCCCCCCTGTCTTTTGAACCGTAAGTCGAAAAGTTATGTGAAAATTCAAGAAGATACACATTCTTTCAACGAAAATTATTTTGCACATTATCGGTTTAGGCGTTTTTGAGTTATCTCCAAAAAACTACGTACTTAGGCAGATACGACCTTGCGATAATAATTTATTCGATAGTTGCTAGTGTAGCTACGGCTGATTTTTATAAATAATGATACGGAACCCTTCATGTCCGACTCGCACTTGGCCGGTTTTTTTATACCACGATGGATGCACTTTGCAGACTCATCATAAACTTCTACACTCTGCTTTTTCAAACTGTTATTAAAGTACCTTATTTTAATATTTTTTAAGGAAAAAAGGGACAATCGTCAGCAGACGGGATCGGGAGGAGGGAAAAAATGCAGATATGACGATGTTGACGAACTCGTACTAAAAATAATCGGGAAAGATTCTCCTGTCATAGAAGGTCTTCGTGTGCCGGAATCATCCGGTACAAATCTAGCACAAGTTCAAGAATCTGAGCCGAGTACAACTGTGTGTGATTCACCTGTTCAACAAACTCCAACCCAATTACCTCGTGCACCTATTAGGAAAAGATATCACAGTATGTCGATAAATGAAGCAAATGAGTCCCAAGCATACAATGATCTCAAGACGAAAAAAATGGAAGTAGAATTAAAATTGGCTAATGAAAAACTAGAAATTGCAAAGCGTGAACGACATAAGTTAGATTTGGAAATATTAAAACTGGAGAGGGAGTTGAACATACAGCAGCCATCTAATTTCACATTACCATTTTATCTACAAAATGTAGTTGTTGAATCTACTTCTCCAATTGTTATCAATGCTTTGGGGGCAGATCAAGCAAACGGAGCAGATAATTTACTGACCAATAGCCTAGACACATTTTTTATGCAGTTACGTACCGTTGCTTTGGTTACTCCATGTGCATCTGCTACTACATGGTACTGAGAGCCACAGCCCATCCAGTGCAATGTACACAAAATCTGTTGAGTCGGCGTAAGGGCTGCATTTCTTTTTGTATCATGTTCAAGATCATGCCCTATTTTTAAAAGTAAATATTCGACGGTAGACTTGCAGTACAATTATGTGTTTAATAAAGTACATTTCCATACAAAATTGTAAACAATCACCTGTAAGGTGAAAATGTTTATTAAACAGAATTATGTAAAATTGTAGCTACAATTATACAATTTTGTACATTTTCCACCATGACAAATTTGTAACTTATAATTTTTATTAAACAGAAACTTGTAGAATTGTAACTTGTAAGGTACAATTTACGATTTACAATTTGTAATGTTTATTAAACAGGGCCCAGGAATCCCGATCTCGATGTTATTAGAGGCATCCGTGACGACATTGTACAGAATAAGCAGGAAGAGAATCCGTTACTATCACATTATAACTTTGTACCTCTTACCTCTGTTGATGTTGAAAGTTCTTTTCCGATGGATAAGTGGATTCTAAATATAAAAAGAAATTGTCTCAAAGTTGAAAATATTGAAAAACTTATGGTTATTTATTATAACTCTTTCAACAATGATGTTAACAATGATAACAGTATTGATAATGATCATATTTTTGATGTTGATGATGATGATACAGATTGAAAGATGTTTATATAGTACAAATTTGTATACAATAAATGTTTTAAACGTATGGTAATGAGTTTTTATTTCCATTACCTCGTTACACACATACACATTGCATTTTCGATCGATATTCTACACAGTGCTTCATATGCCACGACACGCATTTTTCGGCATTAAACTATTGAATTTTACTAATAAATTGGCCCCAAATGTGAATTAGTGTAGATTATGTACTCTCACTAATCCCGGGAAATCCCGCGTTCAATAAAAATAAATAATGTTTTTTGGTGGTTGTAACCACTCTTAGTTAGGAAGTTTAGGTATATAGGCACTACCTATTCCGAGCTCTGGTTATTAACAACGACCTCAACTAATGAACTGCATTGCCTCTACCATACATGCCTACTTATACTTATATCTTACTATATATTCATATACACGGTGAATCTGAGTAACCCAAAAGATTTTAACTATAAAATCCTGAGGTCATAAGGAGTAATAAAATAAATGTTATATGAATTTAGGTCAATTTCGATAAAAACATATTTTTTTTTTGTTTTTTTTTTTTCGATTTTTTAAATGCTTTTGAATATAAAAACATAAATGTTATTGTTAAAACTGTCGATTAAAATAAATTAGTACATTTTTTTTCGTAAAAAAATAGTTTACGTAAAGTAATCCTTGGCACTTTGATATCTGTCAATAAAAATGTCTAGACTAGACCCCATGAAGGGTGAAATCGCCATCGAAAAATCGTTTTGCTCTGAGTCACAATAAAAAATGTTTTTTTTCATTTAGTTGGTAGTAATTCTGAAAATAGAAAAGTTTATACGACATTTTAGTCTCCAATTATGATCAGGAATTTATGGTTAAAATCTTTCGGGTTACTCAGATTCACCGTGTATATATCTTCAGTGATTTTGCTTGTATCGCAGAACTATTTTTCATATTATGTACCAACTGAAGCAAGCTTGTTTTATTTTTAACCGACTTCAAGATTTAAAAGGAGAAGGTTGTCAATTCGGTTGTATGTTGTTTAATTTTGTTTTTTTTTTTATGTTTGTTACTCAATAACTCCTTCATATATGAACCTATTGTAAAAAATATTTTTTTTATCGTAAGTATATACATACAGTTTGGTCCCGTTTTTGTACGCAGTTCTGATGACGGGATCCATGAGGAATCGAGAAAACTCCTCAAATCTATAGCGTTAGTGATTTAAATCTTTTTATCTAAAATATATATAAAATGAAATAAAAATGGAAAGAAAATGGAATAAAAATGGAATAAAATGAAATAAAAATGAAATAAAATGAAATAAAAATGAAATAAAAATGAAATAAAAATGAAATAAAAATGGAATAAAAATGAAATAAAAATGATATAAAAATTAAAGAAAAATGAAATAAAAATGAAATAAAAATGAAATAAAAATGAAATAAAAATGAAATAAAAATGAAATAAAAATGAAATAAAAATGAAATAAAAATGAAACAAAAATGAAACAAAAATGAAATAAAAATGAAATAAAAATGAAATAAAAATGAAATAAAAATGAAATAAAAATGAAATAAAAATGAAATAAAAATGAAATAAAAATGAAATAAAAATGAAATAAAAATGAAATAAAAATGAAATAAAAATGAAATAAAAATGAAATAAAAATGAAATAAAAATGAAATAAAAATGAAATAAAAATGAAATAAAAATGAAATAAAAATGAAATAAAAATGAAATAAAAATGAAATAAAAATGAAATAAAAATGAAATAAAAATGAAATAAAAATGAAATAAAAATGAAATAAAAATGAAATAAAAATGAAATAAAAATGAAATAAAAATGAAATAAAAATAAAATAAAAATGAAATAAAAATGAAATAAAAATGAAATAAAAATGAAATAAAAATGAAATAAAAATGAAATAAAAATGAAATAAAAATGAAATAAAAATGAAATAAAAATGAAATAAAAATGAAATAAAAATGAAGTAAAAATGAAATAAAAATGAAATAAAAATGAAATAAAAATGAAATAATAATGAAATAAAAATGAAATAAAAATGAAATAACAATGAAATAAAAATGAAATAAAAATGAAATAAAAATGATATAAAAATGAAAGAAAAATGAAATAAAAATGAAATAAAAATGATATAAAAATGAAAGAAAAATGAAAGAAAAATGAAATAAAAATGAAATAAAAATGAAATAAAAATGAAATAAAAATGGAATAAAAATGAAATAAAAATGAAATAAAAATGAAATAAAAATGAAATAAAAATGAAATAAAAATGAAATAAAAATGAAATAAAAATGAAATAAAAATGAAGTAAAAATGAAATAAAAATGAAATAAAAATGAAATAAAAATGAAATAAAAATGAATTAAAATGAAATAAAAATGAAATAAAAATGAAATAAATATGAAGTAAAAATGAAGTAAAAATGAAATAAAAATGAAATAAAAATGAAATAAAAATGAAATAAAAATGAAATAAAAATGAAATAAAAATGAAATAAAAATGAAATAAAAATGAAATAAAAATGAAATAAAAATGAAATAAAAATGAAATAAAAATGGAAAGAAAATGGAAATAAAAATGAAATAAAAATGAAATTAAAATGAAATTAAAATGAAATTAAAATGAAATTAAAATGAAATTAAAATGAAATTAAAATGAAATAAAAATGAAATTAAAATTAAATAAAATTGAAATAAAAATGAAATAAAAATGAAATAAAAATTAAATAAAAATGAAATAAAAATGAAATAAAAATGAAATAAAAATGAAATAAAAATGAAATAAAAATGAAATAAAAATGAAATAAAAATGAAATAAAAATGAAATAAAAATGAAATAAAAATTAAATAAAAATTAAATAAAAATTAAATAAAAATGAAATAAAAATGAAATAAAAATGAAATAAAAATGAAATAAAAATGAAATAAAAATGAAATAAAAATGAAATAAAAATGAAATAAAAATGAAATAAAAATGAAATAAAAATGAAATAAAAATGAAATAAAAATGAAATAAAAATGAAATAAAAATGAAATAAAAATGAAATAAAAATGAAATAAAAATGAAATAAAAATGAAATAAAAATGAAATAAAAATGAAATAAAAATGAAATAAAAATGAAATAAAAATGAAATAAAAATGAAATAAAAATGAAATAAAAATGAAATAAAAATAGAATAAAAATGAAATAAAAATGAAATAAAAATGAAATTAAAATGAAATAAAAATGAAATAAAAATGAAATAAAAATGAAATAAAAATGAAATAAAAATGAAATAAAAATGAAATAAAAATGAAATAAAAATGAAATAAAAATGAAATAAAAATGAAATAAAAATGAAATAAAAATGAAATAAAAATTAAATAAAAATTAAATAAAAATTAAATAAAAATGAAATAAAAATGAAATAAAAATGAAATAAAAATGAAATAAAAATGAAATAAAAATGAAATAAAAATGAAATAAAAATGAAATAAAAATGAAATAAAAATGAAATAAAAATGAAATAAAAATGAAATAAAAATGAAATAAAAATGAAATAAAAATGAAATAAAAATGAAATAAAAATGAAATAAAAATGAAATAAAAATGAAATAAAAATGAAATAAAAATGAAATAAAAATGAAATAAAAATGAAATAAAAATGAAATAAAAATGAAATAAAAATGAAATAAAAATGAAATAAAAATAGAATAAAAATGAAATAAAAATGAAATAAAAATGAAATTAAAATGAAATAAAAATGAAATAAAAATGAAATAAAAATGAAATAAAAATGAAATAAAAATGAAATAAAAATGAAATAAAAATGAAATAAAAATGAAATAAAAATGAAATAAAAATGAAATAAAAATGAAATAAAAATGAAATAAAAATGAAATAATAGTGAAATCAAAATGAAATCAAAATGAAATCAAAATGAAATCAAAATGACATCAAACTGAAATCAAAATGAAATCAAAATGAATTCAAAACTAAATAAAAATTAACTTTTGTCTTTTTTGACTTATCACTTCACTTTACTTCACTTTATCCTATTCTATTTTATTTTATTTTATTTCACATGTGTATGGCTTTGTGTCGCGTTTTAATGACGGTCACGTGACTTTTATTCGCCTAGCGCCCATCCGCGAACCGACCGATAAAATGAAATAAAAATAAAACGGAAGTCCGTCCGGACCGTATGTCATATTATCCATTTTACTCGGAAATCATAAAACTTTACTAAAGCACGAAACGGTTAGATTTTTCATATATAATTGTAAAATTATTTTCATAACTCGTTAATCTTATAAAAATAATCCCACAAGCGGTACCCTTCAATTAACTGTAATTAATATAAAATACCAATAAAAAAAACCATTAATTTTTTTTATTAGGATTGTTTATTTTTATTATTTTGATTATACGAAGATCCAGTGCGTTCACAACCTCCCGTAAATGTATGTTACGGCATTAAAGTGCTACCGCTATAATTGTAGGTACTTGGCGCATCGTTCGTTATCTACAAGGTAAGCATAGGTTCCAAACAAAAAGTAGCATCGGTCTCTCGTACTATTATAAGGTTGAGTTGTGTATGCGATCGTGGCAACGCAGCGCACAGCCTCCCCCTTCGAACGCTAGAGTGACATTGAGGCTCACGGCTCGCGCATGGATTTACTGCACCAAATCGCCCTAAAAAGGGTTTTTGTTAAACGAAATCTTTAAATTAAACAAAAACAAACAATAAATTTTAAGATAAATATGTTTCCAATATTATGTCGGAAGAACCGTGAAAATATCTTTTGTAGTTTAGGAGCAGAAACAACTTTTATGTTGAAAACGTCCTGATTTAAATATTTTATTTTGCCATGATAATTACTTTTTTTCAAATATTTCAAACAAGAATTATATTAATAACATATCAATAAATACTATATACTATTTTCAAAATTTATGATTTGATAAATGACGAGCGTTAGGACGTTAAAAGTAACCATTTTACGTAATTTTAGGTAGGCACGCGCCTTAAACTCCCCAATGTCATAAACAGGAATCCCGATCTCGATGTTATTAGAGGCATCCGTGACGACATTGTACAGAATAAGCAGGAAGAGAATCCGTTACTATCACATTATAACTTTGTACCTCTTACCTCTGTTGATGTTGAAAGTTCTTTTCCGATGGATAAGTGGATTCTAAATATAAAAAGAAATTGTCTCAAAGTTGAAAATATTGAAAAACTTATGGTTATTTATTATAACTCTTTCAACAATGATGTTAACAATGATAACAGTATTGATAATGATCATATTTTTGATGTTGATGATGATGATACAGATTGAAAGATGTTTATATAGTACAAATTTGTATACAATAAATGTTTTAAACGTATGATAATGAGTTTTTATTTCCATTACCTCGTTACACACATACACATTGCATTTTCGATCGATATTCTACACAGTGCTTCATATGCCACGACACGCATTTTTCGGCATTAAACTATTGAATTTTACTAATAAATTGGCCCCAAGTGTGAATTAGTGTAGATTATGTACTCTCACTAATCCCGGGAAATCCCGCGTTCAATAAAAATAAATAATGTTTTTTGGTGGTTGTAACCACTCTTAGTTAGGTCCTCCTACGAAGTTTAGGTATATAGGCACTACCTATTCCGAGCTCTGGTTATTAACAACGACCTCAACTAATGAACTGCATTGCCTCTACCATACATGCCTACTTATACTTATATCTTACTATATATTCATATACACGGTGAATCTGAGTAACCCAAAAGATTTTAACTATAAAATCCTGAGGTCATAAGGAGTAATAAAATAAATGTTATATGAATTTAGGTCAATTTCGATAAAAACATATTTTTTTTTTGTTTTTTTTTTCGATTTTTTAAATGCTTTTGAATATAAAAACATAAATGTTATTGTTAAAACTGTCGATTAAAATAAATTAGTACATTTTTTTTCGTAAAAAAATAGTTTACGTAAAGTAATCCTTGGCACTTTGATATCTGTCAATAAAAATGTCTAGACTAGACCCCATGAAGGGTGAAATCGCCATCGAAAAATCGTTTTGCTCTGAGTCACAATAAAATATGTTTTTTTTTATTTAGTTAGTAGTAATTCTGAAACTAGAAAAGTTTATACGACATTTTAGTCTCCAATTATGATCAGGAATTTATGGTTAAAATCTTTCGGGTTACTCAGATTCACCGTGTATATATCTTCAGTGATTTTGCTTGTATCGCAGACCTATTTTTCATATTATGTACCAAGTGAAGCAAGCTTGTTTTATTTTTAACCGACTTCAAGATTTAAAAGAAGGTTGTCAATTCGGTTGTATGTTGTTTAATTTTGTTTATTTTTTTTATGTTTGTTACTCAATAACTCCTTCATATATGAACCTATTGTAAAAAATATTTTTTTTATCGTAAGTATATACATACAGTTTGGTCCCGTTTTTGTACGCAGTTCTGATGACGGGATCCATGAGGAATCGAGAAAACTCCTCAAATCTATAGCGTTAGTGATTTAAATCTTTTTATCTAAAATATATATAAAATGAAATAAAAATGGAAAGAAAATGGAATAAAAATGGAATAAAATGAAATAAAAATGAAATAAAATGAAATAAAAATGAAATAAAAATGAAATAAAAATGAAATAAAAATGGAATAAAAATGATATAAAAATTAAAGAAAAATGAAATAAAAATGAAATAAAAATGAAATAAAAATGAAATAAAAATGAAATAAAAATGAAATAAAAATGAAATAAAAATGTAATAAAAATGAAATAAAAATGAAATAAAAATGAAATAAAAATGAAATAAAAATGAAATAAAAATGAAATAAAAATGAAATAAAAATGAAATAAAAATGAAATAAAAATGAAATAAAAATGAAATAAAAATGAAATAAAAATGAAATAAAAATGAAATAAAAATGAAATAAAAATGAAATAAAAATGAAATAAAAATGAAATAAAAATGACATAAAAATGAAATAAAAATGAAATAAAAATGAAATAAAAATGAAATAAAAATGAAATAAAAATGAAATAAAAATGAAATAAAAATGAAATAAAAATGAAATAAAAATGAAATAAAAATGAAATAAAAATGAAATAAAAATGAAATAAAAATGAAATAAAAATGAAATAAAAATGAAATAAAAATGAAATAAAAATGAAATAAAAATGAAATAAAAATGAAATAAAAATGAAATAAAAATGAAATAAAAATGAAATAAAAATGAAATAAAAATGAAATAAAAATGAAATAAAAATGAAATAAAAATGAAATAAAAATGAAATAAAAATGAAATAAAAATGAAATAAAAATGAAATAAAAATGAAATAAAAATGAAATAAAAATGAAATAAAAATGAAATAAAAATGAAATAAAAATGAAATAAAAATGAAATAAAAATGAAATAAAAATGAAATAAAAATGGAAAGAAAATGGAAAGAAAATGGAAATAAAAATGAAATAAAAATGAAATAAAAATGAAATAAAAATGAAATAAAAATGAAATAAAAATGAAATAAAAATGAAATAAAAATGAAATAAAAATGAAATAAAAATGAAATAAAAATGAAATAAAAATGAAATAAAAATGAAATAAAAATAGAATAAAAATGAAATAAAAATGAAATAAAAATGAAATAAAAATGAAATAAAAATGAAATAAAAATGAAATAAAAATGAAATAAAAATGAAATAAAAATGAAATAAAAATGAAATAAAAATGAAATAAAAATGAAATAAAAATGAAATAAAAATGAAATAAAAATGAAATAATAGTGAAATCAAAATGAAATCAAAATGAAATCAAAATGAAATCAAAATGAAATCAAAATGACATCAAACTGAAATCAAAATGAAATCAAAATGAATTCAAAACTAAATAAAAATTAACTTTTGTCTTTTTTGACTTATCACTTCACTTTACTTCACTTTATCCTATTCTATTTTATTTTATTTTATTTCACATGTGTATGGCTTTGTGTCGCGTTTTAATGACGGTCACGTGACTTTTATTCGCCTAGCGCCCATCCGCGAACCGACCGATAAAATGAAATAAAAATAAAACGGAAGTCCGTCCGGACCGTATGTCATATTATCCATTTTACTCGGAAATCATAAAACTTTACTAAAGCACGAAACGGTTAGATTTTTTATATATAATTGTAAAATTATTTTCATAACTCGTTAATCTTATAAAAATAATCCCACAAGCGGTACCCTTCAATTAACTGTAATTAATATAAAATACCAATAAAAAAAACCATTAATTTTTTTTATTAGGATTGTTTATTTTTATTATTTTGATTATACGAAGATCCAGTGCGTTCACAACCTCCCGTAAATGTATGTTACGGCATTAAAGTGCTACCGCTATAATTGTAGGTACTTGGCGCATCGTTCGTTATCTACAAGGTAAGCATAGGTTCCAAACAAAAAGTAGCATCGGTCTCTCGTACTATTATAAGGTTGAGTTGTGTATGCGATCGTGGCAACGCAGCGCACAGCCTCCCCCTTCGAACGCTAGAGTGACATTGAGGCTCACGGCTCGCGCATGGATTTACTGCACCAAATCGCCCTAAAAAGGGTTTTTGTTAAACGAAATCTTTAAATTAAACAAAAACAAACAATAAATTTTAAGATAAATATGTTTCCAATATTATGTCGGAAGAACCGTGAAAATATCTTTTGTAGTTTAGGAGCAGAAACAACTTTTATGTTGAAAACGTCCTGATTTAAATATTTTATTTTGCCATGATAATTACTTTTTTTCAAATATTTCAAACAAGAATTATATTAATAACATATCAATAAATACTATATACTATTTTCAAAATTTATGATTTGATAAATGACGAGCGTTAGGACGTTAAAAGTAACCATTTTACGTAATTTTAGGTAGGCACGCGCCTTAAACTCCCCAATGTCATAAACAGGAATCCCGATCTCGATGTTATTAGAGGCATCCGTGACGACATTGTACAGAATAAGCAGGAAGAGAATCCGTTACTATCACATTATAACTTTGTACCTCTTACCTCTGTTGATGTTGAAAGTTCTTTTCCGATGGATAAGTGGATTCTAAATATAAAAAGAAATTGTCTCAAAGTTGAAAATATTGAAAAACTTATGGTTATTTATTATAACTCTTTCAACAATGATAACAGTATTGATAATGATCATATTTTTGATGTTGATGATGATGATACAGATTGAAAGATGTTTATATAGTACAAATTTGTATACAATAAATGTTTTAAACGTATGATAATGAGTTTTTATTTCCATTACCTCGTTACACACATACACATTGCATTTTCGATCGATATTCTACACAGTGCTTCATATGCCACGACACGCATTTTTCGGCATTAAACTATTGAATTTTACTAATAAATTGGCCCCAAGTGTGAATTAGTGTAGATTATGTACTCTCACTAATCCCGGGAAATCCCGCGTTCAATAAAAATAAATAATGTTTTTTGGTGGTTGTAACCACTCTTAGTTAGGTCCTCCTACGAAGTTTAGGTATATAGGCACTACCTATTCCGAGCTCTGGTTATTAACAACGACCTCAACTAATGAACTGCATTGCCTCTACCATACATGCCTACTTATACTTATATCTTACTATATATTCATATACACGGTGAATCTGAGTAACCCAAAAGATTTTAACTATAAAATCCTGAGGTCATAAGGAGTAATAAAATAAATGTTATATGAATTTAGGTCAATTTCGATAAAAACATATTTTTTTTTTGTTTTTTTTTTCGATTTTTTAAATGCTTTTGAATATAAAAACATAAATGTTATTGTTAAAACTGTCGATTAAAAAAAATTAGTACATTTTTTTTCGTAAAAAAATAGTTTACGTAAAGTAATCCTTGGCACTTTGATATCTGTCAATAAAAATGTCTAGACTAGACCCCATGAAGGGTGAAATCGCCATCGAAAAATCGTTTTGCTCTGAGTCACAATAAAATATGTTTTTTTTTATTTAGTTAGTAGTAATTCTGAAACTAGAAAAGTTTATACGACATTTTAGTCTCCAATTATGATCAGGAATTTATGGTTAAAATCTTTCGGGTTACTCAGATTCACCGTGTATATATCTTCAGTGATTTTGCTTGTATCGCAGACCTATTTTTCATATTATGTACCAAGTGAAGCAAGCTTGTTTTATTTTTAACCGACTTCAAGATTTAAAAGAAGGTTGTCAATTCGGTTGTATGTTGTTTAATTTTGTTTTTTTTTTATGTTTGTTACTCAATAACTCCTTCATATATGAACCTATTGTAAAAAATACTTTTTTTATCGTAAGTATATACATACAGTTTGGTCCCGTTTTTGTACGCAGTTCTGATGACGGGATCCATGAGGAATCGAGTAAACTCCTCAAATCTATAGCGTTAGTGATTTAAATCTTTTTATCTAAAATATATATAAAATGAAATAAAAATGGAAAGAAAATGGAATAAAAATGGAATAAAATGAAATAAAAATGAAATAAAATGAAATAAAAATGAAATAAAAATGAAATAAAAATGATATAAAAATTAAAGAAAAATGAAATAAAAATGAAATAAAAATGAAATAAAAATGAAATAAAAATGAAATGAAAATGAAATAAAACTGAAATAAAAATGAAATAAAAATGAAATAAAAATGAAATAAAAATGAAATAAAAATGAAATAAAAATGAAATAAAAATGAAATAAAAATGAAATAAAAATGAAATAAAAATGAAATAAAAATGAAATAAAAATGAAATAAAAATGAAATAAAAATGAAATAAAAATGAAATAAAAATGAAATAAAAATGAAATAAAAATGAAATAAAAATGAAATAAAAATGAAATAAAAATGAAATAAAAATGAAATAAAAATGAAATAAAAATGAAATAAAAATAAAATAAAAATGAAAATGGAATGAAAATGGAATGAATATGGAATGAAAATGGAATGGACTGAAAATGGAATGAAAGTGGAATAAAAGTGAAATAAATATTAAATAAAAATGAAATCAAATTGAAATCAAAATGAAATCAAAATGAAATCAAAATGAAATCAAAATGAAATCAAAATGACATCAAAATGAATTCAAAACTAAATAAAAATTAACTTTTGTCTTTTTTGACTTATCACTTCACTTTACTTCACTTTATCCTATTCTATTTTATTATATTTCACATGTGTATGGCTTTGTGTCGCGTTTTAATGACGGTCACGTGACTTTTATTCACCTAGCGCCCATCCGCGAACCGACCGATAAAATGAAATAAAAATAAAACGGAAGTCCGTCCGGACCGTATGTCATATTATCCATTTTACTCGGAAATCATAAAACTTTACTAAAGCACGAAACGGTTAGATTTTTTATATATAATTGTAAAATTATTTTCATAACTCGTTAATCTTATAAAAATAATCCCACAAGCGGTACCCTTCAATTAACTGTAATTAATATAAAATACCAATAAAAAAACCATTTAATTTTTTTATTAGGATTGTTTATTTTTATTATTTTGATTATACGAAGATCCAGTGCGTTCACAACCTCCCGTAAATGTATGTTACGGCATTAAAGTGCTACCGCTATAATTGTAGGTACTTGGCGCATCGTTCGTTATCTACAAGGTAAGCATAGGTTCCAAACAAAAAGTAGCATCGGTCTCTCGTACTATTATAAGGTTGAGTTGTGTATGCGATCGTGGCAACGCAGCGCACAGCCTCCCCCTTCGAACGCTAGAGTGACATTGAGGCTCACGGCTCGCGCATGGATTTACTGCACCAAATCGCCCTAAAAAGGGTTTTTGTTAAACGAAATCTTTAAATTAAACAAAAACAAACAATAGATTTTAAGATAAATATGTTTCCAATATTATGTCGGAAGAACCGTGAAAATATCTTTTGTAGTTTAGGAGCAGAAGCAACTTTTATGTTGAAAACGTCCTGATTTAAATATTTTATTTTGCCATGATAATTACTTTTTTTCAAATATTTCAAACAAGAATTATATTAATAACATATCAATAAATACTATATACTATTTTCAAAATTTATGATTGGATAGATGACGAGCGTTAGGACGTTAAAAGTAACCATTTTACGTAATTTTAGGTAGGCACGCGCCTTAAACTCCCCAATGTCATAAACAGGAATCCCGATCTCGATGTTATTAGAGGCATCCGTGACGACATTGTACAGAATAAGCAGGAAGAGAATCCGTTACTATCACATTATAACTTTGTACCTCTTACCTCTGTTGATGTTGAAAGTTCTTTTCCGATGGATAAGTGGATTCTAAATATAAAAAGAAATTGTCTCAAAGTTGAAAATATTGAAAAACTTATGGTTATTTATTATAACTCTTTCAACAATGATGTTAACAATGATAACAGTATTGATAATGATCATATTTTTGATGTTGATGATGATGATACAGATTGAAAGATGTTTATATAGTACAAATTTGTATACAATAAATGTTTTAAACGTATGATAATGAGTTTTTATTTCCATTACCTCGTTACACACATACACATTGCATTTTCGATCGATATTCTACACAGTGCTTCATATGCCACGACACGCATTTTTCGGCATTAAACTATTGAATTTTACTAATAAATTGGCCCCAAGTGTGAATTAGTGTAGATTATGTACTCTCACTAATCCCGGGAAATCCCGCGTTCAATAAAAATAAATAATGTTTTTTGGTGGTTGTAACCACTCTTAGTTAGGTCCTCCTACGAAGTTTAGGTATATAGGCACTACCTATTCCGAGCTCTGGTTATTAACAACGACCTCAACTAATGAACTGCATTGCCTCTACCATACATGCCTACTTATACTTATATCTTACTATATATTCATATACACGGTGAATCTGAGTAACCCAAAAGATTTTAACTATAAAATCCTGAGGTCATAAGGAGTAATAAAATAAATGTTATATGAATTTAGGTCAATTTCGATAAAAACATATTTTTTTTTTGTTTTTTTTTTCGATTTTTTAAATGCTTTTGAATATAAAAACAAATGTTATTGTTAAAACTGTCGATTAAAATAAATTAGTACATTTTTTTTCGTAAGAAAATAGTTTACGTAAAGTAATCCTTGGCACTTTGATATCTGTCAATAAAAATGTCTAGACTAGACCCCATGAAGGGTGAAATCGCCATCGAAAAATCGTTTTGCTCTGAGTCACAATAAAATATGTTTTTTTTTATTTAGTTAGTAGTAATTCTGAAACTAGAAAAGTTTATACGACATTTTAGTCTCCAATTATGATCAGGAATTTATGGTTAAAATCTTTCGGGTTACTCAGATTCACCGTGTATATATCTTCAGTGATTTTGCTTGTATCGCAGACCTATTTTTCATATTATGTACCAAGTGAAGCAAGCTTGTTTTATTTTTAACCGACTTCAAGATTTAAAAGAAGGTTGTCAATTCGGTTGTATGTTGTTTAATTTTGTTTTTTTTTTATGTTTGTTACTCAATAACTCCTTCATATATGAACCTATTGTAAAAAATACTTTTTTTATCGTAAGTATATACATACAGTTTGGTCCCGTTTTTGTACGCAGTTCTGATGACGGGATCCATGAGGAATCGAGTAAACTCCTCAAATCTATAGCGTTAGTGATTTAAATCTTTTTATCTAAAATATATATAAAATGAAATAAAAATGGAAAGAAAATGGAATAAAAATGGAATAAAATGAAATAAAAATGAAATAAAATGAAATAAAAATGAAATAAAAATGAAATAAAAATGAAATAAAAATGATATAAAAATTAAAGAAAAATGAAATAAAAATGAAATAAAAATGAAATAAAAATGAAATAAAAATGAAATAAAAATGAAATAAAAATGAAATGAAAATGAAATGAAAATGAAATAAAACTGAAATAAAAATGAAATAAAAATGAAATAAAAATGAAATAAAAATGAAATAAAAATGAAATAAAAATGAAATAAAAATGAAATAAAAATGAAATAAAAATGAAATAAAAATGAAATAAAAATGAAATAAAAATGAAATAAAAATGAAATAAAAATGAAATAAAAATGAAATAAAAATGAAGTAAAAATGAAGTAAAAATGAAATAAAAATGAAATAAAAATGAAGTACAAATGAAATAAAAATGAAATAAAAATGAAATAAAAATGAAATAAAAATGAAATAAAAATGAAATAAAAATGAAATAAAAATGAAATAAAAATGAAATAAAAATGAAATAAAAATGAAATAAAAATGAAATAAAAATGAAATAAAAATGAAATAAAAATGAAGTAAAAATGAAATAAAAATGAAATAAAAATGAAATAAAAATGAAATAAAAATGAAATAAAAATGAAATAAAAATGAATTAAAAATGAAATAAAAATGAAGTAAAAATGAAATAAAACTGAAATCAAAATGAAATAAAAATGAAATAAAAATGAAATAAAAATGTAATAAAAATGAATTAAAAATGAAATAAAAATGAAATAAAAATGAAATAAAAATGAAATAAAAATGATATAAAAATGATATAAAAATGAAAGAAAAATGAAATAAAAATGATATAAAAATGAAATAAAAATGATATAAAAATGAAAGAAAAATGAAATAAAAATGAAATAAAAATGGAATAAAAATGAAATAAAAATGAAATAAAAATGAAATAAAAATGAAATAAAAATGAAATAAAAATGAAGTAAAAATGAAATAAAAATGAAATAAAAATGAAATAAAAATGAAATAAAAATGAAATAAAAATGAAATAAAAATGAATTAAAATGAAATAAAAATGAAATAAAAATGAAATAAAAATGAAGTAAAAATGAAATAAAAATGAAATAAAAATGAAATAAAAATGAAATAAAAATGAAATAAAAATGAAATAAAAATGAAATAAAAATGAAATAAAAATGAAATAAAAATGAAATAAAAATGAAATAAAAATGAAATAAAAATGAAATAAAAATGAAATAAAAATGAAATAAAAATGAAATAAAAATGAAATAAAAATGAAATAAAAATGAAATAAAAATGAAATAAAAATGAAATAAAAATGAAATAAAAATGAAATAAAAATGAAATAAAAATAGAATAAAAATGAAATAAAAATGAAATAAAAATGAAATAAAAATGAAATAAAAATGAAATAAAAATGAAATAAAAATGAAATAAAAATGAAATAAAAATGAAATAAAAATGAAATAAAAATGAAATAAAAATGAAATAAAAATGAAATAAAAATGAAATAAAAATGAAATAAAAATGAAATAAAAATGAAATAAAAATGAAATAAAAATGAAATAAAAATGAAATAATAGTGAAATCAAAATGAAATCAAAATGAAATCAAAATGAAATCAAAATGAAATCAAAATGACATCAAACTGAAATCAAAATGAAATCAAAATGAATTCAAAACTAAATAAAAATTAACTTTTGTCTTTTTTGACTTATCACTTCATTTTACTTCACTTTATCCTATTCTATTTTATTTTATTTTATTTCACATGTGTATGGCTTTGTGTCGCGTTTTAATGACGGTCACGTGACTTTTATTCGCCTAGCGCCCATCCGCGAACCGACCGATAAAATGAAATAAAAATAAAACGGAAGTCCGTCCGGACCGTATGTCATATTATCCATTTTACTCGGAAATCATAAAACTTTACTAAAGCACGAAACGGTTAGATTTTTTTTATTTTCATAACTCGTTAATCTTATAAAAATAATCCCACAAGCGGTACCCTTCAATTAACTGTAATTAATATAAAATACCAATAAAAAAAACCATTAATTTTTTTTATTAGGATTGTTTATTTTTATTATTTTGATTATACGAAGATCCAGTGCGTTCACAACCTCCCGTAAATGTATGTTACGGCATTAAAGTGCTACCGCTATAATTGTAGGTACTTGGCGCATCGTTCGTTATCTACAAGGTAAGCATAGGTTCCAAACAAAAAGTAGCATCGGTCTCTCGTACTATTATAAGGTTGAGTTGTGTATGCGATCGTGGCAACGCAGCGCACAGCCTCCCCCTTCGAACGCTAGAGTGACATTGAGGCTCACGGCTCGCGCATGGATTTACTGCACCAAATCGCCCTAAAAAGGGTTTTTGTTAAACGAAATCTTTAAATTAAACAAAAACAAACAATAAATTTTAAGATAAATATGTTTCCAATATTATGTCGGAAGAACCGTGAAAATATCTTTTGTAGTTTAGGAGCAGAAACAACTTTTATGTTGAAAACGTCCTGATTTAAATATTTTATTTTGCCATGATAATTACTTTTTTTCAAATATTTCAAACAAGAATTATATTAATAACATATCAATAAATACTATATACTATTTTCAAAATTTATGATTTGATAAATGACGAGCGTTAGGACGTTAAAAGTAACCATTTTACGTAATTTTAGGTAGGCACGCGCCTTAAACTCCCCAATGTCATAAACAGGAATCCCGATCTCGATGTTATTAGAGGCATCCGTGACGACATTGTACAGAATAAGCAGGAAGAGAATCCGTTACTATCACATTATAACTTTGTACCTCTTACCTCTGTTGATGTTGAAAGTTCTTTTCCGATGGATAAGTGGATTCTAAATATAAAAAGAAATTGTCTCAAAGTTGAAAATATTGAAAAACTTATGGTTATTTATTATAACTCTTTCAACAATGATGTTAACAATGATAACAGTATTGATAATGATCATATTTTTGATGTTGATGATGATGATACAGATTGAAAGATGTTTATATAGTACAAATTTGTATACAATAAATGTTTTAAACGTATGATAATGAGTTTTTATTTCCATTACCTCGTTACACACATACACATTGCATTTTCGATCGATATTCTACACAGTGCTTCATATGCCACGACACGCATTTTTCGGCATTAAACTATTGAATTTTACTAATAAATTGGCCCCAAGTGTGAATTAGTGTAGATTATGTACTCTCACTAATCCCGGGAAATCCCGCGTTCAATAAAAATAAATAATGTTTTTTGGTGGTTGTAACCACTCTTAGTTAGGTCCTCCTACGAAGTTTAGGTATATAGGCACTACCTATTCCGAGCTCTGGTTATTAACAACGACCTCAACTAATGAACTGCATTGCCTCTACCATACATGCCTACTTATACTTATATCTTACTATATATTCATATACACGGTGAATCTGAGTAACCCAAAAGATTTTAACTATAAAATCCTGAGGTCATAAGGAGTAATAAAATAAATGTTATATGAATTTAGGTCAATTTCGATAAAAACATATTTTTTTTTTGTTTTTTTTTTCGATTTTTTAAATGCTTTTGAATATAAAAACATAAATGTTATTGTTAAAACTGTCGATTAAAATAAATTAGTACATTTTTTTTCGTAAAAAAATAGTTTACGTAAAGTAATCCTTGGCACTTTGATATCTGTCAATAAAAATGTCTAGACTAGACCCCATGAAGGGTGAAATCGCCATCGAAAAATCGTTTTGCTCTGAGTCACAATAAAATATGTTTTTTTTTATTTAGTTAGTAGTAATTCTGAAACTAGAAAAGTTTATACGACATTTTAGTCTCCAATTATGATCAGGAATTTATGGTTAAAATCTTTCGGGTTACTCAGATTCACCGTGTATATATCTTCAGTGATTTTGCTTGTATCGCAGACCTATTTTTCATATTATGTACCAAGTGAATTTAAAAGAAGGTTGTCAATTCGGTTGTATGTTGTTTAATTTTGTTTTTTTTTTATGTTTGTTACTCAATAACTCCTTCATATATGAACCTATTGTAAAAAATACTTTTTTTATCGTAAGTATATACATACAGTTTGGTCCCGTTTTTGTACGCAGTTCTGATGACGGGATCCATGAGGAATCGAGTAAACTCCTCAAATCTATAGCGTTAGTGATTTAAATCTTTTTATCTAACATATATATAAAATGAAATAAAAATGGAAAGAAAATGGAATAAAAATGGAATAAAATGAAATAAAATGAAATAAAAATGAAATAAAAATGAAATAAAAATGAAATAAAAATGAAATAAAAATGATATAAAAATTAAAGAAAAATGAAATAAAAATGAAATAAAAATGAAATAAAAATGAAATAAAAATGAAATAAAAATGAAATGAAAATGAAATAAAACTGAAATAAAAATGAAATAAAAATGAAATAAAAATGAAATAAAAATGAAATAAAAATGAAATAAAAATGAAATAAAAATGAAATAAAAATGAAATAAAAATGAAATAAAAATGAAATAAAAATGAAATAAAAATGAAATAAAAATGAAATAAAAATGAAATAAAAATGAAATAAAAATGAAATAAAAATGAAATAAAAATGAAATAAAAATGAAATAAAAATGAAATAAAAATGAAATAAAAATGAAATAAAAATGAAATAAAAATGAAATAAAAATGAAATAAAAATGAAATAAAAATGAAATAAAAATAAAATAAAAATGAAAATGGAATGAAAATGGAATGAATATGGAATGAAAATGGAATGGACTGAAAATGGAATGAAAGTGGAATAAAAGTGAAATAAATATTAAATAAAAATGAAATCAAATTGAAATCAAAATGAAATCAAAATGAAATCAAAATGAAATCAAAATGAAATCAAAATGAAATCAAAATGACATCAAAATGAATTCAAAACTAAATAAAAATTAACTTTTGTCTTTTTTGACTTATCACTTCACTTTACTTCACTTTATCCTATTCTATTTTATTATATTTCACATGTGTATGGCTTTGTGTCGCGTTTTAATGACGGTCACGTGACTTTTATTCGCCTAGCGCCCATCCGCGAACCGACCGATAAAATGAAATAAAAATAAAACGGAAGTCCGTCCGGACCGTATGTCATATTATCCATTTTACTCGGAAATCATAAAACTTTACTAAAGCACGAAACGGTTAGATTTTTTATATATAATTGTAAAATTATTTTCATAACTCGTTAATCTTATAAAAATAATCCCACAAGCGGTACCCTTCAATTAACTGTAATTAATATAAAATACCAATAAAAAAACCATTTAATTTTTTTATTAGGATTGTTTATTTTTATTATTTTGATTATACGAAGATCCAGTGCGTTCACAACCTCCCGTAAATGTATGTTACGGCATTAAAGTGCTACCGCTATAATTGTAGGTACTTGGCGCATCGTTCGTTATCTACAAGGTAAGCATAGGTTCCAAACAAAAAGTAGCATCGGTCTCTCGTACTATTATAAGGTTGAGTTGTGTATGCGATCGTGGCAACGCAGCGCACAGCCTCCCCCTTCGAACGCTAGAGTGACATTGAGGCTCACGGCTCGCGCATGGATTTACTGCACCAAATCGCCCTAAAAAGGGTTTTTGTTAAACGAAATCTTTAAATTAAACAAAAACAAACAATAGATTTTAAGATAAATATGTTTCCAATATTATGTCGGAAGAACCGTGAAAATATCTTTTGTAGTTTAGGAGCAGAAGCAACTTTTATGTTGAAAACGTCCTGATTTAAATATTTTATTTTGCCATGATAATTACTTTTTTTCAAATATTTCAAACAAGAATTATATTAATAACATATCAATAAATACTATATACTATTTTCAAAATTTATGATTGGATAGATGACGAGCGTTAGGACGTTAAAAGTAACCATTTTACGTAATTTTAGGTAGGCACGCGCCTTAAACTCCCCAATGTCATAAACAGGAATCCCGATCTCGATGTTATTAGAGGCATCCGTGACGACATTGTACAGAATAAGCAGGAAGAGAATCCGTTACTATCACATTATAACTTTGTACCTCTTACCTCTGTTGATGTTGAAAGTTCTTTTCCGATGGATAAGTGGATTCTAAATATAAAAAGAAATTGTCTCAAAGTTGAAAATATTGAAAAACTTATGGTTATTTATTATAACTCTTTCAACAATGATGTTAACAATGATAACAGTATTGATAATGATCATATTTTTGATGTTGATGATGATGATACAGATTGAAAGATGTTTATATAGTACAAATTTGTATACAATAAATGTTTTAAACGTATGATAATGAGTTTTTATTTCCATTACCTCGTTACACACATACACATTGCATTTTCGATCGATATTCTACACAGTGCTTCATATGCCACGACACGCATTTTTCGGCATTAAACTATTGAATTTTACTAATAAATTGGCCCCAAGTGTGAATTAGTGTGATTATGTACTCTCACTAATCCCGGGAAATCCCGCGTTCAATAAAAATAAATAATGTTTTTTGGTGGTTGTAACCACTCTTAGTTAGGTCCTCCTACGAAGTTTAGGTATATAGGCACTACCTATTCCGAGCTCTGGTTATTAACAACGACCTCAACTAATGAACTGCATTGCCTCTACCATACATGCCTACTTATACTTATATCTTACTATATATTCATATACACGGTGAATCTGAGTAACCCAAAAGATTTTAACTATAAAATCCTGAGGTCATAAGGAGTAATAAAATAAATGTTATATGAATTTAGGTCAATTTCGATAAAAACATATTTTTTTTTTGTTTTTTTTTTCGATTTTTTAAATGCTTTTGAATATAAAAACAAATGTTATTGTTAAAACTGTCGATTAAAATAAATTAGTACATTTTTTTTCGTAAGAAAATAGTTTACGTAAAGTAATCCTTGGCACTTTGATATCTGTCAATAAAAATGTCTAGACTAGACCCCATGAAGGGTGAAATCGCCATCGAAAAATCGTTTTGCTCTGAGTCACAATAAAATATGTTTTTTTTTATTTAGTTAGTAGTAATTCTGAAACTAGAAAAGTTTATACGACATTTTAGTCTCCAATTATGATCAGGAATTTATGGTTAAAATCTTTCGGGTTACTCAGATTCACCGTGTATATATCTTCAGTGATTTTGCTTGTATCGCAGACCTATTTTTCATATTATGTACCAAGTGAAGCAAGCTTGTTTTATTTTTAACCGACTTCAAGATTTAAAAGAAGGTTGTCAATTCGGTTGTATGTTGTTTAATTTTGTTTTTTTTTTATGTTTGTTACTCAATAACTCCTTCATATATGAACCTATTGTAAAAAATACTTTTTTTATCGTAAGTATATACATACAGTTTGGTCCCGTTTTTGTACGCAGTTCTGATGACGGGATCCATGAGGAATCGAGTAAACTCCTCAAATCTATAGCGTTAGTGATTTAAATCTTTTTATCTAAAATATATATAAAATGAAATAAAAATGGAAAGAAAATGGAATAAAAATGGAATAAAATGAAATAAAAATGAAATAAAATGAAATAAAAATGAAATAAAAATGAAATAAAAATGAAATAAAAATGATATAAAAATTAAAGAAAAATGAAATAAAAATGAAATAAAAATGAAATAAAAATGAAATAAAAATGAAATAAAAATGAAATAAAAATGAAATGAAAATGAAATAAAACTGAAATAAAAATGAAATAAAAATGAAATAAAAATGAAATAAAAATGAAATAAAAATGAAATAAAAATGAAATAAAAATGAAATAAAAATGAAATAAAAATGAAATAAAAATGAAATAAAAATGAAATAAAAATGAAATAAAAATGAAATAAAAATGAAATAAAAATGAAATAAAAATGAAATAAAAATGAAATAAAAATGAAATAAAAATGAAATAAAAATGAAATAAAAATGAAATAAAAATGAAATAAAAATGAAATAAAAATGAAATAAAAATGAAATAAAAATGAAATAAAAATGAAGTAAAAATGAAGTAAAAATGAAATAAAAATGAAATAAAAATGAAGTACAAATGAAATAAAAATGAAATAAAAATGAAATAAAAATGAAATAAAAATGAAATAAAAATGAAATAAAAATGAAATAAAAATGAAATAAAAATGAAATAAAAATGAAATAAAAATGAAATAAAAATGAAATAAAAATGAAATAAAAATGAAATAAAAATGAAATAAAAATGAAATAAAAATGAAATAAAAATGAAGTAAAAATGAAATAAAAATGAAATAAAAATGAAATAAAAATGAAATAAAAATGAAATAAAAATGAAATAAAAATGAAATAAAAATGAATTAAAAATGAAATAAAAATGAAGTAAAAATGAAATAAAAATGAAATAAAAATGAAATAAAAATGAAATAAAAATGAAATAAAAATGAATTAAAAATGAAATAAAAATGAAATAAAAATGAAATAAAAATGAAATAAAAATGATATAAAAATGATATAAAAATGAAAGAAAAATGAAATAAAAATGATATAAAAATGAAATAAAAATGATATAAAAATGAAAGAAAAATGAAATAAAAATGAAATAAAAATGGAATAAAAATGAAATAAAAATGAAATAAAAATGAAATAAAAATGAAATAAAAATGAAATAAAAATGAAATAAAAATGAAGTAAAAATGAAATAAAAATGAAATAAAAATGAAATAAAAATGAAATAAAAATGAAATAAAAATGAATTAAAATGAAATAAAAATGAAATAAAAATGAAATAAAAATGAAGTAAAAATGAAATAAAAATGAAATAAAAATGAAATAAAAATGAAATAAAAATGAAATAAAAATGAAATAAAAATGAAATAAAAATGAAATAAAAATGAAATAAAAATGAAATAAAAATGAAATAAAAATGAAATAAAAATGAAATAAAAATGAAATAAAAATGGAAAGAAAATGGAAAGAAAATGGAAATAAAAATGAAATAAAAATGAAATAAAAATGAAATAAAAATGAAATTAAAATGAAATTAAAATGAAATTAAAATGAAATTAAAATTAAATTAAATTGAAATAAAAATGAAATAAAAATTAAATAAAAATTAAATAAAAATTAAATAAAAATGAAATAAAAATGAAATAAAAATGAAATAAAAATGAAATAAAAATGAAATAAAAATGAAATAAAAATAAAATAAAAATGAAATAAAAATGAAATAAAAATGAAATAAAAATTAAATAAAAATTAAATAAAAATTAAATAAAAATTAAATAAAAATGAAATAAAAATGAAATAAAAATGAAATAAAAATGAAATAAAAATGAAATAAAAATGAAATAAAAATGAAATAAAAATGAAATAAAAATGAAATAAAAATGAAATAAAAATGAAATAAAAATGAAATAAAAATGAAATAAAAATGAAATAAAAATGAAATAAAAATGAAATAAAAATGAAATAAAAATGAAATAAAAATGAAATAAAAATGAAATAAAAATGAAATAAAAATGAAATAAAAATGAAATAAAAATGAAATAAAAATGAAATAAAAATAGAATAAAAATGAAATAAAAATGAAATAAAAATGAAATAAAAATGAAATAAAAATGAAATAAAAATGAAATAAAAATGAAATAAAAATGAAATAAAAATGAAATAAAAATGAAATAAAAATGAAATAAAAATGAAATAAAAATGAAATAAAAATGAAATAAAAATGAAATAAAAATGAAATAAAAATGAAATAATAGTGAAATCAAAATGAAATCAAAATGAAATCAAAATGAAATCAAAATGAAATCAAAATGACATCAAACTGAAATCAAAATGAAATCAAAATGAATTCAAAACTAAATAAAAATTAACTTTTGTCTTTTTTGACTTATCACTTCATTTTACTTCACTTTATCCTATTCTATTTTATTTTATTTTATTTCACATGTGTATGGCTTTGTGTCGCGTTTTAATGACGGTCACGTGACTTTTATTCGCCTAGTGCCCATCCGCGAACCGACCGATAAAATGAAATAAAAATAAAACGGAAGTCCGTCCGGACCGTATGTCATATTATCCATTTTACTCGGAAATCATAAAACTTTACTAAAGCACGAAACGGTTAGATTTTTTTTATTTTCATAACTCGTTAATCTTATAAAAATAATCCCACAAGCGGTACCCTTCAATTAACTGTAATTAATATAAAATACCAATAAAAAAAACCATTAATTTTTTTTATTAGGATTGTTTATTTTTATTATTTTGATTATACGAAGATCCAGTGCGTTCACAACCTCCCGTAAATGTATGTTACGGCATTAAAGTGCTACCGCTATAATTGTAGGTACTTGGCGCATCGTTCGTTATCTACAAGGTAAGCATAGGTTCCAAACAAAAAGTAGCATCGGTCTCTCGTACTATTATAAGGTTGAGTTGTGTATGCGATCGTGGCAACGCAGCGCACAGCCTCCCCCTTCGAACGCTAGAGTGACATTGAGGCTCACGGCTCGCGCATGGATTTACTGCACCAAATCGCCCTAAAAAGGGTTTTTGTTAAACGAAATCTTTAAATTAAACAAAAACAAACAATAAATTTTAAGATAAATATGTTTCCAATATTATGTCGGAAGAACCGTGAAAATATCTTTTGTAGTTTAGGAGCAGAAACAACTTTTATGTTGAAAACGTCCTGATTTAAATATTTTATTTTGCCATGATAATTACTTTTTTTCAAATATTTCAAACAAGAATTATATTAATAACATATCAATAAATACTATATACTATTTTCAAAATTTATGATTTGATAAATGACGAGCGTTAGGACGTTAAAAGTAACCATTTTACGTAATTTTAGGTAGGCACGCGCCTTAAACTCCCCAATGTCATAAACAGGAATCCCGATCTCGATGTTATTAGAGGCATCCGTGACGACATTGTACAGAATAAGCAGGAAGAGAATCCGTTACTATCACATTATAACTTTGTACCTCTTACCTCTGTTGATGTTGAAAGTTCTTTTCCGATGGATAAGTGGATTCTAAATATAAAAAGAAATTGTCTCAAAGTTGAAAATATTGAAAAACTTATGGTTATTTATTATAACTCTTTCAACAATGATGTTAACAATGATAACAGTATTGATAATGATCATATTTTTGATGTTGATGATGATGATACAGATTGAAAGATGTTTATATAGTACAAATTTGTATACAATAAATGTTTTAAACGTATGATAATGAGTTTTTATTTCCATTACCTCGTTACACACATACACATTGCATTTTCGATCGATATTCTACACAGTGCTTCATATGCCACGACACGCATTTTTCGGCATTAAACTATTGAATTTTACTAATAAATTGGCCCCAAGTGTGAATTAGTGTAGATTATGTACTCTCACTAATCCCGGGAAATCCCGCGTTCAATAAAAATAAATAATGTTTTTTGGTGGTTGTAACCACTCTTAGTTAGGTCCTCCTACGAAGTTTAGGTATATAGGCACTACCTATTCCGAGCTCTGGTTATTAACAACGACCTCAACTAATGAACTGCATTGCCTCTACCATACATGCCTACTTATACTTATATCTTACTATATATTCATATACACGGTGAATCTGAGTAACCCAAAAGATTTTAACTATAAAATCCTGAGGTCATAAGGAGTAATAAAATAAATGTTATATGAATTTAGGTCAATTTCGATAAAAACATATTTTTTTTTTGTTTTTTTTTTCGATTTTTTAAATGCTTTTGAATATAAAAACATAAATGTTATTGTTAAAACTGTCGATTAAAATAAATTAGTACATTTTTTTTCGTAAAAAAATAGTTTACGTAAAGTAATCCTTGGCACTTTGATATCTGTCAATAAAAATGTCTAGACTAGACCCCATGAAGGGTGAAATCGCCATCGAAAAATCGTTTTGCTCTGAGTCACAATAAAATATGTTTTTTTTTATTTAGTTAGTAGTAATTCTGAAACTAGAAAAGTTTATACGACATTTTAGTCTCCAATTATGATCAGGAATTTATGGTTAAAATCTTTCGGGTTACTCAGATTCACCGTGTATATATCTTCAGTGATTTTGCTTGTATCGCAGACCTATTTTTCATATTATGTACCAAGTGAAGCAAGCTTGTTTTATTTTTAACCGACTTCAAGATTTAAAAGAAGGTTGTCAATTCGGTTGTATGTTGTTTAATTTTGTTTTTTTTTTATGTTTGTTACTCAATAACTCCTTCATATATGAACCTATTGTAAAAAATACTTTTTTTATCGTAAGTATATACATACAGTTTGGTCCCGTTTTTGTACGCAGTTCTGATGACGGGATCCATGAGGAATCGAGTAAACTCCTCAAATCTATAGCGTTAGTGATTTAAATCTTTTTATCTAAAATATATATAAAATGAAATAAAAATGGAAAGAAAATGGAATAAAAATGGAATAAAATGAAATAAAAATGAAATAAAATGAAATAAAAATGAAATAAAAATGAAATAAAAATGAAATAAAAATGATATAAAAATTAAAGAAAAATGAAATAAAAATGAAATAAAAATGAAATAAAAATGAAATAAAAATGAAATAAAAATGAAATGAAAATGAAATAAAACTGAAATAAAAATGAAATAAAAATGAAATAAAAATGAAATAAAAATGAAATAAAAATGAAATAAAAATGAAATAAAAATGAAATAAAAATGAAATAAAAATGAAATAAAAATGAAATAAAAATGAAATAAAAATGAAATAAAAATGAAATAAAAATGAAATAAAAATGAAATAAAAATGAAATAAAAATGAAATAAAAATGAAATAAAAATGAAATAAAAATGAAATAAAAATGAAATAAAAATGAAATAAAAATAAAATAAAAATGAAAATGGAATGAAAATGGAATGAATATGGAATGAAAATGGAATGGACTGAAAATGGAATGAAAGTGGAATAAAAGTGAAATAAATATTAAATAAAAATGAAATCAAATTGAAATCAAAATGAAATCAAAATGAAATCAAAATGAAATCAAAATGAAATCAAAATGAAATCAAAATGAAATCAAAATGACATCAAAATGAATTCAAAACTAAATAAAAATTAACTTTTGTCTTTTTTGACTTATCACTTCACTTTACTTCACTTTATCCTATTCTATTTTATTATATTTCACATGTGTATGGCTTTGTGTCGCGTTTTAATGACGGTCACGTGACTTTTATTCGCCTAGCGCCCATCCGCGAACCGACCGATAAAATGAAATAAAAATAAAACGGAAGTCCGTCCGGACCGTATGTCATATTATCCATTTTACTCGGAAATCATAAAACTTTACTAAAGCACGAAACGGTTAGATTTTTTATATATAATTGTAAAATTATTTTCATAACTCGTTAATCTTATAAAAATAATCCCACAAGCGGTACCCTTCAATTAACTGTAATTAATATAAAATACCAATAAAAAAACCATTTAATTTTTTTATTAGGATTGTTTATTTTTATTATTTTGATTATACGAAGATCCAGTGCGTTCACAACCTCCCGTAAATGTATGTTACGGCATTAAAGTGCTACCGCTATAATTGTAGGTACTTGGCGCATCGTTCGTTATCTACAAGGTAAGCATAGGTTCCAAACAAAAAGTAGCATCGGTCTCTCGTACTATTATAAGGTTGAGTTGTGTATGCGATCGTGGCAACGCAGCGCACAGCCTCCCCCTTCGAACGCTAGAGTGACATTGAGGCTCACGGCTCGCGCATGGATTTACTGCACCAAATCGCCCTAAAAAGGGTTTTTGTTAAACGAAATCTTTAAATTAAACAAAAACAAACAATAGATTTTAAGATAAATATGTTTCCAATATTATGTCGGAAGAACCGTGAAAATATCTTTTGTAGTTTAGGAGCAGAAGCAACTTTTATGTTGAAAACGTCCTGATTTAAATATTTTATTTTGCCATGATAATTACTTTTTTTCAAATATTTCAAACAAGAATTATATTAATAACATATCAATAAATACTATATACTATTTTCAAAATTTATGATTGGATAGATGACGAGCGTTAGGACGTTAAAAGTAACCATTTTACGTAATTTTAGGTAGGCACGCGCCTTAAACTCCCCAATGTCATAAACAGGAATCCCGATCTCGATGTTATTAGAGGCATCCGTGACGACATTGTACAGAATAAGCAGGAAGAGAATCCGTTACTATCACATTATAACTTTGTACCTCTTACCTCTGTTGATGTTGAAAGTTCTTTTCCGATGGATAAGTGGATTCTAAATATAAAAAGAAATTGTCTCAAAGTTGAAAATATTGAAAAACTTATGGTTATTTATTATAACTCTTTCAACAATGATGTTAACAATGATAACAGTATTGATAATGATCATATTTTTGATGTTGATGATGATGATACAGATTGAAAGATGTTTATATAGTACAAATTTGTATACAATAAATGTTTTAAACGTATGATAATGAGTTTTTATTTCCATTACCTCGTTACACACATACACATTGCATTTTCGATCGATATTCTACACAGTGCTTCATATGCCACGACACGCATTTTTCGGCATTAAACTATTGAATTTTACTAATAAATTGGCCCCAAGTGTGAATTAGTGTAGATTATGTACTCTCACTAATCCCGGGAAATCCCGCGTTCAATAAAAATAAATAATGTTTTTTGGTGGTTGTAACCACTCTTAGTTAGGTCCTCCTACGAAGTTTAGGTATATAGGCACTACCTATTCCGAGCTCTGGTTATTAACAACGACCTCAACTAATGAACTGCATTGCCTCTACCATACATGCCTACTTATACTTATATCTTACTATATATTCATATACACGGTGAATCTGAGTAACCCAAAAGATTTTAACTATAAAATCCTGAGGTCATAAGGAGTAATAAAATAAATGTTATATGAATTTAGGTCAATTTCGATAAAAACATATTTTTTTTTTGTTTTTTTTTTCGATTTTTTAAATGCTTTTGAATATAAAAACAAATGTTATTGTTAAAACTGTCGATTAAAATAAATTAGTACATTTTTTTTCGTAAGAAAATAGTTTACGTAAAGTAATCCTTGGCACTTTGATATCTGTCAATAAAAATGTCTAGACTAGACCCCATGAAGGGTGAAATCGCCATCGAAAAATCGTTTTGCTCTGAGTCACAATAAAATATGTTTTTTTTTATTTAGTTAGTAGTAATTCTGAAACTAGAAAAGTTTATACGACATTTTAGTCTCCAATTATGATCAGGAATTTATGGTTAAAATCTTTCGGGTTACTCAGATTCACCGTGTGATCTTCAGTGATTTTGCTTGTATCGCAGACCTATTTTTCATATTATGTACCAAGTGAAGCAAGCTTGTTTTATTTTAAACCGACTTCAAGATTTAAAAGAAGGTTGTCAATTCGGTTGTATGTTGTTTAATTTTGTTTTTTTTTATGTTTGTTACTCAATAACTCCTTCATATATGAACCTATTGTAAAAAATACTTTTTTTATCGTAAGTATATACATACAGTTTGGTCCCGTTTTTGTACGCAGTTCTCATGACGGGATCCATGAGGAATCGAGAAAACTCCTCAAATCTATAGCGTTAGTGATTTTAATTTTTTTATCTAAAATATATATAAAATGAAATAAAAATGGAAAGAAAATGGAAATAAAAATGAAATAAAAATGAAATAAAAATGAAGTAAAAATGAAGTAAAAATGAAATAAAAATGAAATAAAAATGAAATAAAAATGAAATAAAAATGAAATAAAAATGAAATAAAAATGAAATAAAAATGAAATAAAAATGAAATAAAAATGAAATAAAAATGAAATAAAAATGAAATAAAAATGAAATAAAAATGAAATAAAAATGAAATAAAAATGAAATAAAAATGAAATAAAAATGAAATAAAAATGAAATAAAAATGAAATAAAAATGAAATAAAAATGAAATAAAAATGAAATAAAAATGAAATAAAAATGAAATAAAAATGAAATAAAAATGAAATAAAAATGAAATAAAAATGAAATAAAAATGAAATAAAAATGAAATAAAAATGAAATAAAAATGAAATAAAAATGAAATAAAAATGAAATAAAAATGAAATAAAAATGAAATAAAAATGAAATAAAAATGAAATAAAAATGAAATAAAAATGAAATAAAAATGAAATAAAAATGAAATAAAAATGAAATAAAAATGAAATAAAAATGAAATAAAAATGAAATAAAAATGAAATAAAAAAGGAATAAAAATGAAATAAAAATGAAATAAAAATGAAATAAAAATGAAATAAAAATGAAATAAAAATGAAATAAAAATGAAATAAAAATGAAATAAAAATGAAATAAGAATGAAATAAGAATGAAATAAGAATGAAATAAGAATGAAATAAGAATGAAATAAGAATGAAATAAAAATGAAATAAAAATGAAATAAAAATGAAATAAAAATGAAATAAAAATGAAATAAAAATGAAATAAAAATGAAATAAAAATGAAATAAAAATGAAATAAAAATGAAATAAAAATAAAATAAAAATGAAATAAAAATGAAATAAAAATGAAATAAAAATGAAATTAAAATGAAATTAAAATGAAATTAAAATGAAATAAAAATGAAATAAAAATGAAATAAAAATGAAAATAGAATGAATATGGAATGAAAATGGAATGGACTGAAAATGAAATGAAAGTGGAATAAAAGTGAAATAAAAATGAAATAAAAATGAAATAAAAATGAAATAAAAATGAAATAAAAATGAAATAAAAATGAAATAAAAATGAAATAAAAATGAAATAAAAATGAAATAAAAATGAAATAAAAATGAAATAAAAATGAAATAAAAATGAAATAAAAATGAAATAAAAATGAAATAAAAATGAAATAAAAATGAAATAAAAATGAAATAAAAATGAAATAAAAATGAAATAAAAATGAAATAAAAATGAAATAAAAATGAAATAAAAATGAAATAAAAATGAAATAAAAATGAAATAAAAATGAAATAAAAATGAAATAAAAATGAAATAAAAATGAAATAAAAATGAAATAAAAATGAAATAAAAATGAAATAAAAATGAAATAAAAATGAAATAAAAATGAAATAAAAATGAAATAAAAATGAAATAAAAATGAAATAAAAATGAAATAAAAATGAAATAAAAATGAAATAAAAATGAAATAAAAATGAAATAAAAATGAAATAAAAATGAAATAAAAATGAAATAAAAATGAAATAAAAATGAAATAAAAATGAAATAAAAATGAAATAAAAATGAAATAAAAATGAAATAAAAATGAAATAAAAATGAAATAAAAATGAAATAAAAATGAAATAAAAATGAAATAAAAATGAAATAAAAATGAAATAAAAATGAAATAAAAATGAAATAAAAATGAAATAAAAATGAAATAAAAATGAAATAAAAATGAAATAAAAATGAAATAAAAATGAAATAAAAATGAAATAAAAATGAAATAAAAATGAAATAAAAATGAAGTAAAAATGAAATAAAAATGAAATAAAAATGAAATAAAAATGAAATAAAAATGAAATAAAAATGAAATAAAAATGAAATAAAAATGAATTAAAAATGAAATAAAAATGAAATAAAAATGAAATAAAAATGAAATAAAAATGAAATAAAAATGAAATAAAAATGAAATAAAAATGAAATAAAAATGAAATAAAAATGAAATAAAAATGAAATAAAAATGAAATAAAAATGAAATAAAAATGAAATAAAAATGAAATAAAAATGAAATAAAAATGAAATAAAAATGAAATAAAAATGAAATAAAAATGAAATAAAAATGAAATAAAAATGAAATAAAAATGAAATAAAAATGAAATAAAAATGAAATAAAAATGAAATAAAAATGAAATAAAAATGAAATAAAAATGAAATAAAAATGAAATAAAAATGAAATAAAAATGAAATAAAAATGAAGTAAAAATGAAATAAAAATGAAATAAAAATGAAATAAAAATGAAATAAAAATGAAATAAAAATGAAATAAAAATGAAATAAAAATGAAATAAAAATAGAATAAAAATGAAATAAAAATGAAATTAAAATGAAATTAAAATGAAATTAAAATGAAATTAAAATGAAATTAAAATGAAATTAAAATGAAATTAAAATGAAATTAAAATGAAATTAAAATGAAATTAAAATGAAATTAAAATGAAATTAAAATGAAATTAAAATGAAATAAAAATGAAATAAAAATGAAATAAAAATGAAATAAAAATGAAATAAAAATGAAATAAAAATGAAATAAAAATGAAATAAAAATGAAATAAAAATGAAATAAAAATGAAATAAAAATGAAATAAAAATGAAATAAAAATGAAATAAAAATGAAATAAAAATGAAATAAAAATGAAATAAAAATGAAATAAAAATGAAATAAAAATGAAATAAAAATGAAATAAAAATGAAATAAAAATGAAATAAAAATGAAATAAAAATGAAATAAAAATGAAATAAAAATGAAATAAAAATGAAATAAAAATGAAATAAAAATGAAATAAAAATGAAATAAAAATGAAATAAAAATGAAATAAAAATGAAATAAAAATGAAATAAAAATGAAATAAAAATGAAATAAAAATGAAATAAAAATGAAATAAAAATGAAATAAAAATGAAATAAAAATAGAATAAAAATGAAATAAAAATGAAATTAAAATGAAATTAAAATGAAATTAAAATGAAATTAAAATGAAATTAAAATGAAATTAAAATGAAATTAAAATGAAATTAAAATGAAATTAAAATGAAATTAAAATGAAATTAAAATGAAATAAAAATGAAATAAAAATGAAATAAAAATGAAATAAAAATGAAATAAAAATGAAATAAAAATGAAATAAAAATGAAATAAAAATGAAATAAAAATGAAATAAAAATGAAATAAAAATGAAATAAAAATGAAATAAAAATGAAATAAAAATGAAATAAAAATGAAATAAAAATGAAATAAAAATGAAATAAAAATGAAATAAAAATGAAAATGGAATGAATATGGAATGAAAATGGAATGGACTGAAAATGGAATGAAAGTGGAATAAAAGTGAAATAAAAATGAAATAAAAATTAAATCAAATTGAAATCAAAATGAAATCAAAATGAAATCAAAATGAAATCAAAATGAAATCAAAATGACATCAAACTGAAATCAAAATGAAATCAAAACTAAATAAAAATTAACTTTTGTCTTTTTTGACTTATCACTTCACTTTACTTCACTTTATCCTAGTCTATTTTATTTTATTTTATTTCACATGTGTATGGCTTTGTGTCGCGTTTTAATGACGGTCACGTGACTTTTATTCGCCTAGCGCCCATCCGCGAACCGACCGATAAAATGAAATAAAAATAAAACGGAAGTCCGTCCGGACCGTATGTCATATTATCCATTTTACTCGGAAATCATAAAACTTTACTAAAGCACGAAACGGTTAGATTTTTTTATATATAATTGTAAAATTAATTTCATAACTCGTTAATCTTATAAAAACAATCCCACAAGCGGTACCCTTCAATTAACTGTAATTAATATAAAATACCAATAAAAAAAACCATTAATTTTTTTTATTAGGATTGTTTATTTTTATTATTTTGATTATACGAAGATCCAGTGCGTTCACAACCTCCCGTAAATGTATGTTACGGCATTAAAGTGCTACCGCTATAATTGTAGGTACTTGGCGCATCGTTCGTTATCTACAAGGTAAGCATAGGTTCCAAACAAAAAGTAGCATCGGTCTCTCGTACTATTATAAGGTTGAGTTGTGTATGCGATCGTGGCAACGCAGCGCACAGCCTCCCCTTCGAACGCTAGAGTGACACTGAGGCTCACGGCTCGCGCATGGATTTACTGCACCAAATCGCCCTAAAAAGGGTTTTTGTTAAACGAAATCTTTAAATTAAACAAAAACAAACAATAAATTTGAAGATAAATATGTTTCCAATATTATGTCGGAAGAACCGTGAAAATATATTTTGTAGTTTAGGAGCAGAAGCAACTTTTATGTTGAAAACGTCCTGATTTAAATATTTTATTTTGCCATGATAATTACTTTTTTTCAAATATTTTAAACAAGAATTATATTAATAACATATCAATAAATACTATATACTATTTTCAAAATTTATGATTGGATAGATTACGAGCGTTAGGACGTTAAAAGTAACCATTTTACGTAATTTTAGGTAGGCACGCGCCTTAAACTCCCCAATGTCATAAACAGGGCCCTATTTAATAAACATTACAAGTCGACAATTCTGTAAATAAGTGACATATTTGTTAAATTTATCTACAAGTGCTGTTTAATAAATCCTACAAATAAGTAAGAAGGTTACAAGAAAATAACTTACAATTATTACCATTGTAAACATTGTTTAATAAACGTTTACATATGTAAAAAACGCCTGTCGATTTCAATGACAATTTGTACTTACAAAATTGTAATTGTGAGCTACAATTTACATAAAATGTAAGTTTTTGCTACAAGTTCTTAATATATGAGGGTAGTCCTTATTTGTTACTCATTAAAATTATTGAATTGGTTTACCTATTGAAATGATGGATAACAATAACAAAATTACTATTTTATCTCTAATATACGAGAATAAAGATATATTATTCGGTCGGTTTAGTGAGACTTTAACCCATGAAATAAAAATCAAGAAGTGGAAAGATATTGCCGAACAACTACAATCATTAAGTATTTATAACAAAGACTGGAAGTACCTACGTGACACAACATGGCAAAACGTCAGAAAAAGGACTATCGTAAGTAATTTCAATCACATCAATCGATAGGTCTTTAAAAATAACATTGAGTTTTTTGATTAAGTGGATATTCAGAAATAATGACTTCGAAAGCCTAAAAAATTGTGCCCCCCCCCCCCTGTCTTTTGAACCGTAAGTCGAAAAGTTATGTGAAAATTCAAGAAGATACACATTCTTTCAACGAAAATTATTTTGCACATTATCGGTTTAGGCGTTTTTGAGTTATCTCCAAAAAACTACGTACTTAGGCAGATACGACCTTGCGATAATAATTTATTCGATAGTTGCTAGTGTAGCTACGGCTGATTTTTATAAATAATGATACGGAACCCTTCATGTCCGACTCGCACTTGGCCGGTTTTTTTATACCACGATGGATGCACTTTGCAGACTCATCATAAACTTCTACACTCTGCTTTTTCAAACTGTTATTAAAGTACCTTATTTTAATATTTTTTAAGGAAAAAAGGGACAATCGTCAGCAGACGGGATCGGGAGGAGGGAAAAAATGCAGATATGACGATGTTGACGAACTCGTACTAAAAATAATCGGGAAAGATTCTCCTGTCATAGAAGGTCTTCGTGTGCCGGAATCATCCGGTACAAATCTAGCACAAGTTCAAGAATCTGAGCCGAGTACAACTGTGTGTGATTCACCTGTTCAACAAACTCCAACCCAATTACCTCGTGCACCTATTAGGAAAAGATATCACAGTATGTCGATAAATGAAGCAAATGAGTCCCAAGCATACAATGATCTCAAGACGAAAAAAATGGAAGTAGAATTAAAATTGGCTAATGAAAAACTAGAAATTGCAAAGCGTGAACGACATAAGTTAGATTTGGAAATATTAAAACTGGAGAGGGAGTTGAACATACAGCAGCCATCTAATTTCACATTACCATTTTATCTACAAAATGTAGTTGTTGAATCTACTTCTCCAATTGTTATCAATGCTTTGGGGGCAGATCAAGCAAACGGAGCAGATAATTTACTGACCAATAGCCTAGACACATTTTTTATGCAGTTACGTACCGTTGCTTTGGTTACTCCATGTGCATCTGCTACTACATGGTACTGAGAGCCACAGCCCATCCAGTGCAATGTACACAAAATCTGTTGAGTCGGCGTAAGGGCTGCATTTCTTTTTGTATCATGTTCAAGATCATGCCCTATTTTTAAAAGTAAATATTCGACGGTAGACTTGCAGTACAATTATGTGTTTAATAAAGTACATTTCCATACAAAATTGTAAACAATCACCTGTAAGGTGAAAATGTTTATTAAACAGAATTATGTAAAATTGTAGCTACAATTATACAATTTTGTACATTTTCCACCATGACAAATTTGTAACTTATAATTTTTATTAAACAGAAACTTGTAGAATTGTAACTTGTAAGGTACAATTTACGATTTACAATTTGTAATGTTTATTAAACAGGGCCCAGGAATCCCGATCTCGATGTTATTAGAGGCATCCGTGACGACATTGTACAGAATAAGCAGGAAGAGAATCCGTTACTATCACATTATAACTTTGTACCTCTTACCTCTGTTGATGTTGAAAGTTCTTTTCCGATGGATAAGTGGATTCTAAATATAAAAAGAAATTGTCTCAAAGTTGAAAATATTGAAAAACTTATGGTTATTTATTATAACTCTTTCAACAATGATGTTAACAATGATAACAGTATTGATAATGATCATATTTTTGATGTTGATGATGATGATACAGATTGAAAGATGTTTATATAGTACAAATTTGTATACAATAAATGTTTTAAACGTATGATAATGAGTTTTTATTTCCATTACCTCGTTACACACATACACATTGCATTTTCGATCGATATTCTACACAGTGCTTCATATGCCACGACACGCATTTTTCGGCATTAAACTATTGAATTTTACTAATAAATTGGCCCCAAGTGTGAATTAGTGTAGATTATGTACTCTCACTAATCCCGGGAAATCCCGCGTTCAATAAAAATAAATAATGTTTTTTGGTGGTTGTAACCACTCTTAGTTAGGTCCTCCTACGAAGTTTAGGTATATAGGCACTACCTATTCCGAGCTCTGGTTATTAACAACGACCTCAACTAATGAACTGCATTGCCTCTACCATACATGCCTACTTATACTTATATCTTACTATATATTCATATACACGGTGAATCTGAGTAACCCAAAAGATTTTAACTATAAAATCCTGAGGTCATAAGGAGTAATAAAATAAATGTTATATGAATTTAGGTCAATTTCGATAAAAACATATTTTTTTTTTGTTTTTTTTTTCGATTTTTTAAATGCTTTTGAATATAAAAACATAAATGTTATTGTTAAAACTGTCGATTAAAAAAAATTAGTACATTTTTTTTCGTAAAAAAATAGTTTACGTAAAGTAATCCTTGGCACTTTGATATCTGTCAATAAAAATGTCTAGACTAGACCCCATGAAGGGTGAAATCGCCATCGAAAAATCGTTTTGCTCTGAGTCACAATAAAATATGTTTTTTTTTATTTAGTTAGTAGTAATTCTGAAACTAGAAAAGTTTATACGACATTTTAGTCTCCAATTATGATCAGGAATTTATGGTTAAAATCTTTCGGGTTACTCAGATTCACCGTGTATATATCTTCAGTGATTTTGCTTGAATCGCAGACCTATTTTTCATATTATGTACCAAGTGAAGCAAGCTTGTTTTATTTTTAACCGACTTCAAGATTTAAAAGAAGGTTGTCAATTCGGTTGTATGTTGTTTAATTTTGTTTTTTTTTTATGTTTGTTACTCAATAACTCCTTCATATATGAACCTATTGTAAAAAATACTTTTTTTATCGTAAGTATATACATACAGTTTGGTCCCGTTTTTGTACGCAGTTCTGATGACGGGATCCATGAGGAATCGAGTAAACTCCTCAAATCTATAGCGTTAGTGATTTAAATCTTTTTATCTAAAATATATATAAAATGAAATAAAAATGGAAAGAAAATGGAATAAAAATGGAATAAAATGAAATAAAAATGAAATAAAATGAAATAAAAATGAAATAAAAATGAAATAAAAATGAAATAAAAATGATATAAAAATTAAAGAAAAATGAAATAAAAATGAAATAAAAATGAAATAAAAATGAAATAAAAATGAAATGAAAATGAAATAAAACTGAAATAAAAATGAAATAAAAATGAAATAAAAATGAAATAAAAATGAAATAAAAATGAAATAAAAATGAAATAAAAATGAAATAAAAATGAAATAAAAATGAAATAAAAATGAAATAAAAATGAAATAAAAATGAAATAAAAATGAAATAAAAATGAAATAAAAATGAAATAAAAATGAAATAAAAATGAAATAAAAATGAAATAAAAATGAAATAAAAATGAAATAAAAATGAAATAAAAATGAAATAAAAATGAAATAAAAATAAAATAAAAATGAAAATGGAATGAAAATGGAATGAATATGGAATGAAAATGGAATGGACTGAAAATGGAATGAAAGTGGAATAAAAGTGAAATAAATATTAAATAAAAATGAAATCAAATTGAAATCAAAATGAAATCAAAATGAAATCAAAATGAAATCAAAATGAAATCAAAATGACATCAAAATGAATTCAAAACTAAATAAAAATTAACTTTTGTCTTTTTTGACTTATCACTTCACTTTACTTCACTTTATCCTATTCTATTTTATTATATTTCACATGTGTATGGCTTTGTGTCGCGTTTTAATGACGGTCACGTGACTTTTATTCGCCTAGCGCCCATCCGCGAACCGACCGATAAAATGAAATAAAAATAAAACGGAAGTCCGTCCGGACCGTATGTCATATTATCCATTTTACTCGGAAATCATAAAACTTTACTAAAGCACGAAACGGTTAGATTTTTTATATATAATTGTAAAATTATTTTCATAACTCGTTAATCTTATAAAAATAATCCCACAAGCGGTACCCTTCAATTAACTGTAATTAATATAAAATACCAATAAAAAAACCATTTAATTTTTTTATTAGGATTGTTTATTTTTATTATTTTGATTATACGAAGATCCAGTGCGTTCACAACCTCCCGTAAATGTATGTTACGGCATTAAAGTGCTACCGCTATAATTGTAGGTACTTGGCGCATCGTTCGTTATCTACAAGGTAAGCATAGGTTCCAAACAAAAAGTAGCATCGGTCTCTCGTACTATTATAAGGTTGAGTTGTGTATGCGATCGTGGCAACGCAGCGCACAGCCTCCCCCTTCGAACGCTAGAGTGACATTGAGGCTCACGGCTCGCGCATGGATTTACTGCACCAAATCGCCCTAAAAAGGGTTTTTGTTAAACGAAATCTTTAAATTAAACAAAAACAAACAATAGATTTTAAGATAAATATGTTTCCAATATTATGTCGGAAGAACCGTGAAAATATCTTTTGTAGTTTAGGAGCAGAAGCAACTTTTATGTTGAAAACGTCCTGATTTAAATATTTTATTTTGCCATGATAATTACTTTTTTTCAAATATTTCAAACAAGAATTATATTAATAACATATCAATAAATACTATATACTATTTTCAAAATTTATGATTGGATAGATGACGAGCGTTAGGACGTTAAAAGTAACCATTTTACGTAATTTTAGGTAGGCACGCGCCTTAAACTCCCCAATGTCATAAACAGGAATCCCGATCTCGATGTTATTAGAGGCATCCGTGACGACATTGTACAGAATAAGCAGGAAGAGAATCCGTTACTATCACATTATAACTTTGTACCTCTTACCTCTGTTGATGTTGAAAGTTCTTTTCCGATGGATAAGTGGATTCTAAATATAAAAAGAAATTGTCTCAAAGTTGAAAATATTGAAAAACTTATGGTTATTTATTATAACTCTTTCAACAATGATGTTAACAATGATAACAGTATTGATAATGATCATATTTTTGATGTTGATGATGATGATACAGATTGAAAGATGTTTATATAGTACAAATTTGTATACAATAAATGTTTTAAACGTATGATAATGAGTTTTTATTTCCATTACCTCGTTACACACATACACATTGCATTTTCGATCGATATTCTACACAGTGCTTCATATGCCACGACACGCATTTTTCGGCATTAAACTATTGAATTTTACTAATAAATTGGCCCCAAGTGTGAATTAGTGTAGATTATGTACTCTCACTAATCCCGGGAAATCCCGCGTTCAATAAAAATAAATAATGTTTTTTGGTGGTTGTAACCACTCTTAGTTAGGTCCTCCTACGAAGTTTAGGTATATAGGCACTACCTATTCCGAGCTCTGGTTATTAACAACGACCTCAACTAATGAACTGCATTGCCTCTACCATACATGCCTACTTATACTTATATCTTACTATATATTCATATACACGGTGAATCTGAGTAACCCAAAAGATTTTAACTATAAAATCCTGAGGTCATAAGGAGTAATAAAATAAATGTTATATGAATTTAGGTCAATTTCGATAAAAACATATTTTTTTTTTGTTTTTTTTTTCGATTTTTTAAATGCTTTTGAATATAAAAACATAAATGTTATTGTTAAAACTGTCGATTAAAATAAATTAGTACATTTTTTTTCGTAAAAAAATAGTTTACGTAAAGTAATCCTTGGCACTTTGATATCTGTCAATAAAAATGTCTAGACTAGACCCCATGAAGGGTGAAATCGCCATCGAAAAATCGTTTTGCTCTGAGTCACAATAAAAAATGTTTTTTTTCATTTAGTTGGTAGTAATTCTGAAAATAGAAAAGTTTATACGACATTTTAGTCTCCAATTATGATCAGGAATTTATGGTTAAAATCTTTCGGGTTACTCAGATTCACCGTGTATATATCTTCAGTGATTTTGCTTGTATCGCAGAACTATTTTTCATATTATGTACCAACTGAAGCAAGCTTGTTTTATTTTTAACCGACTTCAAGATTTAAAAGGAGAAGGTTGTCAATTCGGTTGTATGTTGTTTAATTTTGTTTTTTTTTTTATGTTTGTTACTCAATAACTCCTTCATATATGAACCTATTGTAAAAAATATTTTTTTTATCGTAAGTATATACATACAGTTTGGTCCCGTTTTTGTACGCAGTTCTGATGACGGGATCCATGAGGAATCGAGAAAACTCCTCAAATCTATAGCGTTAGTGATTTAAATCTTTTTATCTAAAATATATATAAAATGAAATAAAAATGGAAAGAAAATGGAATAAAAATGGAATAAAATGAAATAAAAATGAAATAAAATGAAATAAAAATGAAATAAAAATGAAATAAAAATGAAATAAAAATGGAATAAAAATGAAATAAAAATGATATAAAAATTAAAGAAAAATGAAATAAAAATGAAATAAAAATGAAATAAAAATGAAATAAAAATGAAATAAAAATGAAATAAAAATGAAATAAAAATGAAATAAAAATGAAACAAAAATGAAACAAAAATGAAATAAAAATGAAATAAAAATGAAATAAAAATGAAATAAAAATGAAATAAAAATGAAATAAAAATGAAATAAAAATGAAATAAAAATGAAATAAAAATGAAATAAAAATGAAATAAAAATGAAATAAAAATGAAATAAAAATGAAATAAAAATGAAATAAAAATGAAATAAAAATGAAATAAAAATGAAATAAAAATGAAATAAAAATGAAATAAAAATGAAATAAAAATGAAATAAAAATGAAATAAAAATGAAATAAAAATGAAATAAAAATGAAATAAAAATGAAATAAAAATGAAATAAAAATGAAATAAAAATGAAATAAAAATGAAATAAAAATGAAATAAAAATGAAATAAAAATGAAATAAAAATGAAATAAAAATGAAATAAAAATGAAATAAAAATGAAATAAAAATGAAATAAAAATGAAATAAAAATGAAGTAAAAATGAAATAAAAATGAAATAAAAATGAAATAAAAATGAAATAAAAATGAAATAATAATGAAATAAAAATGAAATAAAAATGAAATAACAATGAAATAAAAATGAAATAAAAATGAAATAAAAATGATATAAAAATGAAAGAAAAATGAAATAAAAATGAAATAAAAATGATATAAAAATGAAAGAAAAATGAAAGAAAAATGAAATAAAAATGAAATAAAAATGAAATAAAAATGAAATAAAAATGGAATAAAAATGAAATAAAAATGAAATAAAAATGAAATAAAAATGAAATAAAAATGAAATAAAAATGAAATAAAAATGAAATAAAAATGAAATAAAAATGAAGTAAAAATGAAATAAAAATGAAATAAAAATGAAATAAAAATGAAATAAAAATGAATTAAAATGAAATAAAAATGAAATAAAAATGAAATAAATATGAAGTAAAAATGAAGTAAAAATGAAATAAAAATGAAATAAAAATGAAATAAAAATGAAATAAAAATGAAATAAAAATGAAATAAAAATGAAATAAAAATGAAATAAAAATGAAATAAAAATGAAATAAAAATGAAATAAAAATGGAAAGAAAATGGAAATAAAAATGAAATAAAAATGAAATTAAAATGAAATTAAAATGAAATTAAAATGAAATTAAAATGAAATTAAAATGAAATTAAAATGAAATAAAAATGAAATTAAAATTAAATAAAATTGAAATAAAAATGAAATAAAAATGAAATAAAAATTAAATAAAAATGAAATAAAAATGAAATAAAAATGAAATAAAAATGAAATAAAAATGAAATAAAAATGAAATAAAAATGAAATAAAAATGAAATAAAAATGAAATAAAAATGAAATAAAAATTAAATAAAAATTAAATAAAAATTAAATAAAAATGAAATAAAAATGAAATAAAAATGAAATAAAAATGAAATAAAAATGAAATAAAAATGAAATAAAAATGAAATAAAAATGAAATAAAAATGAAATAAAAATGAAATAAAAATGAAATAAAAATGAAATAAAAATGAAATAAAAATGAAATAAAAATGAAATAAAAATGAAATAAAAATGAAATAAAAATGAAATAAAAATGAAATAAAAATGAAATAAAAATGAAATAAAAATGAAATAAAAATGAAATAAAAATGAAATAAAAATGAAATAAAAATGAAATAAAAATGAAATAAAAATGAAATAAAAATGAAATAAAAATAGAATAAAAATGAAATAAAAATGAAATAAAAATGAAATAAAAATGAAATTAAAATGAAATAAAAATGAAATAAAAATGAAATAAAAATGAAATAAAAATGAAATAAAAATGAAATAAAAATGAAATAAAAATGAAATAAAAATGAAATAAAAATGAAATAATAGTGAAATCAAAATGAAATCAAAATGAAATCAAAATGAAATCAAAATGACATCAAACTGAAATCAAAATGAAATCAAAATGAATTCAAAACTAAATAAAAATTAACTTTTGTCTTTTTTGACTTATCACTTCACTTTACTTCACTTTATCCTATTCTATTTTATTTTATTTTATTTCACATGTGTATGGCTTTGTGTCGCGTTTTAATGACGGTCACGTGACTTTTATTCGCCTAGCGCCCATCCGCGAACCGACCGATAAAATGAAATAAAAATAAAACGGAAGTCCGTCCGGACCGTATGTCATATTATCCATTTTACTCGGAAATCATAAAACTTTACTAAAGCACGAAACGGTTAGATTTTTTATATATAATTGTAAAATTATTTTCATAACTCGTTAATCTTATAAAAATAATCCCACAAGCGGTACCCTTCAATTAACTGTAATTAATATAAAATACCAATAAAAAAAACCATTAATTTTTTTTATTAGGATTGTTTATTTTTATTATTTTGATTATACGAAGATCCAGTGCGTTCACAACCTCCCGTAAATGTATGTTACGGCATTAAAGTGCTACCGCTATAATTGTAGGTACTTGGCGCATCGTTCGTTATCTACAAGGTAAGCATAGGTTCCAAACAAAAAGTAGCATCGGTCTCTCGTACTATTATAAGGTTGAGTTGTGTATGCGATCGTGGCAACGCAGCGCACAGCCTCCCCCTTCGAACGCTAGAGTGACATTGAGGCTCACGGCTCGCGCATGGATTTACTGCACCAAATCGCCCTAAAAAGGGTTTTTGTTAAACGAAATCTTTAAATTAAACAAAAACAAACAATAAATTTTAAGATAAATATGTTTCCAATATTATGTCGGAAGAACCGTGAAAATATCTTTTGTAGTTTAGGAGCAGAAACAACTTTTATGTTGAAAACGTCCTGATTTAAATATTTTATTTTGCCATGATAATTACTTTTTTTCAAATATTTCAAACAAGAATTATATTAATAACATATCAATAAATACTATATACTATTTTCAAAATTTATGATTTGATAAATGACGAGCGTTAGGACGTTAAAAGTAACCATTTTACGTAATTTTAGGTAGGCACGCGCCTTAAACTCCCCAATGTCATAAACAGGAATCCCGATCTCGATGTTATTAGAGGCATCCGTGACGACATTGTACAGAATAAGCAGGAAGAGAATCCGTTACTATCACATTATAACTTTGTACCTCTTACCTCTGTTGATGTTGAAAGTTCTTTTCCGATGGATAAGTGGATTCTAAATATAAAAAGAAATTGTCTCAAAGTTGAAAATATTGAAAAACTTATGGTTATTTATTATAACTCTTTCAACAATGATGTTAACAATGATAACAGTATTGATAATGATCATATTTTTGATGTTGATGATGATGATACAGATTGAAAGATGTTTATATAGTACAAATTTGTATACAATAAATGTTTTAAACGTATGATAATGAGTTTTTATTTCCATTACCTCGTTACACACATACACATTGCATTTTCGATCGATATTCTACACAGTGCTTCATATGCCACGACACGCATTTTTCGGCATTAAACTATTGAATTTTACTAATAAATTGGCCCCAAGTGTGAATTAGTGTAGATTATGTACTCTCACTAATCCCGGGAAATCCCGCGTTCAATAAAAATAAATAATGTTTTTTGGTGGTTGTAACCACTCTTAGTTAGGTCCTCCTACGAAGTTTAGGTATATAGGCACTACCTATTCCGAGCTCTGGTTATTAACAACGACCTCAACTAATGAACTGCATTGCCTCTACCATACATGCCTACTTATACTTATATCTTACTATATATTCATATACACGGTGAATCTGAGTAACCCAAAAGATTTTAACTATAAAATCCTGAGGTCATAAGGAGTAATAAAATAAATGTTATATGAATTTAGGTCAATTTCGATAAAAACATTTTTTTTTTTTGTTTTTTTTTTCGATTTTTTAAATGCTTTTGAATATAAAAACATAAATGTTATTGTTAAAACTGTCGATTAAAATAAATTAGTACATTTTTTTTCGTAAAAAAATAGTTTACGTAAAGTAATCCTTGGCACTTTGATATCTGTCAATAAAAATGTCTAGACTAGACCCCATGAAGGGTGAAATCGCCATCGAAAAATCGTTTTGCTCTGAGTCACAATAAAATATGTTTTTTTTTATTTAGTTAGTAGTAATTCTGAAACTAGAATAGTTTATACGACATTTTAGTCTCCAATTATGATCAGGAATTTATGGTTAAAATCTTTCGGGTTACTCAGATTCACCGTGTATATATCTTCAGTGATTTTGCTTGTATCGCAGACCTATTTTTCATATTATGTACCAAGTGAAGCAAGCTTGTTTTATTTTTAACCGACTTCAAGATTTAAAAGAAGGTTGTCAATTCGGTTGTATGTTGTTTAATTTTGTTTATTTTTTTTATGTTTGTTACTCAATAACTCCTTCATATATGAACCTATTGTAAAAAATATTTTTTTTATCGTAAGTATATACATACAGTTTGGTCCCGTTTTTGTACGCAGTTCTGATGACGGGATCCATGAGGAATCGAGAAAACTCCTCAAATCTATAGCGTTAGTGATTTAAATCTTTTTATCTAAAATATATATAAAATGAAATAAAAATGGAAAGAAAATGGAATAAAAATGGAATAAAATGAAATAAAAATGAAATAAAATGAAATAAAAATGAAATAAAAATGAAATAAAAATGAAATAAAAATGGAATAAAAATGATATAAAAATTAAAGAAAAATGAAATAAAAATGAAATAAAAATGAAATAAAAATGAAATAAAAATGAAATAAAAATGTAATAAAAATGAAATAAAAATGAAATAAAAATGAAATAAAAATGAAAAAAAAATGAAATAAAAATGAAATAAAAATGAAATAAAAATGAAATAAAAATGAAATAAAAATGAAATAAAAATGAAATAAAAATGAAATAAAAATGAAATAAAAATGAAATAAAAATGAAATAAAAATGAAATAAAAATGACATAAAAATGAAATAAAAATGAAATAAAAATGAAATAAAAATGAAATAAAAATGAAATAAAAATGAAATAAAAATGAAATAAAAATGAAATAAAAATGAAATAAAAATGAAATAAAAATGAAATAAAAATGAAATAAAAATGAAATAAAAATGAAATAAAAATGAAATAAAAATGAAATAAAAATGAAATAAAAATGAAATAAAAATGAAATAAAAATGAAATAAAAATGAAATAAAAATGAAATAAAAATGAAATAAAAATGAAATAAAAATGAAATAAAAATGAAATAAAAATGAAATAAAAATGAAATAAAAATGAAATAAAAATGAAATAAAAATGAAATAAAAATGAAATAAAAATGAAATAAAAATGAAATAAAAATGAAATAAAAATGAAATAAAAATGAAATAAAAATGAAATAAAAATGAAATAAAAATGAAATAAAAATGAAATAAAAATGAAATAAAAATGAAATAAAAATGAAATAAAAATGAAATAAAAATGAAATAAAAATGAAATAAAAATGAAATAAAAATGAAATAAAAATGAAATAAAAATGAAATAAAAATGAAATAAAAATGAAATAAAAATGAAATAAAAATGAAATAAAAATAAAATAAAAATGAAATAAAAATGAAATAAAAATGAAATAAAAATGAAATAAAAATGAAATAAAAATGAAGTAAAAATGAAATAAAAATGAAATAAAAATGAAATAGAAATGAAATAAAAATGAAATAAAAATGAAATAAAAATGAATTAAAAATGAAATAAAAATGAAATAAAAATGAAATAAAAATGAAATAAAAATGATATAAAAATGATATAAAAATGAAAGAAAAATGAAATAAAAATGATATAAAAATGAAATAAAAATGAAATAAAAATGAAATAAAAATGAAATAAAAATGAAATAAAAATGAAATAAAAATGAAATAAAAATGAAATAAAAATGAAATAAAAATGAAATAAAAATGAAATAAGAATGAAATAAGAATGAAATAAGAATGAAATAAGAATGAAATAAGAATGAAATAAGAATGAAATAAAAATGAAATAAAAATGAAATAAAAATGAAATAAAAATGAAATAAAAATGAAATAAAAATGAAATAAAAATGAAATAAAAATGAAATAAAAATGAAATAAAAATGAAATAAAAATGAAATAAAAATGAAATAAAAATGAAATAAAAATGAAATAAAAATGAAATAAAAATGAAATAAAAATGGAAAGAAAATGGAAAGAAAATGGAAATAAAAATGAAATAAAAATGAAATAAAAATGAAATAAAAATGAAATAAAAATGAAATAAAAATGAAATAAAAATGAAATAAAAATGAAATAAAAATGAAATAAAAATGAAATAAAAATGAAATAAAAATGAAATAAAAATGAAATAAAAATGAAATAAAAATGAAATAAAAATGAAATAAAAATGAAATAAAAATGAAATAAAAATGAAATAAAAATGAAATAAAAATAGAATAAAAATGAAATAAAAATGAAATAAAAATGAAATAAAAATGAAATAAAAATGAAATAAAAATGAAATAAAAATGAAATAAAAATGAAATAAAAATGAAATAAAAATGAAATAAAAATGAAATAAAAATGAAATAAAAATGAAATAATAGTGAAATCAAAATGAAATCAAAATGAAATCAAAATGAAATCAAAATGAAATCAAAATGAAATCAAAATGACATCAAACTGAAATCAAAATGAAATCAAAATGAATTCAAAACTAAATAAAAATTAACTTTTGTCTTTTTTGACTTATCACTTCACTTTACTTCACTTTATCCTATTCTATTTTATTTTATTTTATTTCACATGTGTATGGCTTTGTGTCGCGTTTTAATGACGGTCACGTGACTTTTATTCGCCTAGCGCCCATCCGCGAACCGACCGATAAAATGAAATAAAAATAAAACGGAAGTCCGTCCGGACCGTATGTCATATTATCCATTTTACTCGGAAATCATAAAACTTTACTAAAGCACGAAACGGTTAGATTTTTTATATATAATTGTAAAATTATTTTCATAACTCGTTAATCTTATAAAAATAATCCCACAAGCGGTACCCTTCAATTAACTGTAATTAATATAAAATACCAATAAAAAAAACCATTTTTTTTTTTTATTAGGATTGTTTATTTTTATTATTTTGATTATACGAAGATCCAGTGCGTTCACAACCTCCCGTAAATGTATGTTACGGCATTAAAGTGCTACCGCTATAATTGTAGGTACTTGGCGCATCGTTCGTTATCTACAAGGTAAGCATAGGTTCCAAACAAAAAGTAGCATCGGTCTCTCGTACTATTATAAGGTTGAGTTGTGTATGCGATCGTGGCAACGCAGCGCACAGCCTCCCCCTTCGAACGCTAGAGTGACATTGAGGCTCACGGCTCGCGCATGGATTTACTGCACCAAATCGCCCTAAAAAGGGTTTTTGTTAAACGAAATCTTTAAATTAAACAAAAACAAACAATAAATTTTAAGATAAATATGTTTCCAATATTATGTCGGAAGAACCGTGAAAATATCTTTTGTAGTTTAGGAGCAGAAACAACTTTTATGTTGAAAACGTCCTGATTTAAATATTTTATTTTGCCATGATAATTACTTTTTTTCAAATATTTCAAACAAGAATTATATTAATAACATATCAATAAATACTATATACTATTTTCAAAATTTATGATTTGATAAATGACGAGCGTTAGGACGTTAAAAGTAACCATTTTACGTAATTTTAGGTAGGCACGCGCCTTAAACTCCCCAATGTCATAAACAGGAATCCCGATCTCGATGTTATTAGAGGCATCCGTGACGACATTGTACAGAATAAGCAGGAAGAGAATCCGTTACTATCACATTATAACTTTGTACCTCTTACCTCTGTTGATGTTGAAAGTTCTTTTCCGATGGATAAGTGGATTCTAAATATAAAAAGAAATTGTCTCAAAGTTGAAAATATTGAAAAACTTATGGTTATTTATTATAACTCTTTCAACAATGATGTTAACAATGATAACAGTATTGATAATGATCATATTTTTGATGTTGATGATGATGATACAGATTGAAAGATGTTTATATAGTACAAATTTGTATACAATAAATGTTTTAAACGTATGATAATGAGTTTTTATTTCCATTACCTCGTTACACACATACACATTGCATTTTCGATCGATATTCTACACAGTGCTTCATATGCCACGACACGCATTTTTCGGCATTAAACTATTGAATTTTACTAATAAATTGGCCCCAAGTGTGAATTAGTGTAGATTATGTACTCTCACTAATCCCGGGAAATCCCGCGTTCAATAAAAATAAATAATGTTTTTTGGTGGTTGTAACCACTCTTAGTTAGGTCCTCCTACGAAGTTTAGGTATATAGGCACTACCTATTCCGAGCTCTGGTTATTAACAACGACCTCAACTAATGAACTGCATTGCCTCTACCATACATGCCTACTTATACTTATATCTTACTATATATTCATATACACGGTGAATCTGAGTAACCCAAAAGATTTTAACTATAAAATCCTGAGGTCATAAGGAGTAATAAAATAAATGTTATATGAATTTAGGTCAATTTCGATAAAAACATATTTTTTTTTTGTTTTTTTTTTCGATTTTTTAAATGCTTTTGAATATAAAAACATAAATGTTATTGTTAAAACTGTCGATTAAAAAAAATTAGTACATTTTTTTTCGTAAAAAAATAGTTTACGTAAAGTAATCCTTGGCACTTTGATATCTGTCAATAAAAATGTCTAGACTAGACCCCATGAAGGGTGAAATCGCCATCGAAAAATCGTTTTGCTCTGAGTCACAATAAAATATGTTTTTTTTTATTTAGTTAGTAGTAATTCTGAAACTAGAAAAGTTTATACGACATTTTAGTCTCCAATTATGATCAGGAATTTATGGTTAAAATCTTTCGGGTTACTCAGATTCACCGTGTATATATCTTCAGTGATTTTGCTTGAATCGCAGACCTATTTTTCATATTATGTACCAAGTGAAGCAAGCTTGTTTTATTTTTAACCGACTTCAAGATTTAAAAGAAGGTTGTCAATTCGGTTGTATGTTGTTTAATTTTGTTTTTTTTTTATGTTTGTTACTCAATAACTCCTTCATATATGAACCTATTGTAAAAAATACTTTTTTTATCGTAAGTATATACATACAGTTTGGTCCCGTTTTTGTACGCAGTTCTGATGACGGGATCCATGAGGAATCGAGTAAACTCCTCAAATCTATAGCGTTAGTGATTTAAATCTTTTTATCTAAAATATATATAAAATGAAATAAAAATGGAAAGAAAATGGAATAAAAATGGAATAAAATGAAATAAAAATGAAATAAAATGAAATAAAAATGAAATAAAAATGAAATAAAAATGAAATAAAAATGATATAAAAATTAAAGAAAAATGAAATAAAAATGAAATAAAAATGAAATAAAAATGAAATAAAAATGAAATGAAAATGAAATAAAACTGAAATAAAAATGAAATAAAAATGAAATAAAAATGAAATAAAAATGAAATAAAAATGAAATAAAAATGAAATAAAAATGAAATAAAAATGAAATAAAAATGAAATAAAAATGAAATAAAAATGAAATAAAAATGAAATAAAAATGAAATAAAAATGAAATAAAAATGAAATAAAAATGAAATAAAAATGAAATAAAAATGAAATAAAAATGAAATAAAAATGAAATAAAAATGAAATAAAAATGAAATAAAAATAAAATAAAAATGAAAATGGAATGAAAATGGAATGAATATGGAATGAAAATGGAATGGACTGAAAATGGAATGAAAGTGGAATAAAAGTGAAATAAATATTAAATAAAAATGAAATCAAATTGAAATCAAAATGAAATCAAAATGAAATCAAAATGAAATCAAAATGAAATCAAAATGACATCAAAATGAATTCAAAACTAAATAAAAATTAACTTTTGTCTTTTTTGACTTATCACTTCACTTTACTTCACTTTATCCTATTCTATTTTATTATATTTCACATGTGTATGGCTTTGTGTCGCGTTTTAATGACGGTCACGTGACTTTTATTCGCCTAGCGCCCATCCGCGAACCGACCGATAAAATGAAATAAAAATAAAACGGAAGTCCGTCCGGACCGTATGTCATATTATCCATTTTACTCGGAAATCATAAAACTTTACTAAAGCACGAAACGGTTAGATTTTTTATATATAATTGTAAAATTATTTTCATAACTCGTTAATCTTATAAAAATAATCCCACAAGCGGTACCCTTCAATTAACTGTAATTAATATAAAATACCAATAAAAAAACCATTTAATTTTTTTATTAGGATTGTTTATTTTTATTATTTTGATTATACGAAGATCCAGTGCGTTCACAACCTCCCGTAAATGTATGTTACGGCATTAAAGTGCTACCGCTATAATTGTAGGTACTTGGCGCATCGTTCGTTATCTACAAGGTAAGCATAGGTTCCAAACAAAAAGTAGCATCGGTCTCTCGTACTATTATAAGGTTGAGTTGTGTATGCGATCGTGGCAACGCAGCGCACAGCCTCCCCCTTCGAACGCTAGAGTGACATTGAGGCTCACGGCTCGCGCATGGATTTACTGCACCAAATCGCCCTAAAAAGGGTTTTTGTTAAACGAAATCTTTAAATTAAACAAAAACAAACAATAGATTTTAAGATAAATATGTTTCCAATATTATGTCGGAAGAACCGTGAAAATATCTTTTGTAGTTTAGGAGCAGAAGCAACTTTTATGTTGAAAACGTCCTGATTTAAATATTTTATTTTGCCATGATAATTACTTTTTTTCAAATATTTCAAACAAGAATTATATTAATAACATATCAATAAATACTATATACTATTTTCAAAATTTATGATTGGATAGATGACGAGCGTTAGGACGTTAAAAGTAACCATTTTACGTAATTTTAGGTAGGCACGCGCCTTAAACTCCCCAATGTCATAAACAGGAATCCCGATCTCGATGTTATTAGAGGCATCCGTGACGACATTGTACAGAATAAGCAGGAAGAGAATCCGTTACTATCACATTATAACTTTGTACCTCTTACCTCTGTTGATGTTGAAAGTTCTTTTCCGATGGATAAGTGGATTCTAAATATAAAAAGAAATTGTCTCAAAGTTGAAAATATTGAAAAACTTATGGTTATTTATTATAACTCTTTCAACAATGATGTTAACAATGATAACAGTATTGATAATGATCATATTTTTGATGTTGATGATGATGATACAGATTGAAAGATGTTTATATAGTACAAATTTGTATACAATAAATGTTTTAAACGTATGATAATGAGTTTTTATTTCCATTACCTCGTTACACACATACACATTGCATTTTCGATCGATATTCTACACAGTGCTTCATATGCCACGACACGCATTTTTCGGCATTAAACTATTGAATTTTACTAATAAATTGGCCCCAAGTGTGAATTAGTGTAGATTATGTACTCTCACTAATCCCGGGAAATCCCGCGTTCAATAAAAATAAATAATGTTTTTTGGTGGTTGTAACCACTCTTAGTTAGGTCCTCCTACGAAGTTTAGGTATATAGGCACTACCTATTCCGAGCTCTGGTTATTAACAACGACCTCAACTAATGAACTGCATTGCCTCTACCATACATGCCTACTTATACTTATATCTTACTATATATTCATATACACGGTGAATCTGAGTAACCCAAAAGATTTTAACTATAAAATCCTGAGGTCATAAGGAGTAATAAAATAAATGTTATATGAATTTAGGTCAATTTCGATAAAAACATATTTTTTTTTTGTTTTTTTTTTCGATTTTTTAAATGCTTTTGAATATAAAAACATAAATGTTATTGTTAAAACTGTCGATTAAAATAAATTAGTACATTTTTTTTCGTAAAAAAATAGTTTACGTAAAGTAATCCTTGGCACTTTGATATCTGTCAATAAAAATGTCTAGACTAGACCCCATGAAGGGTGAAATCGCCATCGAAAAATCGTTTTGCTCTGAGTCACAATAAAATATGTTTTTTTTTATTTAGTTAGTAGTAATTCTGAAACTAGAAAAGTTTATACGACATTTTAGTCTCCAATTATGATCAGGAATTTATGGTTAAAATCTTTCGGGTTACTCAGATTCACCGTGTATATATCTTCAGTGATTTTGCTTGTATCGCAGACCTATTTTTCATATTATGTACCAAGTGAAGCAAGCTTGTTTTATTTTTAACCGACTTCAAGATTTAAAAGAAGGTTGTCAATTCGGTTGTATGTTGTTTAATTTTGTTTATTTTTTTTATGTTTGTTACTCAATAACTCCTTCATATATGAACCTATTGTAAAAAATATTTTTTTTTATCGTAAGTATATACATACAGTTTGGTCCCGTTTTTGTACGCAGTTCTGATGACGGGATCCATGAGGAATCGAGAAAACTCCTCAAATCTATAGCGTTAGTGATTTAAATCTTTTTATCTAAAATATATATAAAATGAAATAAAAATGGAAAGAAAATGGAATAAAAATGGAATAAAATGAAATAAAAATGAAATAAAATGAAATAAAAATGAAATAAAAATGAAATAAAAATGATATAAAAATTAAAGAAAAATGAAATAAAAATGAAATAAAAATGAAATAAAAATGAAATAAAAATGAAATAAAAATGAAATAAAAATGAAATGAAAATGAAATAAAACTGAAATAAAAATGAAATAAAAATGAAATAAAAATGAAATAAAAATGAAATAAAAATGAAATAAAAATGAAATAAAAATGAAATAAAAATGAAATAAAAATGAAATAAAAATGAAATAAAAATGAAATAAAAATGAAATAAAAATGAAATAAAAATGAAATAAAAATGAAATAAAAATGAAATAAAAATGAAGTAAAAATGAAGTAAAAATGAAATAAAAATGAAATAAAAATGAAGTACAAATGAAATAAAAATGAAATAAAAATGAAATAAAAATGAAATAAAAATGAAATAAAAATGAAATAAAAATGAAATAAAAATGAAATAAAAATGAAATAAAAATGAAATAAAAATGAAATAAAAATGAAATAAAAATGAAATAAAAATGAAGTAAAAATGAAATAAAAATGAAATAAAAATGAAATAAAAATGAAATAAAAATGAAATAAAAATGAAATAAAAATGAATTAAAAATGAAATAAAAATAAAGTAAAAATGAAATAAAAATGAAATAAAAATGAAATAAAAATGAAATAAAAATGAAATAAAAATGAAATAAAAATGAATTAAAAATGAAATAAAAATGAAATAAAAATGAAATAAAAATGAAATAAAAATGATATAAAAATGATATAAAAATGAAAGAAAAATGAAATAAAAATGATATAAAAATGAAATAAAAATGATATAAAAATGAAAGAAAAATGAAATAAAAATGAAATAAAAATGGAATAAAAATGAAATAAAAATGAAATAAAAATGAAATAAAAATGAAATAAAAATGAAATAAAAATGAAGTAAAAATGAAATAAAAATGAAATAAAAATGAAATAAAAATGAAATAAAAATGAATTAAAATGAAATAAAAATGAAATAAAAATGAAATAAAAATGAAGTAAAAATGAAATAAAAATGAAATAAAAATGAAATAAAAATGAAATAAAAATGAAATAAAAATGAAATAAAAATGAAATAAAAATGAAATAAAAATGAAATAAAAATGAAATAAAAATGAAATAAAAATGAAATAAAAATGAAATAAAAATGAAATAAAAATGGAAAGAAAATGGAAAGAAAATGGAAATAAAAATGAAATAAAAATGAAATAAAAATGAAATAAAAATGAAATAAAAATGAAATTAAAATGAAATTAAAATGAAATTAAAATTAAATTAAATTGAAATAAAAATTAAATAAAAATTAAATAAAAATTAAATAAAAATTAAATAAAAATGAAATAAAAATGAAATAAAAATGAAATAAAAATGAAATAAAAATGAAATAAAAATGAAATAAAAATGAAATAAAAATGAAATAAAAATGAAATAAAAATGAAATAAAAATTAAATAAAAATTAAATAAAAATTAAATAAAAATTAAATAAAAATTAAATAAAAATGAAATAAAAATGAAATAAAAATGAAATAAAAATGAAATAAAAATGAAATAAAAATGAAATAAAAATGAAGTAAAAATGAAATAAAAATGAAATAAAAATGAAATAAAAATGAAATAAAAATGAAATAAAAATGAAATAAAAATGAAATAAAAATGAAATAAAAATGAAATAAAAATGAAATAAAAATGAAATAAAAATGAAATAAAAATGAAATAAAAATGAAATAAAAATGAAATAAAAATGAAATAAAAATGAAATAAAAATGAAATAAAAATGAAATAAAAATGAAATAAAAATGAAATAAAAATGAAATAAAAATGAAATAAAAATAGAATAAAAATGAAATAAAAATGAAATAAAAATGAAATAAAAATGAAATAAAAATGAAATAAAAATGAAATAAAAATGAAATAAAAATGAAATAAAAATGAAATAAAAATGAAATAAAAATGAAATAAAAATGAAATAAAAATGAAATAAAAATGAAATAAAAATGAAATAAAAATGAAATAAAAATGAAATAAAAATGAAATAAAAATGAAATAAAAATGAAATAATAGTGAAATCAAAATGAAATCAAAATGAAATCAAAATGACATCAAACTGAAATCAAAATGAAATCAAAATGAATTCAAAACTAAATAAAAATTAACTTTTGTCTTTTTTGACTTATCACTTCATTTTACTTCACTTTATCCTATTCTATTTTATTTTATTTTATTTCACATGTGTATGGCTTTGTGTCGCGTTTTAATGACGGTCACGTGACTTTTATTCGCCTAGCGCCCATCCGCGAACCGACCGATAAAATGAAATAAAAATAAAACGGAAGTCCGTCCGGACCGTATGTCATATTATCCATTTTACTCGGAAATCATAAAACTTTACTAAAGCACGAAACGGTTAGATTTTTTTTATTTTCATAACTCGTTAATCTTATAAAAATAATCCCACAAGCGGTACCCTTCAATTAACTGTAATTAATATAAAATACCAATAAAAAAAACCATTAATTTTTTTTATTAGGATTGTTTATTTTTATTATTTTGATTATACGAAGATCCAGTGCGTTCACAACCTCCCGTAAATGTATGTTACGGCATTAAAGTGCTACCGCTATAATTGTAGGTACTTGGCGCATCGTTCGTTATCTACAAGGTAAGCATAGGTTCCAAACAAAAAGTAGCATCGGTCTCTCGTACTATTATAAGGTTGAGTTGTGTATGCGATCGTGGCAACGCAGCGCACAGCCTCCCCCTTCGAACGCTAGAGTGACATTGAGGCTCACGGCTCGCGCATGGATTTACTGCACCAAATCGCCCTAAAAAGGGTTTTTGTTAAACGAAATCTTTAAATTAAACAAAAACAAACAATAAATTTTAAGATAAATATGTTTCCAATATTATGTCGGAAGAACCGTGAAAATATCTTTTGTAGTTTAGGAGCAGAAACAACTTTTATGTTGAAAACGTCCTGATTTAAATATTTTATTTTGCCATGATAATTACTTTTTTTCAAATATTTCAAACAAGAATTATATTAATAACATATCAATAAATACTATATACTATTTTCAAAATTTATGATTTGATAAATGACGAGCGTTAGGACGTTAAAAGTAACCATTTTACGTAATTTTAGGTAGGCACGCGCCTTAAACTCCCCAATGTCATAAACAGGAATCCCGATCTCGATGTTATTAGAGGCATCCGTGACGACATTGTACAGAATAAGCAGGAAGAGAATCCGTTACTATCACATTATAACTTTGTACCTCTTACCTCTGTTGATGTTGAAAGTTCTTTTCCGATGGATAAGTGGATTCTAAATATAAAAAGAAATTGTCTCAAAGTTGAAAATATTGAAAAACTTATGGTTATTTATTATAACTCTTTCAACAATGATGTTAACAATGATAACAGTATTGATAATGATCATATTTTTGATGTTGATGATGATGATACAGATTGAAAGATGTTTATATAGTACAAATTTGTATACAATAAATGTTTTAAACGTATGATAATGAGTTTTTATTTCCATTACCTCGTTACACACATACACATTGCATTTTCGATCGATATTCTACACAGTGCTTCATATGCCACGACACGCATTTTTCGGCATTAAACTATTGAATTTTACTAATAAATTGGCCCCAAGTGTGAATTAGTGTAGATTATGTACTCTCACTAATCCCGGGAAATCCCGCGTTCAATAAAAATAAATAATGTTTTTTGGTGGTTGTAACCACTCTTAGTTAGGTCCTCCTACGAAGTTTAGGTATATAGGCACTACCTATTCCGAGCTCTGGTTATTAACAACGACCTCAACTAATGAACTGCATTGCCTCTACCATACATGCCTACTTATACTTATATCTTACTATATATTCATATACACGGTGAATCTGAGTAACCCAAAAGATTTTAACTATAAAATCCTGAGGTCATAAGGAGTAATAAAATAAATGTTATATGAATTTAGGTCAATTTCGATAAAAACATATTTTTTTTTTGTTTTTTTTTTCGATTTTTTAAATGCTTTTGAATATAAAAACATAAATGTTATTGTTAAAACTGTCGATTAAAATAAATTAGTACATTTTTTTTCGTAAAAAAATAGTTTACGTAAAGTAATCCTTGGCACTTTGATATCTGTCAATAAAAATGTCTAGACTAGACCCCATGAAGGGTGAAATCGCCATCGAAAAATCGTTTTGCTCTGAGTCACAATAAAATATGTTTTTTTTTATTTAGTTAGTAGTAATTCTGAAACTAGAAAAGTTTATACGACATTTTAGTCTCCAATTATGATCAGGAATTTATGGTTAAAATCTTTCGGGTTACTCAGATTCACCGTGTATATATCTTCAGTGATTTTGCTTGTATCGCAGACCTATTTTTCATATTATGTACCAAGTGAAGCAAGCTTGTTTTATTTTTAACCGACTTCAAGATTTAAAAGAAGGTTGTCAATTCGGTTGTATGTTGTTTAATTTTGTTTTTTTTTTATGTTTGTTACTCAATAACTCCTTCATATATGAACCTATTGTAAAAAATACTTTTTTTATCGTAAGTATATACATACAGTTTGGTCCCGTTTTTGTACGCAGTTCTGATGACGGGATCCATGAGGAATCGAGTAAACTCCTCAAATCTATAGCGTTAGTGATTTAAATCTTTTTATCTAACATATATATAAAATGAAATAAAAATGGAAAGAAAATGGAATAAAAATGGAATAAAATGAAATAAAATGAAATAAAAATGAAATAAAAATGAAATAAAAATGAAATAAAAATGAAATAAAAATGATATAAAA